>CAMAPF010000087.1:2387500-3587500 GCA_945859915.1 Cuscuta epithymum | reverse complement strand
GCCTCTTTAAGGGTTTTATTAGCCATAAAACCCCTTCTTTCCACCTCTTATAAATAGGGCTAAGGAGACCCACGAATTTTAAGAGTTAAAATTCACTTCTCAAACCTAGAGTAGGAAGAAAGAAGAGAACGCTAGCACGTTCCCTGCGGCCGATCCAGTCACGTGCGTGTGGATACCGGTAAAGCTCGGGATCGTTTTCTCGGACTGTCTGACATCCTTGATTAAGATTGCTATGTAAGTCCCTCTTAAATTCTTGTAATTTCGTTTATAATAAGAACCTCAGATCCGTTCATTCACTTTTGGTTAGAAAAATTTTTGTTTATTCCGCTGCGTTTTTCTGCCCGAAACCCAACAATTAGCTAGCAGAGAACTGCTATTATCAAACATGTTAGTTATAAAAAGACTGAAAATGTCAATTTCACAATACTTAGAATATGAAATGTCAGAAATTCTAAAGTCAGGGTTAAAAAGTTTATCACTCACAATAAATTGACCAATAATTTGTCACCCGGGCTTTTTTTTTACCAATACGCCTCAAGTGGTTTTTTTATCAATCTGTTAAATGACCCTCTTTTTCTTTTATACCAATTTAGTAATTTGGCAGAAAAAACAGACAAAAAATGTGACTTAATAATTACTCCGTATTAGTTACTATTAATGTGTTCAAAGTTTACATTGCAATCACTTACATATAATTACTATGATGTAATCTTTGAACGCATTTATAGTCACTAATAGTTATTAAGCCACATTTTTGTTCACCTATTTTCGGAAGTAATATCAGCAAACTTTTTCAAAATTTATATTTTATACAACTGTAGCATGTGATAGGTCAATATTGGTGAAATGGCACCCATGGTGGGACCCCCCCCCCCCCCGATTCACCTGAGTAAAGCATGTTGGCGGGAGTAGTTTTTCTACTCGGGGTATTTGTTTTTAAATTTAGATATATATATATATATATATATATATATATATATATATATATATATATATATATAAAATAATACGGAGTAATTGTTTATGAACTTTCATATCACAGCAATATTGCATTCCTAAAATTTATGAAAAAATATGAAGATCCAACTATTAGAATTTTAGGATCAATTTTGTTTAGATAGATCAAGTCATCAAGACACTAAAATTTAAATCCCATGGTTACAATTTTTTTGTACACCTTTGAATTATTGTTTTCATAAACAGATCTAAAATAACAAAAAAATAGACTAAATTTATTTATTATTACATCAGAATGTTTGTGTTTTTGAATAATAATTATTCATAAAAATTATTTGCAAAAAAAGATTTATAATAATAAAAGTAAGGACACAATTTAGAAATATGTGTTGGGTGAATATATTGATAATGCCGGATTGTGGAAATATATTGAATTGACGAAGTGGATATTTAAATTTTGTATAAACTATTTGAAAATTAAATTTATAAACAGTTGCGAGTAGACGGATAGCCTTAAGCATCTTCAATTGGGATTCTAGTCCTCTTACACATCCTTAAACGTACCTTCCGTTTTTTTATCTCACGATTTTATGTGTAGGATCAGTTCAAAAGATTCAGCAAAAGCAAAAATATTATTGGTCTGATTCATTATCATATGAAATACCAACTCGCATGAGCTAGCAAGTGCGAAAAATGTATAAGTACATGATGGATAGTGTACCCGGGGATAGCTTATCCGAGGGATTATTCGAGGAATAACCTAGAGAGAAGTCAGAGCAAACAAGTAAGAGAGAGAGTCAAATGTATTAAATGAACTCAGCGTGGTTTACAAGGAGAATAACGGCTGCCATTTATAGCATCCATAAATGCGATGAGAGTACACATGTCAATAATCTAACGGCCGAGGGGTCACCTCAATCGGGGTGGCACTGGCATTCGCATGTGCACCACATTAAATGCGGTGGGTGGATGTGACGCCGCGTTAAATGCGGTGGTTGCCTGTATACAAAGGGAATCTTCGATGATTGAGCTGTTAGCCGAAGGCTCCCCCTGTAGCCGAGGGCTCTCTTGTAGCCGAAGGCTACTTTTATGCCTAGGGCGTGTGTTAGTCGAAGGCTCCTGAATTTCGCCGCCTTCTCCCAGTAGCTTTGTATGTGGGAAATCAACTATTTCCTGAAGTTTGGAGCCTTCGGCCATGGCGCCGAAGGCATCCCCAGGCGCACCGTGGGTTCCTTTCAGCTTGGGCCGCGGTGCTTTGGGCTTCATGCGCTTCTTGGGCCTGTCGGGCCGGTGTTGGAGTAGTAGGAGTTTGTGGGCCGGGGGTTCCCGGGCCATATACTCCATCAGTACATTTATACTCCAGGATTGTAACTAATTTAATGTTACAATCCTAACTAATTTAATTACCAACGTCAATGGTCTCATGACTGTTAGGATGTTTTTACTTGGATTGTAATTTGCTGGTCTAGTAATGTCTGATTTCTTTGTATTTTTATAACTATCCAAGTCTGATCTCGTCTGATCTGGTCTGGTCTGGGACATATTACAATCCAAGTAAAAACATCCTTAATAGTTTGCAAGCAATTTAGTTTTTACAGTGAATGTAGTTATCTTTATGGCTCCGTTTGTTTCTTATGTTAGTGAGTGGCAAGAGTGCCAATTTAGTATCCAATTCAATGTTATTTGCATCTAAGAAAAGGTTAGTGTCTTATTTGTACTTTTATCCTTACCATAGTGGCTTATTCGCCTATTTTTCCCTATTATTCCCTAATCACAAGGCGGCTAATTTAAATCTAATTTTAAAGTATTTGCATTGTAGTCCTTCTAGAACCATTTCAATTTTGACGGCATTAGAGGTTTTTCAACAGAGGTACGCAGTGATGGATGACGATCAGGGAGGCTATCATAGTGTAGAGACGGTGATGTTTCCCATAAAGCTGCCCATCCAATGTCTAGAAAAAGGTTTTTTGTTACCTGGAAGCCGAAGGTCCCCGGCTTGCAAATGCAGATTATTGTAGGCTTCACGAATAGTAAGAGTTGGGTCATAATTTTTTGGTATCTTTGTATACACATCCAAAGACATCTTAACACCCACACCTTCTCTATTACCCCCAAAAATCCTCTGTTACTCCTCCCGTTCTACCACTTTGAAACAACCCTCGACAACCAACTTACTCAACGTTGCTCACTCCCAAAATGGTTTTACCCACAATATTGGGTTCATTGTTCGGAATCATAGGGGTGACAACCTCACCCATCATTTTCATAGGTTGTTCAATAAATCACGTCATAGAGCGGTTATTTAAGCGATCAAGCCATTAGCCTCCAATGTATCAACCGTTGGGACATGATTTTCACCATCTCTTGCATTTGGAAGGTTTCACATCAAATTGAATAACTCTAAATCACATTCTTGAAATGGTTGATGGTGCGGCTAAAACGTTAAGTCTTAGTGTTGATGTCAAATATAACAATTTTTTCGACATTCTCAAGTTTGATGTGATTGCTTTTCCTTATGTCATTTAATTCATTTTCCATTGTTGTTCTTTGTGGTCAGTTTTGGCTCTATGTCCCCCTCCCTACCTTGTATGCTTATTCCATCATCTTCAAGAAAATAGTAAGTCCATGCCTTACCCCATTTGAGGATGATTTATGACGTGCACTTTGTCGTGAGGTGCACTCAAAGTAATAATACAATACGACACTAATACGTAGTATAGTGTAGTAAGGTTCGTATCCACAGGGAAAGGAATATTTTTCTTCTTACGGAAATAGATAAGTAACAATAAGGGGGGTTTATATTTGGTTGATGAACTGTAAATTATATTTAAATACGAAGATGAACGAGTTATGTGGTTTAATTAATGAGAAGAAGACTTGGCTTTGCTTTTATCCACTTAATGAAATGTTCGTCGATCCCGGTTATATCTTTAACTATCTTCCTCTCGAATACTCAATCGAGGAGTATATCCAATTCATCGAGGGTAGTTATTAATAACGAGACGCGTTCATTAATAAAACTTACTACCGAGTTAATATAGAACACGCGCCGTATATTCACTCGATAGTAGTAATAAAATCAAGATGAAAACGATTGAGATTGATAACCTCAACACAAGCGGTTTATTGGTTTAATCAATATAATTAATTCCCCTTGGTTTATTAACCATGAAACGCATGAATTAATAACCCAAGTTTACTACCGCGAAAGGACCAAATTAATAACAAGCGTATTAATCGACTGATTCTAGTAATAATTAATATATGAAACAAAACTAGTTGATCCTTTAAGTAATGTTCAAAATATCAATATAAAATATGAATAGGAATTAATTAATACTCAAGGAAGAATATTAAAGAAGATAAATCCTACTATAGTTAATATCAAGATGTTAACTAATTGTCATCTTAGTAACACTCCCCGATATTAACGTAGAGGAAGAAATAACTATTACTATAACTAATGTCAAGATGTTAACTAATTGTTATCTTAGTAACACTCCCCAACATTGATATAGAAATAGTATTTAAAGAAAGAATTAATATTCAAGGAAGAAGATTAAAGATAATAACTCACAACTTACAAATTCATTAAGCTTCAAAGTAGCAAAACCAAGATGGAAGAGTTTAGCTCCTCATTTGGAGACTAAACATGATGAAAAATATAAAGAAAGAACTTGTCTAAACTGAGCTAAGAAGTATATGTGAATTCGTCCTCTTCTTGTGGAGGAAATGGGGTGTGTTTATAGGCTTTTTAGGCCTGCAGGGTCGTGTACCCGATCGGGTTTTCAGCTCAACCGATCGGGTAAGGGTTAGTTTCCTCGAAACTGAAAATCTGGGGTCATACCCGATCGGGTATGTCGGCTACCCGATCGGGTATGGATACGCGATCGAAAAAATCTTCCTGCATGTTGCCTTGTTCCCGGGTTGATTCGATTTGACTTTTCAGCAACTTACCCGATCGAGTATAGGGTATACTCGACCGGGTACAACACAAAAAATCAGGATCTTCATTTTGTTTTGGAATTTTTGCACCTTCCTTCCACTTGTGATGTTCACCAATGGTCCCTAGAGTGGTCTTGGACCTGTTTGAGCTCAGAACAAACCTAATCTAAACAATTTACAAACATTTTACAAACTAAACTATTACACCAAAAGTGTGTAATTTCTAGAGTAATAATCACTCAAAACTAATCAAAAGCACAAATATAAACATGGAAATAACACGAATGTCAACTCCCCCACACTTAGTTTCTTTACTCGACCTCGAGTAAAACCAAATGTTTACACAATGTTCAATCAAAGATCATAAGTTCCAAGAATAGTAAGAAAGAGCACAAGACCACCAAGGTTGTAAATTAGTTCATAACATTTTTCTTGGGTTTGTTAGTCCTCTATGCCCTTTATTTCTTCTTCTTTTCTCTTCTCTTTCTCTTCCTCTTTCTCTTCCTCTTCCTCTTCTCTTCCTCTTCTCCAAGAGATGATGTCCTGCAAAACACAAATTTCTCTCTTATCTCTCATTTTGCCTAGGAGCCTTTTCAGGTTTTCATCCTAGCATCTCTTTTCTTTTCCTTCTCTTTCCACTCACTCATTTTTTGTAAGCCCTTGTTGCTTAGATTGCCCTTTTGGGTTTTCAACCTAACCAGCATTTTATTTCTTTTTTTTTTTATTTTTATTTTTTTTTTGTTTTTTTTTGTGTACAACTAAATCTCAAAAATTAATGCTTAGTACAAGGTAAAAAAGGACAAAGGAGTGTACATACCAATGAGCTTCCTCCCCCACACTTGAAGTATGGCACTATCCCTAGTGTCCGCCTTCTCCTCCGTAGTAGCCTCCTCCAAAGCCGCTCCCGTGCATGTCATCACCGCCCCCTTCTCCCATAGTGGTGTCTCCTCCATCATAGCCGCCACCGCCGGAACTAGAGCCACCGAAATTCCCCCAATCGGAGGGGTTATACCATGAGGGTGCCGGTGGAGGTGAGGCCATTGATGCAAACCCCCCAAGTTGGGACATGTACGAATATGTCGGCCCATACATCCTCCGGTAGTCTTCTTCATACCTTTGCATGTCGGCCGCCCTTTGTTCCTCCATCCTTTGAAAAGCCAACCGTTGCTCCTCCCGGTAAGCATCAAATTGCCGGTCTCTTGCTTGTTGCTCGTTCCGGTAATGGCCTATTTCTCCTTGAAGTTGGGTGAATTGCTCTCCCATTTTGGTGTAATCAAGGCTCATTGTTTGGAACCCGGCTAGGAGGGATTGTTGACCCGTCAAGAGTTGTTGGAAGAAGTCTTGTGGTGGCGGATTTTGGGGAGGGTCGGGGGTGTTATGATGGAAATGTTCATATTCCTCTTGGTGCTCGGGTTGCTCCGGTTGGGGATTGGGTTGTTCGGCTTGGTCGGCGTGGGCTTGGAGATGGGGTGGAATGTTGTTGGGGAGGAGGTAATGTGGGATGTGGGCAGGTTCCATATTATACCTAAGTCTAGGTAACTCATCGCAAGGGAGGGGGAAGTATTTGACCGGTTCGGGGTACTTCATATGCCATCTATATCGTTGGTTTCCGTTGTGGTCTTTGTTACCCAAAGAGATCAATTGTGCATTGGACAACCATCCAAGATGCATCAATGAATCTCTAGAGATTGTGGCATTATCCACATAGCCAAACTTGGAAGCCAAATGCATGATAACACCCCCTACAACAATGTTCCCCCCTTTGGTGATAGCCTTTTGTAGATGATCCCAAATCAAGTTGCAAATGTTGAACTCAACGGGGTTGCGGAAAAGAGCAAGAGTGAGAATGGCTACATCCCCTATCCGAGTGTGATGGTTGTTGGGGCGGCCAAGTAAAGAGTTGCACAAGAATTTGAGGAAAATCCGGAGAAGGGGATGTTGCACGTGACTTATGTAAAGTTGGGACGTGCTAAAATTCCGTTCTCCGGTCATTTTGCCCCAAAGATTATATGCATCCATAGTGTTATCCGGAATTTCCCTTTCATGTGGGAATCGGAGCCCAAAGTGTTCGGCAAAATCACGTCTCGTTATAGTGTAGTCGGTGTTCATCAACCGAAACGAGAGTGTATCATCATAGAAATGATTTTCATCCAACACAAACTTGGCCGAACTCAAAAATTCATAGATGACTCTTTCATTACAATTATATTGCAAGTTAAAAATCAAGCCCATATGCAATTCATCAAATAGCTCTCTCATACCATCTAACAAACCAAGAGAAGTAAGAGCGTCATGGCATAAGAAACGAGACGGGATAACTTGCCTTTTGAGAACGGCCACAAATCGCTTCCGATGATCCCCCGGGCCAAATTGAACATCCTCGTAGCCTCGAATAGGTCCCCTTGCGTTAGAACCCTCCGGTTGGTTCCTTTTTGGTGCCATTTTTGAGCAAATAGGGAAGTTGAGTTCGGGTTTGGGGTTTTGGGGGTAGGTTTTCGGATTTTTGGAAATGGAGAGAGGGAGAGGGATTAATGGGTATGAGGTTGGAGAGGAGGGTGTAGGGATTGTTTTGGTGGTGGTTTGGGCGGATTTGGTTGAGATATGAGAGAGTAATCGAAGCTTGAAGGTGTAAAAATGGAGGTTCTTGGGAGAATGGTTCGAGCTTTTGGGATTTGGGGAAGAAGAATGGTTGATTTTGGCTTCTGATTCGGACTTAAAACTCGTATACCCGATCGGGTACCCCGATTACTCGATCGGGTATACCTCGGTTTGTGCTTGTGTCGGGATCGGGCTCGATCGAGTATACCCCGTACTCGATCGAGTTTTGGCCGCCGTAGGATTTTCTTGAAATATACTCGATCGAGTATATTAATATACTCGATCGGGTATACTCTTTTTTTAAAAAAAAATTGGTTCCAGGTTTGTGTATTCGGTCGAGTATGGGGTATACTCGATCGAATTTTGGCCGCCGTAGGATTTTCTTCAAATATACTCGATCGAGTATATAAATTTACTCGATCGGGTATTTGGCGGATTTTTAAAAGTTGGCTCCAGGGGTCGATTACCCGATCGAGTATGAGGTATACCCGATCGGGTATTCGTGCATTTTATTTCTTTTGGCCGATCGAGTATGGGGTACTCGACCCCCCTTCTTTTTTTTTTTACTCTATACCCGATCGCGTATGACTGGTACTCGATCGGGTATATTAGCCTGAAATTCTGTTTGGTTCATTTTAATCCTTTTTTCAGCGTGGATCCGACCGGGTAACTGATGATGACCGATCGGGGGTTTCCCCAGGCCTTGAAAATATTATCTTTCCCTTATTTTCTTTTTCTCATTCTCCCAAAAGTTGACATTCGAAGACAAACACAAAAAAATGCGTGCCTTTGCTTGGGTTGCCTCCCAAGAAGCGCCTTAGTTAACGTCGTGGCACGACGCCGTAGCTTTACTCATCCTTCATAGATTGGATCGAAGAGATCCATGCATTCAACGCTCTCTTTTTGGAAACTGTCAAGGAACGGTTTGAGTTGATGTCCGTTAACCTTGAAGATTTTATCGGTGTCAAGGCTTTTGATCTCAACCGCTCCGTGTGAGTAGACTTTGACCACTTCAAATGGTCCTTCCCATCGTGATCTCAGTTTACCGGGGAAAAGACGAAGGCGTGAACGGAAGAGAAGGACTTTATCTCCAACTTGGAAGTCTTTTCTTATAATCATTTTATCATGCCATACCTTCGTCTTTTCTTTGTAGATAGTGGCATTCTCATAGGATTCAAGTCGAAGTTCCTCTAGCTCTTGGAGTTGTAGCTTTCTTTTCATCCCCGCTTGCTCCATGTCAAGATTGAATGTTTTCACCGCCCAATAAGACTTATGTTCGAGTTCGACCGGGAGGTGGCAAGCCTTCCCGAACACAAGTCTATAGGGAGACATTCCAATTGGTGTTTTGAAAGCGGTTCTATATGCCCACAAGGCATCATCCATGCGAAGACTCCAATCCTTACGGTTAGGGTTCACCGTCTTTTGGAGTATGGACTTCAACTCCCTGTTCGAGACCTCGGCCTGGCCGTTTGTTTGCGGATGGTATGCGGTGGAGAGTTTGTGGGTGACGCCATATTTTTTTAACAAGGCACTCACAGTTTTGTTGTAGAAGTGAGTGCCCCTATCGCTTATCAAAATGCGTGGGACTCCAAACCTTGAGAAGATGCGGGTTTTGAGAAAGTCCGCAACTACTTTGGCATTGTCGGTCTTTGTGGCTTTTGCTTCCACCCATTTTGAAACGTAGTCCACCGCCAAGAGAATGTATAAATTTCCGTGGGAACTTGGAAAAGGTCCCATGAAATCTATTCCCCAAACATCAAAGATCTCCACATAGAGCATAGGAACTTGCGGCATCTCATGTTTTCGAGAAATGTTGCCCATACGTTGGCAATTGTCACAAGATTGACAAAAGACATGGGCATCTCGAAATAAGCTTGGCCACCAAAAACCGCATTCCAGTACCTTCATGGCTGTTCGCTTGCCTCCAAAGTGTCCACCGCATGCATGGGAGTGGCAAAAGGCAAGGATGGATGCTATCTCTGTCTCGGGAATGCACCTTCTAATGACTTGATCTTTGCAATGTTTCCACAAGTATGGTTCATCCCATACATATTGTTTTGCATCGTGTTAGAGCTTCTCTCTTTGAGCTTTAGAGAAGCTTGGTGGAAACCTGTTTAGAACAAGAAAATTAACAATATGAGCGTACCAAGGGTGAATTTCCTTAAGAGAGAAAAGAGTTTCATCGGGGAATTCCCCCCGGATATCTTCTTTGATATGATCACTTCCTTCATCAAGGACTAAACGGCTCAAGTGATCGGCCACCAAGTTCTCCATGCCCTTTTTGTCTTTGATCTCAACGTCAAACTCGCTCAAGAGTAGTATCCACCGAATCAACCTTGGTTTGGCCTCCTTCTTTGTCATTAAGAATCTAAGAGCCGCATGATCGGTGTAAATGATCACTTTGGTTCCAAGTAAGTATGACCGGAATTTTTCAAGTGCGTAGACGACGGCCAACATTTCCTTTTCGGTGGTGGCGTAGTTGCGTTGAGCATTATTGAGAGTGGTGGATGCATAGTAGATCACATGAGATGCCCTTCCCACCTTTTGTCCCAAAACGGCTCCGACCGCATAGTCGCTGGCATCACACATGATCTCAAATGGAAGAGACCAATTGGGAGCTTGGATGATGGGTGCGGTTACTAGCTTTTCCTTTAACGTATTAAAGGCCTTCTTGCATTCATCGGAGAAAATGAATTCCACCTCCTTTTGCAAAAGAGTGCATAAAGGAGATGCAATCTTTGAGAAATCTTTGATTAATCTTCGGCAATGTTGTAAAAGGCGCTAGGCGCTAGTCGGGCGCCAACCCAACACCTAGCGGCTAGGCGGGCGCCTAGTCGGGGATTAGTCGGAAACATTAAAATTGCATTTTTATCTATATTTTGCATAAATATGATAAGTAATATGATATTTTTGTGTGTATAAAATACATATATACATATACATTAACAAACATGAATGATAGAATTATCACATTTAATCATACGTGGTATATGATAACAAATCACTTAACTTCATTATGTTATAAATATAAATAATGATAAAATTTAGGTATATATATAAACTATATAGTTTTGTCTTAATTTACAACTTCATTTCTTTATATCCATTGCTAAAGCTAAAATACGTATATCGCTTAGAAAATTAAAATTAAAAAGTGAAGTAATGTTCAACGAATCTAGACGGCCTAGACGGCCGATTAGGCACTCTAGGCGGGCAACTGGCGCCATAGGCGGCTCACTAATTCACCTAGACTGCAAACCAATTAGTCGGAGCGCCTAGACGAAAATCGGGGCGTCCGACCACCGCCTAGCGCCTAGGCGGGGACTAGTCGGGCGCCTAGAATGATTTTTAGAACAGAGATCTTCGGTAGAAACCTGCATGTCCAAGGAATGACCGTATCTCCCTAACGGTGGTAGGATAAGGGAGTGATTGGATGACTTCAACTTTGGCCTTGTCAACCTCTATCCCTTTGGATGAGATCACATGGCCTAGAACAATTCCTTCTTCCACCATGAAGTGGCATTTTTCAGAATTCAAAACAAGGTTTGATTCTAAACAACTTTTGAGTACAAGAGAGAGATGATATAAGCATGAATCAAATGAGTCTCCATGGATTGTGAAGTCATCCATAAAAACTTCCATAAATAGCTCAACATACTCGGAGAATATGCTCATCATGCATCTTTGGAAGGTGGCGGGTGCGTTGCAAAGTCCGAATGGCATACGTCGATAGGCAAAAGTGCCAAATGGACAAGTGAATGTTGTCTTCTCTTGATCTTCAGGGGCTATGGGTACTTGAAAATACCCGGAGTAGCCATCAAGGAAGCAATAGAACTTATGCCCCGCAAGTCTTTCAAGCATTTGGTCAATGAAGGGTAAAGGAAAGAAATCCTTTCTAGTTACCGCGTTGAGGTGACGGTAATCAATACATACCCTCCATCCATTTTGGATTCGGGTGGGCATAAGTTCTCCATGCTTGTTCTCCACCACCGTGACTCCGGTCTTCTTGGGAACAACTTGGGTTGGACTAACCCATTTGCTATCGGATATGGGGAAAATTATCCCCATTTGGAGAAGCTTGATGACCTCCTTTTTACCACCTCCAGCATAGGTGGGTTCAATCTTCGTTGCGGTTGGCGTACCGGTTTTGCGTCATCCTCCATCAAAATGCGGTGCATGCATGTAGATGGACTAATGTCTTTGATGTCGGCTATAGTCCATCCAATTGCAAGTTTGTGCTCTTTAAGCACCGCAATCAATTTCTCTTCTTGATCTCCGGTCAATTTGTTTGAGATTATGACCGGCAAGGTTTCTTTTTCGCCCAAAAACACATATTTCAAGTGTTTTGGGAGTGGCTTTATCTCAACATCGGGGGCCTGCACAATGGAAGGTAAGGGTTTTTCCTCGGGGATGGTTAGTGGGAATGCTCTTGACCCCGGTGGCATAAGTGGAAGTTGGAAGTGGTTATCCAACTCCACCATCATGGCTTGTATATTGGGGGTCAAAGCAAGTTCTAAGGAATTTTCCCCGAGGTCATTTTCAATCACACTGAGTAGCTCATCCTCCCCATTCATTTCAAAAGTGTTTTGCACAAGGGGATCTATAATATCAATGGCAAATAGAGAATGATTTTCATTTGGGTATTTCATGGAGTCATAAATATTGAATTCAACTTTATCTCCATCAAATTCCATAGTTAAAGATCCGCTAAAAACATCAATTTTAGCTCTAGCGGTCTTTAAAAATGGCCTTCCTAAAAGGATAGGAACCGCATTCTTATCATTTTCCATTTCTAAAACATAAAAGTCGGCGGGAAAGATCAAATTGTCTACCATAACTAGTACGTCTTCGACAATACCTTTAGGGTAGGCATTTGATCTATCCGCAAGTTGAATAACTACTCCGGTTTCATTTAGAGGGCCAAGTTCAAGTGATTTATACAAAGAGTAAGGGATGACATTAATTGATGCCCCCAAGTCTAACATGGCCTTTGAAAACGTAGTACCTCCCAACTTACAAGGTATAGTGAACATGCTCGGGTCATTGTATTTCTTTGGGAGTTTCTTTTGAAAGACCGCGGAAACACGTTCACTAACTTGGACTTTTTGTTTTCCATTGAGTCTATGTTTCCTTTTTATTGTACAAAGCTCTTTGAAAAATTTTGCAAATCTGGGAACACCCTTTATTAAATTAAGAAGAGGAATATTTACCTCACACTTGGAGAATGTCTCATAGATGTCCTTGTCCTTGTCCACCCTCCGTGTTTCCCTTAGAGCTTCGGGGAATGGAGCTTCAACTTCTTGGATGGTTGGTGGTGGGGTTAGAGTGTGAGCTTCCTCCTCCTCAGGTTGAGCTTTGTCCACACCCTCTTCTTCTTCTTCCTCGCCAATGTGGCTTTTGGCTTTCTCTTTGGCAATCACCAACTCTTTGCCACTCCTCAATGTTACCGCATGGGCTTGTTGCCTAGGATTCGGTTCCGTTTGAGATGGAAGCTTTGTTGAATCTTTGGCTTCAAGCCTACTCACGGAACTTGAGATTTGGCTCATTTGATTTTCAAGGTTTTGAATGCTTGATTTTGTCTCATGTTGGAATTGGACCATGTTTTGTTGCATGGTTGAGACATTTGAGGTGAGTGCTCGGATCATGTCTTCGGTGGACATAGTTGAGCCTTGGCTTTGGGGTTTAGAGTATGGTTGTTTATTTGGAGGAAATTGATTTGGTGGAGGGTTATTTTGTGGTGGGTTTCCTTGCGGATTCCCATATCTCAAATTGGGGTGATCTCTAAACCCGGGATGATAAGTGTTGCCGTAAGAATCATACCTCTTTTGGTTTGGGAACCCCAAAGCGTTGACTTGCTCGGGGTTTTCTTCTTGAAGGCTCGGGCATGCATCGGTGGGGTGGCCTTGTTGTGTGCAGATGTCGCAGACCTTGACTTCTTGGGTTTTGGAATTTAAAAGAAAATCCTTAACCAAAGAAGTCAAGCCGGCAACTTGACTTTCTAGAGATGATGTTGATTCGGCCGCCATGACTCTTTTTGTTGATGACCGCCCGTTGTGATATCTACAATTCTCGGCCAACTCCGAGATAAGATTCATAGCCTGAGAAGGAGTCTTGTTAACGATTCCTCCTCCACACGCGGCATTAATCATCCGTCTATCATCGTTGCAAAGACCATCATAAAAGTATAAAATGAGGTCTTGCTCCGAATAGCCATGATATGGACAGCTCGCACAAAGTTTCTTGAATCGTTCCCAATATTCATAGAACGATTCATCATCATTTTGCTCTACATTGCTGATTTGCTTTTTGAGTGATGAGGAGACAGAGGCGGGGTAGTATCTTTCAAGGAAAGCCTTTTTCATTGCCGCCCATGTGTCTATACTTCCCGAAGGAAGATAGAATAGCCAATCCTTTGCGGTGTCCTTGAGTGAGAATGGGAAAGCCCGCAATTTGATTTGCTCCTCGATGACTCCATTAGGGCACATGCTTGTGCACACAACATGGAATTCCGAGAGGTGTTTATTCGGATCCTCTCCTCTTAGGCCATGGAAGGATGGCAAAAGATGAATGAGCCCAGATTTTAGCTCAAATGTATTACCCTCGTTGAGTGTAGGGAAGGTAATACACAACGGTTGTTGATTCAAGTTCGGAGCTGTGAGCTCCCTCAAGGTTCTTGTTTCTTGAGCCATAGTGATTGGCTCTTCAGATTCGCTAGAACTGGAGCTAGCGTTTGAGGTTTCCTCCGAGGGTATGTGCGGAATTAAATTTCTCAACCTCTCGAAGGCTTGTTCTATTTCGGGGTTTGCTTGATAAGTGATTTCGTTTATAGAACGATATCGGACCATATACTTCACAAAGCTCAGAAATAGAAAAATGAGAATCTTTATATTTTTGGTTAATTATTATTTTTTGGTTTTTCTTGAAATAAAATAAAAGGAAAAATAATTGCCTTTCCCCAGCAACGGCGCCAAATTTGACGTGCACTTTGTCGTGAGGTGCACTCAAAGTAATAATACAATACGACCCTAATACGTAGTATAGTGTAGTAAGGTTCGTATCCACAGGGAAAGGAATACTTTTCTTCTTACAGAAATAGATAAGTAACAATAAGGGGGGTTTATATTTGGTTGATGAACTGTAAATTATATTTAAATACGAAGATGAACGAGTTATGTGGTTTAATTAATGAGAAGAAGACTTGGCTTTGCTTTTATCCACTTAATGAAATGTTCGTCGATCCCGGTTATATCTTTAACTATCTTCCTCTCGAATACTCAATCGAGGAGTATATCCAATTCATCGAGGGTAGTTATTAATAACGAGACGCGTTCATTAATAAAACTTACTACCGAGTTAATATAGAACACGCGCCGTATATTCACTCGATAGTAGTAATAAAATCAAGATGAAAACGATTGAGATTGATAACCTCAACACAAGCGGTTTATTGGTTTAATCAATATAATTAATTCCCCTTGGTTTATTAACCATGAAACGCATGCATTAATAACCCAAGTTTACTACCGCGAAAGGACCGAATTAATAACAAGCGTATTAATCGACTGATTCTAGTAATAATTAATATATGAAACAAAACTAGTTGATCCTTTAAGTAATGTTCAAAATATCAATATAAAATATGAATAGGAATTAATTAATACTCAAGGAAGAATATTAAAGAAGATAAATCCTACTATAGTTAATATCAAGATGTTAACTAATTGTCATCTTAGTAACACTCCCCGATATTAACGTAGAGGAAGAAATAACTATTACTATAACTAATGTCAAGATGTTAACTAATTGTTATCTTAGTAACACTCCCCAACATTGATATAGAAATAGTATTTAAAGAAAGAATTAATATTCAAGGAAGAAGATTAAAGATAATAACTCACAACTTACAAATTCATTAAGCTTCAAAGTAGCAAAACCAAGATGGAAGAGTTTAGCTCCTCATTTGGAGACTAAACATGATGAAAAATATAAAGAAAGAACTTGTCTAAACTGAGCTAAGAAGTATATGTGAATTCGTCCTCTTCTTGTGGAGGAAATGAGGTGTGTTTATAGGCTTTTTAGGCCTGCAGGGTCGTGTACCCGATCGGGTTTTCAGCTCAACCGATCGGGTAAGGGTTAGTTTCCTCGAAACTGAAAATCTGGGGTCATACCCGATCGGGTATGTCGGCTACCCGATCGGGAATGGATACGCGATCGAAAAAATCTTCCTGCATGTTGCCTTGTTCCCGGGTTGATTCGATTTGACTTTTCAGCAACTTACCCGATCGAGTATAGGGTATACTCGACCGGGTACAACACAAAAAATCAGGATCTTCATTTTGTTTTGGAATTTTTGCACCTTCCTTCCACTTGTGATGTTCACCAATGGTCCCTAGAGTGGTCTTGGACCTGTTTGAGCTCAGAACAAACCTAATCTAAACAATTTACAAACATTTTACAAACTAAACTATTACACCAAAAGTGTGTAATTTCTAGAGTAATAATCACTCAAAACTAATCAAAAGCACAAATATAAACATAGAAATAACACGAATGTCAATTTACTACTGGATTAAAAAAAGAATATTGAAAATATATACAACGGGCGGAAAAAGGAAGGAAGAAAAATATAAAGAAAGCTGAAAGAAAATATAAAGAAGAAAAATCTTCTTTATAAGGGCCTAGTGGTCAAGGGAATTTAAGTAAAAGAAAATTAATGACTCTTTGAGAAAATAGTCAATTCTAATACAGTGGACAAGGGAATAAGGTCAAAATGAAAAATAAAAATAAAAGAAAACATGAAAAAATGAAAATAAAATAAACAAAAAACCAACGTGAGCACCAAATTATAGACTTTATTGCCAAAAAATGCTCTTTCTATGAGACAAACAAATGAAAACATAAAAATAGAAAAGTTATAGAAAACAAGAACACAAAAAGAAAAGAAATTATGGACACGTCCGTTCCTGGAGCATGAGTAAAGGGATTTTTGTTCAGGATCCATATCTTCATTAGAGTATACTCCCTCCGGTTTTTAATAAACTTCACACTTTCCTTTTTGGGACGGTCTAAAATAAACTTCACACTTCCTTATTTCCTTTTTTGGCAAAGAAATCTACATCAAAACAGTGCCAAACAGTGTTTCAACAGTGCCAAACAGTGTCTCTACAGTGCCAAACAGTGTCAAACAGTGCCTCAACAGTGTACTCTACAATAAAGTCAAATTTCTTTCCTTATTTTGTGTGAAGTCAAACTGTGAAGATTAAAAAAAACCGGAGGTAGTAATATTTTCAACATGTACCCACATACACATATATGTATATATGATAAATGTTTGGATAATTCCCAAAATAGGGCCTAAGTGGTCAAGGGGATTTGCGACTCTCATCACTTCTCTCTCTTTTGTACAAACGTGAACTACTTAAATTTTACTTTTCTAATTTCTTACTCAAAAAAAGTTGGCAAAGTTGGGTGGGACGGAGGTAATAATTAATAAATACTCCCTCCGTCCCCTTTTAAATGGGACGGGAGATGGTGGCACGGGTTTTAAGAAAAGTGAGTTTGTGTGGTTGATATTAATTGATAAAGTAAGAATAAAGTAAGAATGATTTTGAGCCACACAAAATTTACCAAATAAGGTATGGGGCAATTAAATAGGGACATCCCAATATGGTAAAACGGGACATTTAAAAGGGGACGGAGGGAGTAAATATGTATTTGGGAATCTCAAAGAAATAAGGTGTGAATTTGTCTATATACAAAGAAAACTCAGCAATTAGTTGAAATTGATAGGAACTAGCGCAATGAAATGACCAACTTCTATTCGAGATGAGCACAAGAGTTTTTGTAGGAATTGTAGGAATTAAGCTGTTGATTACTTGATTGTCTAAACAAGTAGATAAACCAGCAGCGAGGAGATTAAGGCAATGAACTGTTCTGAGCAGCTTTAATAGAGAAACGAAAAAATTATGGGGTAAATTAAGGTATGAATTGTCTATACAACAAAAAACAGTGACTAGGACATAATGTTATTATTTGCAGATAAAGCAAATGGATGAACTCATCAAGCTGTGACCAAAACCAAATGAGGCATTTTCTTGGGGTTTAGAATTGAAGTATGCAAAAATTTGGGAATTTTTAAATCACCAAAATCAATTCAATTTTGTTATTAGAAATCTACCAAGACATCAACTGCTCATCTTCATCGTCCTCGACTGGAGCAGGAAGATTAAGATCAAGCAAATCAGGAGCTTCTTCTTCTACTTCTTCTGGTTTGGAAGCAGAAGCTGAAGTTTGGTTTGAACCATTCATAACATGAGAAGAACCACCAATGAAATGAGACCTTTTATGACCACCTAAAGCTTGTCCAGACTTGAACACCCTATGACAGAATGGGCATTCATGACCTTTCCCTTTCTTGAATTTAATACCATTCTTCTCTATTGATGAATAACCCTTGACAGCATTTCCTCTCTTTCCACCACCAGCCAAACACTCCCTAGCCTCATCATCCCCCTCTAAGCTATTTTCGCCCGTTCCATAGCCTGACTCCCTATCAGCATTTGTTTTCTTGTGGCAAGGTCTGTGTCCACCTAAAGCCTGATAAGAGCCAAAACTCTTCTTGCAATTCAAACACTCATACTTCTTATTATTAGCACCTGAAGAGACTATCTTACCCTTCTTATAAGCTCCCCTAGTCTCTATTTCAGGATCATAAGAAGTGTCATTATTTGGTCTCTTCTGCTTCCCATACTTCCTTGATGTGAATGCAGAATCGTCATAATAATACCCTTTTATCCTGTTAACAGAAATGTCCGATTCGTCCTTGTTTTCACCCAAAAAGTACCCTGAATCAGAACTATGAGATTCAAATTCAACCATATTATCAATGCTGGATTTCAGTTTCTTCCTATCTTCTTCAATTTTCTTGGGATTAATAAAGACAGAATCTTTCTTACAACTCTTCATGTCAATGGATGATGATTTAGTTGTCTCCAAGACAACTGAGTTATTATCTGAAAACTCCACAATTGAAGAATTATTAACAACAAGAGAACCAGCATTCCAGTTCCCAGAATCCTTTGACAACATCATCAAACACTTGGCTATTTCCTCTTGTTCTTGAGAATCAATCTCAGAAACTGATGATGAACCACCAACACTATTAGTGTTGTTATTATTATATTTTATAACAATTTTCTTGTACTTATTGAGATTTGCTGACCTGTCACTCAAGGGGATCTGTTCTTCCTCAGCCACAGCCTCATCAGAATCTGAATCACTTTCGATTTCAGACCAAGATTTATCATCATCATCTTTATTAACACCACCACCACCTTTGTCTTTGTCAGAATGACAAGCCATGTGACCACACAAGGCCTTAAGCGATTGGAAAACCTTCCCACATTGCTTGCAGGCATTTTCTTGTGATTGTGAGAGGGTGGTTGTGGGGGTGGGGGTGGAGCCCACAACAGCCCTCCAGGTCTTCTTGGGATTCTCTCTAAGCCCAAACCTTGATGATTGTTGGTGATGAAGTTTCTGTTTCTCCTCCACAACAAAATCAGCTGAATTCGGAGTCACGTGAGACCTCATGTGTCCTCCCAATGACTTCCCACAAGGGTACCTCTTGTTACACTGCTTGCACACAAACTTCAAGTCTTGATGATGATGATGATCTTCCATCCTGGAAAAATTCCCAGGCATACCCTGAATTCAAACTGGTGAAAATGTAATCTTAGCAAAAGAATAAAAATAAACAGTTGGAGTTTGAGAAAAAGCTCGAATCTTGAGAGCAGTGAAAGGTCTGTTGATCTAGTAAAGACACTTACAGAAGAAGCCCAGATCAGACTGGAGCTCAAATCTGGATTCCACACAGATCACTGACCAGATTTGGGAGCATTCTTCAAATCAAAGCAAAAGATCAGACCCACTTTTTTCTCCTTCAAAAAAACTGCCAAGTATTTCAAGAATCCAACATAGTAAAAAAGATACCCAGGAAAAAGTGATCAAAATGGAGTATTGCAAGCAAAAAACAAAGGCACTTTCTAGGTTTATTTCCTCTCTACTCACTCCATCTCACATCATACTTCTTGTTTGGGGAGTTACAGTTGGAGGAGAATTCCATGCAGGGAAGCAAATAAGAAGAGATGCTGGGCAACACGTGTAATCTGGAGAGGATCATTCGTTATTCATAATCAGACGGCCAAGATCTGCTAACGCTTTGGCCAGATTGATTTTTGTTAATATGAAAAAAATAAGGATATTGCTTCGTCCGAATTTGGTACAGCGTCCATAGTCCATATGAAAAATGGAAAAAATATAAAGAAAAAGTATAAAAGAGATGCCAAAGTTTCTCATTTGTGATTTGTCTCTGTTCAATTGGTTAGTCACACCCATCAAAGGTCCGAATCTTCAGCCGTTATTGCTCTCTTAACTTCCCAACAAAAAAGCTAAAAAAGAAACCAAACAAAAGTCAATTTTATTTGTTTGGTAGGATGTAAATGACAGAAGTAGTTACATTGCATAAATTTGATGAAATGATATAATTTAATTATTTAAGACTTAGAATCTCCCTCTCAAAATAAATTTATTCTATCAACTCTTTTATTTATTTTTATATTTCTTAAAACATCTTCAATGCAACAATATGGCATGAGAGAGACACATAAAAAATAAATAATGACATTATTTTCTCTTTGTTTCCACAATTTTATGTAATTTGATAACATTTTCTCAACAATGTCTACATCTATACTCTTTTCTTGAAGTTGTAGAGATAAAGTTTATCAATAAAATCAGTATTGAAAACTCTACCCTAGCGAGAGCTGAGGGTTTGGAATTTCGCCGATGAAATCTTTGTCGTCTTCGTGCGGAGCTGGGTATCGACGCGGTTATGGCGTCGTTTTTGTGCGGCTTGGACAACTGCTGTACCAAGGCGATGGAGGACGTTTCAGACGGTAGACGCAAGGTTGGCTGTGACCGAGAGGAAGAGCAGGTGGGTGATCTCCTACAAATAGATGATGACGGGGCTTCTGATTCCGACTCCGGGATGATCACGAGAGAGGTAATCAATCGAGCGACGAAGGTCCGGCCTCCTCCTGAACCACCGCCAGGGATTGCACGAGGTGCTGGGGTTCATGACTTTTACTTTGCTTATTTAGTTTTTCTCATGTTTTGTCCTCCTCCGATGAGACTTTATTATTTTGTCATTTGGTTTCTCGTTACTGTCTATGTTGTTAGGGGTGTCAGTTTGTTTGGGATTTTAGCCTTTGTTCATGTCATTGGGTATGTTTGGATCTTTGGAGACATGGATGGTTGTGCCAAGCCCGGTACATGATTAGCGATTCGTGTTGCTCTTTCTGGGGTGACCGTCTCTGAGTATGACCATACGGTCGTAGTTGTTGGTGTCTGGTTGGTGTCAGATTTGTTTTTCTTTTCATATATGTAATGATCTTGAAACTTATGATATGAATAGAGGCTAATTTTCGTTCAAAAAAAAAATACATATAAAATCAAATTCAAATAAGGAGAGGAACATTTTGCTTATAATTAATACTCTGTATTGTTTGTTTATCTTTCTCACGCCACGTGTGCACCGTGCATATTGTAGCATTAATGATGTTTTTACTTTTCCTGTTATAGTACACAACCAAGAATGTCAGTCAAATTATTTCTTATTCTCTATACGCTCTTTGTCTCATTGAACTTTACTAACTTTTTTTGTTTGTCCCAAATAACTTTGTTACTTTCCTTTTAAATCAATGAATTTGTGGCTCTGTTCATTTCTCTCTCCTCTGCGCAAACATCAACCGCACAATTTTTAGTATTCTAATTTCACACTCAACATCAACTTCACAAATTTAAGTGGAACGGAGGTAATTTATTTTTTCTCACGCAATTTTCACTACTTTAAAAATATTTATACAATTTTAAAGATTACTCCAAAAATTTAGCTCCATAATTTTGACCATAAATGGTTCCATTGGAGCATGAGCTCTTTTCTTCTAGCAGCTATGTTGATGCCCTTCCCCTAGGGTTTGAGGTTGCAGCTTCGTGTAAAGAAGGCTTCTAGAGTAAGCCAGTAAATTATATAAAAATTCATAAAGTTACAAAATTATGTACTATTATTATTATTATTATTATTATTATTATTATTATTATTATTATTATTATTATTATTATTATTATTATTATTATTATTATTATTATTATTATTATTATTATTATTATTATTATTATTATTATTATTATTATTATTATTATTACTCCAGGGGGCGTCTGGGGGAGGAGGGTTGGGGGAGCCTGGAGTAATCTAGGCTGAAACTCAGTCCATTGAGTTTCGAACCTGAAACCTCCCGCAAGGGAGAGTGAGTCGGCGACCAGCTGGGCTGAATACGTACGATTATTATTATTACTAAGCGTTTTAGTGATTTTAAATAAATTTTATAGTTAAAAGGATTTGTCACGTTTTTGGACTTGTTAAGTTTTTTATTCTTAATAGGCTCCTTAAGAGTAAACAGGTTTTGGACTAGACTTTCAAGCAGACCAGGCTCAGGCCAAAAAAATAGGCTCTTAACAAGCAACATATGAACATATACTAAAAGAGGTCTGACTTGTTTAAATGAATGCCTAATGTGGTCTGCATCCATCGCTAATTTCAAAATTGATCAAGAAGAAGAATTTCATCATCATCATTACCCCAATGCCGCAAAGGCTCCCACCTACGGTGGGGTAAGGGGGGTCGGATGTACGTAGTCTTACCCCTGTACTAAAGCACATAGAGACTGTTTCCGGATGATCAATAGTGAAAATCACGACGAAACCTGCATGGACCGACTCTTGCTTCATAGTAAAGAAGCGCAAACAGTTTAGTGAGTCATTTTGCTTTATTCCATCATATTCCCAAGCCAAAAAATAGTGAGTCTTTGACTCCATTGCAAACGATGGAAATATCAAGAAGAAGAATTTCGAATTAAACCCTTTGCTTGGTCATCATGATCCTAAATTCTCCTATTGAAGCATTGGTGATTCGCCCTCCCCCATTCAAACCATGCACTGATGCACTATCATGGGATCTGTGGGTTGGTTCTTTGGACAAATACGGTGTCCATGCAACGTTTTGAGAGTGAACGAATGTCACGAAATGATTTTGAGTTATTGAGCTCGGGTTATTGTTTATTTGTTGATTGTTTGTGGTTAGTCGATTTAATTTATGTTGTTTTACTGTGTTTTTCTTGAGAGAGGTCAAAAGTTGGTTCAGTTTGATGAGAAGTACGGTTATTGCTAAAGTGAGCTTCACTATCGATTGGTGGTCTCCAACTCAAGTTGCTCCTTTTGTCATCTATGTCTAATTGGTTATTGATCTTTTGGCTGAAAGATGGGATCCTTTCTCCTTTCTTGAAATTAATGAGTGTCTTGTGATTTGGTCTCACATTTTGAAAATAAGGAGAATATGTGCTTTAGCTTGTGAGATTGAGTTCTGCAAGAACAATTGAATGCTCATATACAAATAATAAGGATTCTACTTCATACTTCTATATGGATCGAAATCCGGAACGACAAGAACAAATGGTGTACGGTCTATCAAGGCAAGAGTACAAAGCAACCATAAAAATGAATAGAAGAAAAAGGAATAACAAAGAATTAGTAAATGTCACGTCAACATAGATTGCCGGATGACTTTTAGACAACGGCTAAAAAGAATAATTGCATTTTTATTTAGAGTTGTAGTGGCTAATTGAGTATCTAATTTTATTGCACGAGGGGTTGGTTTACATTTTTGAAATACTTGAAGGGTCTATTTTACAGTTTTCCTTATCATTTATTGTCTTTAGTGACAGTAGACATTATCACTAATCATTATGGATAGTGAATATAGTGTCTTTGGTTAGAGATGGGCGCTGGCAGATGGTGTTACTACTCTCACATAATGTTACTTTTATTAGTTGTGTCATAATCATGTAAAACGATATTGTTATGCTTTTTTATAAAGAAAAGTATTGTAAGTAAGGATGGCTATTGTAATCGGCTATTGTAATCGACTCAATGGATACTCACATCGCACAACAACAGTAAAAAAAGGGGTGAAATCGCATTGACGTGTGATAGGACGGGTTACGATTTTATATATACCCAACCATTATATGACCATTTATTTTAGTTATATTTCGTGTAAGGAATAAATGTAATTAGATTTTGATGATGCTATAGGATTAGAAAGATAGAGCACCCCCAAATTAGATTTTATGTATTAGATTTTTTCAATTGTAAGTATTAGTGTAGTCGACGATCAGAGTTGCTCTGTTTTGGATCAAATCAGAAGTACATCAGAACTGCTCGACCAGACTTGCTCTATGAGAACTGCTCCATCAGAGTTCTCTTACCAGAAGTCCATCAGAGTTGCACCCTGAGAAATGCTGCTAAACCTGGACATCTGATAACCGATGAGAGTTACAGATCAGAGGTACTCATCAGCGGACCTATCAGAGTCAGAATTAGAGTTCAGTCTTTGATCAGAAAGCCATCAGAACTCAACTCATCAGAACACCATCAGAACTCAGGAAGCCATCAGAAGAGCCTGATCAGAGGCCGACTAACACTTAGAAAATTTCAAGCAAACATCCAACAGCTATGAATCCAACGGGTAAAAACATCCAACGGCTAGAAGAATGAGCATGAAAGGAAAGCATTTAATGCACATTAAATGAGCCTGATACGCTGAAGGATTGATTGCAAATGATTGACCAAGGAATCCGGGAAGATATATTTTAAATATAGAAACCTTCCAAAACGGCGGTCAAGTCAACAGTACGCGCATTTAATGCAGTTGTCTCCTCCTCCAACGGGCAGACAACCTCAGTATATAAGCTACTCACCGAAGAACAGGAAAAGAACTCTTCGCAGAACTTTGCTAAAAACCTTTACTCGATACTTCTTGAGATTCAACTTTCATAACACTCTACAAGAAAAGTCCTACGTTGGGAAGATTCAAACTCCAAATCTTTCATCCCCAACAACGAGCAAAGTTCATCCTGTTCTTCAACTCTTCAAGAACTTCATCAAACAACATTTGTGACGAAGCTAGTTGGAGGAAAAACTCTGTTTTTCAAAGGATCTTCTGAAAAGAAGGGCGTCCAAGTAACTGCAGTAGTGAAGTGGTGATACTTCCGGGAAGCTGAGTGAAAGGACCAGCCATCAGGACGTGGAACTGCATCCTGGGTGGCAGCTAGGCTTGAAGAAGGCGTGGAGAACTTCTTAAGTGCTAGGAATTAGCTTTGTAACCGATCTACTTCAAAGCTAGTGGAACAGTGGACTAGAGGAACGAGTTGTTCCTTGAACCACTATAAAAATATCCGGTGTCATTTACTTTACTGCAATTTATTTTTCAGCACTTAGGATATTTACTGTTAACTCTTAGACTTGGAATCTGTGTTCAGCAGATCTTGTTTTTCAGAGTTATCAGAAAGGCATTTGCCCTAGTGTTTCTGAGGCTACCCGGACAGATCAGAATCCGCTGCCAAGGTCAGTTCTGTTATCAGAACTAGCCTTTCTCTGTCACCAGAATCAGACATTCTCTGATAAGTCATTTTGGACTTAGAGAAAATTTGAAAAACCAATCAGTCTATTCACCCCCCCCCCCCCCTCTAGACTGATTACCATATTAAACGGGACCAACAAGTGGTATCAGAGCCAGGTTGTTCTTGTAATCTTTTAGGTTACTCTCTGAACAAAGATCCACTTGTTCTTAGCCTCTTCATTTATTATAATGGATAATTCTCTTGCAAAGCATCTTATGTTTACAGATCAGAAGTATGATGATTGGAAGATCAGAATGAAGGCACATCTATGTGCTCTTCATGATGAAATGTGGGAAGTCTTGGAAAATGGCCCCTTTATCCAGTTCATGAAGATCAATCCTGCTCACTCTATTGATAACTCTCAGCCCCAGATGATTGAGAAAGCTCGGTCAGAATGGACCAAGGAAGAGAAAAGGCAGTACAATCTAGATAATATAGCCAAGGACATCCTCTACAAGGCTATTGATGAAAGATACTTCAACAGAATCAAGAAGTGCAAAACTGCCAAAGAAATCTGGGACAAGCTAGATGAGATTGGAGCAGGAGATGAGCAAGAAAGAGATAACAAGTTGACCATTGCTATGAAGAAGTTTGATGACTTCAAACTTCTGCCAGAAGAATGCATTGCTAAGATGCATGAGAGACTGCTGATTCTCATCAGTGAGATTTCTGAGCTTGGGAAGGAGCTCACCATCAAAGAGGTCAACATGAAGATTCTCAGGGGACTGCCTTCAGCTTGGAAGATGAAGGTGATTGCTGTCCAGGAAAGCAAGAATATCAGGACCTATGCCACTGAGAAACTCATCTCTGATCTCAAGGCTTATGAGTTTGAGATGCATGAAGAAAAGGAGGAAGCTCCTGATGAAAGGACCACCACTGCTCTCACTGCCAGTACCTCAAAGGTAAGTGACTTTGACCCTTCTACTCTGTTATCCGATGAGTATATGGCTGCTTTTGCCAGGAAGTTTAAGAAGTTTATGAAGAAAGATGGAAGGAGTCCATCTTCCATCAGAAGACCTCATCAGAAGACCAAATCTTCTGAAAGCAATGGAGAGTACCTCTGCTACAACTGCAGACAACCTGGGCACTTCAAAGCAAACTGCCCCTATCCAAGAGTGTCCAAGAAGCAAGGACATGAAGAAGAAAAGAAACCAGAAGATCAACACAGAAGAAGAAGAGCATTCGTCTCAGAGCAAGCTAAGAAAGATCCACTCTCTGAATCAGAGTCCAGCTCAGACTCCGACTCTGATGAAGCATTCTGCTGCTTGGATGCAGAAACTAAAGACCTCTGCCTCATGGCACAATCAGATGATGAGGAACTGTGTGCTGGAGCCATCTCAGAACAAGAATGGTATATTGACAGTGGATGCTCCAGACACATGACAGGTGACAAGAGTTGCCTATCAGAGTTCCAGAAATACAATGGACCCAGAGTCACTTTCGGTGGAAATGACAAGGAAGGGCAAACAAAAGGAAGAGGGAAGCTGATCAAGAACCAGATAATCATTGATGATGTCTCATATGTCAAAGGTCTGAAGTTCAACTTGCTGAGTGCTAGCCAGTTCTGTGACAAAGGCTACACAGTTGAATTCACCAAGACCTTATGCTATGTCAAGCATGAGACAACCAAAGAAGTGGTTCTTACAGCCAAAAGAAGGAAGAACATCTATGTTGTTGACTGGCAAACAGCAAAAGATGGAACCTGTCTGATAGCAAAGGACAATTCAAAGCTAAGCTGGGACTGGCACAAGAAGCTTAGCCACCTGAATTTCAAAACTATCAACAAACTGGCAAGGGAACACATTGTAGATGGTCTGCCTGACATTGTCTACAAGAAGGAGATCCTCTGCAGTGCTTGTCAGAAAGGCAAACAAGTGAAGACCTCATTCAAACCCATAGCTGGAGATCTTTCTACTTGTCCTCTAAATCTGATCCACATGGATTTATTTGGTCCAGTTGAAACTCCCAGTGTTGGTGGAAAAAGGTATACTCTTGTTATGGTTGATGACTACTCAAGATACACATGGACTGTGTTCCTAACAAAGAAGAATGAAACTCTTCAGAAGTTGCCATCTCTGTTAAAGCAACTTCAAACTGAGAAAAATATGAAGGTCAGAACAATCAGATCTGACAGAGGAACTGAATTTGTCAACAAAGTGATCAAGGACTTCTGTGATCAGAATGGCACCTTCCATCAACTTTCTGCTGCCAGAACACCCCAACAAAATGGTGTTGCAGAAAGAAGGAACAGAACACTGAAAGAAGCTGCAAGATCTATGATTGCAGAATCAGGATTGCCCATCAGATACTGGGCTGAAGCAATCAACACTGCATGCTACACTCAAAACAGAAGCATGATCCACAAGAATCATCAGAAGACCCCCTACGAGCTGTGGAAAGGAAGAAAGCCAAATATCAGCTATTTCCATGTGTTTGGATGCAAGTGCTACATTCTAAACAATGGAAAGGATAATCTGAAGGTATTTCAAGAAAAAGCTGATGAAGGTGTATTCCTAGGCTACTCAAGCTCAAGCAAAGCCTATAGAATACTCAACAAGAGAACTATACAAGTTGAAGAATCCATTCATGTCAAGTTTGATGACAGCACCTCTGCAGAAGAACTATCAGAAACCCTGCAGAAGATCAATCTTGAAGACAAAATTTCAGAACCTACAGAAGAGGTCACCATCAATCCTGTATTATCAATTCCTCCTGTCAATCCAATTCTGATAGACAAAGATGAAGATGAAGAATCAGAAGATGAACCATCAGAGTTGCCTAGACAGCAACTATCAGAACCTGATCTAACTTGGTTAAGAGATCATCCTCCTAATCAAGTAATTGGTCAAGTTACCAGTGGTATAAGGACCAGATCTGCATCAAGAAGAGAAGCCATGTTCACCTGCTGTATTTCCCAGATGGAACCAATGTGTGTGGAAGAAGCTCTAGAAGATTCAGACTGGATCAATGCAATGCAAGAAGAGCTGACACAGTTTGAAAGGAATGAAGTGTGGAAACTCGTCCCTAGACCAAAGCATCAGAATGTCATTGGAACCAAGTGGGTATTCAAGAACAAAGCAGATGAAGAAGGCAACATTGTAAGGAATAAAGCAAGGCTTGTAGCAAAGGGATACTGTCAAGAAGAAGGCATAGATTTTGATGAGACCTTTGCACCTGTTGCCAGACTGGAAGCAATCAGGATATTCCTAGCCTATGCTGCCTACAATGACATCAAAGTCTACCAGATGGATGTCAAGAGTGCTTTTCTGAATGGAGAACTTGAAGAGGAAGTTTATGTTGAACAACCTCCAGGTTTTGTCATTCCTACTCAATCTTCTTGTGTCTACAAGCTCAGAAAGGCCCTCTATGGTTATAAGCAAGCTCCCAGAGCTTGGTATGACACATTGTCCCTATTCTTAGTGAACCATGGGTTTACTAAAGGAAAGGTTGACAAAACTCTATTTCAAATTTCTGTTGCTAATCATATTCTATTAGTGCAAATTTATGTTGATGACATTATATTTGGAAGCACTAATCCAGAATTATGCAAGAAATTCTCTCAAGTTATGCAGAACAAGTTTGAAATGAGCATGATGGGAGAACTCAGTTATTTCCTAGGATTACAAGTCAAACAAGTTCCAGAAGGCATCTTTATCAACCAAGGGAAGTACACCAGAGATCTCATCAAGAAGTTTGGAATAGATGGAAAATCCTCAGTCAAGATTCCAATGAATGCATCTCAAGGCATTGGACCAGATGATGAAGGAAAAGATGTTGATGCTACAACATATAGAGGAATCATTGGATCTCTCCTCTATCTGACTGCAAGCAGACCAGATATAGCTTTTGCAGTAGGAATCTGTGCCAGATACCAATCAAAGCCCAAGGAAAGCCATTTGGTTGCTGCTAAGAAGATCATCAGATATATCAAGGGAAATCCAAATGCAGGACTATGGTATCCCAAGGGAGGTAACTTTGAACTAATTGGTTACTCTGATTCAGATTTTGCAGGTTGCAGATTGGACAGGAAGAGCACTTCCGGTCATTGCCAACTGCTAGGTGGGAGACTTGTCTCCTGGTTTAGCAAGAAGCAGAATTCAATCTCAACTAGCACTGCTGAAGCTGAATATATTGCTGCTGGAAGTTGCTGTGCTCAATTACTCTGGATGAAGCAACAACTCAAGGATTATGGAGTGCAAGCAAAGGAGATCAAGTTGTTGTGTGATAACACAAGTGCTATTGCCATCACTCAGAATCCTGTGCTGCATTCAAGAACCAAGCATATTGAGATCAGACATCACTTCATCAGAGATCATGTGGAGAAGAAGCACATCTCAATTGAGCATGTACCAACTGAAGACCAACTTGCAGATATCTTAACCAAACCTCTCTCTGAAGCTAGGTTTAATCAGTTGAGAGAAGAACTGGGAATGATGGATGATCTTCCCCAAGATACATGAATCAGAGTTGCAAAAGTACCAGATGTGGATTCATCAGAACACCCCATCTCTGGTACCTGGGCTTTTATCCATCAGAAGCTTGAATCAGAGTTGCAGAAGCATCAGATGTGGATCCATCAGAATTCACCATCTCTGATACTCTTATCCATCAGAGGACCCTGTATCAGAATACCCCTTCTCTGATATATGGACTGATATTCATCAGAGTGGCTGTGGACTTAGCAAAATTTTCTAAATTTCGGGCGAGACTGTTCAATAAACCGGAAGTTACCATATTACCCCCCGGTAGTTATTACCATATTTGGAAAACGGCTTTCCGCCCACAATCCATTTAATGCGACCTCGAAACCGCAAATTATATCAAACGTCCACTAACCCAAAATCATATATACTCTTTCTGAAACCTAAATCGCTACTGCAATTTTACTATTCGACTTCAAGCTTTTATCTCTCTAAACTTTCAACCTTCAAACTTCTCGAACCCAAAAAATGAAGTTCATCAACATCACAGACCTCTCAGCATCTGAAGCCAAGGCGCTTGTGGCTAACATCGCCACCGGAATGAAGGTTGACATGTCCTCCCTGCCATTATTGGCCGAGAACTCTAAAGTGATGAAAGCGGTCATTGCCGGGATGAATGATTCGCAACTGACCAAGATAGTGGCTCATCCCTATGAGCACTTCAGCAACTTGGATGTGGCTGAGTTTTATCTCAACGCCTACATTGCTGACAACACCATCCACTCACAAGTTCAGGGAAAGAACCTGAAGATCGATGCTGACTCTCTCAATGAGTTCTTCAACATCAAACTCGACTCTCAGGACATTGACACCCCTACACTCATCGACTTGGAATCAGTCGAAATCTCTGTGGAGACATTTGTGGACACCTACTGCCGGGATGATGCAACCGGAGTAGATAAACTCTACATGAAGAAGAACCAGCTCAAGAAGGACTTTGAAAGACTGATGAGCATCATGCACAGATGCTTATGGTGCAAAACTGGGTCAACTGACCAAATGAACAATGCCAACTCCAAGGCCATCTATGCTGTTCATCGGGGAATGAACATCAACTGGGGAAAGGTGCTTTTCCAGTCCATCTCTGAGTCCATTGCTAAGAAGGACAAAAAGACAGGGATGTTCTCCACCAAGATGGGCCATGGACTTCTGATATCTAGGCTCATATCCAATGTCAACATAGCGCTCAGAGAAGCCAATGAAGTCAATCACAACAAAACCATCTTTCTTACTGCATCCCCCAAACTACATGTGGCTGTTGCTGCAGAATTAAAGAAAACCAACAAGCTTGAGCAATTAAGGGAAAAACCAGTTACTACAGCTGCGGTTGATGATGAACAACCCAAGGCTAAGAAGAAGAAGCTTCAGAAGAAGTCTAAGACTGCCTCTAAGAAAAATGCATCAGAAGAGGATACATCAGAACCGGAAACTTCTGTTGTGGCACCCAAAGTCACTCCTGTCAAGAAAATGGTGAGACAGAAGAGGAGAAGTAGAGCTGTGATTCAGAGTGACTCTGATAGCTCACAATCTCCTATCAGAGTGCAGAAGAAGAAGAAGAAGAAGGCCAACCCACCCCCCAAGGAATCAGAACCTCAGGGGGAACCTGCACCAGAGTTGGCTACTGCACTGGTGATCTCTAATGCTCAGGAAGAACCTATATCAGAGGTCCAACCCATCTCTGCATCAGCACTGCAAGTCACCATCTCTCCACCAGAGCACCCAACCTCATCAACTGGGATTCCTGAGGTAGATCCCATCTCTGCTCTTGAGAAACAATTTCAAAGGGTGCTAACATGGAGGAAGTGGAGAATGGGACCTCTGCAGCAAATTCTTGCCCAAGCTGCCACTTTTGAATCTGAGGAAGTTGAAGTCCTCAAATGGGCAGGTACTGATGATATCTCCTTGTGCTTTGACCTCCAATATCTGCACTCTATCCTTGAAAAGAAGAAGGTAATCTACAAAGGAAAGGAGAAGGTACCTACAACCTCACCAGAGAGACCTGTCAAGGCTCTAGAAGATCATGAGAGGGATGCCTTTGATGCCTGGCTGATGGAAAAGAAAAGGAGGGAGTCTCTGATCAAGATGAAACCCATTCCAGGTACAGAGGGAGAGCCATCAACTGCCAATGACCCATCTCTGGCAATGATGAACCTTATCAGAGAATGGAGAGACTCGCAATTTGAAGAAACGATTTTAGAAGTAATACCAGAATCCCCTATTCCTCTAATTCCTTTGCAACCAACTCCATCTCCCCCACACTCACCTCCCACATCTCCCTCACCCAAACCAACCTCAACTCCTTCTCCTCTACAAGCTCAGAAATCACCCTCTCCATCACCTAAGAAATCATCCTCACCTAAACAACCATCACCCTGCCACCAAATAACCCCCATCAGAACCCGCTCACCTTCACCTCCTCCTTCACCCCAACATCAGAATACCCCCGCTCTGCCAACTTCACCTCATCAGAGCTCACCCCATCAAAAATCCAACTCTGCTTCACCTACTCCTCAGCAGAAGCCTTCATCCAAACCTCCATCTCCTCAACAATCTGCAGCCTCCACCCAAAAGAGAGAACCTGTTGTGAGGATTCCCTCCTCAACTGAAGACAATGATGGATTTCTCACATCCTCATTAGCTGGTGATCTTCAGTCTGCAAAAAGGAAGACTCCTACACCTCCTCCATCTTCTGCTCAACCTCAACCCCAGGTCAATGAAATACCTCAGCCAGAACCACCAAAAGCTGTCCTCATTCCCTTCCAGGAGTTTGTGGAATCAGCTGAAGAATTTGGAGACCAAATGATTGCTGGGATCAACAAAATGCTTGTACTGAATCAGAAGCATGATGCTCATCTTGATTTGGTTCAGTACAACATTGAGTCAGAGCTTGCCAAGATATCCACTACACTCTCTACCTTGGCCACTACCTTCCTGAGCTTCATGAAAACTTCAAATGAAAAGGTAGACAACATTGCATCAGAGGTAGCCAGTGTACACACTGTCCTCTACTCTCAATCTCTGACCCTCTCTGCTCAAGACAAGGCCATTCAGGAGCTGTCTGATGCTGTGGATGATCTTCAATGGTCCTCTGATAAGCATGCTGAGCAACTCACAGATGTAGAGGACATCTGCAAAACCTTGAAGGAATTTGACATCAAACTGATAAACAGTGGAAAGGACAGAGATCACAAGTTGACTCTCCTTGAAGCTACTACCAAGGATATTCAATCGGCTGTGGGCAAGCAAAAGGAGCTGATAGAAGGGCTGGCCTCTGTGACCCAGACTCTACCTGGTACCCTTGAAGCTATAAAAGAGAGCAATGCTACAGAATTCTCGAAAATTGGACTCCTACTTGGTGATCTTGTTGATGCCAAAAAGGGGGTAGATAGCAGAGAACCTGTCCCACCTCCCAGAGAAACAGAAGGCCCAAGCTCAAGAACTATTAACCCTGCCAGATACTATGAAAGAGCAAGGCAAAAGAGGCTAGCTGCTGGCATTCAGAGACCTCCTCCTCCTCGTTCAACGAAGAAGAAATCTCCATCCTTCACATTGAACCAATGGCTGAACAGTGGGTTGTCTAAACCAGACAAAGTCCAATTTGCTGAGATGAAAAAGCATATGACTCCCCTGCAGTGTGAGAATCTGATCCAAGATGAGAATGGCATCATCACCATTGCTCATGGAGGATCCATAGAAGAAGCTGAGGAATGGTGGAGGTTGAGGATTCTACCTGGGAAGGATGAGAAGGATGCAATAAGGTATTATCTTGATTGCCAGCTTACTCCACTCTGGAAGAAATACATGACTCCCAGGAACCTTGCTTCAATTAGAGAAAGAGTAAATGCTGAGCTTCAAGAAACCAAGGCAAAAGAAGAGGCTGTTCTTGCAGAGGTTGCAGAGGAAGATTTCTAAACTTTATCTCTTTTGCATTTCTTGTTTGAAAAACTCTGATTAATAAAAATAACCTCTCTGCCTCTAATTTGCATGGCTATATCATATAATGTGTTATCTATTGCTTTCTTGATTATTGCGTGATTGATTGTATCTTACTCTTACTATTTTCATATGCCAAGTGCCCACCAAGATTTTGAATGAAAGTTTATCTTTAACTTATTTTTCTTTATGGTGAAAGGCACTTCTCTGGAAATAGTTTAAGGGTTTTGGCATCATCAAAAAGGGGGAAATTGTAAGGAATAAATGTAATTAGATTTTGATGATGCTATAGGATTAGAAAGATAGAGCACCCCCAAATTAGATTTTATGTATTAGATTTTTTCAATTGTAAGTATTAGTGTAGTCGACGATCAGAGTTGCTCTGTTTTGGATCAAATCAGAAGTACATCAGAACTGCTCGACCAGACTTGCTCTATGAGAACTGCTCCATCAGAGTTCTCTTACCAGAAGTCCATCAGAGTTGCACCCTGAGAAATGCTGCTAAACCTGGACATCTGATAACCGATGAGAGTTACAGATCAGAGGTACTCATCAGCGGACCTATCAGAGTCAGAATTAGAGTTCAGTCTTTGATCAGAAAGCCATCAGAACTCAACTCATCAGAACACCATCAGAACTCAGGAAGCCATCAGAAGAGCCTGATCAGAGGCCGACTAACACTTAGAAAATTTCAAGCAAACATCCAACAGCTATGAATCCAACGGGTAAAAACATCCAACGGCTAGAAGAATGAGCATGAAAGGAAAGCATTTAATGCACATTAAATGAGCCTGATACGCTGAAGGATTGATTGCAAATGATTGACCAAGGAATCCGGGAAGATATATTTTAAATATAGAAACCTTCCAAAACGGCGGTCAAGTCAACAGTACGCGCATTTAATGCAGTTGTCTCCTCCTCCAACGGGCAGACAACCTCAGTATATAAGCTACTCACCGAAGAACAGGAAAAGAACTCTTCGCAGAACTTTGCTAAAAACCTTTACTCGATACTTCTTGAGATTCAACTTTCATAACACTCTACAAGAAAAGTCCTACGTTGGGAAGATTCAAACTCCAAATCTTTCATCCCCAACAACGAGCAAAGTTCATCCTGTTCTTCAACTCTTCAAGAACTTCATCAAACAACATTTGTGACGAAGCTAGTTGGAGGAAAAACTCTGTTTTTCAAAGGATCTTCTGAAAAGAAGGGCGTCCAAGTAACTGCAGTAGTGAAGTGGTGATACTTCCGGGAAGCTGAGTGAAAGGACCAGCCATCAGGACGTGGAACTGCATCCTGGGTGGCAGCTAGGCTTGAAGAAGGCGTGGAGAACTTCTTAAGTGCTAGGAATTAGCTTTGTAACCGATCTACTTCAAAGCTAGTGGAACAGTGGACTAGAGGAACGAGTTGTTCCTTGAACCACTATAAAAATATCCGGTGTCATTTACTTTACTGCAATTTATTTTTCAGCACTTAGGATATTTACTGTTAACTCTTAGACTTGGAATCTGTGTTCAGCAGATCTTGTTTTTCAGAGTTATCAGAAAGGCATTTGCCCTAGTGTTTCTGAGGCTACCCGGACAGATCAGAATCCGCTGCCAAGGTCAGTTCTGTTATCAGAACTAGCCTTTCTCTGTCACCAGAATCAGACATTCTCTGATAAGTCATTTTGGACTTAGAAAAATTTTGAAAAACCAATCAGTCTATTCACCCCCCCCCCCTCTAGACTGATTACCATATTAAACGGGACCAACATTTCGATTTCATCCCGTCGTATTATTTGTCCAACAAGGAAACCATTAAATTTTCCTCGTTTCCATTGTATATATAATATGGAAGTCATTACATGAAAGCATTTATCTTACTTCAAAGGATACCTCTTAGGTTCCAATAGTAGGCATTAGGAATTATGTAACCCCCCGGCCCCCTAGGCTTGGACCCGGTTCGAGCCGCCCGGCCCGTGGACCGGCCCGGCCCGCTACTGTGCGGGACCGGGACCGGCCTGGGTCTCGGGTCTGGGTCTGGGTCGGGCCTAGGCCCGGGTCCGGGATCGGGATCGGGTCTTATATTTGGCGAACCGGCCCGGTCGGGTCAGGCCCGGGTCCGGGCCGAATTGTTTTTTTTTTTTTTTTTTTTTTTTTTTTCATTTTTGGGGTTCCACTCAGGTTGGGCTTGATGGTTAGGAGGGGTTTGGAGGGGGGGGGGTGAGGGGGGTTAGGAAAGCAAAAAAAAAAAAACCCCCGAGGTCCGGCCCCGGCCCGGCCTGGACCCGGACCGGACCCGGTGGCTACCTGGGCCGGTCCCGGGCCTTCCTTCCCAAAAAAAAGCCCAGCCGGGCCCGGCCTGGGTCCATGACTACGGCCTCCACAAGACCCGAGACAGTTACTCTAGACGTCTAGTACTGTCCTCACAAACCAATACGAGCCTTTACCGCACACTTTGTCCTCGCTTGTGCGCGCCCTGAGAAACTTCCAAGGGGGTCACCCATCCCAAGACTACTCCCGAGCAAGCACGCTTAACTTTGGAGTTCTTAGTGATGAGCTCTCTTAAAAGGAGATGCACCTCTGTTGGTATGAGTAGTACTATTAATCCTTTTAAATTAATCTCGGGTATTACAAATTAAAGTTGATTGTTTGATTCTTTCATGATTTTTTTATGAATTTGAGATTAAATTAATTTCAAAGATAGTGAGTTGTTTTAATACTCTTATAATATTTAGGATATAACTGGATTGAGCATAATTAGGGGTGAATTTTAAAAATTGGGTTGAGCTGGACTAAGTAATTACTCCGTATTATATGAGGTTCAAAACAATATATGTTCACCTTATTGAAAACATTATATTGCTCTATTCTTTCCCATCACAATCCTAATGTAGATATGTCCCTGAGTCTTACAAATTTAGTCAAGTGCTCTTTCAAAGAAAGAAAATAAAGAAGAATGTTACGTTATGTTACGTTGTAGCAAGTCTATATCTTTACATAAGAGTTAATAGCATTGTTTTAAATGCAAATTGAATTGTTACAAAAAACCCTCATAATTACACAACCACTAATTATTGTGCATTCATTGAATAAACTCTCAATGAAACAACAACAAAAGAGAAGAGATAGTGCTCACACTAGTGAGAACAAGAGAGAGCAAACGTGATGGTCTGTTATTGTCACCCGAATAAAGACCACTATTGTGTTAAGCCTTAAAGTGTGTCTTGATGTTTCTACATACAAGCGTGTTAGGGTTTGTAGATCATCGTGTTAAACATCTTATTCTTTACATTATCACTCCAAAACAATGCTAGCAACCACCTACTATAAACTGTTAAACCTCTAATCAAGGTTAAATCCAATGAATACAACATATAATCTACATATTTCTAGCATCATATTACCTACCACTATTATATCATTAGGTGATGTGAACTTCGTCATGGATTAATTTTGCGCTTCCAAGAACTCACTTCAAATTCGGATTAATCATGCGCTCTAGAGAACCTAATTCCTAGAGAAACACCATTGATCCATCAAACACTGCTAGATTCTCGGTAAGAAACTAATTGTTGGACTGTTCCTTGAGGCGAGGCAAAATATTGATTATGTTGCTCGAGCACTCAAGTTATTACCAGGGTGACTTGAACCCAAGACCTCTAAATTTACCTCCTTGATGACTTGAACCCAAGACCTCCCACATGGGAAGGATCTTAAGTGTTAATGGTGATCCACTTACATCACTCTCACATGTCAAATAAGTTGGCCTATAGCCAAAAAACTAATGCCACCAAGGATGAGAAAAAATTACCAAAGTGGTATGATACACATGCATCATCTTAATGATACTAAATCGATTGAATATTTAGAAATTGTGAGGATGAGACCGACACAGTTCTTAAATGTCAAAAACCCTTATGGTATTTCTTAAATTTCAAGAAAGAAATCACCTATTTTGGAATAATATGGGTTTGAATGATATTATATTTGTATATATCATACCTCATGTCATTGATATTTTTGGTAAGATACAATTTGTAGTTAAACAAAGAGTGGGTAACATTGCACCATCACTCCAACAAGGAAATGGGAATCAAAATTTAGGACTACCAAAAAAGAGTGGAGGAAAAAATTATGCATGGAAGGGTATTTCGAATTCATAACGTGATGTTATTGTTTTTTAGGGTATAACAAAAAGGATAAAGTGAAAGAAAATCATAATCTAATTTCTTTTGGGCCGTTGGCATCCTTTCATAAAATTGGTTTGATGTGGTCCAGGACTATTTCCATAATAGATTGCCCTCACGTAAAAAGAGAATGAAACACTCACTCTCATGCTATTTCTTATTTTCTTATATTTTCATCTTGCTTTCGGTCGCAAAAGTGCATGTATAAATTTTGTTGAGGTTTATTCCTTCAACCCTCAGGCCCAACACGTAAGCCCAAAGATTTCGAGTGGATTGATTGTATGTGTATATGAATATCTAGCCCAACAACTATTAGATGGATCAGGAAACAGAGAAAATAGCAGGCAATGTAAGTAGGTATTATTAACTTCGTAATAACTCCCCTAAGTACAATCTTCTTGCTAAAAAGGCACGTCGGCCGTTCGTCTTACAAGGCAGTTAGAATTGCTACAAGTAAGAAAGCTGAAGCTAGTTTGCTAAGAGTAGAAAGTTGCCAACCCTTTACAATGAAATAAATGCTTCTATTTATACCCGCCAATGGGCAGGTGGCTATACTGACGTGGCAGCCTGTGGACCGCTAGTGCCCCAACCACCAAATCTTCAGCATTAAATGCACTTCCCGCCAGAATCTAGGTTTCCCGCCCAATCAGTGGGGACGTTCGTCCGCCCGGGTAATGAGTTGGATCGCCCCAAGTGACCCTCAGGAGATACCGGCTGTTCGTCTCCTGGCCTTGTAGATATTCACCATGTGGACTGGGTTTCCTCCGATGACTTATAGGCTTGCCATGGGGACGTTCGTCGTCATCCCTGGTGGCCCGTGGCCCTGCTCCTTGTCCCTACATTGACGTTCGTCGGGAGGAGCCGCTGGGCCTGAACCCCCAACCCCAGACGTTCGTCCATCCTCAAGGGACATGGGCCTGTGGGCTGGCCTAGTGTTCTAACTGGACGTGCGTCTGGCAAAATGGGTTAGTGGGCCGGACCTCGGCTTGGGCCCTTAACCCAACACAAGTCCCCCACTTCTGATGTTCTGGGCTTGCGCAGGACATAAGGAAGTAGGAACTCCCTCAAAGTAGACGTTCGTGTCTTGATACTTGTGTTTTCTGCACCCGTTGGAAGCATACGCTCGTGGTCATGGTGCTTGACAGCTGTCGACGGTTCAGGAAACGAGGTGACGGCTGATGTTGCGGTGGTGCATTTTCCCGAGGAAGTGTCATCATTACGCTTCCATCCCACGCACGGCGCGTGGGCCGGACCACGCTCTTTGCTACGTGTCAACCCCTCGTTGGCCTCTTAAACGGTGCTCCCCCTATAAATGTCGGGTTTTCCCCCTGAACTAGGGTTCCCAATTTCTGCTCCCTTGCTTTAGAATTTCCGCTGTTCTTCGAGTCCTCTGCGCAGTTTCTGAGTTCAGTTAGTCTCTTCGTAAGGTAATTTCCCTTCTGCTTCCCTTTCTATCTTGATTTCTCGCTGAAATGACTTCGATGGAGATTTCGTCGAGTTCCGCTTCCGGTTCGTCGGGTTCCTCTTCGGACTCCTCTTCTGATAATGTGGATGCGCGCTCCCCGGGAAAGGCCAGCATTTCTGGGACCTCTGGTTCGGCAACGACGGTAGGGACCATCCGGGCTGATGGTGAGTCGGATGATGCTTCCCAAGGCAGTGGGAGCGATGCCGGGGGTGGAAATGCTGACGGGGCAGTAGACGTCATCGACGCAGTCCCCTTGAATGAGCGTCCTGCCGAATATGATTCTGGGGAGGAGGCCGAATCAGGCTCCGACATGGAGGTGCACGATCTGGGCATCCCTACGGACATGGAGCGCCACATCTGTCCGATCATAAGCGCCCTCGACCATGATCAAGTCCTCTCCCGCGTGGCCCTCAACAAAATCCGCACCTTCTTCCCCCCGCCGTTCGTCTGGAGCGTGAGAGGCGCCGAGCACGTGATGAGGAGACGTCCGGGGATGATCATGCTCCACTTGGACTCCGTTGAAGCCGGGCTGCGGTTTCCACTTCACGCATTTTATGTGGAGTTCTTCCACTGCTTCCAAGTGGCCCCGGCGCAATTCATGCCAAATTCTTATAGGTTCATATCGGCCTTCTTGGTGCGCTGCAAACTTGCGGGAGTCGATGCCACCCTAGATCTGTTCCACTACTTCTTCCGGATCACTCCCCAGAACTCCGACGGATATCTGAGCGTGGCCGCTCGTCCGGGGAGGAGGCTGTTTAAGAGCTACCCCTCCTCCATTCATGATTGGAAGAACCGGTTCTTCTTCCTTCGCTATGATGGTCCTCCCCTCCCAGTTCGTTGGAATGGCTACCCCCCGAAGATAGAGTCGCCGGAGTTGACCGATGATCTGAGCGAGGCCGTGGAAGGCGTCCTGCAGGGCGACATTCGCCCCATAGCTGGCTATCTAACCTTCGAGGCACTCTCGGGGGCAGGCATAGGTACCGCCCGTGTCCTTGGATTTTTTCCACCCTTCGACGCTCGTCTCGGGGCACCGGGCGGTCCTGTCCTTCGAGGTGAGTGTCCTTCGCATTCTCTGTTCGTCTTTTAACCCTTTATTATCTTCCTGCAGGTTCTCCGCCAGACAGAGCCCAAATGAATCACGCCGAGTGCCTGAAAATTAGGAAGGCCAAGGCGGCCGCTGCTAAAGCTGCAATGGCGAAGGCCAAGAGCGCCCCCGCCTCGGACTCCAATTCCTCGGCTTCTGATGCTGCCCGACGAACGGCCGAGGGTGAGCAGCACTTGATTGCCACCATGCTGGCTCAGGGTTCTGGGGCCCCTGCTCTCGAAGCTGCCCTTCCACCGCCGGCCGTCCCCACGAAGGCGGCTCCTCAGAAGGGGACAGAGAAGGTCCCCGAGAAGAAACAGAAGAGGGGCCGTGAGGAAGGCTCCACTGGCCCCCTGCTTGAAGATGCCGGCTCCCTGCCTTTGAGCCGCCCGGCGGAAGAGCTTTGGAGGGAGATGGCCCTCAAGGCCGGTCTCGAGCTGCCCCGCCGTTCGTCATCCGAGGCGACTAGTGCTGCCCTGGCAGCCGCTCTTCAGGTAATTTATCATTACTAGATCCGAGTACATTTCTTCCTTGCCGTTCATCTTCTGACCATTGCCTTTAATTTCCCTTTTGTCATCCAGTCTGGGCTTCTAGTCCTCCAGGCTGAAGATGCCAGGGAGGCCGATCTGAAGGAGGCCAAAGCGAAAGCTGATGCCGCCTTGTCTCAAGCCCGGGAAGTCGTCCGTCGTGCTGAGGCGGAGGCCGCGGCCAAGGAGAGAGAGCTCGCAGCTCTGCGGGCTGAATCCCGCAGCCAGCTGGCCAGCCTGGAGAGAGCCGACTTCAAGCTTGTTCCGGTGCTCCCTGCTGCCGAGGACGCCACCCCGGAGTGGCTGGTCGATACCTCCGGCTATAGGAACACTGGGGAGTTTATGGACTCCGCCAAGGATTACTGCGCCGGGGCCTTCAGCGATGTGTTCTCTGCGGCGCTGGCGAAGATTCCGCCCCGGCAGCGCTTGGCATGCGGCGTCCGGATCCTGGAGAGCTCCCCCTTGTCTCACAGGTTTCTCTACGAGGTTGGTGACAGCTCCTTCGCAGCTGGCTACAATGAGGGGGTCAAGGCCACCCTTCCCATTTTCTCGAGGCTGCAGGGAGCCGACTTCGAGCTGGCTGCGAACACAGACGACGATCTGCTGCTTCAAGCCTTGGGGAAGTTGGGGAGGGACCAACGGCGGGAGGAGGCCAAAGCTAGAGGGGAGATTCCGGAACCCCCGACCCCCGAGCCCGAAGCCGAGGAGGAGGAGCAGATCCCGGGGGGCAGCCGGCCTGAGTCCCCTTTTATGGTGTAAATGTAAACTGTACTTCTTTTTATTTCGACTTGTAATGCCCAGCCGTTAGAGCTGAAGAATATACACCCCTTTGCCCAAAATTGTCTCTACGTTCATGCTCTTTACTTCGTCATTTTTGTTTCTTTCCTCGTCTGTTGTACGGAAACCCCTTTGGTGCCTCGATACATTTTGTCGCAAAGGTTAAAGTCCGCGAGGACGTTCGTATCCGTTCCTTGCTTAAGGTAACGGCGTTCCCTTGCCAAACCTCCGTACATGCTCAAGTGTGCGGAAGTACCCTCCAGGCCCGTCTTCGGGTGTCAATGCTGGGCTCTGATGCCGGCTTACCGTCCTCGAGGTACTCTAACAATGAAACGACGTTCGTCGGTGGCTTATGATGTATACTCAAGGTGTGGACGTATGAACGTACTTCCAGAATCAGCGTTCGGTAACGACGTTCGTCTGTCGTTGCGTGACATGAATACTCCAGCTACGTATGGGGACGTTCGTCTGTTCTACATGTTCGAATGGCATGAAGTATGGAGAGACGAACGTAGTCCGTTGATGCATATGTCTCCCACTAGCCGCCGATATTAGGGACAGCCGACGGTCGTGATCTCCGGGCGTCCCGAGTTCCCCGCTGGACGTTCGTGGCTTCGATCCAGCACCCTTGCCAAGATTATGCGGCGACGGAATCGAGGCACCTTAAATACCGTGGTAGGTACCGGTACCCAGGCGCCACGTGTCCCACTTCGGTTGGTGTGTTCCCGCGGTGCTGCCTATAAGTACTCTGAACCCATGTAGTTCATTCATACTTCTCCTTACGCTGCACAATTGTCTTCTCTCTCTAGATTTCTCTCAACCGTATCGGAACCTCGAACTCCAAAGGTACCGTTCGTTGCCATGTCTTCCGAAAATCGCTTCGACGATGGCTGTTCTTCCGGTGATGACCTGGAATATTATGAGCGGGGGATGCTGCCTCGGCCTCCCCGCTACAGTCTCAGCTTCTCGTGCGTCAGGCGTCAAATTCAGCGTCTGACGAATGCGGACAAGCGTCTGATCAGCCAATGGTTCTATCCTCCAAGGGCCTACGACGATCGGCGTCTGCGCAACCCCATGCGCCATCTGCCCGGCTATGTGGTGGTCCACTTGGATTTGGTGATAGCCGGGCTGAACTTTCCCCTGCATGGCTTCCACTTGGAGCTTTTCAGGGCCCTTGAGATAGTGCCTGCGCAGTTCGTCCCTGCCGCCTATCGGATAATCGCTGGCTTCATCATTAGATGCCACAGCGTCGGTGTGACCCCCACCGTGGACCTGCTGCACCATTTCTTCCGTCTGTCCCCCTTCGGACGCACAGGGTATCTGACCCTGATCGCCCGTCCGTCCATGGTCCTGTTTTCGAATAATGCTGGGAATCCGGACGGTTGGAAAGAGCGCTTCTTCCTGGCCGGGGTAGGCTCACCGATGCCATTCTCTGACCGGTGGAATGCTTACCCGGTGAAGACGATTCCACCACCCATGACGGACGAGGAACTCGGATATGCCAAGCGCATAGCCGGACTTGGCATCCAGAACCTCCGGTTGCTGGTGGTCGAGCCCTTTAAGGCTCAGGCTGGATTAGGTGCGTCCGTTTGTACTTGTCTTGTTTTAACCTCTCTTTGCTGTTATGGCTCTGACGTCTTGGTTCCCTTTGTGCAGGCATTTTCCCATCCACGTCTACCATGAGCCGAGTCAACGCTGCTTCGACTGCCGCCGGCCGTGAGCACAAGGGGCATGACAAGCCCGGGAAGCCGCTCGTCCCTAAGGTCGAACCTCGGGTGACCAGGGCACGAGCTGATGATGCTTCGGGGGCCGGCGCCTCCAAGAGGCCACGTGTCGAGGGCACCTCCTCCAAGGCCATCATCGTGGCCGATGACTCCGATGGGGAGCCCGGAAGTCCCCTCAAGCGGAAACGCACTTCCCGGACCAATCTCCGTGCCTCTCCTCCGAGGAATTCCGACGTCCGCCGTCTCCGGGATGGTGATACCCCAACCGCTAAAGGTTCTGACGACGCCCGTCCAAACTCTCCCCCAGGAGCCAGTGAGTCTTCTCTTGGCCTGATCGAGTTTTCTGGGGTTGGCCCCCGCAAGGAGTCTATGATGCTCTTTGGCCAGACAGCATCCTCCGTCTGGTGTGGGCTGAATCTCAAGGTCCCGCAGGATTTCGCTGCTCAGGAGGCCCCTGAAGATCTCTTGGAGTGCGGCCAGAGCACTTTGGACAAGGCCGGGCTCTACTTCCACAGGGCTCGGATGGCCTTTGAGCACCAGGGCAGGGAGATGGCCAGAGTCCGGGCTGAATGTGACGCCCTCCTGAGAAATGCCAAAGGCAGGGCCGAAACTCTTCAAGAGAAAGCCGATGCATACGATAAGCTCGTCCAGGAGAATGCCTCTCAGAAGGAGCTCCTCAAGAAGTAGGAGGCCGAGCTTGTGGATCTCCGCAGCCGGATGTGGGCCGTAGAGCAGGCCAAGGTGGAGCTCCGCCAGACGGGCGTGGACAACCATGTCCCTATTTATGAGGCCGATGTTGCCAAAATCAAGGAGTCCGGATCCATAGCGTTCCAGAGGTCCAAGGCTTATACTGGCGCCATTCACACCATGGCCATGAAGTTCCTTCCGCGGCTCGTCGGCGAGTTCCTGGCCACCTGCCCGGATGCCTATCTGGATGGGGTTAAATTGCTCCAGGCCACCCCCACCGGACGTCGTTTTCTTGACGATCTTGCCGATGACACCTACCGCAAGGGTATGGTTGGTTTAGTAGCGGAGAATCTCCCGACGTTCGAGTGTCACTTCGGGGCTCCCTTCGATCCGGAGGCGGCTGGCTTTGACGTCCTGATGGCAGATGCCCATGCGGGGGCCCTTGAGCTGCTGAAGGAGCAGGAGGAAGCCGAAGCTAGTGAAAAATCCAAGCAGACTCTTTCCAAAGCTCCAGCTCCGAACGTCGATCGACAGTGATTCTCCGTTCATTACCTTGTACTTGTACAATTTTTTCCATTATTTGCATTGTACCTTCGCACATTGTAGTTTTCCGGCCAATAGTGCCGAAGAATAAAAATTAAAATCATTCTTTGCTCCATGCTCTTCTGGCATCTTTTTTTTTTTTTTGGAGTCTTTTAGTCTTCGTTCGTCCTTGGTCCTTGGTTCTACCGGCGTTCCTACTTCGAGGAGACGTTCGGTACCGGTAGACATCGCAAGGAGGAACAGGTTTATCTACATCGAGATTCCCCCTTTTTCGTTCGTCCGTGGTCCTTTTAGTCTTACCGGCGTCTCTTGCTTCGAAGAAGACGTTCGGTACCCAAGGAACTCGCAGGGACGAACAGGTTTACCCTCACGGGTTCCCGACTTTGTTATCCCACGTCCATCGATCCATGGTCATTTGTGGGATAAACAGGTTTATCTTGGCAGGCTCCCTTGGTTCGTCTAGCCCCCTCCACGTCTCTACTAACCTCTGCATCGAGAGGCGTTCGTCTTCGGCGGTGGGGGAAGATCTGGCACGCCCGGGCAAGATTCCCTTCCGTATAGGAGCTACTCTCCTCTTCTCCCCATCTTTTTTTTTTTGAGGGAGGCAATCTATACTCTTCGTTCGTCATTGGTCCTTGGTCCTACCGGCGTTCCTACTTCGAGGAGACGTTCGGCATCCGCAGACATCTCAATGAGGAACAGGTTTATCTGCATCGAGATTCCCTGGTGCTTCGTTCGTCCTTGGTCCTTGGTCCTACCGGCGTTCCTACTTCGAGGAGACGATCGGTATCCGCAGACATCGCAAGGAGGAACAGGTTTATCTACGTCGAGATTCCCTTCTTTAGCAGTCGTTGGCAAGAACAGAAGTGATGAAAAAACAGGGGGCCTTTATTATTGACGACGTCCGGTCATTTTACATAGGAGTGGGAATAAAACAAGGACAACAACCTCTAACTATTGATAGAACTTCTTCAGGTGTTCTACGTTCCACATCCCGGCATGGTTCCCCTCCAGGGTATGGAGGAGGAACGTCCCCTGGTTGTATCGTCTGATGACCCGGTAAGGTCCTTCCCAGTTCTTCGCCATTTTGCCACCTTCGAGCGGCTTGCTCTTCTCTCTTTTCCTGAGTACGAGGTCCCCAGCCTCTATTTCGCGGAATTTCACGGCCTTGTTGAAGTATCTCTGGGTGGCCCTGTGATATTCTTCCATGCGACGAGCCGCTAGGTCCCTCCGTTCCTCAATGAAATGGAGCTCCGCTCGTAGGTTGGCCTCGTTGTCCTCCGGCTGGAAGTGCTTGGTGCGATGTGTAGGTACCAACACCTCCGTCGGTACCTTAGCTTGGAACCCATAAGCCAAGGCGAAAGGGGTTTCCCCAGTCGCCGTTCTGGGCGTTGTCCTATATGTCCACAAGACATAATTCAGCTGCTCCGGCCATGTGGAGGTGTAGTCTTCCAACTTCTTTTTGACCCCATCCATGATGGTCCGGTTCATGTTCTCCACTTGGCCGTTGGCTTGCGGGTAGGCCACTGAGGCCTTAGAGTGCCTGATGCCCCACTTCGCCAAGTATGCCTCAAAGCCTCTGCCGACGAACTGCCGGCCGTTGTCGGTGACGATCTGCTCTGGGATCCCGAAGCGGCAAATGATGTTCTGCCAGACGATGAAGGACAATGGTTCGGCCTCTACCCACTTTGTGAAGTAATCAATTGCCACGATGACGAACTTCCTCCCACCAGCAGCCGTTGGCAGAGGACCCAGCAAATCTATGCCCCACCTAGCAAAAGGTAGTGCGATGGTCATCGGGGTGTAGAAGCTCGCTGGACGACCAGGGACAGGTGCATACTGTTGGCATACTGCGCACTTCCGAGTGTGGTTGAAGCAATCTTGCTGTATGGTCGGCCAGTAATAGCCCTGCAGGATGATTTTTCTGGCCAAGGTTCGGGGGCCCTGGTGGCTGGAGCAGATCCCTTCATGTATTTCCTCGATCACCGCTGCTGCCAGGCTCGGCGGGAGACACCTGAGGTAGGGTCCGCCGAACGTCTTCTTGTAGAGCTGTCCGTCAATAAGTTCAAAGTTAGGGGCGCGCCTCTTTATCCACGCAGCTCTTCCTGTGCTGCCATCCTCTTCGGGCTCAGGGAGTGTTCCATCTCTGAGATAATCTGCTATCTCCTTTGCCCAGTTGGGTTCGGCAACGGAGATAACCTCCACCTGGATGACGTCCGTCGCCGGTGCTAGGAATACCTCTTGCCTAACGAAGCCTCTGATGTGTCGGGGGATGCTTGATGCCGGATCATCGGTTGGGGGGTTGCTCAGCTTTGACAGTATATCCGCCTCTGCATTCTCCACCTGCGATACCTGCTCAAGGACCACCTGCTCAAATTGCGCGGTCTGTTCCTCTGCCAGCTCCTTGTAGAGACCTTCATTCTCTCTTCCCTGGTTTCTGCAGTGCCGTTCATCTGGGTTACCACCAGCTGGCTGTCCAACCTCACCTTCAGACGAGCTGCTCCGAGGGCTCTCGCGCATTTCAGCCCCGCGATAAGCGCCTCGTACTCAGCCTCGTTGTTGGTGACCTTGAACTCAAATTTCATAGAGTAGTAGGCTTTGAAACCCTCGGGGGAAGTGATCACCGCTCCCCCGCCACAGCCCCGCGCACTCGAGGCCCCATCGGTGTACATCTCCCACCAATTGTCAAAGTCGTTGCTATCATGGGATTCGTCCTCGGTGCGCGCGGTACATTCCGCAATGAAGTCCGCCAGTGCCGCGTCTGACTGTCTCCGGACGGAGCCTTCCAGGGGACCATCGCTCCGTCCACCCTCTTCTTTTTGCTTGGGGGTGAGGGCCCGGGTCCCGGTCTGGGTCCGAGCCTGTCCGCCATCTTCCGTGGCTGGGCCGTGGGAACTCCGTCCCGCTGCCTGATCTCCTCCTCAATGGAGGCATATTTCTGGGCCCGAGCCAGAACTTCGGTGTAGCTGGTGCCGGGATTCCTTCTTAAGTCCCGGTATAGATCCCCTGTGGCCAGCGCACTGGTGAACATGTTGGTGGCCAGACGTTCGTCCAGATCGTCGACCTGCAGGACCTCATCCCTCCACCTTACCAGGAACCTAGCCAGCGGTTCGTCCCGCCCTTGTTTGATGTGGGCGAGAGCCGTGACGTCCTTCTTGGGGGTGGTACTGGCGGCAAACTGCGCCATGAACTGCCGGGAGAGTTGTTCATATGAGTCGATGGTGCCCGGCCTCAACTGGCCGAACCATTCTTGCGCCGGCCCCCTGAGGGTGCTGAAGAACAATCTGCAGATGGCCTCGTCCGATGCTCCCAGCATGGACAGGTTCCCTTGGTAGCTTATCAGGTGGGCCTTAGGATCGCCAGCCCCATTATACACCAGGTTACCCGGGGGCCTGCAGTCCCGGGGGATCTCGATGCTCATCACCCGTGGAGTAAAGGGTGATGTGAGGGAGAAAGAGGGTGTGGCTGAGCCGACGTCCGTCCGTCTATTCATCTCGGCTATCTGTCGTTCCATTGCTTCCAGCCTTGCGTCCTGTGCGGCCCTTCCGGGGGACACAGGGGGCGCGGCTTCGGGGACGACATTCTGCTGAGCGGCCACAGCATCGTGCGGCCGCCTAAAGATCTGCGCACCTCGCCGTTGGAAACGTCGTCCAACGGCGTTGATCCTCGGGGTCTCGTCTCCCCGTGGGATTTGGCGGGGAGCCGATGGTGTGTGAGCCCTGGATGCGGCGATGCTGACCCTGGTTCGCCCTCCCGTTTCACGGGAGCCTGAACCCCCACCTAGCCGCTCATGGACTGAGGGCCGGTGGTCGCTGGATCCCGTCGTATCATCATACGACTGCATGCGGCGAATGGGAGAGAGGGGCGTTCGCTGGGTGCTTGCAGAGTACACCTGATCTCGGGCCTCCCGTTCGTCTGCCAGACGACGCATGGTGTCAGCGAGTTCCCGCATGAGGCGGGGATCCTGCCTGGCCTCCAGGGGAATGAGGTCAGTGATACCCCCGTTTCCCCCGGAGGTCCATATTGTTGCGGACAGTTCCGAGTTCTGGCCGCGATTCCGGCGGCTTGACTCCAGACGCTCGGAGAGATCACGCTGGTTGTTACTTCCTGACATCGTGTTTGCTGTAGGTAGATTTAGTAGCTGATTGGGAGAGTTTCTGGAAACTTTTTGTTCAGTTTCCCACAGACGGCGCCAGTGTTGAGGTTTATTCCTTCAACCCTCAGGCCCAACACGTAAGCCCAAAGATTTCGAGTGGATTGATTGTATGTGTATATGAATATCTAGCCCAACAACTATTAGATGGATCAGGAAACAGAGAAAATAGCAGGCAATGTAAGTAGGTATTATTAACTTCGTAATAACTCACCTAAGTACAATCTTCTTGCTAAAAAGGCACGTCGGCCGTTCGTCTTACAAGGCAGTTAGAATTGCTACAAGTAAGAAAGCTGAAGCTAGTTTGCTAAGAGTAGAAAGTTGCCAACCCTTTACAATGAAATAAATGCTTCTATTTATACCCGCCAATGGGCAGGTGGCTATACTGACGTGGCAGCCTGTGGACCGCTGGTGCCCCAACCACCAAATCTTCAGCATTAAATGCACTTCCCGCCAGAATCTAGGTTTCCCGCCCAATCAGTGGGGACGTTCGTCCGCCCGGGTAATGAGTTGGATCGCCCCAAGTGACCCTCAGGAGATACCGGCTGTTCGTCTCCTGGCCTTGTAGATATTCACCATGTGGACTGGGTTTCCTCCGATGACTTATAGGCTTGCCATGGGGACGTTCGTCGTCATCCCTGGTGGCCCGTGGCCCTGCTCCTTGTCCCTACATTGACGTTCGTCGGGAGGAGCCGCTGGGCCTGAACCCCCAACCCCAGACGTTCGTCCATCCTCAAGGGACATGGGCCTGTGGGCTGGCCTAGTGTTCTAACTGGACGTGCGTCTGGCAAAATGGGTTAGTGGGCCGGACCTCGGCTTGGGCCCTTAACCCAACAAATTTAATTTAAATCTTTTATAGTTTTATGCACAAAACTGTATGTAAAAGTACCATAACAAACATTTAGTGATTACTCTGTAATATCTAACGATTTGACTAGTATATCAAAGCAAAGACTTGTAGGAGGTTTAAGGTACAAATCATTTTTTATATAATTTTAAATACTTTGTACTTAATTAAAACAACAAGTTTCTTTATGGTGCAAGTCTGCCTTCCCTAGTTTCCTATATGACTATATGTATGTATTGTTGCGGTTATATTAAATGAACTAATATATATAGTACATGTGATGTCTTATATTTAGTTATTATAAGTACAGGTGAGGGAATACTTTTGTTATAAAATGAAGCATTTGGCATAAAAGTAAAAACTTGTTTTCAAGAAACACTTTTTGTGCTTACTTGAAAAAATAGCTCATTTGTGTCTTTTCATAAAAATGTTTGACTATTCAAATGAGAAAGCATTAATGATAAAACTTTTGACTTTAGGAAAAAATGTTTATCTCTTTACTTTGTTAAAAATAATGAGTATGGTTCAATTTTATGTACCATTTGCTACAATCCCTTCTAGACCAATCTTTATTATGTGTTATGTAAAATCATCATCAGAATTGAGATATAAATGACACTATGAAAGGGCAAATAAGAGAAGATCCGGTTAAACTCCTTAAAGTGTCTTTAAAAGACAATTTTATTGTAGGAACAATAGGGATGGACCCAGGAATCTATGTTGGACAGTGTTGAAAACTAATTATAGCAGACTTAAAAATTAGCGGGTTGGACTAAATATGAAAAATGAAGAAATTTACAATAAAAAGTTGGAAGAAGTTAAGTTATCTTGAGTTTGAGCATATCATAACCTACATAGGTCTTCCCTTCAGGCGAACAAACTTTATATTGAAAGTCATTGTTTATGATGGGGAAAGTTCATGCTCAGCTATTACTTCTGGGGTGAGGTTTAAGATGGTTTGAATCACCTATAAGATGCTTTCATATTGATTAAATACCCCTAGTTTTAAAGTTGAGAATATAGTCAATATTGCAAAAAAGTACCCCTAATTTACCACTGGGCTCTTATACACGCATTTAACATTTTAGCCCGCCATGAGGTAACTTTAGATCAAATACAAATGCATTAGGGAAATATATACCGAATCAAATTGAATTGAACTTTTTACTTTTTCATCTATTACTTTTTCTTTTTCATAATTTGAAAAGGGATTGTAAAAATAAAGATGTGTATTAGTAAAATTTGGTTTAATAAAATACTTTTTAGCTAGCTTCTACTTTGTTTGTGCAGTACTTCTACTTTTAGTTCCACTTACTAGTGTATGTTAAATTAATACACGTGTAATTCTTACGTTAAAATATTACTATTCTAAATTTTAACTGTAAAGTAATTTTGGACATTCAAAACATAATTAAGTGTCCCACTGGCCATTGTATTACTAATCACTATATGATACTATACCAACATTATTCCATAACTATAGATATTATCATACTGAGAAGATACTCAAAACTTAATCATATGTGGTAGACACAAAACTTATTTTTTATTGCGAGGAGATACAAAACTTTTATGAAAGAGGGCAATGATAAACATGGGTCACGATGAGAATGAGTCAAAGTCAAGATGGGATTGGGTTGTGTCAGACCTACTACTAGTCCGTTTAGTTCATGTGTTACCCTTTTTCGATCAAAATATGTTATGGAAATTTGTTCAATTTATATGACATGCAGGTTGAAATAATTTGATTATATGTTAATGTAGGATTGTTTACTTGATCGAACTCATTTTTATATGCTACATTAAAAGACTAAATCATTCATAAAGACATTGGTTTTTCATTCCTAAGAAATGCATCCTTTTTATAGAAAAATATTCATGTCGGTATGTTTTGTCAATATGACACATAGTAGAAATTCGACCACATCTCACTATGTCATGTAAATTATTTCAATCAATGTGACATTGTGACATGTGTTAAACTTCAATCATATGTCGATGTAGTATTATCCATTTAGTTGGTATTTATATCACTAAAAAGATAACTTATAAGTTACATCTTTCATCAAGAAAATATATTACAAATCCTAAGGAATGCATCATTTTTAGATTAAAATATATCAATGACTATCTTATGTTCAATCATATCTCGATGAAGGATATTAGGATTATTCTCTTGAGCTATTTTATATGATTTGAGACATAACTTATAAGCTACTCCGTATAAGTTTTCCATTAAGAATGTGTATCTCGAGTTCTAGTGAATGCATCATTTTTTTTATCAAAATATGTGTGTTTAATCAATTATCAATGTGAAATGTGGTCAGGTTTGATCATGTTTTATTGTAGGGATTATCTGTCTGAACTCATTTTTAAATCAATAGAAAAATAAATCAAAGATCTACAACTTTCACGAGGAAAATTTATTGCAAACCCTACTCTGTACATTTCTTTCAACCATAATATGTCTTGTAAATTAGTTCAATCGTATGAAATGTGATAGAAGTTTAATTGCATCTACATGTAGGAACATAAAGTAATTCATTGTGCTATGATGCTGCAACACTCTGCTTCGTTTAATAACAACTTTTTATTTTATTTTATTTAAAGATCTAACAAAAGTTGATGTTTTTTCATTTTTTTTTGTAAAAAATCTTTATCAAAATGATCCGACGTTGTTTCGAGTTTCAACTTTAAATAATACTTCGTATATTTTTCTTCTTTTGAATGCATCAATTTTTTCCCTCAAAAACTTCTATGACATCTAAGTACAAATATTCCGTTAAAAACTAAAAACTTTCAATCGGATTAGAAACAGGGGCAACAATCTATAGTATTAATACTACATTTCTGAATGTGTTCCTATATGGGTTCTTCAAGGTAAGCGGGGCTAAGATAGGGAGATTCTATGTCTCCACGGACTCCACCCCTCTTTGTCTTTTGCTTGGAATATTTATCAAGACTTTTAAATGTTAGAACATCACTGACTTTAATTTTTATCCGAGTGTGTCAAGCATCATAGTCACTTGAATTTCAAAATTAAACATATGTCATTGTGATTAAGTTAAAAATCACTCCGATTCACTTTCTCTTATGGGAGGTCTCGGGTTCGAAACTCAATGGAGTGAGTTTCAGCCCAATTTATTTCTCTTACTTCAAACCCCCCAGACTCCTCCTGAAATAAAAAAAAAAGTTTGAATAATTTTTATTTTAGTTATAAATATATAATTATTTTACAAGGATAATGGTGAGTAATTAAAAAAGTTGCTGAGCATTTCCATTTATATACTCCATATATATCAATCTTTGCTTTTTTTACAATACACCAAATATTAATCTAATCATTGGTTTTTGTGTGGAGATGTGGCAGTGTTGGATCTGTAGTTTTCCATTGCTCAGTGTTTCAACTCCGTATTATTGGAAAAATATAAATATTTATTTACCAAAAAGAAAAGAAAAAAACGAAGAGGTTTCCCCATGATAAAGAATAACTCTGCATCCAAAACCAGAAAGCTGCCTTCCCTATCTCTCTCCATACGTCAATGGCGAATCTGTTTTCCGCCATCTCAACGGTCCAGCCTACACATACGTAACCGCCCTATACTCAGTAACTGTCTTGTAAGCTATATTTCCCTACGTAACGATGACGTTTTCTTGCTGCTTTTCTTTATTGATGTTTGAGATGCGCTGCGGATTTGATTCGAGCTCGAGATCCTCTTCTTCGTAATAATGCTCATTATGTTTAAATGCAATCTCAATTGTGGTCGTGCAGTGGGTATTTTTGTTCGTTGTTCATTTTTCTTCTTTTCATTCCTGTGAAATTTGGACTCTATTTGCAGGTTGATCTCAGATTCTGATCGTTGGATTCGAAGAGAGACATGATTTAATTTCACTCGGAACTTCTGAAGTGGTCGAATTTTGAATATCTGCTGTGGCTGCTTTAATAGCTTTTAACAGAATAGTTTTCTGATCTGGATTCGGATTTTGCTTCTAATTTAGTGGGGGTTAGAATACTGAATCTTGGCTCCGTTGTGTGGTTCTTATGGTTCCTGATGATAGGCTGTCGTAGTCGTGATCATTGGGTGTTCAGGTTGAATCAATAAGTAATATTTTGTGGCTTTATCCGCTCTATAATCGAGGGGCTGGCAGAATCCGGACATGAGAAGCCCTTGGTTAAAAAAACTATCCTCCCTTTTCGGCCCTAGACCACCTCTTAACTGGTTACTCTTGCTTCTTGTCAGCATCTTTGTGCTGATAGCTTTGTTGGGGTCATCTTCTTCTAGTACTTTTGATTCTGTTTCTTCATCTGCCAAACCTGATCTTTATACAAATTATAGAAGGTTAAAGAATCAAGCAGCTAGTGATTACTTAGAGCTAAGGAGTATTTCCCTCGGAGCTTACCATATAAAGGATGTTGGTCTTTGTAGCAAAGATAAAGAGAATTATGTGCCTTGCTACAACGTGACTGCAAATTTACTAGCTGGGTTTAAGGATGGGGAGGAATTTGATCGGCATTGTGAGATTTCACGGGATTTGCAGCATTGCTTAGTTCGTCCTCCTAAAGACTATAAGATTCCTCTGAATTGGCCAGCAGGCAGGGATGTCATCTGGAGTGGAAATGTGAAATTAACAAAAGACCATTTCCTGTCATCTGGAAGCATGACAAAAAGGTAATTTTAATGAAATAAATACATTGCTTACACAAGATTTGACACTCTTTAATTCATTCCTGGATATGCAACGGTTGTTAGATGGTGGGCTAAGTCATCTGTATTAATTGACTTGCTTTTAGTAGAAAACCTTGACGGTTCATCAAGGTGCCAGCTGGGTGTTAAAATATTGTTCTCATAATTAGTCATTATTTTCTCAGGTTAATGTTATTAGAGGAGAATCAGATCGCTTTTCACTCTGAGGATGGAGTGGCAGATGATGGTGTAAAAGATTACTCTTACCAAATTGCAAAAATGATAGGGTTGGGAAGTGACCATGAACTTCCTCAAGCTGGTGTAAGTTTCTCTTAGCTATCTGTAAGTAAATATCTGTCTGGTTTTAGAGGTAGAATTTCTCGGCTTCTCGCTTTGCTCCTTTACAGTTTTCTTTTATCTTCTTTCCTTACAACTTTTACTCCCTAAGTAGTGAAGTGCTAGTATCTTTGATTTGTGATTGTGCCACTAAAAAGCTTTACTCTGAACAATTACACTTGGGCTTAGATATATCATGCTGTTCATAACAGGTGCAGACTGTGCTAGATGTTGGCTGTGGGTTTGGTAGCTTTGGGGCTCACTTACTCTCCTTGAATTTGATGTCCCTGTGTGTAGCAGCATATGAGTCTTCTGGTAGCCAGGTCCAATTAGCACTTGAGAGAGGGCTTCCAGCAATTATCGGAAATTTTATCTCAAAACAGCTTCCATTTCCTGCATTGGCATATGACATGGTTCATTGTGCCCAATGTGGCATCCTATGGGACATAAAAGGTAATTGTTTAAAAGAAACTCTTTATAGAGATTCTTTTTTACCTTTATGAGGTTTCCCCTATATAGCTTTCATTGGCATGTAGCTGCTTTTACACTGAATATTTTATCTATAAAGAGATTCTGATGTAGCACGGTAGCACCTATTACTCTTAAAAAAAAATACTTGCTCGCTTTTACATCCCCACCATATAAGAATGGAAATGTTTGATAGGTTATAAAGTGTTACCTTTCAGGATTGATGATTCTAAGAGCATCTGCAATGCAAAAGTGTTAATGCCGTAACGGTGCACACGTGACATGAGAGATATAGACACAAAAATAATTAATAGAAAGTCTTGCACATTCTTTCCACGGTGTAATAAATTTTCAGTTGTTTTTTATTCACAATGTCAAGCACACCGTCTAAATCTTGACATTGTGCTTGACAATGTGTATATAAAGTAACAAAACTCATTACACTGGAAAGAATGTCAAAAACTATCTATTTATTAATTATTTATGTCTGTATCTCTTCTGCCACACATGCACCATAACCACCATTAACACTTTTGCATTGGAGTTGCTCTAAGGATGAATATGTTTGATTGGTTATAAATTCGGAAATTGTCCTAAATAGGACTAATGAGTTCCTAAAAAGCACAAATAGGACTACTACTTTTTAAATTCCCTAAATAGGACTAAACATAGATTTTCTACCCTAAATATCCCTAAGAGTATTAATTCATAATGAAATGCTTTAATTCATAATAAAATCATAAAAAACGTAAAAAATAATTAAAAAACGTAAAAAAATTATAAAAAATTTATAAAACATTTATAAAATAAAAAATTTAATTTTTATTTTTTTAAATTTTTTTTAAAAAATAATAAAAAATAGTAAAAACCCATAAAAAAATGAAAAAAATTATGGATACATTTCCCACTGCCGCCTCCCAGCACCACCACCTCCGATTGGTGAAATTTCTTCCACTTTTGGTAAAAATATGCCATCTTTTTCTGAAAATGCCAAAAAGATGGCATAATTACTCTTCAATATGCCAACATTTTCATTGAATATGCCATCATTATGGCATTATTTAAAATGTTGGCATATTTTTCTCCGGTGATGGGAGCTGATGGTGGCAGGGGTGGTAATGTTTTTTTTTTAATTTTACGATTTATTTTATTTTTTTTATTTGTTTTTTAAAAATATTTTTTTTAATTTTTTTTTTTAAAATTTTTATTAATTTTCTATTATCTTTTTACGATTTTTAGTATTTTTTTCGATTTTTATTATTTTTGTATGATTTTATTATTAATTAAAACATTTCACAAGTTACAAGGGTATATTTGGCCAAACACACATAAATAGTCCTATTAAGGGAATTTAAAAAATGTAGTCCTATTTGTGCAATTTTGCCACTTTTTAGTCCTATTTAGGGAATTGACTCTTATAAATTGTTACCATTTAGGATTGATTATTATAAGAATGAAAGTGTTGATTGGTTATAAATTGTTACATTTCAGGGTTGAAAATTCAATGGTTTCTACTTTAATATCTCTTTAATATATGCATAGGATATTTATTCACTAACTCTATTATTATGAAGCATTTTATGGAAGTAATCATGAAACCAAGGATTCTTTGCTAATTAGTTCATTGTTCATTTTGTAATTATTCTGGGTGTTCTAGAATTTCACTAAAAGATGACAACTGACAAGTGTACCTTAATATGGATCACCAGTCAGAATCTATGAAGTATTTTGTAGCAATGGGACCTATTGCTAGAAAAGTGTGTATATATAGTAATCTCTTGTTGCATGTAAGTATTTTTTAATCACGAATCTAATTGTGATTTTGCAAACCAGATGGGGTTTTTCTAATTGAAATTGATCGGATACTCAAACCTGGAGGTTATTTTGTTTTAACCTCACCCTCAAATCAGCGGCAAGGAAGTTCTATCAGTACTAAGACTGGAAGTGTATCAACTCCTTTTGAAGAGTTTACCAAGAAAATCTGCTGGAATCTTCTAGCGCAGCAAGGAGAGACTTCCATCTGGAGGAAGACTCTAGATCCTCAATGTGCATCTATGTAAGGCTAGTTTGAAGCAATTGTTAAAGAGTCACACTTTAGTTTTCCTATAGCTACTGCAGATTAAACTTATATTGTTTCTTACATTATTGGCATTTATGGAGTCTCATGCTTACCTTTGACAACTTGGTTTTGTTTCTTACCATTTATTTTGCTCTTATTTCCTTTTCTGTTACATTGTTTCCTGTCTACTCGTAAACCCATCAAGCTAATTAATATAGCATTGGTTTTATATTGCAGCAAGCAGAGAAGTGTGCCTGTTTGTAAAGGTGATGATTTTCAAACATATTATCACCCTCTTGCTCTTTGTATTTCTGGGACGACCAGTAACAGATGGGCTCCAATCCGTGCTGGATCTAATTCTTTAAATGCAAGCGACCTTCTAATTCATGGAAAGTTTTTTTCTCAATTTAATAGTTTTTTTCTTAATGTGTGTTCGGCCATCTCATAGAATGAATATTCTGTTGTGCTGCAGGTGTTCATCCTGACGATTTCTACGAGGACTCAGAGTTCTGGAAATCTTCTTTAAGAGACTATTGGTCGCTTCTTTCACCCTTGATTTTCTCTGACCATCCAAAGAGGCCGGGTGATGAGGACCCACTGCCTCCATATAACATGGTTCGCAATGTGATGGATATGAATGCACATTATGGTGGTTTAAATGCTGCATTATTTGATGCAAGAAAATCAGCATGGGTAATGAATGTGGTGCCTATTGGGACTCGAAATACACTTCCTCTCATAGTTGATCGAGGTTTTGTAGGTGTTCTACATAACTGGTAAGTTTTCAGTTAGCTTTAAGTCTTTATTTAATATTAACATTTTATCGTGTACGCTCATCCACAAAAACAACTCTATGTTGGTGGTTCCAATTGGACCTTTTTCAGTTTTTCCCATTTCTGTTTGAAAGTACTATCGAATATTTATGGATGAAGAAGATTTGTGGTAAAAAATGTTCCATTGATGCTCTTGATATCCTAAATAAAAGCTACTACCTCCGTCCCCCTAAGTTTGGAACAAAAGAGAATGGTGCGGTTTTTAAGAAAAGCAGAATTATGTCGTTGATAATAAATTGATAAAGTGGAATAAAGTTAGAATGAATTAGAAGCACACAAATATTACCAAATATGGTATGGGACAATTATAGCGGGGCAGACAAAAAACGAAAAATGGGACAATTATAGTGGGACGGAGTGAGTATTTGAGAACAAAACTTTCTCCGAAACGACATTTAAAAGAGTACAGAAGTAGTATTTGAAAACAATTTCTCTCTCGCTCTCTCTAAGAAGATAGTTATTTAAGAACGAGGGAGGGGGGAGGTAGAAACTTTCCTATGGTGGAAGTGGATGACAGCCTAATATTTGCACATGTGAATGAAATTTATGTATGTGTGCATTTATTCCATTTAAGTCCATGTAGTCACATGTTTTTGCACGAAGTGCCGCTGGTGGAAAATACAAGAAACTTATTTCCCGTGTTCATATTCTTGGCTACTGATTTTATAGTTCTAAAATTTGGCCAGGTGTGAACCCTTTCCGACATACCCCAGGACATATGATATGCTTCATGCCAGTGGACTCCTTTCACACCTTAGTTCACAGAGCTGCAGTATAGTTGATGTCCTTTTTGAAATGGACCGTATTTTGAGGCCTGAGGTAAATGACATTTCAGTGTTTACCTAATCTTACTCTTCACTTGTTCCTGCATCTTCAAACATATAGGGTGTTTGCTTTGAGTTAATTGAAATGGAAAAAATGAGGGCTGCTCTTTGTTGTTCACAATACCTTTCAGATGTAGAAGCCAAGTTAGGCAGCATTTCAAAAAAATGAGTATTCTAAATCTGATTCTAAGATTGAGGCTCCAAATTTGTGGGTTGGGAAGAAATGCTAAATTCGAGAGCATGTGGTAATGATTCTATTATATGTAAAAGATAATCATACAAGTTCTTGGCTGAGCTGCTGTTCCGATCTTATCTCTAACAAAATAACAAAATAGAAGTAAAATAAGTTTTCAAAATCATGGTATGAAATTGCTTTGGACATGAATATTTTCGAAAAACCCTAGAAATTTAGAGCCCGTCTGGTGAGGCTGTAGCTGGATTAAAGTATTTTGTAATAAACCATTTCCAGAACCAACAAAATAACTCCAGAGTTATTTTCTTTTTTCAGGGATGGGTTATTCTCTCCGATAAAGTGAGCATTATAGAGAAGGCACGAATGCTTGCCACACAGATCCGCTGGGAAGCTAGAGTGATTGACCTCCAGAATGGAAGTGATCGGCGGCTACTTGTCTGCCAAAAGCCATTCCTTAAAAAATAAAATTCCAAGAGAGCTTAGATATGAAAACTGCAGCAAAAAGGTGTCGATAATCCAGGACTTCGTTAACACGGGTAATTGTTTAGATTTTCCTCCTCTTTTTAGGGAGGCAAATTTTGTTTTATTTGATGAGTTCTGCCAAAAAGGACCAAAAAAGGCCTCACAACTCACAGCCTCACATGATGTTTCTATGGACGGAGCCCAAAGATGGAATTATATACTCCGTAACATATATGGGAAATTGTAGATTGGAACATTTCTTCACAAGTTAGCCCCAACACAGCAGATAGATGGAAAAAGAAATTTTTGGTTACTTGTATTCATTCATCCCCTTTTTTTTATTTTCGGTTCAAGGTTATTTTTTCTTTTGGTTGGTTTTGGAAATGAAATGGATGTTTTTGTGCTGAACACAGTTACGACTGCAATAGTCATCATAAATATAGTGCTCAAATATTTCTTCTTTTGATTGATCCTTTTAAGTTTTCACACTCTTGTATGTGCATGTTTTGACGACTCGTGATTCACTTCGAACAACTTTAAACAAATTTTATAGTTAACCTTATTACTCCCGCATTTCAAAGATTGCTATAAATGATAGTACTACGTATATTTCGACACATTATTTAAGGAAGAATGTAGGAGTAATAAATAGTAGTGTATAAAAGTAGGATAAAAACTTAAAAAGTGTAAAAGTATGAAAGAGGAGATGGAAAGTAGGAAAAATAATCGTAATTGAGTATTTTCAAAGGCAAAACTTGTGAAAAGGAGAAAATGTAACAAGGTTTTAGATACATTCTAAAAAGGAATATGTAGCAAAACTTTAAAACATGGAGGGAGTATTATTTACGCAATATAATTACATTATGCAATTGAGAATTTTATAACACGCTGTAACATTTATAATCATACAGTCATACTGCTAATACAGTAATTGTTATTACCTAAGGTACTCTCAAAGTACTCTCTTTTATGTTACTAAAGTCATTAACTGAAAATGTTTGGTGTAGACCTTGTGTTACATCCTCTTTATTTTTCTCACACACAAAAAAAGTACAAATGTAGACACTTTTGACAAATTTGTCCGTGTGAACAAAAATTGTGAACAAAAATTGGGTTGCATGTAGTGTTGGACTCGGGCCGGTTCGGGCCTGGGCCCGGCCGGGCCTCGGGCCAGGAAAGGGAGGCCCGAGCCCGAACCGCCGGTGGCCGGTTCCGGTCCCGGTTCCGGGCCAAACCGGGCCGGGCCGGGCCGGGCCTGGCCGAACCGGCCCAATTAATTTTTTTTTTGTTCTCCTATTTAATCCCCTACCCCTCCCCCTCAACCCCAAACCATCCCAAACCACCTCAAATGGCCCAAAATACCTAATCCAACCTAAAACTTAAAAAAATTTCAAAAAAAAAAAAAAATTAAAATCCGGCCCGGACCGGGCCCGGACCGGCCGGGCCGGTTCACCAAAACCTGGGCCCGGGCCCGAACCGCCCAGCAGCCGGGCCGGGCCGAACCAAACCGGTGGACCCACCGGGCCCTGGGCCGGGCCGGGCCAAACAGTAACCGGGCCGGGCCGGTTCCGGGCCGGGCCGCCCGGGCCGGGCCGCCCGGGCCGGGCCGCCCGGCCCGAGTCCAACACTAGTTGCATGTAAACAACACTGATTGATGTACTTTTTTGCAGATTTGTCAAGGTGGTTGCACGGAAACCAATGTCGGTGTACACTGACATTAGTTATTAGTTTTCTGTGAGGACAAAAAAGTGACTATACATATACAATTTTTGTTTGTGTACATAGACATTTGTTTCAGTGACTTTTTTTTTGTCTCTGTACACAGACACTTAAAGAAAATCAGTGTCTGTATACATATAGTTTTTGTTTATGGCGAAAGTAAATATAATGTTACTCGTTTTTTGGTTTCATCTTTCATTATAGACAATATTTATCAATATTTAGGAAGTTAAATTTTGAAATAATGTAATCATTTAAATTATAAAAAAAATATTTCAATATATTTATTAAAAAATAGTTATATGTACAAATAGCCAAACTAGTCTTCTTCAATAAATTCAGCGAGCAAACTAACTTTAACCTTACTTATGTTGATTATTACATAAATTTGTAAGAGAAATAAAGAAATATAATCATTTGGTAAAAAAAGTGTGATAAACCTAATAAGCTGAAAATAGTGATTATTGAATGGGGTGTAAATTATAAAGGCGTACTTCAATGGATACTAAAGCTGATAAGCTGGAAATGGTGATTACTTTATAGTATACTATAAAGTATACTATGGGATCCCTTATCCACCGGAAGTACTTCAACAGGGTTCGACACGAACGGTACTCTATAAAGATTTATCAAGGAGGAATGACTCACCAGCACTACAAAAAAACACTCGTTTAGTCACGGACCGTAGTCACGGATTTGGTCCGTGACTAGCCTAGTCACGGACTAGTCACGGACTAGTCACGAAAATTTAAAAAAAAAAATTAGTCACGGATTTTACCGTGACTAGAGCCGTGACTACACGTAGTCACGGATTTTTGTCCGTGACTAACATCCTCCGATTGCCCGTTTGATTTTCCGGCCTGGCTTGTTTTACTCCGGCGACATAGTCACGGCCACATCCGTGACTACAGCCGTGACTAAATTTAAAAAATAATTTTGCATCTCCCATAAATCAATCCGCAACGGTATTATGTACGGATAAATTTAGTCACGGACATGTCCGTGACTATGTCCGTGACTACTTTGATTTACACGTCATTTACACGTCATTAACACGGATCGGACGCGTAATGGACACGGTATTGCTTAGTGACGGACAAATCCGTGACTAAGTCCGTGACTAAATTTTTTATATATGCAGGAGCAGTTCATTCAACAGAACCACACCAATTCATTCCCAGCATATACAGTATCTGTTTGAAAGATCGAAGGATGTAGTCTGTCTTCTATCATTTTCCCCATTTATGCAGTTAAGGTATGTTATTTGAATTATTATTTTTATTCAGAATTAGTTGGTTCAATTTAAATTATTAAAACTATTAAATTAGTGATGTTGTTAATTAATTAACAACATATTCAACTGTAAGCGTAGTAATGTCATAAAATTAGTTAAACTGTTAGGTTTATAAAATAATTTAATTAAAATTAGTTAGTTAAACGTAGTTTTAAACGTAGTGATCTTTATGTTAATTGAAATTAGTTAGTTAAACGTACGTTAGTAATGTGTTAATTAAGTGTATTGTGACTTGTTATTGTAATTGTGTATTATTTATTAATTCAAATGACCTTATATACATGTTCAAATTATTGGGTTTAATTTGGTCATATTATTTAATTTAGTGAATTGGAATTGTTAATTGTGTAGTACTAATAACATTAAATGTCATTAACGTAATAATTTAGTTTAGGTTTAAATGTAGGTTTACAAAAATAATTTAATTAAAATTCGTTAGCTAAACGTAGGTTTAAACGTAGTGATGCATTAAAAGAGGACGGAATGAACTAGTTAAATTTAGTTAAATTTAACTAAATAAATTAGTTAAATTTAGTTAAACGTATGTTTAATTTAAATGTAGTGTTAATAAATTACTTAATTTTTTTGTAATATTAGTTAAATTTAAGTATTAGGTAATTACTTATATTTTGTGAATTATTGTTGTGAATTGTGTGCATTTCATTTAATTTAGTGAAAATTAGTTAGTTGATTATTTAGTGAAATAACTCACTTAAAATTTGTTAGTATTATTGTTAGTATTTGAACGTGTATACTTTTTTATTATAATATTCAGGCATAATGTATAAACAAAATAGAAGTTGGATGTATGATAAAGATGCGGTATTGTACGGAATGCAATCAAATTTTCTCGAGGGAGTCGGGGAATTTATTGAATTTGCACTTGAACATCCGGCTTATATGAGTGGTGATAAAATAAGATGTCCATGTTCAAAGTGTAAAAATCTCAAATTTAAAGACCCACACGAAGTTGGGTATGATTTGTACGCGGTCGGTTTTGTTCCCAATTATTATAATTGGACTTCTCACGGCGAACCTTTGGATCCATCTGTTATACCACAAACGGTAGGTTCGTCTCGTTACGTCCCTCCAGAGATGAGTGCGTGGGGAGACCGTGCTGAAATGAGGTGGGACCAACAAATGGTATATGACGCATACGGTGTACCGATGTCTCAGTTCAATCCCCCACAACCACCTAACGACCCCCCTGAAGCCTCAACCTCGTATCAACCAGATGCGGATGAAAATCCGACATTTTATCAACCTTATGTGGATGAAGGTTTGACTGAGAGATTTCAGGATGTTCTAAAAGCTGCCGACCAACCTCTGTATGCTGATTGTGAGGGATACTCTCAGCTATCCGCCGTTACTGAATTCATGAACATAAAAGCCGAATACAGTCTCCCTGAAACTTGCATGAATAGAGTCTTGCAGTCAGTAGGAGGGATGCTACCGCGAGATCATACCCTTCCAGATTCATATTACCACATGAAGCAGTTAATGTCTAAGTTGGGGCTACCTTGTGTTGAAATTGATGCGTGTCCGGAAGGATGTATGTTGTTCTGGAAGGAGGATGAGGCACTTGAGTTCTGCAAGTTCTGTGGTGGAGACAGATACAAACCTGTTCGTCAAGGTAAAAAGAAACCACGACATAGGTCTGCACTGTCTAAACTGTATTACCTCCCAATAGCTCCTCGACTGCAGAGGATGTACGCTTCGACTGCTACTGCGAAACACATGACATGGCATGTTGAGCACGAAACCAACGAGGGTATGATGGCTCACCCTTCGGACTGTGAAGCCTGGAGACACTTTGACCGCTGTCATCCTCAGTTTGCTATGGAGCCACGAAATGTGCGGCTGGGATTGTGCTCAGATGGATTTGCTCCTTTTGGCAGGTTTGGCAAGAACTATTCATGTTGGCCGGTCATGTTAACTCCTTACAATCTCCCTCCCGACATGTGCATGAAAAGTCATTTCATATTTTTGTCTTTAATTTGTCCGGGTTCCAAGGATCCTGGGCGAAAGATAGACATTTATCTCCAACCCCTTATCGAGGAGATGAAAGAACTGTGGGCCGTTGGGACACCAACTTATGATGTTTCATCAGATAAAATGTTTATCATGAAAGTTGCCATCATTTGGACCATTAGCGACTTCCCTGCCTATGGCATGCTTTCGGGATGGAGCACACACGGTTTGATGGGATGTCCGATATGTATGGAGAAATCAGGTGCCAACTGGCTTAGTTACAGCAAAAAAGGAAGTTACTTTGATTGTCACCGCAAGTTTCTCCCGGAAAGGCACCGATATCGAAAGGACAAGAAGTCTTTCATTAGAGGCAGAGCGGTACGAGAGAGCCCACCCCCGAGATTGACCGGTGAAGAAATTTATAACCGGGTTCGACGTTTTCCTACGGCTATGGAAGAGCCAAACCAAGAGCCATATGGGTATTGTGATACCCATAAGTGGACAAAGAGGAGCATATTCTGGGAGTTGCCTTATTGGAAAGACCTTCTCATCCGTCACAATTTAGATGTCATGCACACTGAGAAGAACGTCTTTGACAATATATTTAACACAGTGATGGATTTGAAAGGCAAAACTAAAGACGGTCTTGCAGCTAGGAAAGATATGACTATTTGGTGTGATAGACCCGAACTTTCTGTTGATCTAGAATATCAGGGCAAGGAAGTTCCAAAAGCAGTCTACCAGGTCACAGAACCACAAAAGGCAGCAATATTACAATGGCTTGCGTCTCAGAAGTTTCCAGATGGCTACTGCTCCAACTTGTCTAGATGCGTAGACATGAACAAACTTACCACGACGACGAGCATGAAAACTCACGATGCTCATGTAATAATGCAAAGACTTCTACCAATTGCACTAAAAGAGATGCTTCCTGAACACGTATGGTCCTGCATTACTGAAATCAGTTTGTTGTTTCAATCGATATGTTCCAGCGTTTTGGATGCGGCATCCCTCCGAAGACTACAAGATTATGTTCCCATTCTGATGTGTAATCTAGAAAAAATAATGCCTCCATCGTTTTTCGATACAATGGAACATCTTATAATACATCTTCCGTATGAGGCTTTGACTGCTGGGCCCGTCTTCTATCGCTGGATGTACAGATTTGAAAGGTTAGTAACAATTTCATTTAAAAAAAGAATATTTATTTCACAATAACTGTTAACATGTGTACCGTTGTTATATTGCATTATTGCAGATTTCTAGGAGAGCTGAAAAAGAAAGTGACCAACAAGGCACACGTTGAGGCTTCAATTTGTCAAGCGTATCTTCAACAAGAAATCTCAACGTTCTCGTCTTTTTACTTCGAGCGTGACGTCATCACCAGAAGGAAGAGACCTGCCCGGAACGATGACATTGGCGAGGATTTATATGAAAATGTAGTTTCCATCTTCAATTACCCAGGCAGAGGTAAAGGTGCTGCGACACAACGATACATCGTGGGTGGGGAATTGCAAATTGCACATACTTATATCCTCATGAATTGTCCAGAAATCTCACCGTTTTATCAGTAAGTTAAATTTGTAGTTATAATTGTAATACTTATCAATTAAATTTGTAGTTAATTTATAATTTTTTTATTTTTTAATTCACAGTGAATTCAGAGCTTCTTTATCAGCCTTTCCTGAGAATCAAATTGATGCATTGGTAGACTCTGATTTTGTAAATTGGTACAAGTATCAGGTATATATATACACACACATTAATTATATATATATATATTATTAAGTAAAATTTTTCAATATTTACCTAATGTTATTATCATGTTTATATTTACAGATCAATAGTCGTGGGATTGTCGACCCTTTGTTAGTATCATTAGCGTGGGGCCCTAGTGCCAGTGCCAAAGTGTGGCGGCAATATGTGATAAACGGTTACACATATCACACAGCCGATTACGGAGAGGGCCGACCAACAACGAACAGCGGGTTATGTGTCCCGACCATCGGTTATGATAACTCGGAAACCAATTTTTTTGGTGTCCTGCAGGAGATTCTGGAACTTGAGATGCCTTCTGGTGCGAAAAAATTGACATGCGTTCTGTTCCGTTGCACATGGGTCGACACCACACGTGGCGTGCGCAAAAATCCGAAGTATAATATGATTGACGTCAACCAGTCTCGTGTGTACCCGAAAAATGAGCCTTTCATACTCGCCCAACAAACAGCGCAGATTTATTATGCAGAATATCCTTCAACAAGGCGGACACAGAATCCTTGGGTGTGTGCATGTCCTGTCCGTCCGAACAAAATAAAATCACAAACTCAACACAAGGACGTTGATCTAGATGCTTTTCAGCAACAATTTTTCCAACCTCCGCCTATTGTTGAGACGGTCAACTATGACATCCAATTAAGTGATCCAAATGGCGGACGTGTTGAAGTCATGCCAGAAACGCACCTTCCGGACCCAACCATTCCATCTGAGCGCGAAATTGAGGAAATGTATGTAGCACAACAAAACGCTCAATATCAGGAAGAAGGTGAATGGATAGACGGTTCAGATACAGAAGAAGATACTGTATATGTAGAAAATGACGATTCTGATAGCGAATAATTGTGCTGTTGTAATTTCAATTTTATTGACTTCTAATATTTGTGCAGATTTCTTCATCATTATATTACTCCAACAATATTTGAATTTTTTTCTATCTTTATCATTATTATTTATGAACAAAAAATTACTCCATATTAATTCAACCACAACAAGTTTTTTATATCCATATTATAAATTCAAAATAAAATTTACCCAATACAAAATATGAAATTACTCTATATTATATTCTTTTATTTTCAAATTCGAAAATTCAAATATTATTTTTGATTTTTCTAAATTCGAAAATTTATTTTAATAATTTTTAATAATTCGAAATTCAAAAATTAATTTTAATAAACAACTAACAGAGATTTATTTATCAAATTTCAAAGATAAATACAAAACACACAATGAAATTATCACATATTATTTATCAAACAACTAACATAGATTTATTTATCACATTAACCTAACTAACATTATTCATTCCTCAATCGGAAACTTTCAAGAGGCCTAGCCCACAACTCCTGAATTTTCATTCGAGCTTCTTCGTTGATCGGGTCCATATACTCTGAAACTTCTTGTGCACGTTGAAGCATCCGACACAAATTTCTTGCTTTTGACTTGCCCAACGAGTCGGATTCTTCATCTTTATAATCGCCAAAACTTTCAAGGGGTCTAGACATCAACTCCTTGATTCTCTCGTATGCTTCCACGGTTTTCGGCTCCATAAGCTCTGTAATCAGCTTAAGTCGTTTCATATCTCTACACATCGAATCCCAGTCAATTGGACCTCTATTAGCCATTTTTTTTACAGTTCTGTCTATGGCCGGAGAAAGATGATTTATACTAAAAAATTTCACGTTGTCACGGTCTTAGTCACGGATAATTCCGTGACTAACATGTCAGTCTGGCAGCCGGAGAAGTGTCAGGGCCGCCGGTTTAGTCACGGTTTTAACCGTGACAAGCACCGTGACTAAATTCAAAATTTGAATTAGACACGGTCTTAGTCACGGATAAAACCGTGACTAAACCGGTCAAAGGCGGCTGATGCCGCGTGGCTGATTTCGTTGATTACGAAGGGTTTAGTCACGGATATATCCGTGACTAAGACCGTGACTACACCGATATATAAAATCAACACTTAGCGAATTTTTTCATTCCACGTCTCCAACCCTAATACTCTCTCTTCACCTCCCTACTTACTCTCTCGTCGACTCTTCCACGGACCCCGCCGCCGCCGTCGTCCAGAGTCCAGCGCCGCCGCTGTCCTCCGTGCACTGCCGTTGTCCGCCGCCGGTTGCCGCCGTCCGCTGCCGTCGTCCACCACTCCTCTTTTTTCGCACCTCTCTCCACATCAAGGTTATGTTTTCTCAATTAATTTTTTACTCACAAATGCATGTTTATGTACTCAAATGCATGTTTATATGCTCCTATGCATTATTGAACATTGAATGCCCTAATGATTTATTCTACAACTACATATTTATGTGTATATACATTTAATTTAATATGATTATATGTGTATATGTTGTTACGTTTATACACACAAATGCATGTTATTATTATGTTCGGATTACAATATTAATTTCACATTACAATATTAATTTGCATGCTCAATATTAATCTCTTCCTTTTATTAGTTTTGTTTTAATTTCGAATTACAATATTAATTTGCATGCTCAAAGATGATAAAATATATTTTTTCTTTTTTGTTTGATTTGTAATACACATGCTTTAGATATAGTTTGATTCAATTTTATTTTTTTTGTACAAGTTTAATATGCATGCCTAAATATTATTTGATTTTAGGTTAAACATGATTTAATTTCGGACTTATGCATGAATTATTTAGACATTGTTAGGATTATTATTATTTTATCATTAATCAAATTTATTATTTCCGAATTATTTAAAAAATACCCCCTCATGTCAAACTTCCCAAAAAATTTGACATGTTAACTATAAAATAATTATTTAGACATTAAAAACTGTTTTCCGAAATAAATTGTAAAATATAGATTTTAAAAAAAGTTTAATAATATATTGTTTTTGTATTAAACAGTTTAATAAAAAACTGTTCTATAAAAAACAGTTTGATAAAAAAAACAGTTTGATAAAAATCAATTAAATAAAAAACAGTTTGATAAAAACCAATTTAATAAAAAACAGTTTAATTAAAATAGATTTTAATAAAAAGTGATTAATAAGCAGTTTAATTAACCGGTTTTATGAAGTTTACTAAAAATGAGGTGTACTAACAAATATTTTTTTTATTAAAATTGACATAAAAAATATAACAATGGTATTTTAAATATTATACTGTATTTATAAAACAGTTTGTATAATTTATAAAACTGTTTTTTATAAAACTTTTTATAAATAAAACCGTGTATAAAACAGTTTATACAAATTTGTTTTTATATAAAACTGTTTTATAAAACAATTTTTTGTAAAACGGTTTATAAAACTGTTTTTACAAAACTGTTTTTTTATAAAACTGTTATTAGATCTCAAAGTTATAAAAAAATTAATTGAAAAAATATCGACTTCTCATATTAGACTTATACACAGTTTAATATGTTATACACGTTTATATTATAACTACACTAACATTTAAAAATATAAATTAATATATTTTAGATGAGCAATGAACAATCAACCTCGCGTCCCCGCCCAAACTATGTGCCCTTAACCGAAGCTGAGCGCAACAATGAAAATGCGCTTTGGGTGACGCCCCACATGGTTGCGAAGTAAGTAACTATGAATTTTATCTAACGTGAAATAATTTTTTCAATGTATCATAATGTTATCAAAACTTTTATAAATAAATAATATTAATTTTCTGAAGCGATCAAGAAGTGTTGGACCAAATCAAACTAATAATCGGAGGACACTTTCTTGGGAACTGGGCAACATACACGGAAGTTGACCCCAAGGTTCGTGAACTTTGGTGGAACCTTTTCAAGGTAAAAAAAAATGAATTTTCTCTGCGTAATTGTATTAACGTAACATTTGATAAAAGATAAATTAATTTATTTGTTTTTTATAAAGGGTCGGTTTCGATGGACTGAAGCCCAAGGTCCCGCTATTCTTAGAGCGTATAACGCTAGGATTTCAAACTGGCTTCGTCCTACTTTTAAGCGTGCCCGAAAGAGCGGGGTAAAGCCTGGATGGTGTTCGGATGAGGTGTGGGATAACCTCGTCCGTCACTGGTCTTCTGATCCAAACTTCTTGGCAAGAAGTCAATCCGGTAAGAAAAACCGGATGTCCGAGAAGGCTTTAGAAACCCAATGGCATGGGGGCCGCAAACCTCAGAGTAGACATAAAGAAGATCTTGTAAGTATTTTTCAAAAAACCTTACACAATTACAACCCTTTATTTTAACAATTAATTATGGATCTTAAGCCTTTTTTCCAAACTGTAGTCGGGGCCTGAGAAGAAGAAGGTCTCAATTCTCAAGGTCATCAAGCACTGCTGGACAAAGCACGGCGATGAGTCCGATGCCGATCTGCCACCCCACCTCGCTGAAATCGAAGTAAGTAACACTATTTTGTTACTTATTTCCATTCAAAATCAAATTGAGTAACATTAAATTAACAATTTTTGTACATGTAGTCAAAGTATAACACAAATGTTGAGAAGAGGCGGGCAGAATTAGGCTTGACTCAGGAGGATGAGATTGATTCTGATGTGGAGGATGATGCCATCTTTGAGGCAGTTGGGGTCTACAAGGGCCGGGTCCCGTGCATGGGGGCTGAGGGGCAACGGATCTTGTACGACCGCAGCGGTGCTTCATCTTCCCGATCAAGGCGCGGAGAGGATCCGCGTATCGCTCAAATGCAGCGGGAGATGGAGGAGCAGCAGCGGGCCTTGGCTGAGCAGCAGCGCACCTTGGAGGAGCAACGCAAAAAAGATGAAGAAACAAGGGCCCGGCTGGAAGAGATGGAACGGATCCTCAGCGCCGGAATTCGGAATCAGCCTCAGCCTCAGCCGTATGTACTGCACCCTGAGCAGACACCTCAAGTTCCGCACATGGGCGGTTATTTCCGTAACAACTCTGCTACCGGGTTGCCTTCATTTGGATCTATTCAGGATATCAATTTTCACAACCTGTTTCAAACATCTGGAGGCAGCCAAGGAGGTGGCAGTCGCGGAGGTGGCAGTCGCGGAGGAGGCAGTCGCGGTGGCCAAGCTGGAGACAACCGAGAAGATGAGACCGAAGAAGATTATCTATATGATGATTCTAGATATTATCATAATGGTGGCCGAAGGAGCTTGTAAATGTATACATTTTTATTTGAACATTGTTTATTTACTATAATTCTATTGTGCTTATTATTACTTTTATTTCAGTCTGTTTGGTTATGAAATGTGTGTTCTAGTGGGTTCTAGTAGTCTGTTTATTACTTTTATGAATGCAAATATTTTTTAAAATAAACTTTTCTAAAGAATAATTAAAAAAAAAATTATTTTTTTTATAAAAAAAAATTTTTTTTTTAAAAATAAAAAACTTTAGTCACGGATCCGAGCCGTGACTAAATTGTAGACCGATTTTTAAAAAAGTTATTTTGCAAATTTAATTTTTTTTTAAAAAATAAAAAAGTAGTCACGGATCAAGTCCGTGACTAAAATTTGAAATTTGAAAATTTAAACAGTAACATTCGGCGGTTAATTTTTTTAAATTTGAAAATTTAGTCACGGATTTAGTCCGTGACTATATGTAGTCACGGAAAAGGCCGTGACTAAGTCGCCGGTGTGGTTATTCCGGTGACAAGTTAGTCACGGAAATGGTCCGTGACTAAGCCGTGACTACGCTCAGTCACGGATAAGATGACCGTGACTAGAATTAGTCACGCCCAAACAGTCACGGATTTAGTCACGGACTTAGCAGAGTTAGTCACGGATTTTTTATACTACGGTCCGTGACTAAATCCGTGACTAACACCGTGTTTTTTTGTAGTGCAGGTAGTCGTGTTTTGATTGCCCCACATATATGCTTTCACCCTATGAAGAGGGAGGTTTGGAGACAGTTGGAGGTACTATAGACGCTAAAAATATTGAACTAGTACATGGGAGAAGAAGTAGAAATATTGGTTGAGTAGTGGTGAAGAGGATTTCAGAAGAGGTTTATGGACTCGCAGGATGCAAGATTTCAAATCTTAGGGGTGAGGGCGAGAGAATAGGTGGAATGGATTGTGTTATTTTTCAATATCAATTCCATTAAAATTAGATGAAATCCAAAAGAAAGAAAATTCATGAAATGATTGGGGACACTCATATTTTGAAGGATTTTATAGAATTAAAGTTGAGGACACCAACATTCTTGTGAAATTTTAAATTCCTTTCAAATCTAAATCAGGTACACTCCCTAACAGTTGAATACACCAAATTAGCATATACAATGAAAGATACAAAATCGGTATTATAGGGAATATATAAAATCATTAAATCAAACAAATACAAAATACTAATTGATAGAACTAAATCCACTAAAAAATAGTACTCTGTAATAGATAGCTGAAAAATGAAAGCAATCAGAATAATATCTAGAGAGATGAATGTATGTAGTTTATTCAGTGTATTGAGCTTGATCATACTTCCAAGAGTTACATGAATTTTTAATACAAAATTGGGACAATAAATATTCTGACGACGTGGTCGCCATGCGTGAATTGATGTGTCACCCTTCTATGATTTGTGGGACTGATCGTGAGTTGACCCGTGATCTGCGGGATTTTTTGCTGGTCGTGTAGCTTCCTGGAAGTAGCACCATACGGCCATGCATGTGCAATAGTGAATGCGGTTGCGCACTACGTGTGTAGCGGCGCCATGTCTCCGTGAGAGCAGTAGCTTATCACGTTGAGGTGATGGGTGCACGTGCATAGCATGCCATGCCCATATTTCCGTGTAGAGGTGCACCACGTCGTGCTTAGCATGTCATGTCAAAGTCGTCTTGTAGAGGTAAGAGTGTAAGACTATGTCGCGCTTAGCAAGTCATGTCTAAGTCTCCTTGTAGAGATAAGACCATGTCATGCTCAACATGCCATATCCTTGTAAAGGAGACTCCATGTCTCTTACTCCGAGTGTGTTGACCATGTCACTCCCTTGGCCTGAAGTCAATGCTCATTCAATCCATCTTATTTACGAGCTCAGCCCTTCAACTGGGCTAACCATATTGGGCCAAATGGTGATCGATATATCATCACAAGCCCCCACTTTCTAAGTCGAGTAATAAAACGGTGAGAGGAAGTATACACACATTAATTATTCAAATAAAGTCATATTATGTCAAATAAGATAACCATTTTGTCCGTGCTAAGCACGAAATTCATAGGCTCACCTGGAGTAGTATAGGAATGATCCTCAAATACTACATCCGTTCTTAAATAAGTGTAACATGTTGAATTTTGCACTATTCACATGTTCTACTTTGACTATGTTTTATTTATTAATGTATTAATATTTTTTTGAAAAAAGTTTAAATTTGTGTCATTGTATATTTTCAAAATCTGATTTTTTTTTACTAATACCTAATTATACTTCCTCCGTTCTTTTTTAATTGCAACAGTCAACTTTTCACGCTTGCCAACGCATAAGTTTGACCGTTAATATCTTCCATTCCTTATTAGTAAAAAATTAGAAAAAAACATATTTTGAAAATTTATTATGAGCAGAATTTGAAAATATTTTTTAAAAATTTAACTCATAACACATTAATAAATAAAATGTAGTCAAAGTAGAATCTGTGAATAGTGAAAAAAGTCCTACGTTGCAACTAAAAGAGAACGGAGGTAGTATATATTAATAGTCAAAATTATGTCTCGTCAAATGTGAAATGTTGACCGTTACACTTATTTAAGAATTGAGGAAGTATGTCGGTGCTGAGCATGTCTGAAGCCCTACCTCAATAACAGGGGCAAACCCAGGAAGTATGTCTTGGAAGGGCGGTAACTTAAACAAAATATTTTTTGGGAGGGCGAAAATTGTTTTTTATTATATATATACCCTAAAAAATTTTGTTGTTGGGGGGCGACCGCCCCCTGGGTCTGTACTACGGTCCGCCCCTACTCAATAATAGATAAACCGTCCATGATGAGCATGTCTGAAGCCCTACCTCAATAATCATGGATTCGTTCATTCATGGTGTGCGCGTCACTTGGGGTAGTATACCAATGGTCTCCATTTCATCCATGGTGAGCGTGTTACTCTCCTAATAAAGCTAGTGTTACCCCCAAATAATAAATAAACTGTCCATGGTGAACATGTTACTCTTAGGCCCGTTGAGCATGTCAACAATAAGGTGTTAAACCAAATACTCCCTCCCTCCCCAAAAAGGTTCTCGAAAAGGTTCTTCATTTAAAGTAAGGAATATGTGGCTAAAGTTAATTTTATCTTCTTTGCACAAAATTTCAATCACACAGTTTTTACTTTTTTTAATTCACGTGATAACTTTGGTCAACCTTTTCTGAACTGAGGGAGTAATAAATACGGAGTAAATGGTACATGTTGAGCATGTCACTTACATGTAGTACGGAGTATATCATTGGTCTTTATTTCGTTCATGCTGAGCATGTCATCCAAAGTAGAATACCAATTTGTCTAGTAATTCATAGTATTAATCCATTGTTTTCCATTTTTCAAGGATGCCAATACAACAAATAAGAATTCACGGCAGCCACACCCCATAAACTGACTGTCACCTTCCCGGAGGAACCCACTGCAGCCGCCCTCTGGGGAGGAGCTGGCTGTCGCCAGCCGACCAATCCCCGGCGTCCTCCGTCAGTCGCGGGTGGGTCTCTGCTTTTCGTCGCGGGCAGACAACCCCGGAATCCTCACACTCCGTTGCGGACCCCGACCAACAAGGGCCGCGTGCTTCCGTCCTCCGCCATCGAGCGGCAAGATCTGAAGTTCAGCGCCATCGCCGCATACCATCGCGCCCACGGTCCAGTTGCCGCCGGTCCAGCTTTGCTCCGTCGCCTACCAGGACGGTCTTCGCCGAATCGTCGCTCCAGCCTGTCCCGTGGTCTTCCGTCGCCTAGGTCTCTGTTAGTTGCTGCTCTGTGCGTGGTTTTCAGAACAGGTACGTACCTTTCAAACTTTAATTTCTTGTCTTTTCTTTTGTTTCATCCTTTTTTTGTTTAGATAACTAGCTTTTTTTTTATATACAAGTATTAAGATTGATATTGAACATGTAGATGTTGAATTAATTTTCATAACTAGTCACCGATTTATTTTATGTATTAGCTGCTGATTTTTTTTTGCTAAATTCTTTTTTACATTATATTTTAGATGCCCACATTCTATGGACATATTGGATTCCATAGATTTAAGAGATCTCGGGGGACCTGTTAATGGAACAACTTTAGAAAATATATCTTGGATAAATGATAATTCCAATATTGAGGTATCTAGGTCAGAACCTCCAAGAGCCGACTTGTTGAAACCGAAAAAATGTCGCCCTCGTGGGCTAAACATTACTTTGGACGCGACTCACTTTGGATCGTGCAAATTATGACTCTCGATTTCTAAATTTGAAGGATATCAAGAACTATTCCCCATCGACGTTATCACGCTCTGTCCAGACTCAAATGACGTAGTCACTGAGTCCCCGAGGGTGAATTTTTCAGGACACACACCCTTTCCGTAAGACTAAGCTTTAGGCTCTTCCCTATGCATCCTTTTATCATCGAGTTCCTATGTTAGCTGGGATTCCTCTATGCCAGCTCACTTCATTTGGTTACCAATACTTATTGGCATTCTTCGCTGGAGATCAACGTTAAGCCGACTCTAGATCTTTTTAAGCACATGTTCAGGGTTGGTCAATGCTCTCGAGCTAATAGTCTATCCTGGGTATCCGTTTCCCAACGTGCCCATCTTGATGCGTAGAAATTCTCGCACAGTAGAATTAGGAATTGGAAGGAAGAATTTGCCTTTGTGTCTATCAGGCATGTTCTCCATCCCCTTTCCAACGAATTTCAGTTCCCAGTCTAGGAAGTTTGCACGTCCCATTTTTTCCATCAATCAAGAGTTGTGGCCAAAGGAGTTTCTAGCGGGGCGGACTGTTTGGCATTTCTACATACACTATTGAGGATCATTTGAGCAGACTTGGTTTTTACAGGTATGACGTCCTGTGTGGAGAGACTCGAGAAGATCACTGGGGAAGGGTCACGAGCATCTACTCAAGACCCGCCGAATAAGAAGCAAAAGTCTATACCTGCCTTGCAAGGTGAAGTTGCCTCGTCCTCATCTGCACCCGTAACCAACGCCCCAATGACCAAAGAGGCGTGGCATGTCACCCGGAGCACTAGTGGCACTCGTGATGTCATGCTCAAGGAAGGGCTGAAGAGTTTGATTGATGGGCCGATGGATGATGATTGTCTTCACGCCGTAGCAGAGGTAACCACTCACTTTCCTTGTTAACATGTATGTAAAATATCCATAATCATGTGTATATATACATATATCATATTATTGTACTGTAATATTTAGCGCTTAAGGGGTACTCCGTATATAATATATTTGTGTGCATGATTAGGGGGTAGACAATGACATAATTGACATTATGTGTGAGGTAAACACATTCAAATATTATTAGTAAATATTTATTTAGTAGTAAAGCATATGTGTAGGTGTTTATTTATGTATAAGGATATGTGTGACTAACAATATGTATTTATATTATATATATATATATATATATATATATATATATATATATATATATATATATATAGAGGAATGATCCTGTCCAGCCGGAGGGACAGGATCTTCCGTCCGGCCGCCGCCGTTTGGGGCGGTTCCCGGTGGAGTTTTTTGATGAAATTTTTATGGAATGTTCCTTATCAAGTCTAGTTTATCCACAAAAAAATTCAGCTAAAAATTCGATCGGGAAGGCAGTCAAATAATTTTTTGAAGATAACTGCTCCAACTTAAACATATAAAACGCAGTTATGTTTCAAAATATTATTTGACTGCCTTCCCGATCGAATTTTTAGCTGAAATTTTTTGTGGATAAACTAGACTTGATGAGGAACATTCCATAAAAATTTCATCAAAAAACTCCACCGGGAACCGCCCTAAACGGCGGCGGCCGGACGGAGGATCCTGTCCCTCCGGCTGGACAGGATCTTTTCCGTATATATATATATATATATATATTTTGCAGCTCATTTTGAAGATCTCCGAGAAGAATCGCCAACATGTTGAGCGCGAGCAGGAGCTGTTAATGTTGCTTTCTGAAGAGCGGGCTATCCATAAGAGATTGGGCGAAGAGATAGACAACCACAAGGTCAGGGCGGCTCAGGAGAGGGATGCTCACGTTGCCGAGTTAACCAAGGTTCGCATGAAGATTGATGTTGAGCGGGAACACTACATTGATTCTCACCTAGAGGAGATTGCTGAACGTTGGCTAAATACTCCTGCTGGCGAAGATAGACTTGATAAAGATGGTGCTTTGTGCTTCAATTTGGGGGAATACTCCAAACAACAGGAAATTTATGCTATTCTGAAGGGTAAGCACGGCGTCTCATGCATTGCCGATTGGGGGCTTCCTTTTGAGATTCCCAACCCAGAGCCTGAGATTGTTGATCCTTCTCCAAGAGCCATTCATTTTGGCGAGCTCCCTAGCGATGTAGATCTCGACGAGCCCATAACTTCAGAAGAAGAAGCAATGCTTGGGCTACTGAGTTTGAATGATCTCTCCCTTGACCGTCTTCAAGCATTGGAGAATGCTAGAGTTAAACTAGCATAACATGGTCGGCATGTTTTTGTTTTCCAGTACCTGTTTTGTTAAACTGTTTTTTGAATTTAAAGTGAACAATTATCTTAATAACATAATCTTTACTTTTATATCGTTGTTGTTTTAATTAATATTGTTGCTTTTATCGATGATCACGTTGCAATCACGCCCTGCTCAGATGTGGTGTGCGTGGTCATTTTCTTTGTAGTCATATATGATGATATAGCACTGAGCATAAAACTCAATGCCTCCCCCTCCCCAAACTTCTCCTGGATGTTGGATCTCGAGAACTTTGGTTCAGAATGATGACAAAATATGTCACTAGAGGGTTACCATTAATAGCAAAAGACACAAGATGTCGGGGACACCTCCTTTTTTTTTGATGAAATGTAAAAATATATTAACACCCAGAAAATTATACATCAAGTGTCCTAGATCTCCTAAAAAAAACCCACCCCCACATAAAGTGGGGGTGAAAGGAGGTTTTTTCTCGATCTAATCCACATCAAAAAGGACAAGTATGAAACTTGTCCAAATAAAAAAAGAGCATAAACATCAGTGCTGCCTAAGCACACACACAGATCGGAGGCTAAAAAAACCCAACAAAAATACATAGGTGTTGTAAAAAACAAACACCTAAAAAATCGACGACCCTGCTTCATGCTGCGGCATCCAAGATGTCCATGCCACGGTGTCCAAGTGTCTAAGCCGCGGCATCCAAAATATCCATGCCTCGGCCAATATAATCCATCATGTAGCAATCGGTCAAAGCCGCGGCATCCATAATATCCATACCGCGGGCTTCTACTCAAAAAGTGATCAAGTCATGTGGATATATATTGAATAGTATTTTATATACCACATGCTTGATTTTTGCAATGATCTCCTCTTCCTTGACGTCCTTCTCATCAAATTTGTTGGCGTTCCTAGCGTGCCATAGGTAGTAAACCGCGGCACTGAAGGCAATCCGGACAGCTTTCCCTTTGATTTTTTATCCTTTGTGATCTTTTAGAATCCATTTGACCGAGCTATGCATCGTGGTCATCTCTCGAGTCATGCCCAACCATCCTTTAATCGCGTCCCAAACCCTACAAGTGTAATGACATCGAAAGAATAGGTGTGGAATTGTTTCCAATCCACCCTTACAAAGGTCACACCGGTTAACAATATGTAGGTAACCGAGATTATTCTGGGTAGGAAACCGGTTCCTCAAAGCAAGCCATACATTGAAAGAGAACTTAGGAGGAATATAAGACTTCCAAATGAAGCTCATCCACACTCTTGGTGTCCCTTTAGTTCTCAACAACTCATAAATCTTACCGGAAAGTAGTTTGCCATTCTCAGTTCTCGCACCAAGACCCAGAATTGTATCATTCAAATTGTTAAAACAACCTTTTATTTGGTCCTGGATGTGACTCAATTTCTTCATGAACACTGAGTCACGATTGTGTGGGATAAAATCTCACACACTCCTACCCTGAAGGTAGATCCCATTAACCCACCTTACCCAAAGTGTATCCTTCTTCCTATGGACGTCCCAAAGTGTTCGAGCAAGGAGAGCATGGTTCCAAACCCTAGCGTTATGGATGCCGAGCCCCCCCCCCCCCCCCCCCTCTCTTTTGGTAGACAAATGTCATCCCAAGCCACTTTAGAGAACTTCCCACCCCATAAGAAGACTCTACAAATAGAGACTATCCTATCCAAGATAGTTTGGGGGACCGAAAACACTTGTAGCAAAAAAGATTGGACCCCTTGGATCACCGATCTAATCAACTCAAGTTTCCCGGCATAGGATAAGGTCTTCGTATTCCAAGCTTTCAAGAAATCCGAAATGGTAGAAATCAAAGGCGCATATTGAGCTACCGATACCTTTAATGGAGCAAGTGGTATCCCAAGGTACTTTACCGGGAACGTCCCACGCCCAAAGTCCACAAGAGCCATGATCTCATCAAGATCCATATCATTAACACCCCCCACAAAAATGTTAGATTTATTATGGTTAACCCTTAGGCCCGATGCATCTCCAATCTCCCTAAGGGCATTGACAAGTATTTCAATAGAATATGTGTCACCCCGTGAGAAGAGTATAAGGTCATCCGCATAGGCCAAGTGGGTTATGCCAAGCTTGGCGCATTGGGGGTGAAAATTGAAGTTCGGCCCTTTGGTTTTTAAATTAATCAAACGGGAAAAATACTCCAGACAAAGGACAAAAAGAAGCGGAGACATTGGATCTCCTTGGCGAATACCTCTTTTGCCCTTAAAGTACCCATACAAACAACCATTCAAAGAAACGGAAAATGAAGCCGTGGTTACGCACTCCATAATCCAACCGATAAATCTAGCGGGGAAGCCCAAACCCCTTAAAACCTCATCAAGAAATTCCCAAGAGATCGTATCATATGCCTTTCGCAAATCCACCTTGATCATACATCTAGGTGAGATTCTCTTCCTCGTGTATCCTCTAACAAGTTCTTGGGCAAGAAAAATGTTATCAAACATGAGGCGGCCATCCACAAAAGCACCTTGGGCTAGGTCAATCAAGCCGGGGAGGCATGGAATGAGTCTAGCTGCAAGGATTTTCATAATTATTTTGTATAAAACATTCGTGCAAGAAATCGGTCTATAGTCCGAGACCTTCGGTGAGTGGTTCGTTTTTGGGATAAGAGCAATAACCGTGTGGTTTATTTGCTTTAGTAACTTACCCGAACGAAAGAACTCTTTGATGGACCGGACTATATCATTCCCGATAAGATCCCAATTTGACTTGAAAAAGGCGGATGAATATCCATCCGGTCCCGGTGCCTTGTCATTGCCGATGTCAAATAGAGCATTTTTAATCTCTATCGTCTCAATCGGCTCAAGGAGACTAGCATGAACGCTAGATTCCACTAAGGGACCGGATCCCAAAACCGTGGGATCCAAGTGATGGCATTCGGTACCTGTACCAAACAAATCTACAAAAAACTTTACAAATTCATCCCCAACTTGCTCTAAAGATGTAGTAAGACTACCATCTTCAAGAGTAATAGAGGATATTGCATTCCTTGTCACCTTCCTTTTCGCAATCGCATGAAAATACCTAGTACCTTTATCCGCCTCCAGGATGTGGTTCGCCTTTGCCTTTTGTTGGTAAAAACTTGTTTCCGCTTCGCTAAAGAAAGTGGCTCGAGCTCTCTTGTCCTTCAATTGGCGTAGGAGTTCGACATCCGAAGGGGATTGGAGCACCAGGTTCTGAACTCTCTTGAACTCCTCTTTGGCCGCCTTTGCTTTGTTTGATATGTGTCCAAACTCCTTTTCATTCAGCTTTTTGAGCGGCCCTTTCAACATTTTCAACTTCCTTACTATAGAGTATTGGGCCGAGCCCTCTACTCTTTGGTGCCAAACCTGCTCAACTATGTTAGAAAAATCATGATGTTTTATCCACATATTGAAGAATTAAAATGGCTTGGGTTTTGGAGGGGAGCTATGAAGTATTGAGATAATGGAAGCCGAGTGGTCAAACTCCACCTCAATGTCATAAAAATGAGCTTTACACCCAACACCATTTTGTCCCCAAATATCATTAATTAAAACCCGGTCAAGCTTAGCCTAAAGAATGCCCCTATTCCATGTGTAAAATACACACGTAGATGGGGCATCCTGTAGGTTAGCCGAGACCATAAGGTCAAGTAAATCATGCATCATGTAAGCCGAAGGGGGGGTAGGACCCACCCTTTCATTTGGAAAACTCACGCAATTAAAATCGCCACAAACAATCCATGGGTCAATAATATCACCACCCAGATCCGCTAGGTGCTCACAAAGAACCCTCCGTTCAAGAACAGTATATAACGGGTAAACGAAACTAACCAACAAAGAGGTTTGAGTGACCCGACACATACATTTAACATGCATATGTTGCTTATCTATCTCCAAGAAGGTGCAATTTACAAAATTCGGGTCCCACATGATACCCATGCGCCCGCCATTTATTTTGTCAAAATTTGATTCATGCACCCAACCCGGCCACACATTAGAAACATAATTTTAAAACCATCAGAAGACAACTTAGTTTCTAAAAAACAACATAGATTTATTTGATTAAATCTAATAAAATTATTAATAGTGTTATGTTTAGAAGGTTTTTTCAAACCTCTAACATTCCAAGATGCAATTTTTATCAACATAAAACAAGGATAGAAGGAGAGAAAACCAAGGCAAACCTCACGCAATTCAAGAAAGATATAGGCCCGAAGAGAACGTTTCGTCTTCGAGGTCTATTCCCCCTTTATCCTTCAATGTTTTTCTAGTCCTTTTTCTCATTTCTTTAAGATACTTCCTGTTCCTGTCCAGGTTAGCATCGAAAAAAGATAAGACACGCTGAATAAAACTAGAGTCAATATCATACCAGTCACCATTCTTTTTGACTTCCGGGCAGCTAAGGAGGAAGTCCTCCGTGAAGTTTACTCCAGCATCATCGCATTGTAGTTCACCCAACTTTATCCCCAACTTGACAATGACACCTCCTCCTTTGTTATGTTGTGCGCATCGCTCAACAGTGATTTCAGAACCATGTTGAGTGAGCGAACTTGATGGCCAAATTTGCACGGGGCATACGACGTCTTTCGGGAAACATGGCCGCACCTAGGGATTCCTATATGTGCACCCTGACCATGCAACCTCAGGGCTAAGCGTTCTTAGAAACATGCTCAAGGTGTATTCCTCTTATAAGGAATTTAGGTGATGTTATAGTTTCAATGCTCGGCTAACGCATTGAGCGACGCCCTAGCTTTTTTTGTTATTAATAATCTTACTAGTTTGTCTTCCCATAGTGACCATGGACGGTGTTTTTTGTGTGTGAAAAGTTCTTGTAGCATTCGTGACGGTAACGGACCATGCACACCATAGTACATTATTGATGAGTGGATGTTGAACTTACATTATAGTGGTGAGATGAAACACCAAGAGGAATATATTATTGGTAGAATTTGGGTAGATGCTCAGCATTCCAGGTCATCTCAATCTCTTTCTCTTTAGTTGTCTGAAGTTTGAAGGTCCTTAGACGTACACTAATTTTATGATGTAAGGACCTTCATAATTTTTGGAGAACTTTCTTTCTTCCAAGATTTTTCAAGACATAGTCTCTGACGTCAAAGTTTCGTTTGCGCACCCAAGATTTGTGGTATTCCTTGACTTGCCTTCGATAGTTCTTTACGTGGCAGAAAACCGCTTCTTTTCTTTCTTCAATGAAATGAAGTTGAGTTTTCATGACTTCCTCATTTATTTCCAGATCATACTTTTCTTCTCGATGACTGTGGAGCATTACCTTGGCTGGTGCCCTCGCCTCGAACTCGTATGCAAGGGGAAATGGTATTTCTCTTGTTGCCTTCCTCGAAGCATGTGGTCCTGTATGCCTAGAGTATTTGTGGTAGTTCCTCAGCCCACTCGTCTCTAGCTGCTTTGAGCTTTTTCTTCAAACCATCCATAATTGTGCAGTTTACATTCTCCACATGCCCATTTGCTTAAGGGTAGGCGACTGACGCACTGCTGTGTTTGATTCCCCAACTCTCACAAAAGCCATTAAACCTAGATTCTCCGAATTGCCTCCTATTATCGGTTATGATTTGTTGGGGCACTCCGAAACGACAAAGAATGTGTTTCATGACATATTTTCTGGATTGTCCTTTGGTGATGCTCACCAAAAGTATCACTTTGATCCATTTGGTAAAGTAGTCTATGGCTACAATAACCCATCTCATGCTCCGTGTTCCCCTTGGTAAGACCCCAATAAGATCGATTCCCCATCTAGTGAATGGTATGGCCGTGCTGATGGGAATGTAATACGTTGTTGGAGTCCTGGGGATTTCTGAAACTCTTGGCACACAATGCACCTTTTAACAAAGTCTACACGGTCTTTTACTATTGTTGGCCAAAAGAATTCGTGTAGAATTGCCTTTCGGGACATGGTGTGCGCTCCTTGGTGCATTGAGCATGTCCCTGCATGTATCTCTTTTATGGCGGCCATGGCCTCTTTCAGTCGTAGACATTTGAGGAGTGTGCCATTGTAAGACCTTTTATACAATGTGTCATTCAAAATCGTATAACTTGGCGCCCTCATCCTGGTCACCTTGGCGCTGACCTCCTCAGGGGGTAGTACTCCCTCACGGATATATTTGGTGAGGTAGTCCATCCATTCTTCGTTTCTTGTGGTTATGGTCTGTACTGGACATGCATATATGCTGAAAGTATCTAGTTCTTCCATCCTTGCGATCCTTGACATCCTCTCATTAAGTTTGGACAGTATGCCGGCCTCAATGTTCTGTCCCCTCGGAATTTGTTCAATCTCATAAGCTATGAACAATTTTAAGAGTTCCAATGCGATTTGATGTGGTCGCCATGCGTGAATTGACGTGCAACCCTTATGTGATTTGCGGGACTGATCGCGAGTTGACCCATGATCAGCGGGATTTGTTGTTGGTCATGTAGCTTCCTGGAAGTAGCACCATGCATGTGCAATAGTGAAAGTGGTTGTGCACCACGCGTGTAGCGGCACGCCATGTCTCAGTGAGAGTAGTAGCTTGTCACGATAAGGTGATGAGTGCACCATGTGGTGCGTAGCATACCATGCCCAATTTTCCTTGTAGAGGTGCACCGCGCCGTGCTTAGCATGTCATGTCTAAGTCTCCTTGTAAATGTAACACTATGTCGCGCTCAGTATGTCATGTTTAAGTCTTCTTGTAGAAATAAGCTCGACATGTTGTATTCTTTTAAAGGTGACTCCATGTCTCTTACTCCGAGTGTGATGAGCCGTTGACCTGTCACTTCCTGGACCTGATGTCAATGCTCGTCCGATCCATCTTATTTACGGGCTCAGCTCGCATTCAATATGGCTTATCATATTGGACTGAATGGTGGGCCGATATTTATGTCATCACAAACAATAGCAAATTCATGAGGACTAATCAACTTTGAAAGAAAAAACTAATTATGTTTCAATATTTTAAGACATCATGTATTAAAAACACACAATTCTAAAAAACAATCCAAACAACACAGATATAAATAGTATAATACCAATCTCCTATAAATAGCAACACATATATAAATGACACTTATGAAAATGTTGTGTTTCTAGTTAGTTTTATAATTTTATAATTTTCTCGTTAGTGTTCACTATAACAGTATACTGAATTTCTCAAATTATATAGTCATAATGTATTGAATTAAACTGAAATAGTTCAATATAAAATTATTTCAAAAATTTCTGACAATTTTAGTCAGACTTGGGGCATGTGCTGAAAATTTTGTTATACCAAAATTCCGTCCCAAAAACATGTCTTTTCATAAAATTTGAACCATGATTTTGAAAGTACTTTAACAGAGAAAATTTTCATTTCATTTTTATATTATAAATAATTTTCAATAAAAATACATAGTTGATTAAAGTTATAAAGATGTCAAAGTTTTTAGGCTAAAGGGTTAAATAGGTCCCTTTTACCCTTCCGGATTGCTCAATTAGCCTCCTGAACTCGATAAAAGATTCAAATTTCACGTTTTGCAGGTTAGGATCCGGTCACCACCAAGTCACTCGATATGGTGCCAACTGAAGGGGGTTAAATAAGCCCTTGAACCCGACCGAATTGTTCAATTTACTCCCTTAACCCTTAAGAAATATCAAAATTTCAAAAAAAGAAATAAAGTAACTAAAAATACAAAAATATTTTATGACATATAAAATATATTTCGAAAATATTAAAAAAATACATGTCGAAAATACAAAATTTAAACTAAAAGAAATTCTTTAACCTTATTTCCAATGTATTTTTACCAACTATATTTAATTTTTTATTTTATGTATTATATCTTATGTTTGGTAACATAATACAAATTTTAGATTTTTGGTTTGATAATTTATGTGAAGCATTATGTTTACATTATTCATTTGTATTTTTTTCATTTCATATTTTTAATTTATTTTAAAAAGTATATTTATATGTAACTATATTTTTCAAAGTTACTAATTACACTTTTTATATCTATAGTAATATAAAAATTACTCCGTGTATAAGACTTAAAATATAAAATAGTAAATTCATATTAATTTTTTTAATATGCATATATTAAAGTATTTTTGCATATTATATATACGAAGTACAGTGTAGTAATTTTGTGTACTTTATACCATAGAGAGTAAGCTAATACTCCGTATATACAATCATGTGTGTGGACGCAAGCACACCGACACATATATGTATATGTGTTGTATACTTGTATGTACACATAACTTCTACATCTTTTACAAAAAAATAAATATATGACTTGGAAATAATGTTCAAGAATTAATTTCTTTAATTTAGATTTTATTTCTTTATTTTGCATTTACCGGAAAAAATATAAACATATCATATTTATATTTTATATTTTCGACTTGTATTTTTATTATATTTTTCTTTTTTATCTTTATTATTTATTTCAATGTTTTCTTAATTTTGTTAAAAGTACTTTCATAAAAAAATTATAACTTCCATAATACTCCGTATTATTGTAATCAAACTTTATGAGATAGTTTAATACTATCGTACATTGGACGGAGTAGTAATAAAATTTACATAATATCTGAACCCAATTAATGCAAGCAAGTACAACTGTACAAGATACGCTCGCTTGCACAATTAGTGAAAGTTTATGCAAGCCAACATACTCAAATTCAAATAACATCAGACCCCAGCTAAACTAGACCAGCAAAAAGAAGTTGGTGTATGAGAGCATATTTTTATTACTGTGCATGTGTTATAAGCAGAATACACAGATTATGCCAAATCAGGTTACCAGACACTGTGTATAATTTATTCACAGCCTCACAGGGGATTAGAATATATTGAAAAGAAAGATTAGTTTGGTATCTATAGAAAATCCATCCATTAGACCATTAGGCGATATTAGAGAATAACAAAAAGAGCAGAACGTGTGCATCAGAGGAATCAAAAGGTATCTTAATTTTGTTCGTTTTTTAGACAGAGCATGTCTTCGAAACACAGCCATATTAATAAGAACTACAGCAAAAATTAACACCGGTAGGATCTCTGCAAATCCATACTTCCATTTATCTACAAACGGTATGATATGTTGATAACCTTACTGGAGAACAAAAGCTAAAAACCTGATCCTGCTTCTATTCACTTGGACTTCAGACCTACCATTATTCAGTTCTTCGCTTTTGGTCAGTTAAGATTCTTCCTTAGAGAAAAAACTCGGTGGCAGACAAAAATCTTCCTCCTGGTTCAGAATTTCTACATCATCATCTGCCTCCTAAAAAGTCACAAGTTGTAGAAGCAAGTTATTCATCTGGTTAAGAATTCAGTTATGGGAAAAGTACATAAAACGTACCTGTGGTTTGGGCCATTTTCAGATAGGGGCATGTGTTTCATTTTCTAACAAAGTGGGGCATGTGTTTCAATTCTGTTATCATAGCAGGGGCATGGCCTCTAACGCCGTTAGAAAAATTAACCCCGATTTTAAAAAGTCTCCGAAAAATTAAAAGAAAAATACCGGGAGGTGCGCCTCGTCAAGGAGATCAACAAACTATCATTATTTTTTTGTTTCCAGCCACCATATCTCCAGAAAGTCCACCAGAAAATTGATATTAGCGAATTTGTTTTTAAAAAATAATCCAAATAGAGCCGAAAAATTCAAAGAGAAAGATAGTTTGTTGATCTCCTTGACGAGGCGCACCTCCCAGTATTTTTCTTTTAATTTTTTGGAGACTTTTTAAAATCGGAGTTAATTTTTCTAACGGCGTTAGACGTTGTGCCCCTGATATGATAACGGAATTGAAACACATGCCCCACTTTGTCATAAAATGAAACACATGCCCCTATCTGAAAATGGCCCAAACCACAGGTACGTTTTCTGTACTTTTCCCTTCAGTTATTCACCGAATACTGAATACTGGGTCATTTTACTAACCAGCATTTCCAAGTTGTAGAAGCGATCCAACAGCTTCAGAACTTCATCAGCACTGAAGTGCTTATTAAAACTGCACGAACATTTCATCTGTATGAATACCTTATACAGTTATACTAAGGAATTAGGATACTGTTAACATACCACAACTGTCTTCACTAATATGCCTTTTTGTTTCTTGTTTTGTTCTAAGAGTGAGATATGTAGACGCTAGACAGAAAGAATAATGAAGCAAACCTTCTCCTCAGATATTCTGTTAAGCCATAAAGGACAAAGTGACGATGGATTCCTGCAAGAAACATCAAGTCCAAATCAGCACCCCAACAGAAGAAACAAAATATGAATTTATGGAGAAAAGTTAGGAGAAGTTCCATAAGTATAAGGCCAATTACGACATTTAGTAATTACATCAACTAAGTTATTAAGAAACACCTAAAGAGCTTCACAATTAATAGAGTGAAAGAAATCAGCCGCAGGTTTCTTGGAAAACTGGGGTCACATAAGAAATAGAGAGAAACAATCCTGTCATGTGGTTTGTTTCTTGTGGAAAAAATCTAAAGACTTGTGTGGTTCAGGGACTGCAGAGGGCAATAAACTAGAAAGACTTGTTTGGTTCATGGACTTCGGAGCGAAGGGAAGGGGTTGATTGATTTGTTTTTTACCAACCATCTACATGTGGGAATAGTTTAGAAATAAATCACCCCTCTCCTTCGAAACCACTGAACCAAACAAGCCCTACGGTAACATATGGTAAGACATCATGAAGTGTGATTATAAAATACACGTAAAATGTAAATTTACACAAAATATGTATGTGACTACGTACTAATACATTCGATTATGGCTTACCAAATGACCAAATGTTACATGTAATCATCCTTGTGTTAGAACTTAGAAGGTTAGCAGGTTAGACTTTAGGATAGAATTTAATTTTAAAAGAAACTAATCTCCCAGAGTCCCGAGAACTCTATTAGGCATAAGAGTAGACTCCCACTATAGGTTCCTATTCCTGTCTATGCCTAACTAATAGAAAAAAATCCTTTGAGCAGATTTTTAAATGTATCCAATTCTTTAAAAACTGTCAAGTTTCCCATGAATGTCACTTTGATAGCAATTCTAGCCAAATTAAGGCATATTGTAGCATCTACTTAAAGTATTTGATTTGGCAAACATGTGTAAACTGTAGCAGTACTGCCAAATGAGGTCTAGTATGTGCCTTCAAACCCAACCACATTTTAAAATCCTCACAAAGAAAAGGATTTTTGTAGTAATTAGCCCTTGTATTTTTTTCTTTAGTTCCCTACGGAAAAACTCATCCCAGTTTGGTTAACTGATGACTAAGATATGGTAAAAGCATATCATGTGAGGATCACAAAACTATTACTCTCAAATTACAATTTAATAATAATTGGGAAATTAGAGCACAGAAGTTAATGAAGTGAAATAATAATTGTACAAAACGTGCCTTGTAATTTCGCGGGATGATAAATTTCAAGAGCTTCTAACACCCTCAGCTCCAGTTCCACTTCCAGCTGCTCCTGCAATTCATAAAGCCGAAGAATCACGAAATGAATTCAATAAAGGCTCGGATATGAACACTGAATTACATGCCCATAGGGATTTCACATATGCACACATACAAACGGATATAGAGAAGGACCTTGGAGAGAGATGAAGGTAGAGATTTGCAAGGGGAATGGACGGACAAGACATCCTGCTCCACTTGAACTTCTTCTTTTTCTTTTTCCTCCTCTTTCACAACCTCTTCCCTCTTACGCTTACCTTTGGTGCCTGTGTTTTGGCCCATTCTTGTGAGTGGTTGTGATCCGAATTCTTCCTGGATTTTCAGGTCTGAAATTCTGAATACCCGGCTCTCCCAGCAGGGTCAGAGCAAGCAATGTGTTCAATTAAAAAGATGGAAAATAATGGATTTTCTTCTTCGACTTTTTTGGTTGTGTTTGGATAATTGGATCCAGATAAATACGGAGTACAATGAAAAAGAAAGGAAAAAATGACCTTTACATTGCCTCTACACTTTTACATTTTCCCACTTCTTAGTTCTTAATACTCCCTCCGTCCCAACTTGTTTAGCAAAGTCAACAATTTTTGGTCAACCAATAATAAAAGTCAACCCTCTGTATGGATAATTAATTCAATTTTTAGTAATTAAAATTTACATATTCAAAAATTACATTAAAATCTCTTCAAAGTTGTAAACTCCAAATTAGAATATAATTAACAATTGACATCCTAATTAAGTGAACAAAACGAGACTGTTTGACTAAGAAAAGTCAAATTTGCAACTCTTTTTGGGACGGAGGTAGTATATTTCGAGACACACAAAAGATATTTGAGAGATATAAATTATTGAGAGTATGACAGGAATATAATGAATAGTGTGCTGGAATAAAAAAAAATAAAAAAAGAAATAGTTGTAAATTTGTAATAGTGTATTATTTTTAAAATTAGTGAGGGTATGATGAGAAGATTTAGAGATGAAAAGACGTGAATATTACAACCAAAAAAGGAAGGTGAGAAGATATGAGTGTTACGGAGGGAATAGTAAATTTGGATTTAAAAAGAAAGGTCAATAGATTTTGTAGGCCGTATGATGCAATCAATGTAGTCACGTCTAAATTATTTCCTAATCAGGTAGAACTCTTAGAGAAAATTATACAGAGTATTTGGCAAAATCATAGATGCCAGTGAGATGTATTGTCTCGGACTACTTTTTCATCTTCTGCTAAGTAATATGCTTGACATCCCCGTAGCTAACAAGCAGTGCCCTATGGATTTCGTTTTTGAAATTGAGGGTAGGTGATAAGTTCGTATTACGACACGCATTTGATGCGTGTTGGGGTTGGATTTTGATGGTTTTTCTAGCTTTAAGCCGTTGCAAGTCTCAATTTTAGCTCAAGTTATGTTTACCGGGCGTTGGTTCGAATTTTGTGTCATTTGGAGTCAAAATCAGGGAATTTGAGCCCGGCACTGGCGTTTGAGGAGAAATCGGGACGGGTTGAGAAGCATTTGAGAGTGATTTGAGAGCTTTGGAAGTCACTGGGAGGTTCACGATGAAGATTTGATGACAAAAGAGCTATAAGATTGGCTACAGGATCAAAAGAAGATGAATGAAGCTTGAAAACGACAATCAGGATGACCTTCTGTCACTCGTTCAAGCATATCTCTTTGTAGAAGCATCCAAAGGACACGATTAAAGTTGAATATGAAATCCAACTTCAAGGGATACAAATCATTTAAAGACACCATTTCGATAATCTGAGAGGAGAAAGGTGAAAACAGACGATGAGGTCAGATGATCCCTGCTGCGATTTCAGAATGAGACCTTCCACCATTTTATTCATATCTTTTGATTGGATGATTCAAATCACATTCTGCAAGTTGTGGTGGATAGAGGACTTCACTATATACAACTTTCATGAAGGAACTATCTCCAAATTCGGAAGGGAAGACACGGTCGTGTCCAGGGAGGCACGCCGTGCCTGTAGTGTTACGATGTACCTGGTCGCTGGAATTGCCAGGCACGCCGTGCCTGGACCCGAAACGCGGATTTCGGCTTTGCTCCGCAGGCACGGTCGTGCCTGGCATCTGGGCACGCCGTGCCAGACCCCGTTTCAGTCCTAATTCAGCCCAAACTCGTCTGTTTTCTATAAATAAGGCTCCACTTCTCTTATTTAGGTGTTACGAACATTACGGAGAGGCCTAGGGACGAATTTACTTGCGTTTTTACGTTGTTTTCTTCAAGAACCCTGGGATTATTTGTAAGTTCATTTTTTTAATTAATGACAATTAATTCTATTCTTCCCAATTCTGTTGATTCTTCAATTATGAATTGTGAGTAGTTTAATTAGGTATTTGGGAATGATGAAGAGGTTAATCATGATGTATGGCTAGATTCTTGATGATTTACTTGCATGAATGTCGTTTAATTTGTGTTTGAATAATTTAACTGATATCTTTTGTAACCACGAACGGCCGCTAGAATTACAATTTCTTGTAGAATAAATTAAGAGAGATCTAGTTTATTCTAGGACACATTCACACACACTTAATCGTTCGCTAAGAGATTAGTAGCGATTAAGGAGCCGTAAGCTCGCTCGTCTTGGCAATAATTTAGGATCCTGTCGCATGAGAGATCAGCCTGGTCCCCTAAATTATTGTACTTTACGCCGCGAGAGCGGTAGGAACTTAGTAATGATTTGCTAGGCTCAATTAAATTAATTTCATGTAATTAAGCCTGATCTGCCAGAAATCTGGTTATTCCGGAATCAATCCTTGTTCCCTTCGTCGTTAATTAGAGAGAAACCAATCTTTTGTTTTAATTCGCACATTCGCATTAGTTTAATTTTGAACCAACCAATCTCGCACATCGCATTTATTTTATTTATTTCTTTTTAATCGCTGAATTTAGTTAATTACTTAATTCTTATTTCCCTTTTGTTCATCCCCGTGGAGACGATACTCGTACTTTTCACCACTATTCTACAATTTTTTTTTAAGTGCGAGAAAACTCACCTCAGTAGGAGTGCCTTGTTTTCTATTTCTCATTTTGGTGAAGTTTTGGATTCAATTTCGTTGATAACATTCATAAACAATCAAGTCACTAATAGGGGTCGTATTTGGCTGAAATACTTTCATTTAGCTCAAAACCTATAAAGCAAAATGTAATTAAGCTAGTCTTACCATCTATAAAAATGGGTAGTGTGTCGGATCATGATATAGTTAAGTTGTCACTCCTACATGCCTTATCCCATTTATTTTTAGCGGTTGAATGTCAAGTTACTCTGAAGAGTAAGTACCTTAATTTGGTAGACAACTTGGACAACTTTAATAAGTAGGGAAAACGTCTTAAATAGGAGTAAAAACGTTTTAAAATTCTAAAATGGGTCTGTAATGTTTTTATTCTCAAAATAGGAGTAATTATTGTCATGTTTTGGTAGTACCGGCCTATCACGTTTTAAATATGTCAGTATTTTTGAAACCTGATACTAATTACTTTTATTAGGGAATAAAAATATGACAATCCTATTTTTGAATTTCAAAACATTTTCTCATATTTGGGAAATTTTCCCTAATAAGTTTCCATGAGGACACGTTATATGGGATGACATGGATACTTATTTTAGAACATTTGATGCTAACAAGACGTCAAATCCTGAACATTACAATATATAGTGTTATGTCCTTACTCTTCAAATATGAGCTTTTGAGAGTTTTCCATCGCTTACAGACACTCAACAAGCTCAGTGCATAGACTCAACTCCCTTCAACTTTATCTGAAGTGTATCATTTTTTGATAGTTTTCCAAAACAAATGTAGAAGTTTTGAAGAGCATCATTATTTGTAACAAGAATGTAAATGTGTTGTTATTTTTCTTAAATAAATTTTACTTACATTACCGTCATCAATCAGATCCATATTTCATTTTATTTTTTGTTTTCAACTTTTATATGTTCCCAATCAATGCAAAAATGAGTCATTGGTGAATCTTCTCGTTCAAGAAAGAAATGGATGAAGTGCCCACAATCCACTCTTACTGCTACAACTAGATCTTCCTCAATCCGAAATGCCCCTAGTCTTCCAACTATTCATACTACCACATTTTCAACCTCCCCGCTTTGCACCGGTATTAGAGGCTAGCTATGAAAAACCCCAAGAAAACTAATATTCCCTTCACTGTGAACCCACTTGCTGGAAGTCCCTATTCTTTGATCATCAATCCTACAAAATGGAAACAACTTCATAAGTATATGATGGAGGGTATTTTAAGAGGTTAGTGATCCGCCAACATTTCCCTCCATTACACAACCGATGTGGACAAAGATTTTTTGCTTGATCTGCACCCTAGTATGACAATTGAATCAAAGTCGTGGATATATAAGCTCTACTAATTCGGTCAGTGGCTAGATGCACCAATTTGAAGAAAAAATGTCAACTATTTCATTTATGTCCTCATATAAATTTTTTATGGTTATATTGTACTTTCTATCTTACTTCCTTTTGTGGCATGTGATTACATTAAAGGAACATTTTTTTTTGTACGAAATTTTCTACATTGGACTTGGTATTTCAAATACATGGTCATCAAAATTAAAAAGACATTACACGGTATTGGCCATTGGAAAATTAGTTATACAAAATAATAGCATTTTTAACAACGTACTATATATATGTCCTCATTTATCAGTGAGGCAACAATGTTTGGGTTGCCATGGCTGTTGAAGTTCAACCGCAATGCATGGGTGGGTTGACACTCGATGGTTTTCATGATGAAGATCTATATCATGTGGAGTTTAATGTCTTCATAGAAATGTTCATCTAAGGTGAAGTACTCATTGGGAAAGGAAAGTGTCTAAGTTGGCCTAAAACGTTCTCCATCTTTGACAATCTCTTTCCTCAACACCTTAACTATATCTGCGTTGCTTTCTGTAAAGGGAAAACCACCACAAGTACTTCAACTTTTGAAGGTTGTTTCAACGATAGTGTTTCTGAGGATCTTACCCTGTTTTTACTCCCATGGCTTGAATCCAATAATGTTTACATCCCCCTAAACTTGGACTCTAAGCATTGATTTCTAGTAGTTTTAGATGTTGCGCTAGGATCTTGCGTGTCTGCGATGCCAACAACCGTCTTGCTTCCATTTTAAAAAAGTTGAATGATGAAATGCAAGGCCTAATTCATTTTTACCATTGCCCCTTGTTGAGTTTCATGCAAAACCAAACTCCCAAGTACCTGGAGTGACTACTCCATATATACACTTGTGAAATGGTTAAAAATGCCTCTCAACAATTTAATGAGTCTGTTTTACTACACACACTTACACCATATAACTATTAAAACTTTTTACACTTTCCACACTTTGCCACTAATCCTAAAATTTTATCCACAACCCTTACGGTGGTAATTGTGGTTTCCTGATGTCGAAGATGTTTGAAAGTTTGCAGATGGGGTTTGGGATTTCATTCATCTCTCCAACCACTATTTCAGAGTATCGTGCTAATAGGAATACAATGTGTTTTGTTACAGTTCAAAACGTGCAAAAGAAAATCGTCAACCCTAAACATAATGCCAATACTCAAAATACACTCTTTGTTTGACATTTTCCAATTCCAGAAGCACAACTTCTCTTGGATTTGTGTTCATACCATTACATTTATGTGGGTCATGTACTCTTACATCAACATCTATAGGATTTATGTGTTTTCCTTTTGAGTTAAAATTTAAGTCATTGGTTTACAATATACATGGTGCCCATTCTTCTTTGTATGCTATTTGAGTTCATAACAACTCAGTATGTTTCGTCATACTCAATTTTTATATAATCACTCTATTTGTCTGCAAAAATTACATAATCACGCTAAAAAGTGGATAGGATAGTATGTTTATGAATCAACAAACTTTTCCATCAAATTAAGTAGAGGATCTCAAATGTTTAGTATATGTTGTTTTATTAATTTAAAAGCTTCTTTTGATAAGACTTACAAATGAAATCTCTACCCTCTGCTTTCACATATCCAATATTATATTACTTCTATTTTTACGTGACTACAAAAACTTTATTTAACATTCTAAGTGAATACAATACTATTATTAAACGTGTACGCAAGACACTCCAACTTCATATTTCAGTGTTCCTCATTTGAATGTAATTTATGTTGCATGTGTGTTGCATACATTGTCCCTCTATTCATCCTACCAAACTATATTTACTTTTTTTTATCCCGGAAGGCAAACCACCAAAATCAGTGGGACAAATGCCGGGAGTCAGATGCCGTTATTTTATTAAAGAGATCAGGATACAAAAGAGAGGGGGACTAGACCAAACCTCTCACAGAAGCATTCTTCTGAAAAACCTAGCATACCAAGAAATGGTAAAAGTAAAAGAAATTTTGGGGGGCTAGACCTGACCCAAAATAACAAAGCATAAATTAAAAGCGAATACAGGAAAAAGATAAGCAAAAACAGATAAAAACACAATTAAAGACGGAATCTAGGAATTCCAAACAGATCAGCATAGTAATTCATCTTTACTTGATTAGGCAAGGACCTGACTTGATCAAATCGAACACAGAGAGCTTGACCAACAGGGTGGGCTGCTAAGCTGTGCGCAGGCCCATTACCCTCTCGGAGAACATGTTCGAAAGTATAACTCCGGCCCAAAGCTTGTTGTCTGAAATCTGTCAGCCCAGCGTGGTTGCCTATTTCATTCTGAAGCAGTGTTAAGCTCCGATCGCATCTGTTTCAACCTGAACATCCACAAAGCCTTCCGCCATATCCATTTCTGTGGCTTGCACCAGCGCTCTCACCTCTGCCTCTTCGCTCGACTTGGAACATAGATGAAAGGCAACCGCCCAAATCAGTTCTCCATTGCTATTCCTCAAGATTGCTCCACCTTGAGAAATTCCCCGTAAGTATGCTGCATCTACATTCAATTTATATTTTTTTTTGGTCTCTTCCATCTGATGACTTGAATTCCTGAATCGATATACCTGAAAATTTTCAAAACCATCCCCTCTTTGATGAGGAAATCATCAATAGGTTTCGGCTTACCTTTAGTTAGTTTACAAGCCCAGCGTTGAGAGTAGCACTTAATCTGGCTAATAAGATGATCTGGAAGTGGAATATCATTCGAACCCCACACAAAGGAGGCATAGGTCTTCCATAGATGCCAACAAATAATACCGGGCAGGTTGTGTTTAAAAATATCTTCCAACCTTTTCGATCCAGCTTCAATCCACCAATGAATTAAAACTTGTCTAACTGACTTAGGTCTATTAACAGTGATTCCAAAAATTCTCATAAAGTGCTCCCAAACTTGTTTAGAATAAGTGCAGCCCCAAATAATATGAAAAGAAGATAACTCACAAAAACTATATTTACTTATACACTACTATAAAACTTGATTACTCACAAAAACACCAAAACATAATAAATATTACTTCCCAAAAATGTCTACATTCAAATGTGCATCACAAATGCCAAAACAAATAACCACATCGTACCGCCCACTCCTAAACATTTTATCCCTCGTACCTTGGGATTGGACTGTTACAAGTCTTCTGGTTGTGACAATATTCTCTAAACATCTTAGTAATGGAAGACTGTTTTTCTTTTTTTTTGGACTACCAACAACACGCTTTTCTGAAATCAGGACTTCACAGTCCAGTTTTTTTTTTTATTTTCAATGGAACGTCGTAAGGTTGGAATGAACCCAAAGGATGTATTTCTCCACTCTATGCTTCCACCCCTGCACTAGTGTTGTAGTAATTTGAAATAAAGCCGTGACAAGATATCCCCCCACCCGAAACCAATTGCGGTTACCGCGTGCACACACAAAGTATTCTAATTCAAACTCCTTGCAACTACAACTATTTGTCTCTAGATTTACCACATATGCTCGGCACACTTTGCCAATTACCTCAAACATGAATGATATGCTTGGCCTAACCTGAAATCATTTAAATTCTAAACATCAAATTAGTTACCTCCAAATACATTTTCATCCATGTTCATCTCCGTCTTGTCTACATGTTAAGTTGCTACACAACTACTGAAATTTAATTAAAAAAACCATTTTATGAATAAACTACAATTCCTGTGGAGGAACCTGAGCGGGGTAGCAAGGGCCGGTGGTGGCAGGGAGGTTGGGGGTTGGGGGAGGCTAGAGAAGGGTTGGGCATGGGGCTGCAAACGGGCTAGGAAGGCCGATTGTCAAAGAGGGGTAGGGTGACCGCCGACGAGGCGTTTGGATAGGGAGGGGCGGGGCGGCATCAGTAGCCGGCGGTGGTTATTGGCAGTGATGGCTGGTGGTGGTCACTATTAGATCGGGTAATTGTAACAAGTCAGTCCGTGTAACTGTAACTGTACGGTCTTGGTTCCTGTAATTGATCAAATCAGGTAATTGTAATTGACCGGATCAGGTAATTGTAATTGATTGGGTGGGATAAATGTAACTAGCTGTTTGGGTCAAATAACTGTAACCGATCGGGTTGAGTGATTATAACTGAGAAGGGTATAAAAGTCACATGTCTATTTTTTGGACATATATATGTAAAAATGATAATGTTTTTTTAGTCAAAAACATTTAACTTTCTAGGGTTCTTAAATGGGTTTGAACCTAGGAACATAAATTTTTAAGGTCATTTGCTTGAATTCTAGGGGGATTCATTGGAGGGTCGTGTGTTCATTAAATTCAGAGATTGCAAGATTACTTGCAGTAAAAAGGGAACAAACATGAAACACTCACATTACTTAACAAAAAACTTAAATAATAACAGAAATAATAAATAGAGAAATAATTACATATATATGACTAAAATGAAGATTATTTACAAAAATATGACTAGTGACTTGAGTAGTAATGAAATCATGGTAGCTTATATTCAATTTTTAAATTTCAATTACTATGACACTACATTGTAGTAACTATTGATCATATTTTTGTAAATAAGTTTTATTTTAGTAATATTAAAAAAACTATATTTTAGAATGGACGTTATTAAAAAAAGAAGAAGAATGGAAGTCATTTGAATACATTAGAAAGTTCAAAGCTAATGTTAGAATTTTAAATATCAATATCAGGGAGAATAATCCTATCAGATCAGCCCGGCAGGATCAATTGTGCGATCGCCTCCGTTGGAGATGATTCTAAGTGAATTTTTTATGAAATTTTGTGGCATGTTTTTCATTGTGTTGATTATATCCATAAAAATTTTAGATTAAAATTCAATCAAGATTTTTATTGAATAAATTACTGACTAATATTTTGTTTTTTATATACCTTGACATAATCTTTTTCAATATTAATTTGTTTAATTGATTTTTAAATTAGATTTTTTATTTTAACTTTTGTGGATATAATTTATGAAAAAAAAATCACAAAACTAATCAAAAAATATGATTGTGACAAATAGAGGACCGGGTCCTCAGATCGGTACCAACATGGAAATGCCATTTGCCAATCCCCCGACAATCCGTCATAAGCATATGGACCCAACAAAGGCGGCTGAGGAGTGAGGTAAACCCATCGGAGTGCCGAGCAATCAAAGCCTCTGACTTCGGAACCGCCATGGAAGCACATCCGCAGCAGAGAGACGCTACTCAGCAAGGTCAGCCGCCTCGTGCGGCTGGTAGTCCACCATCACAAGCCACCGCTGCTGGTGGAGGCGACTTAACTCCCATACTTTTCGTGCTCTTCTCCTTCATCGCTATTTTCGCCTTGGTAATCCCCTGTTCCTGTGCTCAAATCTCAGTACGTGCGTGTTCTATGATTCCGGCTCACATAAACATGACTCAATTGTTAAACTCATGCATTAGTTTTAAGTTTTCGTAAACTTGCCCAAAATCTGGTATCGTTTATCTATAAAAAATTATTGATCTAACAGCTTCGGTTTGTGCATTTCCACCTTCTTTCCTCAATTTTAACAGTGATTTTTGCGTCAAATTAGGAATTCAATATATCGATCAATAGATTTTTTATTTATTTTTTGTGTGAGACTTCTGTCGAATTAAAACTATTATACTAGACATTGTTCCTGCTTCTAAAGTGTTAAGTGTTATATCGTGTACTAGCTTCTGGCAATAAGCCATTAAGTTGGCATTGATTTCCTAGCTGCTTTTAACTTTTAACCTTGACTCATCTCAGGAGCATTAATGTACACTTGAATACCCAAAAAATCACTGGATCTTTCCTTATGTGGACTTCAATTCACATCACTATTTCAGTATTTCCAAGGTTGTTGTCACTATTGTTGCAATGTTGATTTGGGGTTCACACATGCTGAAAATTCATTTCAAATCTGAGTACTCACTCAAGTACTCAGATCAAAGTGCCTTTACTGTCCAGTAATTTTCTTGGAGGTGTAAATTTGGTGGTAAAAGAATTACAACTGCTAATTGTTTAATGTTGACTGGCCCTGCAAGGCTTTTGCTCCTTGCATGGGTCGATGTAAAAACGGATGTAGTTTCAATCGGTAAGTTCTTTTCATACTGAGACTTGGAATGGGTTCCATCTTTGTTTGTTTCCTGTGAATTCGCTTGGTGTACCGACATACCGTTGTACTTCCAATTGTGGGGCCTATAGCTCACCTTCATTAATGATGGTACATGCTACTCCCTCCGTATTTAAAAGTTCCCTACACTTTACCTTTTGGGATATATTTAAAAGTTCCCTACACTTCCATTTTTGGTAAGTTTACCCTTTATAAAATACTCAATTACCCTTACTTTATCTACTTTTTATCTTCTCTTTCATACTTTTACACATTCTCTCCTACTTTTTCTACACTATTCACTACCCCTACGGCCCTACTATTCTATCCTAAAATATTGTGCCCAAAGCTAGTGTAGTGAACATTTAAATACGGAGGGAGTATAAAAGTTAGACACAAGTTTGTCATCAGAGATAACTTTCTTGTTGGAGCTTGGCAGCTTGCAGTTTACTCTAATGACATGGAAGATGTGTCATATGATGTTTTACATGCTTCTCAACCATTTAGGGTTCATATTTGTCATTGACTAGTGCTTTTCGAATGTTTTTGAAAATGCCCCTTTTGATCTCACATGCATAATGAGTGTTTTATGATCTTCAAATGTGGCAGCCGCAAGTTTTCTCAAACAGATAGTCAACTAACAAAGTAACAATTTTTATTTACAGGTGGTGGCCCCTTCACTGTCAACAAACAGCTTTACTACCCTACATCAAGTTCCAGAAGGTCATGTTGGTGTCTACTGGAGAGGAGGGGCCCTTTTAAGAACAATAACAGAGCCAGGTTAATTGTGATTATTCACTACCCTTCTCTTTATATTTTGTTCCCACTTCCATTGCATACAGTTTATTCGTCTGATTACGACATTTGTGATCATTAAGGATATTTGTGTTTCTTTCCAGGTTATCATTTGAAACTGCCACTTATAACTCACTTTGAACCCATTCAAGTAACTCTTCAGACGGATTTGGTAAGATTTTCTCTCTACGACCCTTTTCATTTGTTCCTAGAACTAGTATGGTGTTCCTATGCTTAACTAAGAATATTATTGGCTGCTTGCTGAACTGTAGGTGAGAGATATACCATGTGGGACAAAAGGAGGTGTAATGATTAACTTTGAGAAAATTGAGGTATAACCCTAGAATTGAGGTCTCTTTTATCATATCCAGTTTTGTTTGCTGATAATATGTGGAATGTTAAGCCATGGCTATTCATTATTATATGTTTAGGTCGTTAACCGCCTTCGTAAGGACTATGTGCATGATACCCTGCTCAACTATGGTGTGGATTATGACAATACATGGATATATGACAAAATCCATCATGAAATTAATCAGTTCTGCAGCAGCCACAGCCTTCAACAAGTCTATATTGATATGTTTGATCAAGTGAGAATATACTAGTATATGTTTATGTTTTTCATTTGAAATTAACTTAGTGTGGTCTTTTCATTGACTTATATAAATGTCATTGGGGTGATGGTGTAAATAGCCATCCCTAGGACCCTGGTTCAAGTCACCACCTGGGGTGGATATTGGATAGAGAACAATAAGAGAAAAAAGGAGACCGCATGATCAAGAAACTAAGGCTGTATTTGGAAGGCTTAGTCTATATCTGGATTTTATTATTGATATCTACATTTGAGATTTTTATAAACGTTGTAACATTTCAATCACATAGTATTTGGTTTTAGAAACATTTTCCTTATTACTATGTAAGATATAGCCTAAAGTCTAAACCCTCCAAACAACTCCAAACTTTTCATTCAAACAGACCCTAAGAGGGCTGACAAGATAATCAGTCGACGTAGCGAGACCGAGGGTTGCCTTTTGATTGCACCTCCACTTAGAGAGAGTACTTTTTTAAACGACAAAACTGACCAATTGCAGAACTCCATGGTGGGGTAGGGGTGGAGGTTTCACTAGTGAAAGGGTATTTGGGGTTGGGGGGTATTTTGCCATGTCACAGATCCTGCAAAAAGAAACATGAGGTGCGGGTCACTTACTCACTTTATAGGAAATTTGGGAAGTGAATAATCCCCTTTCATGACAAACACTATTTAAATATTTCTCAAGTATGACTATTCTTAATTATGCACTAGCTCTTTCTTATATTGAGATTATTCATTTTGACCTACAAAGCAGTAATGAACCTCCTTAAAAGGAAATGAAGAAAGGATTCACCTTTCACACTCCGCAGGATATGATAGGAATATGATTATTCTTGGATTGCGGAATGTTACTTTTAATAACTTTAATGGGTCCCTTGTTATAATTACCAGATTGATGAGAAAATGAAAGATGCTCTTCAAGCTGACTGCACACGTTATGCACCTGGCATTGAAATAATAAGTGTACGTGTCACAAAACCAAAAATCCCGGAGAGCATAAGGCGGAACTTTGAACACATGGAAGAAGAGCGTACTAAGGTGATCATGGATCTAATAATGTTTTCCATACCATCATTCTTCCATACCTCCTGTTTAAAACAAGCTGATAATATATATGTAAAAACATAGCCTTATTTAAAATGCGGGTAGACTTTCAGAGTTTTAGGATCAGTAGATTTTATAGTAATTTCACTAGATAAGACTAAAGCCCAAGAAATGACATAGAGGAAAAAATGGCACATCTACTCTTTCAAATGTTTTGATATTATGCAATCAACGTTTTGATATTGAGGTTTACGCTTACATTCTCGACAACATAGAACGGTGAGAATGTCTTCTGAAACTCTAATACAGATTATCTAATGGTATAAACAAAACAAAAAACAGTGTAGTCAGTGAATTTGGCACAAGGGACTTATTGTATCTAAATATAAAAATGAGAAATTGATTCTATAGAAAAAGTTATAGGAAAATTTCAGATGACATATTAGCAGCCTAAAAGTGTGATTTTCCTTGATTCAAACAGGACAACTGTTTTTCCTTCAAATTAGTCTTCATTTTTTTTAAATTAATACTTTTTTTCCTATCTTGAATAGCACCATGTTTTCTCTTCGAAATGTAAGACTCTGAGTCTTCGGCCTTAAAAAGGAATAATAGTAATTAAGAATTCTTTTTAAGAGTTTAGGAATGAGTCTTATTTTGAGGAGAAAATAGTAGTCGTATGATATAGGACTATGACATGTGTTTTAGTCCTATTTATGCATTTTCAAAGGTAATCATGCACATGATTTTGCTTTGCAACAGACCAAAATAGATTTTGCACCTTCCTTCTATGGACTTTTTCCCATCTGTTATATGTGGTTTAGAAGAAGATTTTCTGTTTTACCTCTCCAGAAAAAAATAGTTGTGACAGAAGACAAAATTGTGTCTAGGTGTTGATTGCTGTAGAGAAACAGAGAGTTTCCGAGAAAGAAGCTGAGACACAAAAGAAGATTGCTATCAGTGAGGCCGAAAAGAACGCTCATGTCAGCAAGATTCAGATGGAACAGAAGTTGATGGAGAAAGACAGCTCAAGGAAGCAAGAAGAGATTTCTAATGCAATGTATTTAGCACGAGAGAAAAGTTTGGCAGATGCTGCTTACTATCGGTGACCATTTTTTACTTTTATCCTGTTCTTTTTAAGTAAAAGTGTTTCATGGGCTCAAAATATGATGATGATGATGATGACGAGTCATGCATTTCTCTGGTCTTTCTTTATCAGCACGATGAGAGAAGCAGACGCTAACAAGTTGAAGCTTACCCCACAATTCTTGGAACTCAAATTCATTGAAGCAATTACAAACAACTCCAAAATATTCTTTGGCAACAAGGTGGGACTGCTTGTGTTTACTTCTCTACCTATTTTCAAATGTTCTAAATTGGAACTTTTAGGCCATCTAAGGTGAGAAGACCACCGCTTGAAGACTAGGTGGGCTCTAAATTGTCTATTTATGTACATGTTAAATTGAGCCTCACTTACTCTAAAAGGATTCTCAATATTTGAAGGATATCTTGTAGTCAGATGCATGACTTGGACCGAGTAGACAATTAGTGTGGGATACTCAATCCACACCACTAAAGCCTAGGCTGAACTGAGGAAGTGGATGTTTGGATAAATGGGCCCAAACTGATGCTCAAACGCAATGGACAACAGAAATAAGATATTTAATGGAAAAATCTGTTTGTACGCGCCTGTGGGTGTACACGCCCAAATTATCTGTGACAGACAACTTGGTTCGATTTTTGAGACAAATTGCATGTGGTACTAACAAATTTTGGAGAGAGAAATTGTCACTGTCACAATTTGTCAAAATTTGGGCGTGTACCGTGTACGCCCACGGCATGTACGCGAAGCAGCTTTGGTATTCAATAGTATGAATATCCAAGTGTATGTTTATTTATTCATTTGCTGCTTACCCTACCTAATAGGTCCCCAGCTCATAGACATAGGACATTTTATGCGTCCTAGGTTAATTTCTGGACAGCCTAAATTATGATGATTACAGAAAATTGCTTACGACCTTGGCCGACATTTAAAACAATGTTTGTTTTGCGTTTTCATAATTGATGTACTCATGGGGTAATAATTTGCAGGTACCAAATATGGTTCTTGATCAAAGGATTCTGGGAAATTTCCTCTCAGAATTTTCTGGCAAGGAGAAAAATGAAGCATAGCCACTTAGGTGCCTGGCATTTTAGTGTGGGCATTTAATGCAACTGCGAATCAGGGAAACAATTGACCATTCTCTACATTTTTTCTACGGTGCTCTAGTTCTTTTATGTGCATAAACTTGTGGAACTTAATATTTTGGTACTCGTTTAACCATCATCCCCTGAAAGATACTCCAGTCTGCTGAATGAAAAAAAAACAGTGCAATCACACAAAAGCGAGAGGCTGCTTGCTCCCTACTGATAATACGAACAGCTGACCTTTATGACTACTAATTTGTCATAGTAAAAAGGCTACTTATTGAATTACTAGAATGATAAAATAGATAGTATGATGTTTCACGTGGACTGAATTTGTATGGTATGCCAGTAGGGTTGGACTCGGGCCGGGCGGCCCGGCCCGGTGGCCCGGTCCACCGGCGGTTCGGGTTGAACCGGCCCGGTGGTTCCCGGTTCCGGGCCCGGGCCTTCCATATGGTGAACCGGCCCGGCCGGTTCGGGCCCGGTCCGGGCCGGAAATAATTTTTTTTTTATTTTTTTTGAAAATTTTTTATGTTTTGGGTTAGATTAGGTATTTTGGTCCATTTGAGGTGGTTTGGGGCAAGGTTGTTAAAATCTCGATTTAAATCGTAAAATCGTACGATTTTACGATTCTACATTTATAAAGCGATTCAAATCGCAGGTAAAATCGTAAAATCACAAAATCGTAAAAAAATCGTCCTAAAATCGTGTAGAATCGTATAAAATCGTAGCAAAATCGTAGCAAAAATCGTAATAAGTTGTTTTTGATGAAAATGGTTCAAATTTATTAAAATTAACAACTACAAATTGATACATAATTCCAATAATAATAATATGAATAGTTTATTTATAAAAGTAATGGATTCTTGTGTTACTTAATTATTTTTATGTTTTACATATGTTTAATGTTATTATTCAATACATTTACCTTATAAAAACAGTTTATAAATCTTGCTTTTGACATTTTAGGTATAGTTTTATGTAATGAAATGATATACTATCATTAACTTGCAACTTAATTTTAATATTTATTTATTTTATAATTATTAACATACGTTTGGTAAAATCTTACGATTTGCGATTCGATTTTACGATTCGATTTCTAAAAACATCTACCGATTCGATTCAAAAATACGATTTTAACAACCTTGGTTTGGGGTGGTTTGGGGTTGAGAAATAGGGGTAGGGGATTAAATAAAGAAGCCAAAAAAAAAAAATAGGGCGGGTGGCCCGGCCCGGAACCGGCCACCCCCGGTTCGGGCTCGGGCCTCAATATTCTGAACCGAGGCCCGGCCGGGCCCAGGCCCGAGGCCCGAACCGGCCCAGTTCAGTCCACCCCTATATGCCACTATGCCAGTATGGGATGGGGTGGGATTAGGGATCGAACCGGGTCGGGCCTGGCGGTACCGGTTCTGGAAAAGTAGTGTCTGGCACCGGCCCGGTATGATCCGGTTCCGGTGCGGGTCCAAACAGTAGTGGGCCTTGGTCGGTACCATCCATTTAATTATATTTTTAAAAAATGCAATTGGGCCTGGAGTGGGCACAATCGCACAAAAAATCAAGCCCAAAGTTTGCCCCTTATAACAACCAGTCTGGGTATTGGGCCCGGAAAATCAGGTCGGGTTGGGCCTAATCAGTATTGGGCTGGTCCCGGGTCAGGCCACCCTGGCCCAGTTCATCATAGAAGGGATGACATGGCATGGTATGATTTACCGGTGTCTAAGGATGTTTTTTTGGTTTGAAATTTGTTGGTCTAGCACTCTAGCCTGGTAAATGTCTGGTCTTTCTGTAATTTATAATTATGAAAGTCTTGTCTTACATGGCCTGATTTTGTCAGAGATTGGAATTAGAGATATAAATGATAAATGGAAGCTTAACTTGATTATGTAGATCTCTGTGCTCCTAACCCCATATGAAAAGTTTTCAAACCTTCTAAAATCAAAATGGAAAAGCAAAAAAAAAAAATTACATTGGACTTCTAGGTCTATCATGGGAGTGATTTATTCTGCTATGAAAATATGAAATTATAAAAATGAGTAAAGAAAAAGAGCATCTCCTATTCCACCGAGGGGCGGAGGTATGCCTAGGCAGGGGGTCTCCCCCCGCCACACATTTTAATCGTTTTGTATTAGTATTGCTTAATAGTAAAGCTTTTATAGCTAATGATTTTCTCCACCTTATACCAACAGGTAACGTTTACACTGAAACCAAATGGCATAACACCTAATTTGAACTAATAAAATAGTAATGATAGTTACAATAACTTTAAAGAGTTATTAAATGAGTCTTGAGTTTGTAAAATGTTGAATAATCAGTAGGGGTTTAGTCCCTTGGCAATTTCTTTAATTTCATTAAATTTTTGTAAAATATTTTGACACCACAATTTTTGTTAATTTTGGTGTGGTACCAAAAAACACTTTAATCATCTCCTAATTTTTTACACTCAAGTTAATAAGAAAATCCTCATAACCTGTGGTGCCCGCCCTAATTTAGAGGCATAAATATTTAATTATTTTATCACAAAAATATACGAAGTACTACGTAGTACTCCCTCCGTCCCATTAGACTTTGCCAACTTTCCATTTTTTGTTGTCCCAAAAAACTTTTTCACTTTCTCATTAAAGCAGCTAATTTGTGGTTCCGCACATTTCTCTCTCCTCTGCACAAATCTCAACCACACGGTTTTTACTATTCTTATTTCTCACCTATTTTGCACTTGGCAAAGTCCACCGGGACGGAGGTAGTACTAGCTACCTCCGTTCTCTTTTAATTGAAACATTAGACTTTTTGCACTATTCACATATTCTACTTTGACTATATTTTATTTATTCATGTATTATAAATTAAATTTTTTAAAAATATTTTTAAATTCTACTCATTCTAAATTTTCAAAATATGAATTTTTTAAATTTTTTACTAATAAAGAATGAAAGATATTAATGGTCAAACTTGTGCGTTGGCAAACGTGAAATGTTGACTGATGCAATTAAAATGGAACGGAGGAAGTATTAGATATGACTATCAACAAAGTGTAAACCAAAATAAATTCACCCCTTTCATCACATTGTGACATCACTCCTGATTCCATTGGACTTGTAGGTCTATCGTGTCTTCCTAAACACTAGTGACATTTATTACTTTGAGTACAAAAATAAATGAAATTATAAAAATTGAGTAAAGAAACAACGTAGAAACAAGGCGTCAGTGACTAACACTCTAGCCATCCAACAACATCTTGTATTCCAGTGGCCTTGCAGGTCTGTCGTGTCTTCCTGAATAATGAATATTAGTGACATTTATATTGATCTAAAATGCTTAGACGAGTAAAATTATAGAATCATCCTTTCAATCAATGACAAGAGTTCATGAGGGTGAGAATCGTGATTTAGGACTGGATAACGGTTTTCAATGCATTTGAACAATAATATAACATCTTTTAGTAGCTCATATCAATGATTTATGTAACACTTACCATAAAGTGACTATCAGAATTGATGTTAGGAAAATAATCATTCATTTGAGAGAATAAATTGATGCTCATACGAGCTCGAAACCAATTGTTTAGTTAAACGTGCAAAATTGTATTATGGCGAGAATTGCTGGGCTACATTGCCCATCCAATGGGGCATTGTAGCCCAATGCACGCCCCTTCAATGCGACATTACATGCAAAGTTAAAATAGCCATTGGAGGAGGCTCCAATGCCCCTCCAATGGGGAGGAGAGATATTTATAAATTTATTATATTTTTTCTTTGAATCCTTATATATCAATATAAGTAAATACACCTATCATGGTAAAATCACATGAGATACTACTTTGAGTTGTTATTCCAATTTGGAACCTTACCCTCTTGTAGTATGGTATCATACCATGCAATGATACAATAGGTATCATAGCATAGATACATCAATTTACCATACCAATTTGTTATGGTAAATTGAACTTTGATCACACACTGACGGAAAGTGAGTGATATTTTATCCCAAGTTTATGCTTGGAGTTGAATATGTGACCTCTCTCTTGCAACACTTTCTTCCTATCAGGTGATCTACGCCCCAGTAATATATCACATCTCTCCTAAAAAGGGCTACTTACTGAAATACTAGACAAGGTATAATACCTTGAGAGTATAATATAATTTTCCTTTTAATATTTCCATTTCCCCTTCCTCCACTTTTCAACGGTTAGAGCATCTCCAATGCTACAATGTGCACGGTGCACATGTGGCATGAGAGATATAGACACAAAATATTGATTTTATGACATTTATCTCTCTTTCTTTCCACGGTCTTATGTGTTTTTGGTAAGTTTTTGTCTGCAATGTCAACCACAATGTCTACATCTAGACATTGTGCTTGACATTGTGAAGAAAAATTTACCAAAATGATGTAAGATCCTTCAAATAAGGAGAGAGATATTTTATTTATTATTTTTTAATTGGTTATTTCTCATGCCACGTATGCACCGTTAACGTTTTAGCATTGAAGATGCTCTTAGACTTAAATTCATTTGTTTGTTTTTTTCCTTTCCGATTGTCCGACACTCCTATGTAATAAAAAAGGATGAGATTTTTGGATCCATAGTCAAGTTTTTTCCTAAATTAATGCCAATTAATTAAATATGGAGTAATTATGAAATTAGATGTGCGTTAAAAATAATTCTCAAAATTCTGCTGAATGGGAACTCTGGTTAAACAAAGCCTCTAAACAGCGACTTATATGTTTCGCATACTAAAACCCTTTTTTCTCTAAAGATCTATACATTTTTTATTTTTGCTCCAAGTTTTTATATCAAAATTCATAATTTTTATGATCTTTCATGTGACATAAATGTTGCATATACAATTCGAAAAAAATACTCAAGATCAAATGGTGTCCAATTGAAACACCATCATTTCTTTCTCACCGAACCAAGTTTAGCCTGAAAAGAATATCAAAATTCATAGCTTTTTATACTCTTATATGACATCAATATTACATATATAACTGAATAAAACTGAAGATCATATGTTGTCTAATTGTAATATAAAATTGTAAAATTGAAGACCGCAAATCATATGAGTTAAACAAATTCAAAATCTGAAGACCAAAACTTTATAAGCCATGTTTTTTATTAGCAATGTGTGAAACAAATTGGATTTGTTGCTGCAAATTCATGATAAAAACGCCTCACTTCGATCTGTGATTGCAAATTCATGAATTTTTTCTGTCATTTTTAACGTTTTATGTGTGTCACATTTTTTGTGGTCTTCAGATTTTGATTTTGATTTTGATATTTCAATTTGACATCGTATAGTCTTCAATTTTTTAGATATGTATGTAACATTGATGTCATATGAAACATTATAAAAAAAAATTAACTTTGATATACTGTTTTAGCCTAAATTTCGTTGAGAAAGAAATTTCAATTGGAGATAGAATTTTAAATTTTCATATATTTCAATTGGGCACCATATAGTCTTCTATTATTTTTAAATTATATATGCAACATTGATTTCATATGAAAGATCATAAAGATCATATGAAAAATCATTATGTCTAAAAATATGGAATACAAAGACAAAGAATTTCCTAGCACTATACGAATTATTTAAAGTTATTATTTGAAGCTTTTCTTCGTAAATAAACACAATATAAAATTTAAGGGCATATTTTTAGGGATGTCTATATCGTACAATCGGTTGTACTATGCCCACTGTACAATCGGTTGCATTTTGGTAATATAAATGAAATTCGTGTCTTCTTCTAAAGGAGCATTAATGCACTTTTAGTGAGCACTAGACATATTCTGCTGAGCATTAGAAGCCTAACAATGAGCATCGTGATCATTGTTTAATATCTTTCTTTTTCTTATTGTAAAAACTTATTAAAATATATCTATAATCAACTCTTATGAATTTCAATATGCGAATCTAGTTTAATATAGTACTTTTGAAATATGCATTGATATGACATTTAAAAAATGAGCATAACATCAATACCAAATGAGCATACATAACCTACAAAAATGAGTATTACACCAATATCAAATGAGCACACATACTTACAAAATGAACATAAAAAAAATTCAAAAAGCTCATATGAAATTTTTAGTATGCTCAAATATTAAATGAGAATACATAACTTATGAAATGAACATCGAAATATTTAAAATGAGTGTTACACCAATATGCATGAATATGACATTTTATGTTGTCTAGTGTAATGCTTACTTTAAAATGAGCATTACATGAATATCAAATGAGCATATATAATTTACGAAATGAGTATCAAAAAATTTGAAAAGCTTATTTAAAATTTCAAGTATGCTTAAATATAAATTTGTATATGCTCATATAAGTAGAACATAAAGAAACATACATTCGTTATTTTAGACCAACAAATTTTATTGTGCTTATTTTTTAAAATTATATCAATGCACGTTTAATTTAAATAATATACTCCTAATTATTTAGAAGGTTGGAGTTTTCAATAAAATTAAAGATTGAGAGAAATATATGTTTTCATTGAATTGCCATTCGATATGAATTTTTGAAAAATTGCATAAAAACATTCTTGTACAAAATTTACGTAAAAATAAATAAGTATTGGGAGTTCAGAATTAGTGGAGAGCTATGAAGCACGGAAACTCTCCACGGCTCATGTTTCCATGTTTTGGAAACTCGGAAGTGTTTCAGAAATTCGGAAACTTCAAATTCCCGTTTCCGGGCCGTTTCCGTAAATAAGAAAAATTTGGAAACCCGTTTCACTACGTTTCGGAAACCTCGGATTCCAATTTTTTCTCTTTTTTATAGATTCTGTGGTGGAAAATAATTTTTTTAACAGTGAATTTTTGTGGTATTTCTCGATCAACAGCAACACTTGTTACATTTTGTAACGCAATGTATTGCTAGAAATGTATTACTCCGTACATTTTATGTTTAATTATGTACTAATATGAAATAATATCTAAATTCGAACATGTAGAGTGATTTTATTACTTGGTTACTAAACAAATTATATGAAAAAAACATGTGCATATGGAAAAACTTGTGTACATATATTAAAAAATATTTATAAATATATCCTTATATTTTATAATATTTACGCGTTTCCCCCACGCTTCGTATCCTATATTTTTTAGAAATTACGTTTCTCGCGTTTCCCGCTTCTCGTTTCGCGTTTCCATGCTACTTAGGTGGAGAGAAGACAAATGGTACATATAAAAGGAAAAAATGAAAATATCAGAAGTTAAAGAAAAACGAAAAAAAAAAACAGAAGCACAAAAAAGAAAAAGAAATGTTAAAGTTAGAGAAATTAAAGTTTCAAATTAAAAGAAAATAAAATAGACAAATTAAAAGATAGAAAAAGAAAAGAAAAAACGGCAGATGTTACAAATCAAGAGTAGAGAGGGAACAATGCAATTATGTAAACTATAAATAAATGGAAAACAAAAACCGAAGAAGAAGTCTCCACTCTCCAGCAACGGAAGAGAACAATGGAAGAAAAATTAAGGAATCAGACACCCTGCTCCATAATTAATAACCTTCACTTTGCACATATTTGCAAAATTACTTGGTTCTACCAAGTCACACGGTAAAGCCGGACGTATGGTATATTTTACCATATTTTTAGTTTCAATTAAGGTCTTTCCTACATAATTTTTCGGATAAGTTAGGGTGTTTATGAAGAATAATTTATACACTGGCGATTAAGTTGGGTCAAAACTACGTATCGAGTATCAGTAAATGAACTCCAAATGTCCAAATGAAGTGACTGTCTGTATCAAATAATCTTTCATGCAAAGACACAAATTTCTACAAGCACAAAATTAGATTTAAACTTTATTATTGTTTTATTGAGAACTAGATTAAATGGAATCAAATAAATTTGAGTAAGGATTTCCAGATATATGTTTCATAGTTTCGTGTACATTTAACTACATTCCTTATGACACATGTTAATTGCTGATAAAAAAGTGGTCTTACTCTTCATTATTCAATCAACGACTTATGGAAATGTGCATAATAAATATGCTCAAATAATTTACTGGATAGAATTTAAAAATAGTCTTTTGTAGTGACTAATTGATTATTGACTTTTTTCTTACAATGATTTTCTCAAAAATTGGGTAACTAGATGAGATTGAATGAGTCAAATTCGGTAGCCTAATTTACCAAACGTGTGGAACTTCTAAAAAATAAGAGAAGATCCACCCACCGTTAGATTCAGGGAATCATGACTGCCCAGAGATCCCCCACTCCCTCCTTAAACTGAGCGATTCTGTTTGATGATTCCTTGCATTTCCTCGGAATCTCTGCAGTTAAAAAAGAAGGAAACAAAGAAATAACCTCGTATTTGCAGTTATAACTACCCCGAAGATCCCACTTTTCTTTTACCAACCGCTTCTTCCTCCTATTATGATCTGATGATGAACTGAGACTTTAGTGAAAAAGATAACTTTTTGCAGATTTCTTGGAAACTTTTGCAGACTTCATGGAGTGAGATTCTTTTCAGATTCCTGAATCTCATAGTGGACCCTACAAGATTCCACAATCAAGCACAGGTGCTTATACTGTCTCTTTCAACCGCAAGAGTAGGTATAATATGAATGCCTAATCAAATTGTTCAATCAGTTTCTTCTTTCTTTCCTGAATTAGCTAGTGTTAGCATTCAGGGTTGATCTTGTTCTATACTATTGTTACAATGAATCAGTTTGATTGGCATGTTCAAAGTTACATGTGTGTTTTGATCTGTTGACTTTGTTGAGTTTTGTAGTTTTATACTTTTATTATTAGATACTTCTCTTTTTTTTTTAAATATATTAAAGAAAACAATGTATAAAAATGAAGTCAGATCCACTTTCTTAGTTTCAGTTATCTCATCAAGCATAGTGAAATAAGTATTAAGACTTAGTTTTCCATGTAGAAGGTTGACATGATAGAAATTAGGAGGATTAGTCCATATCTTATATATTGATTTAATATTTTATACTTTGATGGAGTGAGAAAACATTTCATGAGTTGATGTGTGCTTAACAACTCTTAAAAAGAAACATACTGAAGGAGCACTGATTTATGCTTAATCCATTTTCATTTTATGTGTTCTCATTTCTTTAAGGCAATGTGGTAAAGCCAATTAAGCCATAAATAACATATAATAGGATATTCAGTTCTTCAGCCCTGTGCTTGAGTCTTAATTAGAATTAAAATCTGAACATTATCTGCTACATAACGTAGTGGTGGCTCGTTAATTATTTTCTTTTCTTAATCCTGCCAGGATTTTGTGGGAATAATTATTCTTGTCTCATCCATTAATAGTAGCACTTAAAGGGGAGAAAATGTATTTAGTGGAGAGCAAAGGAGGGGCTATACTGTGCATGTTGTTGGCTCTCTTATTACTGGGAACATGGCCAGCATTGTTGACCTTATTGGAAAGGCGAGGCCGTCTCCCTCAACACACTTATCTTGATTACACACTCACTAATCTCTTGGCTGCCGTTATTATCGCTTTCACTTTCGGCCAGATTGGATCGGAAACCCCCAATTTCCTGACCCAACTTACTCAGGTGAGTAAGTGCCTAATTCAGGTTTAGCTAGAAGAGACTGATCATAATTATATTCCTCTCTTCAGGATAGTTTGTACGCTCCATTTGGTAGCCAAATGTGTCCTATTAATCTATTATGCTTATGATCAAAACTAGTAGAATAAGTAGCTTTTGTCTAATATGGATATTTCCAAACACTTTTCCTTTCATGAAATTCAGGAGATTGAACCATTTTAGGATTTTTTAGCCAAATGACCCTTCCCAAACAGGCTAATGACTCTTTTGGGCGTGTTTTGTTAAGCGTTTTCAAAAAGTGTTTTTTTATAAAGGTCAACTCACTAAAACCAAGAACATTTTCCAATGCAAATAGATACTAATACTACTTGAATCAAAAACTTAAAATTCCCTAAATCATCTTTTTTAACATGTAAAAGCACTTTTCGTTCTGTCTAGAAGCACATCCAAACTCACTATGACAATACAAATTTCATGCCACTGACACCAAACAGACTTTGTGTTTTAGAATAACCACAGTTTTTATATAAGGAATAAATAAATGGTTTGCAGGACAATTGGTCAAGTGTGTTGTTTGCAATGGGAGGTGGGGTGGTGCTCAGCCTAGGAAACCTGGCAACTCAATATGCATGGGCATTGGTTGGCTTGTCAGTCACAGAGGTGGTTAGTTCAAGCATTACTGTGGTCATAGGTAATATAATTTGTTTTTCCTATCAATCACTACATATATTGATGTGAAATAATGACTAATATATGACTAATAAAGATAGTGAGACTTTTTATCTGCAGTGATGAGTGATCATATGAGCAACTTTTAGTGTCATTTATTAAGTTCAACTTTGCATAGTAATGAGTATGACGGCAATACTCATATTAAGCTATTAACTTTAGTTACACCTTTGTCCATAACTTTTATTTCACTAATGTTTTAAGAAAACCCTCTATATATACATGTTGTTTTTCAGGGCACTCACTTATCATGTCAGTTTTTAAAACTACTTCATATTTCACTACTCGCTGTCTTCATCTTTCGGATTTTAATTTGATATTATTTTTATGACAGGAACAACGTTGAATTACTACCTGGATGACAAAATCAACAAAGCTGAGATTCTTTTCCCAGGCGTTGGATGCTTCTTGGTCGCAGTTTGTCTAGGCTCTATCGTTCATGCATCTAATGCTGCTGATAACAAGAGAAAGCTTGGTAGTCTCTCTGGTGATTCTACCAACAATGCTGCTTGGTAAGTTTCATCACTTTCATGTATGCAAACCAAATATTAAGGCCTGCCGCTTACCACCTATCATAATATTCTTATTAGTTAGAGGCAAGTAGTTCAATGTTTTAGACTTAGTTGTCCCTAGAGATGGTGACTCATTATAGCAAACTAATATAATCTTGAATATCTGTATGGTCATTGTTGAGGCTTAGCAGGATTAAATGGACTGTTGGAGCTTAATTGGCAATATTATATTAAATCAAGATTTGAGTTTGTGCTAATGTGGACAATGTGGAATATCTTTACAAAGTTCATCACCTCATTGTGTAGCATTCTAGTTTGAGACAATTTCTAACAAGTTTAGAGTGTTAAGGTATCACACTTTGGGGTTTTTTCCAAATATCACCTACCGTATAACTGTATAAGAGATTGACTTCCTAGCCTTCTTATTGCTTATGTTTAAGGTTGAGGTTCACACTATCACTCTTAAATTTTGTTGCACTTATTTAAGTTTTGAGTTTATAATATTTTTCTTCATTAATTAGGAACCGAAGCACATCAGTCTCTGGTGAGACTCATAAGAACTCAGGTATTGTTAAGTAAAATACGTGTGGAGTTGAATTGTCACATGGTTTATTTAATTTAAAATTTATGACGAATAAAAGGCATTTACAGTTGGAAAAAGTGATTTGGAGAATGGAGTTCACTCTGTGGAGAAGGCAAAATTTGGAACAGCACTCTTTCTGATAGAGCTTGAGAACAAAAGGTCAATTAAGGTTGTCAGATGTACCAACCTTTTTACTTTTCCATTTTTTACATTTTTAAAGAAATAAAGTTGTTATAAGGAATTTACATTATTCATTTGTTAATGTTTGGTTGCAGGTTTTAGGGAAGGGGACTATGATTGGTTTGGGGATAACATTATTTTCCGGCCTGTGCTTTTCTCTCTTCTCACCCGCGTTCAACCTGTCTACCAATGATCAGTGGCATACACTTAAACCTGGAGTTCCCCACTTAAGTGTCTACACTGCATTTTTCTACTTTTCAGTCTCTTGTTTTGTGCTTGCTATTATTCTCAATATCAGTTTTCTGTACCGCCCCGTGCTAAACGGGCCCAAGTCGTCCTTTAAGGCCTATCTGTCCGACTGGGATGGTCGAGGTTGGGCCTTGTTGGCAGGCCTATTCTGTGGGTTTGGGAATGGGCTCCAATTCATGGGAGGCCAAGCTGCTGGCTATGCAGCTGCTGACGCAGTTCAGGTTAGTAAGTTCATCTATAGAATGATGTGATCCGTCTCACGTAAATCTCTAACTGACAAATGAACTTCACAAAGAGTGAAATTGTAAGTGCAGTTAATAGTGATTAGAAATAACAAAATAACAAAAAATCATGTCTTTTGATATGATGGTAGTTGCCAGAAATGGAAAGTGGGGCAAATAATAATAAGTTTTATGAAAAACGTTTTAGATAGTTAAGAATATCCACACATTATGCACTTCAAGAATGCATCTGTTTCATATATTCTTTTAATCTCAGGCACTACCACTTGTTAGCACATTTTGGGGAGTACTTTTATTTGGAGAATACCGAAGATCATCGAGAAGAACATATGTGTTTCTATTTGGGATGTTGTTTATGTTTATCGTGGCTGTCGGGGTCCTGATAGCTTCGGCAGGGCATCGGAAGTGATACAATGGAGGAGCAAAAGCGGAGTAATAATTGTAATTTCTTATTTTGGGGAAACATTCATGGTTACATGCTGCAACAAGGTTTTAAAGCAAATGCACCAGAAAAGAGTCCCCTTTGAAGACATGGAGGAGAATGTAAAGTTGTTTGTCTTGCAATTATTTAGCAAAGTCTGTAAAAGTGTAAAACCACATACATTATTATTATGGGTAATATATTGGGCAAGCAAATAGCAAATACTCTGTGGTGCCTTGACTCTACACAAGGATGCAAATTGGAGAGAAAGTTGCCATGTTAGTATAGTGTGTTACTGTGTTTGATCACCCCCACCATTGTTAAAAGACCAAAAATGGGCATTGTCATTTTATTGAGTACCCTTAGCTTTGGGTGTACACAAAAAAATTGAACAAGAATAACTAAATGAAAAATAGAAGATCCAATTATCTTTTTCGGTTAATTGACCTCAACCAACGGAAATACAAATTCAGTTAATTGACATGAACATAAATCCAGTTATTGACGATAATGATTATGAGATATCGATTGACCGAGAATCACAGGTTCACTAAAAACTTTATTAACACAACTAACAATAATATTCCCCGTTCCGAAAAAGTTTGCCAATTTTTTTTTTTTGGATTTTCCAAAAGGATTTGTCATTTCATTTAAAGTAAGGAATATGTGGCTAAAGTTAATTCTCTCTCCTCTGCACAAATGTCAACCACACAATTTTTACTTTATTAATCCACGTGAAAGTCAAAGTTGGTGAACCTTTTCAGGACGGAGGGAGTAATAATTTCAAGGCGAAATTCACAAAAATAATCTCTACTACTGGGCATTCTACAATAATAATCCCTACTTAGAGTATTCATAAAAATAATCCGAACTAATAGTGTCCACAAGAATAAATTGAGATAAATTAAACTTATTTCCCATTTAATTCTCCCAAATCTTACCTATAGTTGATTAGTTTCCCCTTCACCACTCCTCTTTTCGGGTAACACTTTTATCTTCTATCCTAGAAAGAACCACATATGACGGAAATGATATTAAGATTAAACGGGTTTTAGTTTTAATTCACTTCGATAAGAAGAGCGGTGAAAAGAAAAGTGAGAGTAGAGATTGATAGTATTAAACGGACATTAATTTGAATTCACCTCAATTTATTCTTGTGGACACTATTGCTAGTTCAGATTATTTTTATAGGCATTCTCAGTAGGGATTATTATTGTAGAATACTAGAATCCCTAAAAGTAGATATTATTCTTATGAATTTCACATCTATTGTTTTATATAGTAAAGCTGAGTTATAAATTAATGATGTGTCACTTTCTTATTGGTTAACAAAATTCTAATAATTAGAATTAAGAAGACATTTAATTAATTTACACTTAGGCGGAGCAGATTTTTCGGATCTGGGATTCTGGCCTTTCTGGGTCTTAAGATGTCAACATTTTTATATATTACATGATTTTTTATATTTGAATCAACACAATGCATATATACATGAATTTTGCTAATGATCGAATAAAGCCAAGGATAAATATTGTCTATGTCAATTTAAATCGATACAATATACTATCGTACAATTATTAGTTAGCCACTTAACCTCAATTATTACACTTTTAACGCAATGATAATATCAAAAAAGGTACTTCTTCCACCCCGCAAAATTTTTATCTTCGAGATAGTCACACAAAACTTTCCAAAAAGAAAAGCATAATTTTTTTTGATACGTTCCAAAAAAGTAAATGAGAAGAATTTTAAGGACGGAAGGAGTAACCCTAAGAACATTAATAAGTAAGTCACACAATTATCTATTTTTTATGTAGTAGAATTGAGTTATAAATCAATGATTTGTCACTCTCTCATTAGTTAGCACAAATTCTATTAGCACTGCTATTAAGACATTTAATTAATTTATACTATACGCTTAATATGAGAAATAATTTTGAGAAACAGCACACTCCGAAAAACTAAAGTTATATTAAGAGGCCGTTTGACAACATTGTTTTTCGGCTTATCAGCCTTATCAGCCAACTTTTTCACCAAACACTAATTTTTGTTTTTGCGCGCTGAATTGTGTAATAAGCAGAAAAAGTAAGGTTGAAGTTACTTTTCTGGCTGTATTGGCTAAAGTTACTGTACATGACCATTTTAGCTATTTTTACATATAATTTTTTCAATATTTTATTAATAGAATATATTTTAAAGATATTTTTTTCTTAAATCAGCAGAATCAGTCAATGCTGTCACTTCAGTCAGAACTTCATAAATTTCAGTAGAATCAGCCAAATCAACCGATTTTCGTGCTACCAAACGGACTCTAAGATTTAGAAGACCACATAATTACGCAAGAGTCTCCTTATAAATCTCAGGAATTGTACAACACAAAATTATTTAAATAATGGGACTAATAAAAGTGAATGAGATTAATCGTAAAGTACAACATGCATCAATGTTACACATAATGGGACTCTAATACATGGGAATTCTTGGTCAATAATTGTACAACACATACATACGTAGTATTACATTGAATGGGATTCATGGGATGTTTGTAATTGATTAATGTTTCGACTTCCTTTTTAAAAGCAGAATCAGAATCAGAAGCTGGTCTCCGCCAATGTCACGCCCCAGACCGCATCCGAGCGCGTGTACAACCGCCGTATGACTAAATGACGTCACTCGCAAGTCAACGTGACTTAATCATACAAGGCGTCCATGAACGTTGTTCATACCATACTCAGTAAGTAAACATACATAACAACATCACATATTTGGATTGAACGAATCGCGGAAATATTCAATGTTCAACCATGGGCCACATATGGCCAAAACGTGGGCTCGCAGGCCTAAAACAAATGTACTTATTACAAAATATCCATGAGCATAGTTTATAGTTTAAAACAGTAAAGGAAGCACGAACCACGTCTCCCTTTAGATCACTTCACCGAGCAAGGTGAGAATAGCAAGCTTGAGCTTCAACCTGAAATGGTGGGGCCCCCGAAGGGGTCAGTACAAGTACCGAGCGAGTAGCAGGCTAAATGTAGAATAACTAATGTTTCAACTATAAGACCCAAACATAGGGTGATTCATATACATATAGTTCCTTCCCCCAAGTTATGAAATATATATCATTATATATACACTTGGAAATACCCGACCCGTAGGTCATTGTTTATTTGGGAAATAATATAGCCGGTAACCTTGGCTTAAACCCTAACCCACCCATATACCTATGAGTGTATAGAACTCCTCCTGGTTCAGATCATCTTAACATGAGGACACCGCCCGGTCCTAAATTACAAAATAATAAATCTATGAGTTTTGAGGATACACGCCCGATCCTTGGGTACTCCACCCTATATAACCGAGTTTTGAGGATACACGCCCGATCCTTGGGTACTCCACCCTATAACCGAGTTTTGAGGATAACCGCCCGATCCCTGGGTACTCCACCCTATAACTGAGTTTTGAGGATAACCGCCCGATCCCTGGGTACTCCACCCTATAACCGAGTTTTGAGGATAACCGCCCGATCCCTGGGTACTCCACCCTATAACTGAGTTTTGAGGATAACCGCCCGATCCCTGGGTACTCCACCCTATAACTGAGTTTTGAGGATAACCGCCCGATCCCTGGGTACTCCACCCGACTTATGATCTACCACATATCACCCTAGATAAGGTCTATATCATAATCAATAATCAAGACTAAACCAAGTCTTAAGGCCTAAGCATAATCATCCATGCAATTCATGCATTAAAAACCAACATATAGGCAAAACAGTGCCAAACCGGCGCCGGTTTTGACATAACCGGCGCCGGTTATTAATTAAGTTAATAAAACCGGCCATGCCGATCCATAACCGGCGCCGGTTTTGCCTATAACCGGCGCCGGTTACCCCCTGGGCAACCAAGTCAACATTTTCGTTGACTCGCCATTTCAAACCCGATTTGCGTCAAACTTAATCCCAACATGTATTAAGTTATAACCAAGCATTTTACGCCCCTTTCATCCCTTAAAACATCAAATATGTTTTTATAAACATTTTCATATCATACTTCATTTATGATATCAATGGGTCATACATATAAGTCTAATCACTTTGGATAATCACATGTTTAAGCATCTTTTAAACATCATTATGAACACATATAACATTTACTTAGGTAATCTCATAATTAACCCAAGAGTTATAAGACATTAAGCCGTCCACTCACCTCAAATGAGCGTGATGAAGTTCTACCCTTCTCGGTTGAACTCCGGCCAAACTCCGGTGAACTTTGACGAACTCCGGCGATAACTCCGGCGACTCCTTAAACTTTGTGAAAGCTTTTAAATCACCTTTGACAAGTGCCTAACAAGGTTTTACCATCACAAAACCCATATCAATACAAATAACCCTTAAAAGGTTATTTTCCGGCTAACCGGTCGTTTTGGCTCCTAAGTCCGTTCTTGGACATAGAACCACCTCTCAACCCTTATTTCTATATTTATAAATATGTAGAGCTACTAAAAAGGCTCCTTACATGCTATGTAAGTCATATGATAGTTAGAGGATAGAGGAACAACTAATACGAAGTCGTTACCTTAATCACCACACTTTTTTCTTCCCTTTTTCCTCTCCTAAACTTCTCCCTTTTTCTTGTTGGAGCTTGAGCTCGAGATTTGCTATGGAGGACTGAGTTTGCAGAGCCTTTCTCCTTCTTTCTTGGTGCTTGGGTCGTGCATAATGGAGGGGAGGGGATGGAGTGACTAATTTGTCTTCCATGGACCAATGAGTGTGGGATGGGAGCCCACCTCATGTCATCAACACACCAACCATCACCCTCAAGCACTCCACACCACATCATTATGTTGTGCAGGACCTCTTAGTCAACTTAAGCTCTCAAAAACGTGGGATGGCCCCCACTCATGTGGGAGGTCATCCCAATGTGTCCCGAAGTGTACAATTTGTCCCGAAAGTTGTATTTCTTGGACAGTTTTAACTATACTTTATTTTATTGGGTCAAATGAAATATATAGTATGTTCTCGATCATTACGGGCCTTTATAATGAGTATACTTTCCCCAACTCTAATTTGGAAGTCTCCGAAATTCATTTCGGACTGTTATCCGATAAATTACCCAAAACCGGTAATTGGGCCTTGTTTGACCAATCGGTCAACCCAATGCCTTTCTTATGGCCCAAAGTGAATGTCCACCACCATATAACTATTATCTATACCAAGATGAATAAAATATGCGGTCTCGGGAATATCGGGTGGTCCCCGCTCCCGTGTGGGCCCCACGTGCAATTTACTATTCACGCAAAAGAATTAACAAAAATTTACAACCTCGTAAATTCATTAACCATTTCATAAGGTTCAATACATAACTTACACAAAAGTAAATATACTTGGGGACGGTGTTACAAGTTCACCCCCCCTTATTTGGGATTTCGTCCCCGAAATCAACGTGTCTATTCGAAAAGAAACGGGTATTGCTCCCTCATTGAGACCTCAGTCTCCCAGGTTTCTTCTTCTATTCGATCACTCCTCCACAGAACCTTCTCCATAGGAATCTCCTTGTTCCTAAGTTTCTTCACCTGTTGGCCCACTATCTTCACTGGTTCTACAACATATTGCAGGTCCTCCCGGATCTCCACCGGTGGTTTCTCAAGAATATGTGATGGATCCCGCACATACTTCTTGAGCATCGATACATGAAATACATCATGAATCTTCTCAAGTTCAGGGGTCAACTTGAGACGATACGCTACGGCCCCAACCCTCTCAAGGATTTCAAACGGACCAATGTATCGGGGGTTAAGCTTACCCCTTGATATGAATCGGATGATGCCTTTCCAAGGAGAGGTCCCTAGAAAGACTTCATCCCCGACCTCAAACTCCAACGACCTCCGCCGTTTGTCTGCATAGCTCTTCTGCCGGTCTTGGGCAGCCATGAGTCTATCACGAATGATCTTCACCTTAGCCTTGGTGATCTCAACGAGTTCTATCCCTTCGAGTTTGGCCTCGCCAACCTCATCCCAACACAAAGGTGTCCTGCACTTCCTCCACATATAAAGCCTCGTATGGAGGCATGCCAATACTCGCCTGATAACTGTTGTTATAGGCAAACTCTACCAGAGCCAAATGTTTGTCCCAACTTCCTTGGAACTCCAAAGCACACGCTCTAAGCATGTCCTCCAAAATCTGTATCACCCGTTCGGACTGTCCATCCGTCTGTGGGTGAAAAGTTGTACTAAACTTCAGTTTAGTACCCAAGGATGCTTGAAACTTTGGCCAAAATCTGGATGTGAATCGTGGGTCCCTATCTGAGACAATGGATATCGGGACTCCATGCAATCTCACAATTTCTTCCGTATATAACTTGGCTAACCTTTCAAGAGGGTAAGTAATGTTGATAGGCAAGAAATGTGCGCTCTTGGTGAGCCTATCAACCACTACCCAAGCTGCATCATAGTTGTTTACCGTCTGTGGTAGCCCTACCACGAAATCCATAGTCACATGTTCCCACTTCCATTCTGGAATGGTAAGTGGCTGCAATAGCCCTGCCGGGTGTTGGTGTTCTGCCTTAACCTGCTGGCAAGTAAGGCATCGACTCACATACTCTGCGATGTCCCTCTTCATACCTGACCACCAGTAACTCTCTTTCAAGTCTCGGTACATCTTAGTACCCCCTGGATGCATGGCATAGGCCAAAGAATGAGCCTCCTCTAGTATAGACTTCTGGAGCTCCTCATTCTTTGGTATGCACACACGGTCTTTAAACATCAAAAGGCCATCCTCACGTACCCGAAAGTTCTCAACGGGCCCTTCAAGGATCCGTTCACGGATCTTCTGACATTCCTCGTCAATGGCCTGACATCTACTGATCTCACTCAGTAATGTGGGCCTAACCTCAAAGCTAGCAATGAGGGCCCCGCATGTGGATACCTCCACGCGCGCCCTCAATGCCCGTAGACATGTGAGTAACGTCCCCGACGTACTCTTCCTGCTTAGCGCATCGGCCACCACGTTGGCCTTTCCGGGATGATAGTCAATGATCAAGTCATAGTCCTTGATCAACTCCATCCATCTCCGTTATCTCATATTCAACTCTTTCTGAGCGAATACATACTTCAAACTCTTATGATCAGTATAAATGTGGCATGTCTCCCCGTAGAGATAATGCCTCCAAATCTTCAGTGCAAACACTACCGCCCCCAACTCCAGATCGTGGGGTAGGGTAATTCACCTCGTGTTTCCTCAATTGCATAGAGGCGTAGGCTATCACCTTACCGTTTTGCATCAACACACATCCTAGCCCTTGGATGCTAGCATCGCTATAGATATCGTACCCTATCCCCTGCTTGGGTAGGGCAAGAACTGGTGCCTCGGTAAGCCGTTTCTTCAATTCAAGAAACCCTTCCTCACATTTGTCATCCCATATGAACTTGGCCCCCTTCTTTGTGAGCTTCGTCAATGGAGATGCCAACACGGAGAATTTCTCGACGAACTTACGATAGTATCCCGCTAGGCCAAGGAAACTACGTATTTCTTTCACATTTTTGGGTCGCTCCGAGTCGATGATGGCTCTTATCTTGGCGTTGTCCACCGTAACGCCTGAACCGGATATGACATGCCCGAGAAAGCCAATCTCTTTGAGCCAAAATTCACATTTGGAGAACTTGGCAAAGAGTTGTTTTTCTCTAAGTCGTTCAAGTACAAGCCTCGGGTGATGTTCATGCTCCTCCTCGCTCTTGGAGTATATCAAGATGTCATCAATGAATACTATCACAAATTGATCCAAGTATTCACTAAACACTCGGTTCATCAAGTCCATGAATGCTGTCGGTGCGTTGGTTAACCCGAAAGACATCACAAGAAACTCATAGTGACCATATCTAGTGCGGAATGCACTCTTAGGTATGTCACTCTCCTTGATCTTCAACTGATGATAGCCCGACCTCAAATCAATCTTCGAGAACACTATCGCCCCCCGAAGTTGATCAAACAAGTCATCAATCCTCGGTAAAGGATACCTATTCTTGATCGTGACCTTGTTCAACTGTCGGTAATCTATGCACATTCTCAATGTGCCATCTTTCTTCTTCACGAAGAGTACGGGTGCTCCCCACGGTGAGTGACTGGGCCTAATGAATCCGTTGTCCAAAAGTTCTTGCAGTTGGACCTTTAACTCTTGAAGTTCCGTCGGTGCCATTCGATAAGGAGGTATCGAAATGGGTTTGGTTCCCGGTTCAACTTCAATTACGAACTCAATCTCCCGGTCGGGTGGAAGTCCCGGTACGTCTTTGGGAAAGACGTCCGGATACTTGCACACGACACGTACATCGTTGATGTCTATCTCTTTCCTTGTCTCATCTACTACGTAAGCAAGGTATGCGTGGCATCCTTTTCTCATCATCTTCCGTGCTCTCATCACGGATATGATACAACCATGAGATCCTCCCCGATCTCCCTCGAAACGTAAGGTGTTCCCCTTATCATCCTCGAGTTCCAACACTTTGGTGTAGCAATCAACTCGAGCATGGTGCTTTTCAAGCCAATCCATTCCTAGGATAGCATCGAACTCCATCATACTTAGAGGTACGAAGTCACAAGTCAAAGGTTGACCCGTCACTTCTACCCCACACGATGGATAGTAATGGTTCCTCTCCACGTCGTCTCCCAATGGTGTGGAGACTAACAAGGTTTGCGTCATTGGCGTCAATGGCACGTCAAGACCTTCGGCGAACGCCTCACTCACAAATGAACGTTGAGCCCCGGTATCAATGAGAATTCTTGCATTTCTTCCATTGATCAATAGTGTTCCTACATTTATAGATGATGTAAGACACACTATTCGAAGTACCGAATCGAAAATGGGCTAAACGGACATTTTCTAGCCGAAAATGTACTGGACCGGCGCCGGTTTTAGGCCAGACCGGCGCCGGTTTTTTACCCTGGGATGGCCGACCATGCACAAAATGAATCGGACCGGCGCCGGTTATGACCAAAACCGGCGCCGGTTTACTTTCGGCAACCTCGAAAAAATATTTTTTCTTTAAAACCGGCCCTGGTTACGAGCACGGTGATTTGTCCCAGCTCATTTTCCCCTAGACCGGCGCCGGTTATGGGCAAAACCGGCGCCGGTTTTCCTTCGGCCCTTCCCCGGAAATTACGTGTTTAATTGCTTTAGCCTATCCGAAACTGGACCGGCGCCGGTTATGGGCAAAACCGGCGCCGGTTTACTTACGGCAGCCCCAAATAATAAGTTTTTAGATAGAACCGGCGCCGGTTTAAGCCCTGACCGGCGCCGGTTTACCCCTGGGCAGCTTTATTCCTACAACTTTTTGCTAAAAACCTGTCGGTATCGACCCCGGCAAGTCCGTACAAGCCCGCTATCGTTTCTAACACTAAACAATATGTAATTTATCAAACATTACAAGGGATTACCTGCAATGGAGTCGGGGTTAGCCCGAGCATCGGCCTCGGTCATCGCATAAACCCCTGTTTGGGCCTTGCCTTGGTTAGCGGACGTAACGCTACCCGTTATCGCCTCCGCACAACTTCTTTCCACGACGACCCCTTTCCCGGCTCCCGATGCCCTTCCTTTACCCCTCCACGGGCAACTTGGCTTCATGTGACCCGTGCTCCCGCATTTGAAACACGTCGAGGGTTCGTTGCACTTTCTCAAATGTCTCTTAGAGTAATCTGGACACTTAGGTTGTCTTGAAGAGTAAAGCCATGACGTATTCCACTTTGACTTCTTTTTCTTTTTCACCGGTAATGCCAGTGCCTTAAAAGAACCTTCTTCTCCTTGGTTACTCCTCCAAGAATGGACTTGGTTGACGGTCATATTATATTGGTAGGTAGCTCGATCATATCCAGCCTGACGCCTACGTTCTTTTCTCCGCCACCCCTTTTTGTACCGCTCTTGAACCTCCACCGTTTGGTCAAAACGGAAGTCATTCCTCACGTCATTGAAGTAATAGTCTCCCCCATCGCATGGGGCCTGCTCACGTCCCAATTCTTGGATATGAGTTTCATTATTCCTCCCAGCGTTCGTACTACCCACCACGTTCACGTGACCATCAATCACTATTCCGTCCGGGCAACCCTCACGGCCCCCAAGACCTCTTTCCCTCCCCCTAAGCGCTCGCGACATAGCCCGGCTAGCTCCAAAGGAAGCTACCGACACTTGTCTTCTAGGGTCATTTCTTGTTGTCATGTGTTCATCCTCCATTTCTGAAAGAAAGTTGGATGAGTCGTTAGACTCCTATCGATGTCAATTGACGGAAAACGTTATAGACGCATATTGGCCCAAATCACCGCCGTACCAATTGTTAAGGGTACCGTCTTAACAATTAGAGACCTTGCAACTTAGGTAACAATAGTTCTATAAACGTCAAAATACAATGCTCATGGTTTTCGGTGGAACTCTTTTGTAAAATCTCTTGTGAGAGGTTGACTACATAGTTTAGGAACTGAGATGGCTCTGATACCACTTAATTGTCACGCCCCAGACCGCATCCGAGCGCGTGTACAACCGCCGTATGACTAAATGACGTCACTCGCAAGTCAACGTGACTTAATCATACAAGGCGTCCATGAACGTTGTTCATACCATACTCAGTAAGTAAACATACATAACAACATCACATATTTGGATTGAACGAATCGCGGAAATATTCAATGTTCAACCATGGGCCACATATGGCCAAAACGTGGGCTCGCAGGCCTAAAACAAATGTACTTATTACAAAATATCCATGAGCATAGTTTATAGTTTAAAACAGTAAAGGAAGCACGAACCACGTCTCCCTTTAGATCACTTCACCGAGCAAGGTGAGAATAGCAAGCTTGAGCTTCAACCTGAAATGGTGGGGCCCCCGAAGGGGTCAGTACAAGTACCGAGCGAGTAGCAGGCTAAATGTAGAATAACTAATGTTTCAACTATAAGACCCAAACATAGGGTGATTCATATACATATAGTTCCTTCCCCCAAGTTATGAAATATATATCATTATATATACACTTGGAAATACCCGACCCGTAGGTCATTGTTTATTTGGGAAATAATATAGCCGGTAACCTTGGCTTAAACCCTAACCCACCCATATACCTATGAGTGTATAGAACTCCTCCTGGTTCAGATCATCTTAACATGAGGACACCGCCCGGTCCTAAATTACAAAATAATAAATCTATGAGTTTTGAGGATACACGCCCGATCCTTGGGTACTCCACCCTATATAACCGAGTTTTGAGGATACACGCCCGATCCTTGGGTACTCCACCCTATAACCGAGTTTTGAGGATAACCGCCCGATCCCTGGGTACTCCACCCTATAACTGAGTTTTGAGGATAACCGCCCGATCCCTGGGTACTCCACCCTATAACCGAGTTTTGAGGATAACCGCCCGATCCCTGGGTACTCCACCCTATAACTGAGTTTTGAGGATAACCGCCCGATCCCTGGGTACTCCACCCTATAACTGAGTTTTGAGGATAACCGCCCGATCCCTGGGTACTCCACCCGACTTATGATCTACCACATATCACCCTAGATAAGGTCTATATCATAATCAATAATCAAGACTAAACCAAGTCTTAAGGCCTAAGCATAATCATCCATGCAATTCATGCATTAAAAACCAACATATAGGCAAAACAGTGCCAAACCGGCGCCGGTTTTGACATAACCGGCGCCGGTTATTAATTAAGTTAATAAAACCGGCCATGCCGATCCATAACCGGCGCCGGTTTTGCCTATAACCGGCGCCGGTTACCCCCTGGGCAACCAAGTCAACATTTTCGTTGACTCGCCATTTCAAACCCGATTTGCGTCAAACTTAATCCCAACATGTATTAAGTTATAACCAAGCATTTTACGCCCCTTTCATCCCTTAAAACATCAAATATGTTTTTATAAACATTTTCATATCATACTTCATTTATGATATCAATGGGTCATACATATAAGTCTAATCACTTTGGATAATCACATGTTTAAGCATCTTTTAAACATCATTATGAACACATATAACATTTACTTAGGTAATCTCATAATTAACCCAAGAGTTATAAGACATTAAGCCGTCCACTCACCTCAAATGAGCGTGATGAAGTTCTACCCTTCTCGGTTGAACTCCGGCCAAACTCCGGTGAACTTTGACGAACTCCGGCGATAACTCCGGCGACTCCTTAAACTTTGTGAAAGCTTTTAAATCACCTTTGACAAGTGCCTAACAAGGTTTTACCATCACAAAACCCATATCAATACAAATAACCCTTAAAAGGTTATTTTCCGGCTAACCGGTCGTTTTGGCTCCTAAGTCCGTTCTTGGACATAGAACCACCTCTCAACCCTTATTTCTATATTTATAAATATGTAGAGCTACTAAAAAGGCTCCTTACATGCTATGTAAGTCATATGATAGTTAGAGGATAGAGGAACAACTAATACGAAGTCGTTACCTTAATCACCACACTTTTTTCTTCCCTTTTTCCTCTCCTAAACTTCTCCCTTTTTCTTGTTGGAGCTTGAGCTCGAGATTTGCTATGGAGGACTGAGTTTGCAGAGCCTTTCTCCTTCTTTCTTGGTGCTTGGGTCGTGCATAATGGAGGGGAGGGGATGGAGTGACTAATTTGTCTTCCATGGACCAATGAGTGTGGGATGGGAGCCCACCTCATGTCATCAACACACCAACCATCACCCTCAAGCACTCCACACCACATCATTATGTTGTGCAGGACCTCTTAGTCAACTTAAGCTCTCAAAAACGTGGGATGGCCCCCACTCATGTGGGAGGTCATCCCAATGTGCCCCGAAGTGTACAATTTGTCCCGAAAGTTGTATTTCTTGGACAGTTTTAACTATACTTTATTTTATTGGGTCAAATGAAATATATAGTATGTTCTCGATCATTACGGGCCTTTATAATGAGTATACTTTCCCCAACTCTAATTTGGAAGTCTCCGAAATTCATTTCGGACTGTTATCCGATAAATTACCCAAAACCGGTAATTGGGCCTTGTTTGACCAATCGGTCAACCCAATGCCTTTCTTATGGCCCAAAGTGAATGTCCACCACCATATAACTATTATCTATACCAAGATGAATAAAATATGCGGTCTCGGGAATATCGGGTGGTCCCCGCTCCCGTGTGGGCCCCACGTGCAATTTACTATTCACGCAAAAGAATTAACAAAAATTTACAACCTCGTAAATTCATTAACCATTTCATAAGGTTCAATACATAACTTACACAAAAGTAAATATACTTGGGGACGGTGTTACAGCCAACTTCTAAAAAACTGCTTCCGGGAGCAATTTGGAACACCGAGAAATACTTATGTACTTTCACCCAAATGGTACAATATCTGCTTATACTCCCTCAAGGAGCAGATAAATAATGAACTTATTGTTCTGCAATTTTAACATTCACAAAGTAATATAAGTCTACAAAAATTAATAGGTGAAATAATAGATGAAACGGTAAAATGAAAAATTAAAATGTTAGTTAAATTTAATTGAGGAGTGAGGATATCATTCATATTTTTTGGCAACCATAAAGCAAAACATATCTTACTAGATAGAAGGGAGGAAAATTAATTTTGTGGTGAAAAATTAAAATGTTGACTAAATTGTCACAATAAGAAACACTTGTGATATTACAAAGAATGATTAAAATAAGTGTCAACTTTCCATAAACACATACCCATTCCCTCTTATTGTAAGATATGATTGGATTTCATACATGGTTAAAAGCAAGTATGGAGTATAATGCATCCGGTTTACAATTTTATTTAACATGTAAGAAGGTAAAAAAGTTCAATATAGATCTACAAAAAGTATAAGGCGAAATGACAGATAAAGAATGAGATTTTTACAAGAATATTATTAAAATAAAACTTATTTACATAAATATGACTATTCATTACTGCAACGTAGTGTTGTGGTAACTTAAGTTCAAAACATGAACATGAATTACTATGATTTCATTACTACTCTAGTAACTAATCATATTTTTGTAAACCATCTTTATTTTGATCATATTTATGTAATTATTTCATAAAGAATAAAGTGAGAAATAAGAAGTCATTGGTAATTTAAAAGAACATTCATATTCTATTGGCAACCAAAATGTAAAGTGTCTCTTACGGAAGTAATAAAATCTGAAAAATAATATTGACTAATGTTTAAATATATACGGAGTACTAATGTAGTATATGATGACCGACAATTATCATTTAACAAATATGAATTTATAAATATATGTGATTAGTTCATAATATAGATTTATTATATTCAAAAGTTTAATACAAGTTTTAACTCATATGAAATTAAAGGAGTGTTTGCGGTTGCTTAAAAATAGCGCTTTTCAGCTTTTGGCTTAAAAAAGCTGAAAAGAGTGTTTTTAAATGACAGCTTCTGCTTAAATTAATCACTTAAAAGCTAAAAGCTGGAAGCAGGTAAAATGGTGCTTTAAACTGCTTTCCACTTTTTCTATTACATAAAAAATACTTATTTCACCAAACACTACCAACTTTTACTTTTTCAGAATCACTTTTTTTCAAACACTACTATTTTTTATTATTAATCACTTTTCCCAAAATTAATTTAAAAAATCACTTTTTAAAGTTGAAACAATTGCAAACAATCCCTAAAACTACCGGGGCATGCCCCGAGATCTACACTAGTTAACATATGAATGTTACATGCTCCCTTTTGAGCATGTAGGGTGATCAGATTAACATATGAAGTATATGTATAACTTAATTGCATTAAATTAATCTAAAGGAATTATCATATATTGAAATATTTAATATGTAGAATCAATCAATTACTTTCATATGAAAAAGATGTTCATTAGTGAGAATGTTATATGCTCATTAAAATTATAATAATTACATATTTATGATCAAAATAAAGAGCGTTTACAAAAATGCGACTAGTAACTAGAGTAGTAATGAAATCATGGTAACTTATGTTCAATGTTAAAACTTAAGTTACCATGACACTACATTTTAATAATGTTTTTGTAAAAAAAACTAAAAGTATTGTTAAATTAATTGGCTAATTCGAGTAAAGTTTTAGTTATTCAATAACCAAATTACCGAAGTAATGGTACAGTTAATTGTATGAAAAATTATAAACTATCTAACCAAGCATTCCAGCTCAACTGGTTGTGAGGTTACCGTGCCTAGTGGAAGGTCTCGAGTTCGAAACCCACTAGGCACTTAAAAAGGATTATCTCAAATTTATGTTAAGTTTGATCTCCTATAAATACATTTGATCTCCTATAAATACTTTCACAAATTCTCATTCTACTTTATTGTTCATCCTTAGGTTAGATGTCACAATTGAATTTCTTTATCATCATTCTTGTAGGTTATTTTTCTTTCATTATTTTAATTTGTATAGCTTGATTCCTTCATCACTCATTTTAAACAAATAAGAGGAAAATGCGATTAAATTGTAAATGACATCAGCAGAGCAAATTGAAATATTCACATATTGAAACTAACTTGCATGTTATTCGTGTGTGTGTTATAGTAGCTTATTTGGTGTTGTATGTGTAATCAACCATTACTGGAGGCTTCTTGGTGGGTGTGTTTTAGACGCACTTAATTAAAGGAAAGTGGAAGGACACGAGATTGGAATGGTTTAGTGTAACAAACGATTATGTTAATGCAAAATTAAATGGTTTTAGAGCAACTAGTCTTTCACCCGTGCGTTGCACAAACAATTTCAAAATGCTCTAATACTAATATGGGTTGATAAACACATAATAGATGTTATTACTTAAATACAAATTCTTGACTATTAGAGACATAAAAGTTAACAATCAAACTTAAAACCTTATCATGTCTCAAATGTAAGTTAGAGGATCACAATCATAGCATAGACACAATAATAGTTAAGCCATTGTTCATCGTCCACGGGATTGTTGGTCGTAGTTTTATATAATTTTAATACACTTACACCACTTCACAAAAATACTTATGCCACTATTTGATATACTATCATATATAATGTAGTGTAGATATAATAAGTAACTTACACAATTTTTGCATTTAAGATACATAAAAGAATGACACAAAAGTTTGCCAAAAAAAACGAATGACACAAAATGGTGAAGTTGAGTAATTATATATATTTAAGAAAGCCTAAGGGTTACTTTGGTAGTGAAAACTTAATATCTTATATTCTTTTTTTTATACAGAAAACTAGTATTATATTAAATTCAAACTCGCAGTACAATTTCGGAACTTGCAGACAATAAAATAACTCCCTCTAACCCAAACTGACCAAAAGCTCAGCGGCCCCCACACTTCTAGATCAGACATAGAATAGTCCAGCCCAAAAAGAGCGAGACTAATCGCTGAAAATGTGAGAGTTTGGAGGCTATTAGCGGCTGAATCAGCCTGATTGCTCCATACAAAATACTATCCACTAAATCAAACAAAAATAACAGCCTACCCCCTTATTGTTTGACCTAAAAAACCCCATCTTATATTCTTATCCATGTATAATTATATACGACATTTATCTTACCATATATGCCTCGAATATGAGAATAATTAGGAGGCCCAATATGATAAGTTGTACTTCGTATAAAACTTCTAGTTTATCTTAGCAACATTATTTATTTATAAGTTTACATTTACTTTTAATACCTATAAATATAATATATAATGTTTTCTATCTCTTCGAATTTAATTTTTTGTTTTCATATCGGAAATTTATGTTGAAATTTAATAACCTCTGTTTGACCACAAAATAACTCCAACTAATAGGTTTTCTCTAATTTTTTTATCATGTTATTCAGAAAGTATTTAGGGCCCGTTTGGTAACACTAAAATTGATTTAATCGACTGATTCTGCTGAAATTTTTGAAATTCTGACTGAAGTGGCTACATTAGTTAATTATACTGATTTATGGAGAGAGATAAATAATAAATTTTTTTAAATAATATAAAGAAAAAATTATATGCACAAAAGCTAAAATGATCCTCTACGGTCACTTCAGCCAAATGGCCAATGCAGCCAGAAAAGTAACTTCAACCTTACTTATTTTTATTATTACACTATTCCGCGCGTAAAATTAAAAGTCTCTCCTCTTGTTGAAAAATTGACTGATAAGGTTGATAAGCTGAAAAACAGAGTTATCAAACGGACTCTTAGTTTCATTTTAGAAGGTTTTTAATACATATTTTTAAAATGTGAATAATTAAGTTTGCATTGTTTTAACTTTCATATTAGTCTCAAAAAATTATAAAAGGATAACTTTAAATGTTTCTGGTAGATTTAGATAACTAAAAATAACTTTTCTTTCTAAGTAGTGTGGTTTTGGCCGTTCAAAAACAAAGTAGTGTGGTTTTGGAGTTAGTGATGATGGATTGAAGACAAAATAATGCATATTACATGGATGAAAAAAAAATGCAGGGATCTAAAACAAAGTGTTATATATGCAGAAACTAAAAAATGTATTTCCGCTTTATTTATATGCATTTTTATCTTTAATGTACATAGTATGATAATGAGCATTTCATGAAATGAGGAAAAAAAATAGGATAATTATATATGAGATGTGAAGTTACCCGCAAGTAACATCACAATAAGAGCTCATAAAAATCATCCAATGTAAAATTAACCTCTAGATGTTTGACAATTTACGCATTTTTGTAGTAGAGTTTTGCATTGATGATGTCCCCTTTTGACACTCCATAACTTTAGGCAAATGTTTCTTTGAACTAAGGGTGACAATTGCGGCATCCATCAATAATAACAGAAAAATTATGTAGATTATAACGCCAGAAATAAATACAAATACATTGAATCAAAATGGTATATATAAAAATATCATGACTATTGTAAAAATGTAATGTAAAATGCAAAGTACGACTCATAAACTATCCAACATTCTGAAATATAACATTCTAAATATTAACTCACATTTTACGAAGTCACTTTAAGTCTACTGAAAAAAATGTCCAATTCGTCAACAGAATGTAGTTCCTAAAGATGTGAATTATAAATATTTATTACAAAATCAAAATGTAATAAGGTTGAAAAATATAAAATAAAAAACCTTGACATGAAACTCAATGTCATAATTTTCTTTATTGAGAACATAACCAATGAATTCACTGCTCTGTGTAATACTACGATTCTACGAACACAACATTTCTCGATCTCATGTTCTGTAAAATCTTGATCAGTAATATCGACTCTAAACAAAAGATATAAGCCAGCCAAACTTTCAATTTCTTTTGAGGTCACCGTTTCATGAACATTTTTTCTTTATTAAATGTTTAAACATTCTTACGGAATTCTAATAGCAAGATGCCAAGAACCATTGCATCCCAACATAACCCCAGACCGGGTTCAAACTTTCTCGCAATTGTCCCACAAATTTTTATAGCAACTAATGACATTCATGATCTTAAATTTAAATGCATAGTGTAATAGATCTTGAAGGTCCTTCACATTAACCTTTACCATATATTGGTGAAGGCTTGAACTGAACACTTCATTGGGTATTTAAATTTCGCGCATTTGTACTTTTTACCGTAATTAATACCTTTTTTAGGATGTTTTTACTTAGACGGTTTTCAGTCTCAGATCAGATTAGACCAGACTTACACAATTATAAAATACACAGAGACCAAACATTTACCGGACCGGACCAAATCAGACCAGACCAAAAAAATAGACCAATTAAATGCATCCTTCAAGATTCTTGGTACGACCAAGTTCTCGATCTAAAACATTTTTAACTTTACAAAAAATCCAACATTGAGATCTCTAAATAATAAAGCAAGTGACATAGGTTAAATATGAAATTAGTATTAGTATAACCATTGAATATATCACTGAACACATAAAGGATAAAATTTATTTAACAAAACCAAATGGTAAAACCTATTTAATACGGAGTAGTAAGCAATTCATCAACTGACTTGAAAAATCTTCCTAGTCCATCTTTGCTCTACACAATTGGAGAAACGTATCATGCGATGTACTCTTCTTCTAATAATCTTTCAAGGCTTGTGCATACTCACCCCTCATGCGATGTACTCTTCTTCTAATAATCTTTCAAGGCTTGTGCATACTCACCCCAAAGTGTACATTACAAATCTTTTTTACTAAAAAGATAACGTTCAATTGTCAAAAGCAATATTAAAAAAAACAATGGAGAAGCTGCTAATAGTCTGTTATATTACTCTTATGATAGTTTAATTCAATCTAGACTCACTCCAAATCTTCCAGGTTGAACTCTGTTATGTGGGCCAAACTATTAGCTTCCAAAGATAGTTTGATAGTATCTAAGTGGAGCTTCCCAATTGTATCTGCAATATTAAAAAAAAAACTCCGTAATATATCAATATTATAGTCAGATTTTAACAAATGGAATAAGGGAATTATCAAATAAGTCTTCTCCGGTCCTCCTTGGCATATTAAGAATTTATGTGAAACTTTATAGCCAGTACAAATCCATAGGGAAATGTGGATCTAGATATGGATTACTTGATAATAATATTGGCACAAATGCTTCTGGTTTTTCTGCAATTCAAAAAACACAAACTTCATAAATTATTTGAGTATAGTTTTTTTGGTAAGTACATGCCAAATTTCAAGGTCTATATAGCTATTACTTTACTATGAAGGTTAAACTAATGATTAGAAAACAAAAAAATATCCACACACAAAGTCTGGAAAAGTTAAGTAAAAATGACTTATACTCCGTAAGTCCATATATGGCATTTGGTCTAAAGTTCCTCCTATTATTTAGAAGTAGGAGATAAGTTCCCGCTATTTAATTTTATACTTACCATGTCAAAAAATAGAAAAAAGATGAAATAAGCAAGGAGGAGGTGAAAAAGAAAGTTAAAACTTTAATGAAATGAAACGGGTATTAAGAATCCTGTAAGGAATAGCAGCAACTAAAAAACAGGCGATAACACTGAAAAAAGAAGAGATAGAAAACTATACTCAAGAAGATAAAGGAGACAGAAAACCAAGAGGTTGATGATTCGAGTTCTATACTAAAATGCATAGCATTTTTGGATAATGACAATATTGTTTGGGACAGGGATACATGAATGGAGTTTGTACCTAACCTAAAGTTTTGACAACAAAATATCATCCCGGACTGTAAATATTTCAAACTATAGAATAAAATTATGATACTTACCGTGCCAAAAAATGGATAAGAATTGAAATAAAAAATGCATTTTTGTATTTGAAGTCTTAGTCCTTGAAGATAACACAACAATCTAAAACTGTAATTTTAAAGTTCCTGCTATTATATATGAAGTATTATAGAAGTAGAAAATAATTCACATGCTCAACTAACTTGCATATAAGTAGAGTACAGGTGGAAGTGTGGAACATCTCAAATAATAAGACCTCACTTTTAATTACAATTTTATCCATTATCACTGTTTTGAAGTAGAAGAAATACATAGAGCTTCATGCTAAAGCTAAAATGTCATCCAATTGCAAAAAGAAATTATTCCTTTTCCATGAATGGATTGATTCTCAAACTCACTCCCTTTTTATCAGTTGCACCTTTTCATTTTATAAAACAAAATAAAAGTCAGTTAATACTTTAGGAGATCTAGAAAAGAATTCAAAAGAAACCTTTGAAAAACAGAATCTTTATATAAAAATCTATGTATTGAACAAAAGTGTAAAAAAAAATCAAGATAAAAAGAAATACGAAGAATACACCATAAACTGCATCAAGAATTAGTTTGAGAAATTTTATTGAGGGTTCCTCCATTTATTTCATACATGAATATAGGTTAGTGTGGTCTGATTATCCCACAACCCACTTAAGTAAATTAAGAAGAACCTTCCACTACATTCATCATTTTGTCATACTATATCAGCTGCAAATCTATAGTTAACAAAAGTTTCAAAAAATCTAGAGAATAAGGAGTACGGAGTAAGTTCTATTAACCACAAAACAAACAGGTATTAAATGAATAAGCAAAAAAAAGCATCTAAATGAACAAACAGGTAAATTGTCAAACTTTTTCCATATTTTCAGCCCTATCTACTATTATCTGTACATAGATTATATAAACAGTATGTTACTAAAAAATTTGGAAATTTCCTTGAAAAGAATAATGCCGAGTTTATACCAATTGAGGGACCATGGTAACATAAATTAATACAAAAAGGAATTATAATAGATGTACGGATGTACCTCCTCATCCATGAGAACCATCTCTACCATATATGGGTCGGACTGCAGTGATCGGTGAGAAGGATCGGATGTAGGCTCAAGAAATGGGAAGATGATGCGGATTGAAGGCTAGATGAGAAGGTACTGATGATAATATCCTTGGGCGGGAGAATGAGGTGGAGAGTTGTATTAGATTAGCAAATGTTGAAATCGTTGAAGCCAGAAAACTTTCACCTGGAGTCCGGAGAGAGCCGCTGCCCACTGGGAGAAGAGCGGTCGAAAGAGAAATCCGGGTAGGGTGATAGATGAGCAGAAGATATCCAGATGCATCCAAAATTATAGAAGAACGTCTCCGAGTTGAAATAGGCGATGCTGTAAGTTTCTCAGACTTAAGAAACTTAGCATTATTTCCTTTTTCTTTTCTGATAATCCAGTGATGCAAGATCTATTGACTAAAAGTTTGATGATTACAACAAAAAATAGAGTTTTCCAGTAGATGCAAGCTGCATTTTCTACTCTAACCACTTTGCCGAGTAGCAAACGTTTCCTGTTGTTAGGTTCCACACTACCGGGTTAGCTTCATGTTAGAAGTCAACATATTCTGATATTCATTAGACTGATTTACCATATAAAATCTGCAAACATTGAAATAGATTGACTCACCAAAGATTCACTTAGATGACAATAATAGGCAAACTTAATTATGGATTATGTTTGAAAATCTTATAGCCTAGGAGAACAAAAACTAAAATCTCTCCCATATACTCAATGGGGTCTTTTTAAATTTTCTCCCATGAACATGAGAATTACTGGGGAAAGAACTTCAATTTGAAATATTAGCTAGAGAGGTGCAATTTTTCTCAAGTATAGGGGAAAGAACTCCAGTTGTAAAGAAAAGAAAAAAATAAGTTCATTTTTCTCTTTTGATCTTATCGTTTTGATGTTTGGAAATCTTAGCCAAAACATAAAACAACAAATTAAACCATTTCAATCATATCTGCTCGTCCAACTGCATATTAATATTTTGCAAAAGGACTTTAGGTAGCATTTGTAGCCATGGGAGAATTGATAGATTCAATATAAACTTTCATAAAAATCTAGAATTGTAGAAGGAGAAAACTATAGAATTATAGTTCATTTTTCAATTTTGCTTAATTAGCGGCAAGCCAGGTCTTACAATTATGTTGCAGCCACATGTTGGCATGAAGCCACAAAGCAATGAAGTACAATTCTACATGTTATGATTAAGAACCACAAGGTCTAGAAGCATGGTTTCACCACCAAAAACCTATATATGACAATAGTTTGGGTAAACATTGAAAACAATAACATAATTAACAAAAAATAACAGGAATCTTCGAGGGGAATTTTCAATAAGATACCTGGAGGCAGATTAAAATGGTCATTAGAAGATTTCAAATGAATAGATTAATGCAAAGATAAATTAAAAATAAGAACGGAAAGGACAACGGTTTGAAAGGATCCACAAAAGTAATTTCTCTTTTTGACATTTTTGTGTTAAAGGATATAAGCCGAAAAAGAGAAAAAAAAAACAAAACCTAATATGACAAAAAAAAATATGCTTACAGCGGGGGGGACATCAAGCAGCCTAGCTCACCCAAACAAACCCATAGGACTTGGAAAGTGCTGAATACAAATTACCTATAAATTGGAATCAAACTGTGAAAAGTGATTTCACTTTTCACCACAATAGCAGCCTCCCGATGGCTGTATTAGACACAAACTATACAAATTTATAGGAACGCTGGAAGTTTGTTTAATAAATTGAGTGTAAATAAACCTTAGGCCATAAAAACAATAAAAGAATCCGATAAAAACTTGCACTTTTTCTCTTTTTCCGTTGCTTAGTTCTGATTCTTAGCTCTGTTTTTTCAATTCACTTCCTTCAGTCAGTGTGTTCTCTTGCTTCAAACAATCAAAACACCTAATGAAAAAGAGCAAGAAGAATAATAATAAATGAGTAATATTTTCCTAAAAGATTCATTGCAATCAACACACTCAAATAATTTTGCTATCAAATACAAATTGCTTTATCATTAACAACATAGAAAACGTATTCAATTCATGTGTATTTATATATACCAAAGTCTTGAAATTTAGGGCTTCCCAGGGAAAATTATAAAATCAACTTTAAGATACTTAAATAAAATAAATGGAATGTTCAAGATATGTATGAATATTCATAGTAGGTTTGTAGAAGAGATAGAATTCAAACTGCAACACATTACTTACCAACATTGGAGAGAATGTAATTAACTTGGAGTTCTGAAGTCAGATTCACCAAGGATATAGTAACTCCAAATAAAGCAGATATTTCTAACTGAGATATTAAATGAATGTAGAAACGGGAAAAGAAGCGCCAGGAAGAAAACTGGAGAAGAAGAGAGGGTAGAAGTTTGAAGGGAAGAAGGTGTTCAATTGTCGAAGTAGTAGGAGATATATTAGAAGGTGAATAAAGAATCTGTGAGTCTGAGACTTGGAGTTACGCAAATGCCCATAAGTTTAGGCGGGATACTTAACTCGATTAATTAAGTATAGATTCTACATCGTACTCTTTCAACCTTGTACATTAACAACTACTTAATACTTTAGTTAACACAGTAGGTTATATTGGGAAAAACATAAAAGACAAATTGCTAAGGCTTGTAGTATCATATAACCATCATACTCATTTCATTTGAAGCTTTAAGAAGCAACCGAAAGTGAATGGAACTCAAACAATGAAATTAATTGTCATAGACACTGCAATCAAAGAATATATGTAAATTATTAAATAAAAATAAAACTAATATGCTATAGCAGCAAATTTTACTAACGTGATGTAACTATAAAATAGATTAGATTAGATTAGAGTCCACATTAAATTGAGATAATATAATTTGAGTATTTGGCTTCGTCTATCCGTCATTATTTTATTCTAGTCCTGAAGTCCAAAAGGAAAAAAAATGGATTATATAAAGAGGAGCAAAATATTGTCAAAATGCATATTGATATTCTTCAAAAGGACTTTGAAAGGAGAGGTTGCATCTATTAGAGAATTAGTTGATCCTAATATAAAATACAATGAATAGAACCGTAAGATATGGTGAATATTAGATGTATTATCATACCTAAGCCCTTGCCAGATTAGGAATTAAACTTTAACACAAATACTTTCAAAAGTAAAATTTTAAAGTACCTTGTGACGTAGAACATTCTGAAGGTTCAGCCACCAATGCAATGAAAACCTTAAGTAAAAGTAGTTTAGATATGATAAAGGTCAGTTTAGTTAGGAAAAAAACAGAAAATAATCATTATTTCTGAAATCAATCCAAAAGTCTACTAAACCTAATGCTAAAGTTAAGTTTAAGGAGCATAAAGTTTGGTTTTTTCAGGAAAGGTAGTGAATTTGATTGGACAAAAAACTAAAATAATTGAAGCAATAAAAACATATGGCATGCTGAGATATATTGGAGGCATATTATAAAAGAACATATGGAAAAAAAGCACTTAGCGGTAATAGTTAAACATAGAGAACTGTCAGAAAAGTAAAATGAAGCAACATACTGTTTTCCTGCAATAAATAAAGAGCAATTGAAGTCAGTAATAAAGAGCAATTGAAGTCAGGAATACTGTTTTCCTACATATTATTGGAATGAATGAAATTTCAGGATTTATACCTCATATAGTTGCTGAGCTTGCACGAAGGGAGTAACCGATTCCATCAAACAATCCAAGATGGTGACGTTCTTAGGCGGCGCAGGAGAAGACGAGCGGGATGTTAAGAGAGCTCCGAGTCCAACTTCAGCGAGAACTCTAGTGAGTGAAGGTCTGTGCTAGAGCCCTGATTTCCCTAAACTCGAAAGAATAAGCCGGTGTAATCTAGTAGAATAGAAAGTGTAGCTGTATTTACCTAAATGTCCCCGGTCTTGAGCGGGAACCAGACTTAAGTGGTTTAATAGGTGAGGGTTCTAATGAGAATCACCTTTAAAATGAGAACTCCCCTTAAAATGAGAGCACTAAACTTAAACCCTTAGGGTCCGTTTGGTTGGGGGTGATCTCACATGAAGGCCGGAATGTGATGCACGGAATGTTAGATACCCTTGTTTGGTTCACGGGTTTGAAAAAAAATCGGGAAAGTTACATTCCCAGGAATGTAATATGGATGGGAATCTTAAACCCGTCTATGCCTTAGGTTATCTCACATTCCCGGGGTGATCTGATTTTCTTCCGAAAATACCCTCCATTAATTATATTTTTTCATTTAATTTCTTTATATATTCAATTGTTATCAAATTTGATTTATTGTGACTTTATAAAAATTTTAATGTAGTCTCTAAATATGTAAATTTTATTTACTAAAAATAATCTTATTATTGATAGAGATCGGTTAGTTTAATTTCATGGTCTGTCGAACATCGTAAATTGTGTACTACCTTTTAGGTGGGACAGACGGAGTATTGATTATATTTGAATGTCTATTCTCGTTATTTGCATAATTTTTTTCCTTATCATTTTAATTTTTTAAGGTCTTTATGTTATAAGAGTTATAGATTATTTAAGTTTTGATTAGTGGATTTCAAAATTTAATAGCAAAGTTGGTCATTTTTTTTTCATTTTGAAAACAACTTTTACGATTAACTTGATCATTTTTAAATATTAATTTTTTTAGATGATAATAAATATATTTATATTACTATTTGAACAAAGTTTTTTTTCATTTCTGTATTGGATCTACAACTTTTTACAATTAAACATATTTTACTTAAAAATAATTCAATTAGGTTTGATTTTATTTAATATTAAGATATTCATTTTTTCTTTAATTTTAATCACTTTAGATGTATATTGTAATAGATTTATTCCGTTAAGAGAAGATATTTAAAGGGCATAAAAGTAATTCATCAATTTAACATAACCAGCAATCTGACATTCCCTTGATGTTAACCAAACACAAGTGGGAATAAATTGAATACATTCCTGTCAATCTAACATACCCAGCAATCTGACATTCCCATGGTAATCTGACATTCCTTGAACCAAACATACCATTAGATCTGCTCATTCTAATCTCGACCGTCCCTCATTTATTTTTCTCTCCAGCAACTATACGCACTTACTCCGTATATCTCACGTATTCCTCTGGCTACTCTCTCTCTCTTGCACGTATTCTTCTTCTACAGCACACCTGTGCAGCTGTGCTCCGTTTCTACTTCCCTCTTCTGCGCTTCTCTGAACTCCTATTCATCCCCGACGAGAAGGTCATCGGTAATCTTGGAATGGTCTTCGTTGAGTATTGCTCTGATGAATTTTTATGAATTTTGCTCCGGGTGTTCGTCGAACGTTTACTCCGGTTCATCCAATTTTCTTATAAAAGGTTAACTGGATGTAAAATTATATTAAAAAATAGACCTCTTTTCCAGTTTTCCTTAATGTGTTCATTTTTTATCATCTTTAGTTTCAATTATTCCCTCTGTTATGGATGCTAGTTGTGGCATTCATAGCTTTTTCTGGCTTTTTTATTAAATACAAAACCTGCACAAAAAATTGCTCCAGTTTTATTATTAACTCTATTCCATATTTTAAATGTGTAAGATGTTTGACACTAATTAATATGCATTTTAACATGATATTTTCTCTTATATTGCAGTTCTTATAAAAAAATCATTTTGTTTTTTGAATTATTATTGTTGCATTCTTCATAAAATGTAATCTCTTAGGATCCCTTACCTGAATAAGGTGCCCAATATGTATTATTCGTAAATGAAATTTATTTAATAATTAGTTAAGATTAGGGATTATAGGGTTGTATTATTGCATGATCAAGTTCTCAGGTATGATCTCCGTCTGATCCCTTTAATTTTTAAGCCTTACTATCACATGTAAATACCATCATAGTCAAGTTGTTTCTAAAATAAGCTGTTGACTATTCAATGTTTGAACTAAATCTTCCTATTTTTTGTTATCAACAATCTAAATGTTTCCATCTCATAAACCTATTTTTCAAAACATGCCCTAACTACCTTTATGTGTGTATTATTAATGTGTGGACCTTCAAGTATGGTTGTTAATTTGCTTCACTCAGATTTGAGACCCTAGGGTATGTAAACCTTATATACTTAAATAGTCTTTGTTTTACCCCTCATACTAACCTTTTGTTGTTGCCTTTGATTATGTGTTTCAGAAACACACTTTCCCAATCTTGGCAATGATGTCTCTGTATTAAATGAAAACAACTGCAAAACCCATGAAGTTTTATTTGCATAATATTTTAAAAGAGTTTAAAGCATAAGATATACCTCCATCTTGGGAAAGAACTTTTAGGGTCTTACTTTCTTCCTTTTTTTGTTGTTGTTAACTTTTGATCAACCATAGCTATTAAAACCACAGGATATTCAATTTGCATAATTTTTAAAGAGTTTGAAGAATATGATATACCTGTTCATCATGTCAAATAACTTCCCATGTATCCTCTGATATGTCGTTGCAGACCCATACCCCTCTCACTTTCAATGCAATGCTCAAATGTGTGTTGCTCACTTGAATCTGGAGTTGGACGTATATATACTACCATTTTAAAACTGTTGTGCATATGTAGTCCGTATAACAAATTACCCATTGGTCAATGGGATGCAATTGCTTTAAATTTTTTTTGATGTGATATTTAAATAGACATTCACATTGCTCAATAATATCGTACTAAAGAATCTGAATAAATTGATCTTCCTTGTTATACCCAACTCAGGACAGCTCATATGCATTTTCTTATCCGTTGTACTAAAGAGTACTCCGTAGTAATATCCAGTAAAGTAACTTTTAATGAACTGTATTTTTTTGCGCAGCAACCAACCAAGATTCGACACACTTAGCTCAGCCACCAACCAAGTTTGAAAAGTCAAAAGCTGAACATCTTTTTGGACTGCAACACTTTATGGAGCCCCGTTCCTGCATTAATTGCCCCTCCATGCGCCTAAAGAGTAAAGATCAACAGCAGCTAGCCCTTTGAACACTGTTCCATTTTTCTCCTCCTTTTGTATATAGAAAGAAGAAAGATTTAAATCAATTGAGGTTACTACAAGTTTTCAACCTGGGCTGAGCAATGTAAATTGTATTTTATTTCTAGGTTTGTGAATTATAATTTCAGTAGTGTATGTGAATTTTATCTGGCATGAAGCAAATCAGTTTGAATTTGTAATTATTCTGGCTATTAAACTACATATATTCAGATTTTTTAAAGAAAGAAAGGCACTGACGTAGTATGCTATGTATAATACGATAGTAAGAGATAAGAGAAGTGATTATAACACTTCATCGTGACACAGCAGACACACACAAAATATTGGTGCTTAAACAACTATGGGCCTGCAACAACCGAGATGACACCAAGGACCAAACCGAAGAGTTGGAAGTTCTCTAGCGACTCACCCCGGACTGTGATGCCAAATTAAATAACGGGAATACAACAGTTAATAAAATCTAAAAGGGTGGTCTTTTTAAGCACTAAATTGTAGCCTATGCGGGATTCGAACCCACATTTATGTGTTTATGACACATCGCTCTAACATTTGAGCTAATAGGCTCAAAATGGTTATTTATAATATTTTAAAACACTATAAGAAAGACCGAATAAAAGATAAAGAGTATGTAGTTTGGAGATTATGCAGTTTACGGGTTATGTAGGTTGACAGCCAGAAAAAATTACAAAATCAAAGTGACATCCTTCGTGCTAGATAGTAGATACAATTCACATACTCCGTATAAACTAGTGCGTTCCAGAGTGTGAGTCACAAACCAAGAAATAAAATACAATTCACATTACCAAAATGCATAACAGCTTGAGGCTATACACCGGAATTCTGACAGCAGTCCTCAACCTTTAAAGAGTTTAGATCCACAATGTCACAAAGCAACAAAAGGTTGCACACGTTTTCTTCTATTGTATAACACAATAATAGCTATGAATCCATGTATCCATATATTTATCCATATATCAACCTGAAATTAAGAATTTCCTAAGCAATTGACAGATGGCAATACGGAAGCATACTCCTGCTCAACTCATATCAACAAATGTATGGCAGTCACAAATAATTTTGAAAAAAATCCAAGCAAATCATCCCAGATTGAAATAGAAAAAGCTAAAAAGAAAAGATTGAAATGAAACATAAGTTGAAAATCATCAGATTGAGAGTTAGCTCTCACATATCATCATTTGAACATATCTTGAAGGAGTCGTCCGGAGCAACGCTCAATGATGAACCGGAGTAAACGCTCGACGAACACCCGGAGCAAAACTCATAAAAAATTCATCAGAGCAATCAACGAAGACCATTTCAAGGATACCGATGACCTTCTAGTCGGGGATGATTGGATGAATAAGAGTTCAGAGAGAAGCGCAGAAGAGGGAAGACTGGGAAGTAGAGACGGAGCACAGGTGTGCTGTAGAAGAAGAATACGTGCAAGAGAGAGAGAGAGAGTAGCCAGAGGAATACGTGAGATATACGGAGTAAGTGCGTATAGTTGCTGGCGAGAAAAATAAATGAGGGACGGTCGAGATTAGAATGAGCAGATCTAAGGGTTTAAGTTTAGTGCTCTCATTTTAAGGGGAGTTCTCATTTTAAAGGTGGTTCTCGTTAGAACCCTCCCCGATTTAATATATATATATATATATATATATATATATATATATATATATATATATATATATATATTAGTAGAATTTGCAGTTGAGTTTAGAATCAAAAGTAAGGTGGGTTGAGAAAGCAGGATGAGGAGATTTAGGATGTTTTTACTTTGACTGAAATTTTCTGGTCTGATTTGATCTGATCTGATAAATATCAGATCTCTATGTACTATCATTTTATAATTGGTCTGGTCCGATTTGTGACTAAAAACAATCCAAGTAAAAACATCCTTAGGGTTAATGTGGTGTAACAAGTATGATGAATCAACAAATAAATGACTCGTATTGTCATGGTCTATGTAGCACCGATACCGGTACGCGGAAACGCGGAAACGCGGAAACGGGTACGGGGATACGTCAAAACCAAAAAAAAGTAGGATACAGATACGAGGCCATATTTATAAATATTAAAAGTTATGGGGGTGTATTTACAAATATTAAAAGTTATAGGGGTCTATTTATAAATATTAAAAATAGATTTTTTTGTGAATATATATATATATATACATACATACATATAATATGCTATGATGTCTACTCATTCATTGCATTGAAACATTTTCCTTTTTCAAGATACTTAGTAATAAATTCATAATATTTCTCATATACACTAGTGTATCTCGAAATATAAATGTAGTCACTAAGTCATTAATTTAAAATGAGAAATAAGTCAAACAACTACAATCTTGAAATTAAAAGTGCAACTACCCAATTCGGAGTATGAGTTAATGACTTAATTCGGATATAGCCATATAGGCCCATTATTTGATTACCAAGTAAAATATAGTTTTAGATTTTCATTTTTTTTAGAATTTTATTAAGTAAATTTTGGGATTTTTTTTTTAAAAGTTGATACGGGTATCCGTCAGGATACGAGTATCGGAAACTTTCAAAAAATTACAAAAAAAAGTGGAAACTTTTAAAAATTGCAGATACGGCCCGGGAACGTACGGTACGGGTATCCTAGAGTATCGGATACGGGAACGTATCGGATACGCCGATACGCTACCCTAGGGAAGTATCCGTGCTTCATAGATCATGGTTTATTTGATCACTGATAATCTAGAAGTTACTCATTACTCGTATAGTCATGTTAGGAATAAACAATTGATTTAGAGTTATCATGCGGTAAGTACACGATTTGTTTTGTGTTTCTGACTAATTGTAGCATATATTCTACTCTCGCGGTCCCACATCAAGGTTATTATATGGTTTACAATATTTGGCTAATCATAAACTAAATTAATCTATATCAATAATAAAATAATAAGATTATTTTTACTAAATACCGGAGTAGCAATTCTATATTTGAAAATTACATTGAAAGTTTTATAATGTCACAAAATAATTCAAATTTGATAAAGGTTTGATATTTGGAATAATTTAAACTCGAGAATAATTGACAAAACTTATATTTGAGACGAACTCACAAAAGTAGTAAATAAACTAAAAGATATTAGGTAAATTTATTTAACAATCTTCCAATAAATTTTTGGAAAAATTGAAAACAATAATCCCAACTATTGCTGGTCCGCTGAAAATAATCACAACTATTGATTATTTTGTATAATCCCAACTATATAGTCATATAGATTATCCGCCAATAATGGTCCATGACCATATATTACATCTATAAAAAGTGAATTTTAAATAGAAATTAAGCGTAAAAATTAAAAGTTGAGATTATTTATAGGGATTACTTGTTATATCTCATCTCATCCACTTTGAAAACTCTAAGAATTTATTCATAGGGACCATTATTGGCAGAAGGTCCATAAAATTGAGATTATTCTGTAATAATCAATAGTTGGGATCATTATGAGCGGACCGTCAATAGATGGGATTATTACTATCAATTTTTCCTAAATTTTTTGACTAAAAGTTTGGGAATAATTTAGACTCGAGACGAACTCACAAAAGTAGTAAATAAACTAAAAGATATTAGGGAAATTTATTTAATAATCTTCCAATAAATTTTTGACTAAAAGATTGGGAATAATTTAGACTCGAGAATAATTGACGAAACTTATATTTGAGACGAACTCACAAAAGTAGTAATAAAACTAAAAGATATTAGGGAAATTTATTTAATAATCTTCCAATAAAATTTATATACTAGAAAAGAAAGGTTTGTTCCACCCATATTTTTGTTCAAAGAAAATTAAAATTCGTAGCGAGAGTGAAAATTAACGCTAGAAGGAGGGCTTGAACCTCCGACCTTGTGGTTAACAGCCACACGCTCTAACCAACTGAGCTATTCCAGCTGCTGTTGTGAGTTGTTGTTTCCATCTTATTATTCCATAACAAAACATATATGGTGCTTTTAGCCTGCCCAGGTCGCCTTCCGGCAGGCAAGCGCAGGAAGGAGCGGAAGGAATGAGGAGAAGAGCTTTTCGCCTGATTTCAAACCGCCGTTTTACTACAGAGTCAGAAACCCAAACCCTCTACTCCTTTCTCCGGCCGTCAATCTTTTCTTTGAGAACAGCCCATCCTCCTTCTTCCACCACCGCGTCGAAACCCAATGACTCCACCCACAAGTCCCTAACCGAAGAACAAAAATCCAATCTTGAGTCTGCTCTTCATGCTTCCCTCACAACCCAAAACACAGATGAGGCCTGGAAATCATTTAAGGCTCTCTCCAACAGCTCTTCTTTCCCAAACAAGTCCTTAGCCAATTCCCTCATCACCCACTTGGCATCCCTCTCCGACACTCACAACCTCAAGAGGGCATTTGCGTCTGTGGTCTTCTTAATCGAAAAGAACCCATCTTTGATTTCCCATGAAACCATCGAGCACCTGTTAAATTCTATGAAGAATGCCAACACTGCCGCCCCTGCTTTTGCACTGGTCAAGTGTATGCTCAAGAATCGATTTTTTGTTCCTTTTGGCATATGGGGTAACACCCTTGTTGATATCAGTAGAAAAACAGGTACCTTGGCTGCTTACTTACCCATTTTTAATGAGATTTGTTCGATTGCTATGGATGAAAACTTGGTGTTCTTGAAACCTGATTTGGCTGCCTGTAATGCTGCTCTAGATTTTTGCTGCCGTGAGGCGGAGTCGGTCACTGCCGCAGAAAAGGTTGTTGATACCATGTCAATTTTGGGTATTAGGCCAGATGAACATACTTTTGGATATTTAGCTTATTTGTATGCCAGAAAGGGGCTAAAAGATAAGATCCTTGAGTTAGAAGACCTGATTTCTAAGTTCAAATTCCCCAATTCAAATATTTTCCTAAGTAGTTTGATTTCTGGGTATGTGAAATCGGGTAATTTAGAATCTGTAACAGCTACTATCGTACATAATTTAGGAGTCAATGGAGCAGAAGGTAAAATAACTTTAAGTCAAGAAACATATGGTGAAATTGTGAAAGGATTCCTTGACAATGGTGGAATAAAGAGTCTAGCTAATTTGATAGTTGAAGCACAAAAGCTGGAATCTTTTGCAGTTCTTACAGTTGAAAAATCAGTCGGGTATGGTGTGATTACTGCTTGTGTTAACCTAGGATTATTGAATAAGGCACACACCATCATTGAAGAGATGAATATCCACGGGACTTGTTTAGATGTTGGTGTCTATATCCCAATACTAAATGCATACTGCAAAGAACACAAAACAGCAGAAGCTACTCAGTTGGTTACACAAATCACCACCTCTGGTTTCCAGCTGGAAGCGAGTATCTATGATTCTCTAATAGAAGCTTCCATGTCTTGCCATGATTTCCAGTCGGCTTTCTCTCTCTTCAGGGATATGAGAGAAGCTAGAATTTCCGATCTGAAGGGTAGTTATTTAACCATAATGACCGGTTTAACCGAGAGCCACCGGCCTGAACTTATGTTAGCTTTCTTGGACGAGGTCGTGGAGGACCCGCGGGTTGAGATAGGTACCCATGACTGGAATTCCATCATCCATGCCTTCTGCAAGGCAGGGAAGATGGAAGACGCAAGAAGGACTTTCAGGAGGATGAGTTTCTTAAGGTTTGATCCAAATGCCCAAACATATCTCTCTTTGATCAATGGGTATGTTGCGGGAGAGAAATACTTCAATGTTCTTTTGCTATGGACTGAGGTGAGAAAGAAGGTTTCTGGCAATGTGGAGAGAAGGTTGACGCTGGACAATGGGTTGGTTGACGCTTTTCTGTATGCTTTGGTTAAAGGAGGTTTTTTCGATGCCGTGATGCAAGTGGTGGAGAAATCTAAAGATATGAAGATATTCGTAGATAAGTGGAGGTATAAGCAAGCTTTCATGGAAAAGCATAAGAAAATAAGAGTGTCAAAGTTGAGAAAAAGGAACACGAGGAAGATGGAAGCATTGGTTGCTTTCAAGAATTGGGCTGGTCTTAATACTTGAGGAAGCCTTATGGATGATCCTCTTAGTGGCTACACGCCTTATAGTGGGGGCTGTTAAATTTTGAAGTGAACCCTCCTTGCATCAACTACCCTGGCACACTTCATAGATAACTCTATTGTTCTTGCTGATGGGTCCTTCAGGCCATTCTAAGTTACACTGTTTATATTTGTTCATCCTACAAGTGATAAAGTAGAGAACGAATTTGGATTTGGTTTATTTCACGGTGTATACTTCGCGAAACACCATCTATTACTCTAAGCATTCTTGTGTAGATTTATTGTGAATGTGATCTAAATGTATGGACTGTCAGATCTCTGAAATTTTTAGTCCTGGAAAGAAGTCCATTGTGAAGAACATGGGTGGCATGTGTTTAATTATTACTGTAACTAATAGATTGAGCACATTACATAAAAATGTCTACCCTACTATTAATTTATTGCCATAGGGTATACTCTTTAGGTCTTTATTATGAATGTATGACTTAACTTAAATACATAGAATGTTTGAAAGAAATCGTTTTTTGTTTTTTTCCTATACTAATGTGGCTGTAAAGATTTGAAAGTAGGTTGCTTAGTTGATGGTAGAAGTAGGTGCAATTGAAAGAGTTCATTTCACTGATTTCAAAAGCGTCATGGGGTTGAAGTTAGAACAGCCAAAGTCATTTCACATTTTGCATAAAGTATGCCAATTCATTCCCTTATATATGATGACATAAAACCAGAAAACCCAACCCTTTGGGACAACTTTTGCCCTTTGTTTCTTGAAACCGGCCCTCTCTAGCTTTAGCAATTAGATGAGTCCTTGTGGGTGGAAATAATGTTACTGCTTTCTGCAAAGTATTCGGATAATGGCATATACTATTGTTGCAATGGGTCAATGGCTATTAATCTATTATCATCATCACCAAATAAACTAAAAAAACAAAATGAAAATCAACATTACTTGTTTAACCAAAAGCATATATGAAGTAGGGGTGGAACCAAAAGTGTAATTCTATCTTTTATGATAGTAATCTTTTTTGTATTGTATTTGTATTCCTTATACCCACTGTAAAATGTTGTTGTGCGGTATACTCCGTATTATACAAGTATAAATATATCATGCTTTTCTTTAACATTTAGCTATCATTTATTAACATTTTTCATAAAAATCATAAATAACCGAAAAGAATATGGGAAAATTCCTTAAATAGGAGTAAAAAATGATTTGAAATTCCAAAATATGAGTGTCGTGTTTTTTTTAATGAAGTGTCATGTTTTTATTCTCTAAATAAGAATAATTTCTGCCAAGTTTATCAAACTTTAAACATGGCAATTGCTGCCAAGTTTTTTACAAAGTTGACAAAAATTACTCATATTTATAGAATAAAAACATGAATGTCCTATTTTGAAATTTCAAATGTTTTTATCATTTTCAAGGCAATTTCTAAAAGAATATATATTCTCGTGCATCACGCGGGTTACATACTAGTCTCATTAAAATTTGGACCATAATTTAATATATATTATGGAAGTTATAAATTTTATACTTGTATGAAAGTACTTTTAACAAAGATCATTTTCATATAATTTCAAATAAATTTCCAATAAATTGAAGTTTAAAGATGACAAAGTTTTTTGGGACAGAATAACCTTAAGTATTAGTTTTAGGTTGACTAAAAACCTAAATTAGTTTTTTGGGACAAAAAAACTATGGAGCTTGACTTATTTTTTATGCATCCCTCTTAACCTCTGTTCTAAAAATCGTTCTAGGCGCCCGACTAGTCCCCGCCTAGGCGCTAGGCGGTGGTCGGGCGTCCCGATTTTCGTCTAGGCGCCCCGACTAATTGGTTTGCCGTCTAGGTGAATTAGTCGCCCGTCTATGACGCCTAGTTGCCCGCCTAGAGCGCCTAATCGGCCGCCTAGGGCATCTAATTTGTCGAAAATTACTTCACTTTTTAATTTTTATTTTCTAAACGATATACTTACTTTAACTTTAGCCATGAATATAAAGAAATGAAGTTGTAAATAAAGATAAAACCATATATGTTTGTATATATACCTAAATTTTATCATTATTTATATTTATAACACAATAAAGTTAAGTGATTAGTTATCATATACTTCGTATGATTAAATGTGATAATTATATCATTCATGTTTGTTAATGTATATGTATATATGTATTTTATACACACAAAAATACAATATTACTTATCATATTTATGCAAAAATATAGATAAAAATGTAATTTATGTGTCTCCGACTAGTCCCCGACTAGGCGCCCGCCTAGCCGCCTAGGCGCTAGGCGCTGGGTTGGCGCCCGACTAACGCCTAGCGCCTTTTAGAACATTGCTCTTAACCGTTAAATAGGTGTTTGAGGTTAAAAAGTGAATTGTGTAATCTATTTTCAAACAAAAAAGTGGACTTAACGAAATCATTTTATACCCAAAAATGAAACCGGCCTACGGGATACATATATGTGAAACTCGTTTATATTCCAATGGACAATAGTAAATTTAAAATTGGTAAAATTCGTCATGAGTAGAAGTCAGCCGACAACGTGTGAATAATGAATATGGTCAAACTACAATATGCTAATCTAACCATTGATTTATAAGGGAATTTTGGTACTTCAAAGAAAATACACAAATGATGAGCAAGTAATAAGAAGGAATGAAGAATGAAAGCATAAAAACGATTCAACCACTTACTTCTCATGTCATTCTAGGTCTCTAGGGCCATTGAACCAATATCCACATCGAATTTGTCCAATAAATTCTTGATCATTGTTTGAAAATCATTGTTGGTTGCGGATCATTTAAATTTGCTCCCTTACATTTCTACTGCAACAGCTAATTCACGAAAATATTTCGACAACATAAGAAAATATTATTGTTTTGGAGGCGGATCCTTTTTAAGGTAACTACAAAAATTATTTATTGATATCATGCTACAATAGCTTTTAGGAGACATAACAAGTACATTAAACAACTCTAAATATGGGAGGGCTCATGTAATGTATCTCATAACTCTCGTTATTAATGTGTCCTTTATGTCCACGTCTCTTCTCATTAGGGCCTGTTTGGGTGGAGTGTTTGGAAGTGTTAATAATGGAAGTGTTAGTAAGTGTTAGTAAGGGCTCGGAAGGGAAGGGAAGAGAAGTGTAAGTGTTAGACATAATTTTACCTTGTTTAGGAGAGTCAAATGAATGAAGTGTTAATAATGGAAGTGTTAAAGAAAGAGTAAAGAAAGAGTAAAGAGAAGAGATGAAAAAACAAATCATCAGACCCGTGGGAAAGACATTCGAAGTGAAATGTCGAAGCATTTTATGTTTTTCGGGCAAATGAGAAGGGTAATAATTGTCAAACACCTCAAAACACTCCAAATCGGCGTGTTAAAAAAATGGACAATTGAGGTGTTGGGAAGGTTATTATTAACACTTCCTAACCATTACTAACACTTCTTAACACCTCTGGTTTTTTCTCCCAAACAAGTGTTAGCATCAACACTTACTAACACTTCCATTACTAACACTCCTCAACACTCAATCCAAACAGGCCGTTAATCTCTGCCGCTATCAAATAATGATGTGTTCATAGATGGCTTGTCACATCAGCCCTAGGATGAGTTTGACCTTGCTGGGATCCCGTCCAAGCTTGAGATTTGCTATCCAGGTCGGCTTAAAGGCGGGTAATCCCTTGTGTGCCATGATCTCCCTGTTCAAACCCATATAGTGTGCTCATTAATCCCAAGTAATGAGTTTTGTTCACAGTCTATAATACTATCACTCCCAAAGCTAGAGTAAATTATACTTCGTATTAACAAACACGAAAGCAACTAAGAAATTAGGGATTTGTATACTTTGCTTGATCAGTGTTCTTAGTTTCTATCTCCTCCGAATTGTATTCATTCTAATCTCGATCATGATTTAATTAATAAGAAATAATTATTTTCCTTTCAAAAATATATACGAAGTATATAAGTTAAGATTTGTTTGATATCAGATCACCTATTTTTCGCTTATTAGAATCTGCTTCAAAGCTAGAAATAGATTATATTAATAACGTAAAAGTGAATATGTTAAGAGCCGGGTTCATCCTAAAAGGTCAACCTTATAGGAGGAGTAGCCCGTGTGTTAATATAGCACTTTGTTCATCCAAATGTTTCCGGTGTGAGACATTTAACACCCCTCCTCACAACCAGACACTTCGTCTGGATCGTGCAATCATTCAGTTATATTTTCATTGGTCCGTTTTTTTTCATCCGACCGTTTTTATAATCATGTCATCATTTTTCATAAGGGGCCTCACACCATGGATCGATTTGTCTCTGATATCATGTTAAGACACGAGGTTCCATCCTAAAAGGTCAACCTTATAGGAGGAGTAGCCTGTGTGTTAATATAACTTTTTGTTCATCCAAATGTTTCCGGTGTGGGACATTTAACAGAATATATAAAGTGACTTAAGGATTTTTACTTGAACTGGAATTTTTTTTATCAGATCTGGTCTAGTATGATATATAGTCTGATTTATGTGTATTTTATAATTGTCCATGTCTGATCTGTTATGGAACTGAAAAGTAAAAAACGTTCTAACAAATTAAGGACTTACTCTCTCCGTCACGGAAACAAGTTCTCACTTTCCTTATTTGGATGTCTCAAAATAAACTTCCCACTTCCTTATTTGGCAAATTATCTACATCAAAAACAGTGCAAAACAGTGTCAAACAGTGCAAAACAGTGTTCCAAACAATGTCAAAATAGTAAAATTTATCCTTCAATAAATTTATTTCCTAAAAATGTATGAAAATCAACCCGGGAACTTGTTTCCGGAGGGAGTATTTGGTAACAGAGAGTTCCCGGAACGGAGGGAGTATTTGGTAACAGATAAAGTGAATAATACAAAGAAGTAAGATAGCGGTTATTTTTGTGGTTAAAGTGATTGAAATTGTTGAAGTTGACATTTTTAACTATTTTTTCATATGATTTTTTCATTTTTCTATTAAAAATATACGGAGTATTAAGTGCAATTTTTTCATAAAAGCAGATTCAATCAATTCATTTAAAATTTCAACACTACAGCTCATTAAACGAAATTTAAATTAATTAAGATAGTCAGTTGTGTCTGAAAAAATCATAGAAAGTGCAAGTGTTGGTGGCCCTTTGAGTATAATGTTCTCTAATCTCCACGAGTTTGAATAAAATCTCTCATTTTCTTCCTTGAATCCGCTACGCAATCTGAAATTTATTCTGAAAGGAACCTCACTTTGGTTGCCCTGTCGGATACGGCTTTAATGTCTTTAAAATCCGTAACAGGTTGACAACCAATCGGGTCCTTAGCTCAGTGGTAGAGCATTTGACTGCAGATCAAGAGGTCACCGGTTCGAACCCGGTAGGGCCCTTTTTTAATCATCGCTGACCCTACTTGTCAGCTCTGACCCTCTTACCAATACAAAACAGAAAGGGCTCTATTTCTTTTTTTTTACTACTTTGTTGTTCCTTTTTTCTCTAAGTTGTATATACACATAAGCTTCACATAATACAAAGAAAACTGACAACACAATAGCCATACAGACCAACTACAAGAGAGCGTACTTTATACCCTCTTTCATAACTTTAACTTAGAACTCCAACATGAACATTTGTAATACCTACAAGTTCCTGAAGGAAAAAGGGAAAATGAAAAATAAAAGAAATCTCTTTTCTCCCTACATGAAATAATCTACAAAGAAAACATTTTGTAACATAAATTTTCAGCATAAAGAAAAGAGAAACTTGAGATGAACAAAACTAGTATCTCAAATTGTCATACTAGGTGAACTGCGAGGAGTTGGGGTTGACGACGATATGCCTGAGCGGGTTAGACACATCGGTCCCGCCCGCGTGCCTCACGAACTCAGCCGGGGAGAGGAAGCTGCCATGGCAAACACACATTATCCTCACTTCTTGCCCTTTCCCGTACTTATACAGGATCCCGTCCACTCTTCGCCCGTTGGGACCGTCTCCTTTGGTGAACACACATGGCATCTCCTCGAGGCCTCCAGTTTTCTTTGCCTTGCCACTTGCACTCTCTGGTTTAGAGGATGAGCTTTCCGTCTCGGTTCCTGGCCTGCTTCCTAGATTCATTGCCTTAACCCCCGAGCAATTGACATCTTTTGACTGCAGACTGCCAGGGCTAAGCTCACGAGGCCCTGTTGTAAAAAGGAAATGAAGGAAGCACATAGCGGTGATACGTAAAAAATACTCCATCCGTTTCATAACATGACTTTTCAGGTTGAGTGTCATGTCATCTTATACATGGAAAATATGAAGATGCAATTCACATATAAATCATTAATCATGAGACTGCTCGTTCTATCAAATTGACCTTTTAACATAGAATTGAAGTGTTAATATAGTAATATAGCCAATTAGACAGGACAAGCATTTATTCATAATAAGTCTAACCAATAAGCATTTATTCATAATATAGTAATATGTATAATAAGAAATGAGATCTATCACAAAACTGATACACGACAGTTATGCATAACATAATTTTCTTTCCATTGAAGCAGGTAGCTTTGATATAGAAAGAGTACTTGAAGAGAGTTTGTGTTGTTGATAACAGAATTGGTAAAAGATTGTCTACCGCTATTCATTACAAATCGTAATGTGTAGCGTTGGACAATATTTTAAGTATTGTGTTTATCCAAAGTAGGATTCGTGAGTAAAGGAGTTTTATTGTTTTCATGGTTATGATCAAGTAGTGAACAGAAAATATTCTTTGACCTTTTGGTCTATCTGATTTCCAAGTCATTACAAATCTATCCTTTTCCAGTCTTTTTCAAGCTGAATCATACAAATACCTGTCAGTCAATTAATGGCTAATAGAACAACAGGGGCCTATATTACTTGTTCAACTACAAAACTAACTTCACTCTCTAATCAAACAATAATACCATCTTTGAAAGGTTTCCCCATCCATTTGTTTGGGTTAGAAGCTAAGAATATTGGTTTTAGCTATAACCACGCAATGACCCCTTCAGAAAATAGTAATGAATAAATTTCTTAAATTTGATGTCCTTTTCATTTACTCAATCTTTCACAAATCTATTAACAACTAGCAAGAAGTCATTAAGCACTAATGTCACTCAGTAAAACGCACTGAATTGGAACATACTTATATTAGCAGAAGGAAGGGAATAACTATATACAGACATACAGTACAAATTAACAATTACCAAATCTGTCAAAGAAAGTAAAAGCTGCAAAAAGAAAAGCAAATAAAGGAATGCTTGGCTGAAACTTCTTAGATACTCCTTACCATAGAGAAAGCACAATTTTACTATAATAGCAGAAGAAGAAAGTGTTAATTGCTAATGTGATGCATTAAAAAACTTTACCCCAGTTTGTTTTTGGTGAAAAGTCAAGTCACTCTTGACTATAGGATGGCAATGTTTGAATGTTATCTAAAATAATCACAAGGTGTTGAATGGATACCTTTGTGATGATTACTAGTAACACTATTAGGACTGTTATTTCACTAGAGCATGTGAGTTTTCCATTTCCGAAATTATTATTATAAAATTTTGGAATCTCATGTAGTGCTGCAAAACATTGTAAGTCAATAACAATTGTGTTTATTACACACTACGGAGTAATTTAATAATATCCTGAAAACATGCTAGACATTATGAACATTTTCCAAAAAAACTGCAGCACAGATATATAGAACACTTCTTTTCCTGGCCTATCCCCAAATAAATGTAAACAGTGTAAAGTTTTGAACAGCTTGTGAAAGTTGTTTAATTTAACCAAAAAATAGATAAATAAGTAAACAAAGGCAAAATTTGTATACCTTGAAGAGATTTACTTTCAAACTCAGACATGCTTGAAGAACTACCTCCTTGAGATTCACCAGACCCTTGTGATGAAGGTAACACGGCCTTACTGAGATTGGTTGAATTGCCTCTTTTCCCTTTCATTCCACCCCTACCACGCCCGCCGCCAAAAGCCGCCTGACCCGCGGCGGCAGCCACCCAAGTTGGACGCCCGGGCTGTGGCGGCGCAGATAACCCGAACCGCTTCGCTGCAGTCACGTACTGTTCTCTCTTGAGTTTCCCTTTCAGATTCTTCTCAATATCTTTCTTCTCATCTTCCATGACGGAATCTTTCTCCCCGCGCAAATTCTTCTGCTTCTCCTTCTCCGACCTCCTCCTCTTAGCCTGCATTCTCCTCAAACTCTGCAACTCCTTCCTCTTCCTCCAGTCCTCCTCCGTCTCCACCGGCAGGGAGGATGTCCGCCCCAATCTAGGATTCGACGCCGCCTCCGGCGGCGCGTCCTGTTTCACGCTCGGAAAGAATGCTGCTATAGAAGAAGACCTGGCGAGATTCATGGGATTCTTTTCCACCCCGAATCTCCCTCCCAAAGAAAGACCAAGATTCAATTCGATTTCCGCCACCTCTTTCCCCTTCTCCGACCCACCACCAGTTACTCTGGCTTCTTCCATGAACCTCTGCAACAAATCCCTTGACGAGGGAGTTGAATCTGAAGAAAGATTCTGCATTTGCAAGTCCACGGTTTCTCCTCCTCTCTTCACTATATCCAGTTAATCCAACCTTAAACGATCAGTAAAGATCAAAATTTTCCACAAGAACGAGCACGTCGAGCCAATTTAAGCATACCCAGATTCAAAAATGCCTTCTTTATCTGCATTTTACCTTCAGTTTGCTACAAGAATGAATCTTTATGCTATATCCGGCTTCTGATCACTTCCACGGGAATTCTAAAAACCCAGAACAGCATAAACAAGTGAAGTGAAATTCCACCGGAGCGGTGAGATTCAGGCGAAAGGGTTGGCGAAGGGAGAAGAGATGAAACTGAAGAAAGACGAGTGTGAATGCAAATGGAGGGAGAGATGGGCCCAGCGGTGGGAAGAAACATGGAAAACGGGGAGCGGGAGGAGGGAGAAAGAGGGATGAGTACGAAAATAGCCCTGGATTTCCTGGATGTGGGACACGAGGAATGTACTGGGGCAGGACAAGTGGCGTGAGTGAATGAAGAGAGAGGGTGACACGTGGTTCTGACCAAAGAAGCCTTTTTGGTGGTGTCTCTTCCTCTTATGATGATACAGCTTCTTCCAGAAAAGACATGTGGAGGAATGTTAAGCTGGTGTCGACCACACCGCACAGAAGTGCCGGTGGGCCCATTCGTTTCAAGTGCAAGTTGTAGGACTCCACCCACATCCATCCAGGATTACGTATTGAATGAGAACTCAACTAAGCATTTTCGGTTCCTTTTTTGGGTCCTTGTAATTTTAAATTTTACTGTGAATACCGGATTACGTGAATTCACGGGTTCCGAGGATACGTTTCACCGCGAGCTAAACATCACCGTTCATCTAAAATCGGTCTTGATTATTTAATTGTGTATATCCTCTAATCAATATCATCTCATATTGATAAAAAAAAGTCTAGAGAACAATTTGAAATTAAAATAAACAATTTTTTGTCATAAAAACAGTAACGCATGAATTGCCTACCTGGTGACCGGATTACGTGAATTCACGGTTCCGAAGACACATTTCAAATTTTTGAAAAATACATTTGACTTGTTCGAACAATCTTCCAAATTCCACCGCTAACTATGCATCGTCGTCTATCTAAAATCGGTTTTGATTATTTAATTATGTACGAAGTATATCCTCAACTAAAATTTTCGGTTCCCTTTTTGGTTCCTTATAATTTCAAATTTCTTTGTCAGTACCAAATTACGTGAATTCACGGGTTCCGAAGACACATTTCAAATTTTTGAAAAATACATTTGACTTGTTCGAACAATCTTCCAAATTCCACCGCTAACTATGCATCGTCGTCTATCTAAAATCGGTTTTGATTATTTAATTATGTACGAAGTATATCCTCAACTAAAATTTTCGGTTCCCTTTTTGGTTCCTTATAATTTCAAATTTCTTTGTCAGTACCAAATTACGTGAATTCACGGGTTCCGAGGACACATTTCAAATTTTTGAAAAAATATATTTGAATTGTTCGTACAATCTTCCAACTTCCACCGCTAACTATACATCATCGTTCATCTAAAATCGGTCTTGATTTTTTAATCATGTATTGTTTATAATTGAGTTTCTCCAAGAACCGTCAACCATTGATCAAACACAACCAGGTTCCGAACAAAAGGCTAATTTTTACATAGGGGCACCACCAAGTTCCCATCAAAAAGTTACCTCTCACACTTGCACCTAAGACGTGACGAAACGTGAATTCGCGATGAACATTTGAAAAAAGTTTTTCAAATTTACATCTTTGGTGACTTGGTATGTTTTCTTTTGGATTATTTTCAGTCTCACACCAGACGTAAACAAATCAGATCAGACCAGACTTACACAGTTATAAAATACACAGAGACCAGACGTTTATCAAACCAGACCAGTTCAGACCAGACCAGTTACAAAATTTCCAGACTTGGTTTATCAGACCAGACTAGTTCCCAGATTTAGGATTTTCTTCATGTGAAAGACATTGAGATCAAGGATGTTTTCTTTTGGACTAAATGTGGGAAATGTCCCTTATAATTTTAGTCTATTTTGTTTGTTACTATTGTCTAGTGGGAATTACAAATTATACATTGATATCTTTATAGCTATTGCATAATGCATTGATCTCATTGTTGAGGTTATTTCCCTTAGTCAAAAGGTCCAACATAATATCTTTGGTGGGTGTTCAGAAATATATGATTAATATGGAAATGTAAGACGAAGTACGAGATCAAGATGTATCTGGTTCTTACAATTATAGAACTCTTACAATACGCTCAAGAACAATTGTGGATCTAAGCGATCTCAAGAATCCTCTAAGGCAACTCAACATGAGCCCGAGCTGAGCTAAAAACTGGTTTTCACGTCATCAAAATAAATCCAAAACGACAGCCGAGGTCGACCCTCGTCGAGGTCGTTGGCAATCCCAGCGCTACGGGCGAGCTCTAGGCAAACTAGCGTGTCACGAGCTCAAGATCAATAAAAAATTCCTACTTCGCATTATGAGATGAGGTTCTCCACCTCTTAGCTAAATGCACTGCATCTGAGCTTAACCTCTACGGCCGAGCTCGGGACCTTAGATAGAGATCGTGGACTTAGACATTTCAATATCAAGATATCACAACATTCAAAATTATGTCACTTTATGACAGATTTCCTAGGGTCTAACGTCACACAATTCGGTTATACATGACAACTGCTAGACCTACACGTGTGGCTTATCCTGCCATTCCAGTACGTAAGGACCAAAGCCGGTACAACAGTATCAATCAATTACATGTTATCTCTCCAATCAACTTTAAATGTGTCAATATATTAAAGGATCAGTTACCTTTACCTGTTCACCAAATATTTCCTTGTTCACTATACATATCACATTCCAGCTTGTGGGAAGGGGTGACAATTCTAATTTACTGTTACTCTGCTGAATTTCTTACTCGACTTACACTTTGATTATTCTTCGACTCTGCCTCGGTTTTGCCTACCCCTAGGTCGGTAAAGCTTAACACTCATGTTCCAGGTATTTCTCCATCCCACTCTTTATTTTCTCCTCCTATGTAGTTCTGACCGGCCCAATCCTTTGGCCATTTTTGGTGCCCGACTCATTGTTCCCCGGTACACAATTGTCATAATGTCGAGTGAAATCTTTGTCCACCAGTTAGAGGAAGCAGAGCGTCCATATAGAAGAAACCAAACCAGACGAAGCCAAACATCATAACATAACATCACTAACGTTCTTGCGGCAATTTTCCATCAAATAACAATCCCAATAAAAAGGTTTGTTTATCCCCCCTTGGAGCTCTTTTTTTTTAAAAAAGAAAGTCTTAAATCACATTATTAATGAATGATCAAACTTTTTAAAAATTTCTCAATGCTTTTCTCTTTTCTTAAGGAAAATCTTCTAGCTATTTTAATTTAATATGTCACATGTTACATATGTTTATTACTTTTGATGTGTTGCAAAAGGTCAATTTAACAACAAAAAGTGTTGCGGACAAAATGTTACAAAATCTTAAGAAAAAATCTTCTAGATATTTGTAACATATTTGGTGTGTTGCAAAATACAAAATCTCAAGAAAAATCTTCTAGCTATTTCAATTTAATATGTCAATAAAAATTGACCTTTTGCAACACAGCACATATGTTTAACAACAAAAAGTGTTGCAGACAAAATGTTACAAAATCTTAAGAAAAAACTTCTAGCTATTTGTAACATATTTGATGTGTTGCAAAAGGTCAATTTTGTTCTAGTGTATATACTTTTGCATTGATTATATATGATTTTTTAGAATATATTTATTTAGAGAATATAAATTGCAAAATACATTTCATTCATTTATGATTTATCACAAGTAAATAAATGAATGTGTTGTGTGTATATTTGTCTTCCCATACGATTTTTTAAACCGGGTAGGATCTCTTCCCATTATCCCATACTTATGTTTGTTTTGATTATGTATTATATATTTTCGTATCGACTATGTATGGATTTATTTAGATAATACTTTCAGATTTGATTAGAATTTTTTCATATATTCCCACCCATAAATGTTAGTTTTGGGACATTTAGCCATTACAATTAAATACTTTCCTAAAATGCAATTTCCAATGTAATCTGTGGAAGCGTATATTGTACAGCTGGTGGCACTTTTGTAATTTAAATGAAATACGTGCCTTTCGCTAAATTAGCATTAATGCAGTACTTTTAGTGAGCATCATATCAGAGTTATTTTGTTGAGTATTAGGAGCCTATCAATGAGCATTGTGATCTCTGCTTCATATAATCAACTCTTATGAACTTCAATATGTGAATCTAATGTAATATGATAATTTTAAAATATGCATTTATATAACATTTTAAAATGAGCATAACATGAATGTCGATTGAGCATAGTTAACATACGTAACTTACAAAATGAGCATTGATGTGAAAATCATAAGTTTTTTGTTGAGAATTAAGACATTTTCATTGAATATCAGGCTCTACCTTGCATATGTGCAAAGGGTGCAGTCGCACAGGGCTCAATCTCAAGGAGGACCTCCAATTTTATGACACGTGTTAGGATTGTGAGGTTATTAGACAAAAAAATGGTCTTGAATTCGCAACTCTTCGAAAGAAGTAATTGGGTCTCGTGCGAGGACTCTTCATTTGCACAGATCAATTCATTTCCAAGACGAGTATAATGCTCCATATTATTCATCCTAAGTCATTACTTTTAACTATTCATAAATGGTAATGCATCATACACTTTCCTCTTCTTCTCAATCGCTATTCGACAGTCTGCTTTGGAGCTACGCGTTCTTCATAGAATCATAGCTCACCTAACCAAACTTTTCAAGTCCCAATTTCAGATTTCAATTTTAGGTTAACGAGGCTCAATCGAATTGAATAATGAGTGTTGTGATAGGTTTCATATTTGTATTGATCATAAATCAGAATTAGATTGCAAATTCTGAATCAATTAGACCTGTATGTGGAATCAAAGGTAGAATCCCATATCCTAGATCTCTTCAACCTTAATTGCACCAGTCCGCTAGTATTCATTTCTCTAGTGCAAGTGAGCTACGGTTGTTTCTTTATCCTTTTAGCTCTCTATTTATCTATCCTTATAGATATTAGTAGCAATGTTTCATTTTAATTTTTCAATTTTTCTGCTAAAGCACACTCCATATTTATGTACTGCTAAGGATACCAACACCTATTGCTCTTTAATTTTTTTTTTGTATGTCTTTTGGAAAATAAATTTGACTTGTTCGAACAATCTTCTAAATACCACCACTACGTATACATCATCTTTCACTCAAAATCGGTCTTGATTTTTTTAATTATCTCTATCATCATGTTTCTAGTACAACTTTTTATAATCGTCACTCATTGATCAAAGACAACCAAATTCCCAACAAAAAGCTAATTCTCACATTGTGGCACCATGAAGTTCTCATAAAAAAATTAGCTCTCAAACTTATACTCGAGACGTGATGAAAAATGAATTGAGCAACCACTTGAGCTCGCCTTTGGGGGTTAGAGCATCATGTGATAAAAGTTTTTTTGGTCTATAGTGTTGCGCATGTTTCTTATTTGTGGTAATCAGGGTAAGCATGGTTGAGTGTTAAAAATAATAGAAATCGCAAATTATACCTTGATATTATTGCTATTGCATGATGCATTATTGTTTAGGTTAATTTCTTCATCCTAAAGATTTAACATAATATCTTCGGTGGGTGGTCGGCTTGCTTTTTCAAAAATATAAGATTAGTAGGAAAATGTAAGATGAAGCAAGAGATCAAGATGTATCTGGTTCTTATAATTATAAAACTCTTACAATCTGCTCAAGAACAATTGTGAGTGTAGGTTAGTATGCTCTCTTGATTGTTACGGACTTACGGTACTTGTTTACAATACTGTAGACTAAATTTTATTAAATGCTACTTTAGGTACCCACATATTTACCATACCTAAATTCTAAGAAAGTTTGTGTTGCAACATTCATTCCTTATGAGTAAAATGAGAAATATAAGAGGGACCTCTTGCTACATGAAATTTCGGTATGCTAGTTAAAAGTCAAAAACTTACACCCATACGCAGGCGGAATGCAGACGCAATTGTCAAAAAAATTAGGGAATATTTTCAGACTAACCAGATTTTTGATAAAGTGAGGCTTCAGAAAAACCAGGTTTTCGGACGAATGTGCTTTCCGGATAAATTACTTTCTAGACCATTAATTTCTTCTACAAATGGTTCGTAAACTCACTCTTTTCACTTATTTTCTTCTCTAAATAAGATTTTGAACTCGTTTAATATATAACAATGGAATTCAAACAACTCAATCAATACACATATGACTTTGATATCAATTCAAGATCCCGAATATATCATAATCAAGCAATAATATACGGATTACAAAAAGTGGATGAGAAAAATTTATTTTGTATTAATACACGTATGACAGTGTATTTAATTCATAGTAGATTGATAGATTCAGTGCTCTCTACTCTATGGAGCAATACAAATGTCTAATCCCACAGTTTTTGCTTATAGAACCTTACCCTCAGCTGCATAATAGTTGAAGGTTAAGTTTCCATATAAACTGCAAAACTGGGCTTATGGGCCCAAATACATAATTGACCTGAAGCTAATAACTAATCCATTTAATATAAAAATATAAAGATAAATAATGCAATTGAATATAATAAAATATATTACTAAGCTAACAAGTGGTTACCCCATATCTCTATGGGGATTTTGATTCAGAGATAAATATTAAAGTTCCTAATAGACTTCACTATCCAAATCAAGTGACTCTAAACCACGGAGGGCGTTTGAAATAAAATTGAAGTGCTCGCTTTACGGATTAAAAAATCCATGCGGATGTGGTATATCCGCCTAATTAAGTGACTACTTGATTGGAAAGGATATAAGTGCAATGAGTTATGCACACATCTCCTTGTGTATTCATAAATAAAACAAGTTCCGAATTTGCAATTGTAATTGTATATGTCGATGACATGATCACAATTGGTACTTTTGATGAAATAAGAGAAATCGTGAGCCACTTGAAATCCAAATTTGAGATAAATGACTTTTGGAAAACTTGATTTTGTCTAAGTCTTGAGCTAGAGCATCTAGTTTGTGGAGTACTAATCCATCAGTTTGTATATAATTCATACTGCACAAAGGGACATTGTCTATGAAGAATGTCATCCAAAAAAATATCCAACACTTTTCTCATGTATGTTCCGAACATGATGCATAATTTAATTTGATGTCAAAATTATAGCAAATAGGTATCTGAGTAAGTGAGCAAATGCAATGTAACTCAACTCATCAATTGCATTATTATACTCTCTGTCATCACACAGTGACCCTCAAGCGTAATACACATCTCGATAGGTCAGTTTTCTTTGCGCCATCCTATATTTTCATATCTTCATGACATGGTGTTCCATGAACTACATTCTTAAGGTATCACATGTAGTATATCTCTGCTACCGGGTGAAACTTAATTTATTCTACCTATGGAAAACTGTACCCCTTTTTCCGTTCCTTCCACTCCTTAATTAGTTGATGGGTGCCATACAAACTTTTGAGGAAACCCCACATAAGCTAAAAGTCTTTGCTTGAGGATATTTTTGGTTTGCTTTAAACCAAGCTAAACACATGCTCTCCTTCACCGTTTCTCGATCGGCTACCTTTGATAGCGAGGAATCATTAGAAAAATATACATTTTTTCACCAGGTTAATGCAAACATAATTGCTCAATTGAAGAGTTTCTATATTTTTATATTAAATCTCAAAACCAAGGATTCTTTATGCTGCCTCACATGAGAACACATGTCTACAATCGTAGTACATTTTTATTTCATCCACAAGTTAAGTAGATTCATCGGCGCTTAGACTTTGATAGAATGTAGTTGTGACACGACCATTCCCTTTGTTGACATATTTAAATAGGCACTTAATGGTGTGTGACTGGTTGCACCACTCCACATTCATACGAGCACTGTATTTAAGCAGGAGATAACGATTGTGTGGCAAAACAATTGATTGGTCAATTCAACTCTAGCCTTTGTAATTGTTATTCCATCATCTCTTCGTCTATAGATCAGATAACCTTCATCATCAAAAAGTAGTTTCCTTATTGAATTTCTTGAGGAAGTGTTTAGTGCAATGACCATTTGACATACACGAATTTTTTCCCTAGAATGTCCCCACGATCCATGCATCATTAAGTCCACTATTGCATTATAATAAATAAGGTCCTCTTTTTTGTCTGGAATTTCAGCAGAAATGATACGGTCGATATCATTTGCAATTGGAAATTGTCTGTCTTTGGCTAATAAGAGTAATATATGAGCATGTGGAAGTCCTCTCTTTTGAAACTCTATGGTATATATGACTACAAATTAATGCAACAAATGTCATTACTCGTATGATTTCCTAGCGTAGTTCTAATAGTAACAGTAACCGAAAGAGCAGATGACATAATAAAATAAGAAGAGGTGTATATTACTTGCTTTGGCATGCCTAAAAATTTTATTCGCTCGAAGGTCTTTGATAAATCCGTATTTAGACACGCATTTGATGCATGTTGGGATCGTCTTTTGATGGTTTTCCTAGCTTTAAGGTGTTACAAGTCTCAATTTTAGCTCAAGTTATGTTTAACAGGCGTTGGTTCGAGTTTTGTGTCATTTGGAGTCAAAATCAGGATTTTAGAGTTCACATCGGCACTTGAGGAGCAATCGGGATGATTCGAGATGCATTTGAGTGTTGATTTGAGAGCTATGGAGGTCACCGGTAGGTTTACGATGAAGATTTAATGACAAAAGAGCTCTAGGATTGGCTATGGGATCAAAAAGAAGATGAATGAAGCTTGAAAACGGCATTCAGGATGACCTTTGGTCAATCGTTCAAGCATATCTCTTTGTATAAGCATCCAAACAACACGATTCAAAGTCCACATGAAAGCCAACTTCAACGGCTACAAGTCATATGAAGACACCTTTGCGAGAATCTGAGAGGAAGAAGGTGAAAACAGATGATGAAGTCAGATGATCTCTGTTGCGATTGCAGAAAGACACCTTCCACTGTTTTGATCATATCTCTTGATTGGATGATTCAAATCACATTCGGCAAATTGGGGTGGATAGGGGATTTCATTATCTACAACTTTCATGAAGGAAGTTTTGTCAAATTCGGAAGTTTTACGCACGCCGTGCGTAGGGGAACGCACGACCGTGCGTCTGAAGCGAGAAAGCAAGGGAGACACTGCCAGAAACGCACGGCCGTGCGTGGGGGGTACGCACGCCGTGCGTAGACCCGGGTTACGCGAAATTGAATCCCAAATCTATCCAAATTCATATTTTTCATCCTTTTTCTATAAATAAGGCCCCCCTAATCATATTTTGAGGTTACGAACATTACGGAGAGGCCTAGGGACGAATTTACTTGCGTTTTTACGATTGTTTACTCCAAGACCCTGGGATTATTTGTAAGTTCATCTTTTTAATTAATGACAATTATTTCTATTCATCCCAATTCTGTTGATTCTTCAATTATGAATTGTGAGTAGTTTAATTAGGGATTTGGGGTTGATGAAGGGGTTAATCATGATTGATGGCTAAATTCTTGTCGGTTTAATTGCATGAATGCCGTTTAATTTGTGTTTGAATAATTTAACTGATATCTTTTGTAACCTGGAACCGCGGCTAGAATTACAATTGCTGGTAGAATAAATTAAGAGAGATCTAGTTTATTCTAGGACACATTCACACACACTTAATCATTCGCTAAGAGATTAGTAGCGATTAAGGGGCCGTAAGCTCGCTCGTCTTGGCAATAATTTAGGATCTTGTCGCATGAGAGATCAGCCTGGTCCCCTAAATTATTGTACTCTACGCCACGAGGGCGGTAAGAACTTAGTAATGATTAGCTAGGCTCAATTAAATTAATTTCATGTAATTAAGCCTGATCTGCCAGAAATCTGGTTACCCTGGAATCAATCCCTATTCCCTTCGTCATTAATTAGAGAGAAACCAATCTTTTTATTTTATTGCTCATTAGCATTAGTTTAATTTTCCACCCAATCAAATCTCGCACGACGCATTTATTTTATTTCTTTTTAATCGCTGAATTTAATTAATTCTTGATTCCCCTTTGTCCGTCCCTGTGGAGACGATACTCGTACTTACACCACTATATTACAATCTTTTTAAGTGCGAGAAAACACACATCAGTCTTTGATGAATCCATCCATTTTGACTTTAAAATTTTGAAAAATAATATCGGCGCAATATTCTAGACTGAGATTTCGTTTCTCGTGAAAGCGGTTGACTTCTAGCCATTTGAGATTGCACATAAATGCTATACATTCTAGCATCAAAATCCCGTTTGTCAATGAGTTTTAAACGAAGGTTTAGCACGCATCAACTTTCTTAGCAATCATTCTAATAGATTTAACAAACACATTATTCTCATCCAACATTGTTTCAAATCGCTAAGAATATCGGTGTGTGGAGAGTTGATATCATCTTCGTTCTTATTAAATATATATAAGTACACCTTATTATATATGATTCTCTTAAGCGCATTTATGTTGAAAAATACTCTTATTAAAGAAGTTATGCTTACTAAATAAATTGATAAAACACCAATCTCACTTACTTGATACAATTAACCACCTCATCTTGCAGTATCATAAATGTACAATTGTACAAGTTTAGGTACTTCATTCTCCTCCGGACTTTCAATCAAATGATAGTTTTGTCCATGCAACATAAAAATTGGCGGATTCTGTTGGTTGTTTTCATTAGCAGATAGTATTAGCGGTTTATAAAATGATGTTTGCTTAAATAGCTGTTTATAATCTGCTGATAATTTGTTAAATGTCTTTTAAGGACATCAATTAATTTTTTACTTACTAACTACTTTTATGCAGTACATTTTTGTTGAGTTTAATCCAACACGATATAGTAAATATATGTATGAACACTCAGTTTTTACGTGGAAACCCGAAAGGGAGAAAACCACGGGACTTTTTAGGCTAATGTCCAAGCCCTCTCATTCTCATTAGGACTCTCCTCACCATTACATAATACAATTTGAGCTCCATTAATGGAGTCTTGCAAAACTATTCTAGGGAGCAGAAGAAAGAAGGAAGGGATCCTTTTACATGGAGGGAAACCTCCTATTTATAGGGAATAGGGGGAAAGGAGGCTCTCCACCCTAACGGGCCGAATGGGCCAAAATGGGCCCAAAGGCCAAAACAGGCCTGATAGGCTAAAATGGGCCTTACTGATTGGGCTCCGTACTACGTAAAGTCTCGGGCTCCTGAACAGTAATAGGCCGGGATAATATATCCCAACACAAGTCCCCCAGTTTCTTGAGTAGTGAGCGTACGAATCTGCTCGAGAAAATATACTCTTGCCTGCGCTTTACCTCGGTCTAGCTGGAACCTGTGTCCTTGAATAATCATAATATATGAGTGGATGTCCACACTCCTGAACGTAATCTGCCGGTGAGGCACCCCCGTTCCCGACGGGGTCGGGCGAAGGGTGCTCCTCCACGGGCACGCTCCCCCTGAATGCATCAGGTGAGAGTAAAGGACTCTGACTCAAGCTTTCCAACGGAGAAGCTTAGAGGTCCATGCATCTATAAACCGACGTCGTGGTACTGTCAGAACATGATGCACGTGTGTATGTATGAATGTATGAGGTATGATGCATGAATGCATGAATGCATGTAATGTATGGGTGCAATGTATGAGAGAAGGAATGTGAGATGTGATAGAAAGTGGTGGCTCTCATCGATAAACCGGGCATGTCAGCGCCGAGAGGCAGACGTGCTGCATAAGAGACGTTCGTCGCCATCCTGAAAGGGATGGGCGACCCTAACGTGAGCCAGACACGATGGCGCTGGGGCGCTGATCGTGCTGCATAAGAGACGTTCGTCGCCATCCTGAAAGGGATGGGCGACCCTAACGTGAGCCAGACACGATGGCGCTGAAGCGCTGATCGTGCTGCATAAGAGGCGTTCGTCGCCATCCTGAAAGGGATGGGCGACCCTAACGTGAGCCAGACACGATGGCGCTGGGGCGCTGATCGTGCTGCATAAGAGACGTTCGTCGCCATCCTGAAAGGGATGGGCGACCCTAACGTGGGCTAGACACGATGGCGCTGAAGCGCTGATCGTGCTGCATAAAAGACGTCTGTCGCCATCCTGGAAGGGAATGGGGCGATCCGAACGTGAAAGAGACACGATGGCGCTGAGAAGCCGATCGTGCTGCATAAGACGGTCGTCGCCATCCTGGAGGGAATGGGCGAGCCGAACCGTGAGCCAGACACGATGGCGCTGGGGCGCTGATCGTGCTGCATAAGAGACGTTCGTCGCCATCCTGAAAGGGATGGGCGACCCTAACGTGGGCTAGACACGATGGCGCTGAAGCGCTGATCGTGCTGCATAAAAGACGTTCGTCGCCATCCTGGAAGGGAATGGGGCGATCCGAACGTGAAAGAGACACGATGGCGCTGAGAAGCCGATCGTGCTGCATAAGAGACGTTCGTCGCCATCCTGAAAGGGATGGGCGACCCTAACGTGGGCTAGACACGATGGCGCTGAAGCGCTGATCGTGCTGCATAAAAGACGTCCGTCGCCATCCTGGAAGGGAATGGGGCGATCCGAACGTGAAAGAGACACGATGGCGCTGAGGGGCCGATCGCACTGCATAAGACGTTCGTCGCCATCCTGGAGGGAATGGGCGAGCCGAACCGTGAAGCCAGGTACGATGGCGCTGAGGGGCCGATCGTGATGCATAAGACGTTCGTCGCCACCCTGGAAGGGATGGACGAGCTGAACGTGAGCTGGGTACGATGGCGCTGAGGGGCCGATCGTACTGCATAAGACGGTCGTCGCCATCCTGAGGGGAATGGGCGCGACGAACCGTGAGTCTGGACACGATGGCGCTGAGGGGCCGATCGTAATACAGAAAAATAGTGATGATCATCTCATGGCCCTCGGCCTGTCGGTGAGTGGTAATCGTCTCACGGCCCTCGGCCGTGCTGGTGATGTGTCAAGTCTCTCTCCTGATTGGCTGTGAGAAGCCGATCGTCTGCCAGGACTCCATCCGGGAAGGAATGGTGAGCCTGAAATAAATCTGGGCGATGTCCCTTCTGCCTGATCTGGGGGGCTAATCGTCGTTCGAGGCAAAAGAAAACCTGATGTTAGCCGATCGTCGTCGGCCACTTCATTCTTCGTACTTAAGTTTTGTAATTATTCTTTACATATGTTTTTCAGTTTGTACTTCCCGGCCAATAGCGCCGAGGGATAAAATCATTCTTTGCTCCGTGCTCTTCTGGCATCTTTTTTTTTTTTGGAGTCTTTTAGTCTTCGTTCGTCCTTGGTTCTTGGTCCTACCGGCGTCCTTACTTCGAAGAGACGTCCGGTATCCTCGAAACTCGCAAGGAGGAACAGGTTTATCTACATCGAGATTCCCCTTTTTTTGTTCGTCCGTGGTCCTTTTAGTCTTACCGGCGTCTCTTGCTTCGAAGAAGACGTTCGGTACCCAAGGAACTCGCAGGGACGAACTGGTTTACCCTCACGGGTTCCCGACTTTGTTATCCCACGTCCATCGATCCATGGTCATTGTGGGATAAACAGGTTTATCTTGGCAAAGCTCCCTTGGTTCGTCTAGCCCCCTCCGCGTTTCTACTAACCTCTACATCGAGAGGCGTTCGTCTTCGGCGGTGGGAGAAGATCTGGCACGCCCGGGCAAGATTCCCTTCCACATAGGAGCTCTCCTCCTCTTCTCCCCATCTTTTTTTTTGTTTGAGGGAGGCAATCTATATTCTTCGTTCGTCCTTAGTTCTTGGTCCTACCGGCGCTCTTGCTTCGAAGAGACGTTCGGTATCCGCGAAACTCGCAAGGAGGAACAGGTTTATCTACATCGAGATTCCCTAGCTCTTCTTTGTCCGTCCCTAGTCCGTGGTCCTACCGATCTTCCTACATCGAAGAAGACATTCGGTATCCAAGAAACTCGCAGGGATCACGGGATGTCACACATAATGGTGGTGGCATAGCGAACGAATATAATGACGAGGCGATGGAGATGCTGGTCGTCATGCGAAGGCGATGGTCACCCTCCCGAAGGGAGGGGTGAGCCCGATCGCTAACCCAAGAAGGTCGGCATTGGGAGCCGATACACAATGATCATAATGTCGCTGAGCAGTCGGTCCTGATAATGGAAATGGCAATAGTGTCCGATCAGGCTGATATGTCCGAGCAACGGCCCTCATCCAACGCAGCGCGGGGATGAAACCGGTCTTCAAAAGATAAATATGTCGTGCCAAGAGGCCGAACATAACATGATAGTGTCGGCAGTGAGAGGCCGACCTGAAAGAATCAAACAACGGTCCTCGTCCGCGAGGTGGCGGGGACGAGGCCGGTCTTCAAAAGATAAGCACGCCGAGCCGAGAGGCCGGTCGTGGTATAATGGTGTCGGCAATGAGCGGCCGATCTGAGAAAATCAAGCAACGGTCCTCATCCGCGAGGGCGGGGACGAGGCCGGTCTTCAAATATGATAATCATGCCGTGCCGAGGGGCCGGTCATGGTATGGTGACGTCAGACGGCCCTCGGCCATGACGATCTCTTCTAGGCCCTCGGCCTCTGAACGACGGGTGATCGTCTCGTGGTTCTCTGTCATGGCATTCGCCTCTAGACCCTCGGCCTCTAGGTGTTCTTCCTAGGCCATCGGTCTCTGGGGTGGAGATGCTCGTCCCACGGTTCTCAACCGAGGTGGTCTCCTCTAGGCCCTCGTCCTCTGAATGATGGATGATCGTCTCACGGTTCTTCGCCGTGGGAGTTTCCTCTAGACCCTCGGCCCCTAGGTGTTCTCCTGAGGCCATCGGTCTCTGGGGCGGAGATGCTCGTCTCACGGTCCTCAGCCGCGATTGTCTCCTCTTTAGCTGGTCCTGAACGTCTTCAAGACTCGGGCCGAGCGTCTTTTAATCATTTTGCTCGAGCGCGTCGAGTGGCTTCAGCTGCGCAATAAGCATGGCAACGGGCCGCACGACCCGACAATATGTCTACACACATAACCATCTGCGTGGCCTCCTTTTTACATTCACGATTACCGGCCTATGGGTCATCGTGACCCTCGGCCCGGCTCATCGTGCGGGGTTAATGGACGTAGCAGCTCGCGGCGGGGCCAATTAGCAGCCCGTCGGACGTCACATAAAAATATTCATCGGTCTGTGAGTTCTCAATCTCAGACCCAAGTTGGTCGCACCGCCCTCGGAAACACGAGGCCGAGCGCTTTGGTGCCCTCGGGGCCCCACAGGCCGCGTCTGGCAACAGTCACTTCGCGCCTAATGGCGTAGATGATACTGGGGTACGATCGTCGATCGGGCACGTAGTGCCGTGCGGACTAACGTGCAACCCTCAAATTAAAATTCGTCGTCGGGGCATCGCCCTTCTGGAGACGCTCGGACCGCTTAATCAAGCCGATCGAGAGTGGGCTAACGGGCCCACAAGAAATTAAATATTCAATAAAATGTTGGCTGAACCAACCATCACTAGAGCTTCGCTCCACATTATTTAATTCGGGACATTTTATCCCTAATAAATAATAGTGATATAACAGGTAATAGCAATGATATTATCATATCAAAGGCCATTCAGGTACACTCCGTTCGCTAATTAAGCCGATCAAGAGCGGGCCAACGGGCACACAACAACTCATCATTAATTAAAATGACGGTGAAATTAATTATCACTAGAGCTTTACTCATTCGAGCTTTGCTCGACATTATTTAATTTTGGGGTATTTGCTCCCTATTAAATAATGGTGATAAAAATACTAGCATTACTAATAGTTTCAACTACTCCGTATTAATAATCGAATGTATCAACTTAAAGGATCGGTACTTAGCTTTTTGAGTTATAGGTTCGGCCAGATAGTTTCTGGTGCATTGAGATCAAGCCCCTTTCCCCAATTGACTTGGTCAAAATCTCTCCAAGGAAAATGGCATCCCATTATGTGGCCTCAACTTGCAGGACGTGGTCAGCTTGTGACCCTAGCAATTTATACGGAGTATTTTTTGGACAGCTAGATGAAGAACCCACCTCACTTGTAGGCTCGTCGACCCCAACCAACCGGAACATGCAGCTTGATGACGGTGGAGATGGCTTCTGCGGCGGAGCACGGGTGGCCACGACTGCTAGCCTCTGGTGGAGGTTTGGCCGAACCATGAAGCGTAATTCTCTGAACTTCAAGCTGCCATTAATGGCAGAAATCAAGGAACTCTCGGCCGGAATTCCTTCCCAGCCTTGTCGACGGAGGAGTTGGGGAAATGAGCTCCAACCGATGAACAGTGCTGCGGAGGAGGAGTTCTCCTGAAACCGAGACCTTGAGACCTGGGATGCTGCATCGGTCTTCGTTTGGCGCGGCTGACTCACCGGAAGGTCCACCGCGGCGGGAAAGGTGACGACGGCCCCGGCGACCCCAAACCCAGATCTGGAGAAATCCAGACTTGACTTCCCTGAATCTTCCCTCCAGAAATTTTTCTTCTTTTTTACGTTGGATCTCCTTCCTCCTGCTTGCTTTCCAGAACAATTTTTTCTTTGTTGCAAATCAGTGCTTCGTATGAATTTTTTCTTGGGACTGAAGAACAACGCGAATCTTTTTGGACAGATTCCCCAGACGGCGCCAGTGTTGAGTTTAATCCAACACGATATAGTAAATATATGTATGAACACTCAGTTTTTACGTGGAAACCCGAAAGTGAGAAAACCAGGGACTTTTTAGGCTAATGTCCAAGCTCTCTCATTCTCATTAGGACTCTCCTCACCATTACATAATACAATTTGAGCTCCATTAATGGAGTCTTGCAAAACTATTCTAGGGAGCAGAAGAAAGAAGGAAGGGATCCTTTTACATGGGGGGAAACCTCCTATTTATAGGGAATAGGGGGAAAGGAGGCTCTCCACCCTAACGGGCCGAATGGGCCAAAATGGGCCCAAAGGCCAAAACAGGCCTGATAGGCTAAAATGGGCCTTACTGATTGGGCTCCGTACTACGTAAAGTCTCGGGCTCCTGAACAGTAATAGGCCGGGATAATATATCCCACCAATTTTATTAATCATATTAGTACAATTACGAACACCATTTTTGTTTAACAAAAAAATTACTCCGTATAACACAATTAACAATTTTTTTAAACATTGGCTTTCTTGTATTGTTAAATTAAATCAGTACTCCGTATGGTTATATATTAAACGGGGTAACAAGTAATGCAATACTAAGAAAAGTTGTTTCAAATTTGAGGAGGCCAAAAAGAAAGAGTGGAACAGGTCTATTTGAGGAGACCAGTGGTGACTGGCGAGTGGAAGAGAAACAAGAGAATAGTCTACGGGTAAAGTAGAAACACCATTTTTGGCTGTTTAACAAACTATTTAACAAACACCCCTAATAGCTGATTAATCTGGTCGAAAAGCCAAATAACAGTCAAATCAGCCAAAAATGGCTGGCAAGCTATTAACCTGTAACACCCCGGCCCAGCAAGACCCGAGGTAGTTACTCCGGACAAATAGTATTGTCCTCACAAACCGCCACTAGCCTTTTACGCGCACTTTGTCCTCACTCGTGCGCGCCCTGAGAAACTTCCCAGGGGGTCACCCATCCCAAGACTACTCCCGTGCAAGCACGCTTAACTTTGGAGTTCTTGGCTAATGAGCCCCCTTAAAAGGAGATGCACCTTGTTGGTATGAGTAGTACTATTAATCCGTTTATATTAAATCTCAAGTGTTACAATCACCCCCACTTAGGAACACAACGTCCTCGTTGCGCCCATAAACCAATCTCAAATCTCAATCAAATCCCAGAATCTTCCCCCGCTAAGTGCCCGCCCGATATCCAACGGGTCAGCACACTGTCGCGGGATTGTTCTGATACCATTTGTAACACCCCGGCCCAGCCAAGACTACTCCCGTGCAAGCACGCTTAACTTTGGAGTTCTTGACTAATGAGCTCCCTGAAAAGGAGATGCACCTTGTTGGTATGAGTAGTACTATTAATCCGTTTATATTAAATCTCAAGTGTTACAATCACCCCCACTTAGGAAGTGCCCGCCCGATATCCAACGGGTCAGCACACTGTCGCGGGATTGCTCTGATACCATTTGTAACACCCCGGCCCAGCAGGACCCGAGGTAGTTACTCCGGACCAATCACTACAACAAAAACCAACTATAGAGGCAACTCTTTGAGACAAATTGTCTCTAAAAGATCCTTTTAGCATCATAGAAATAAGGGTTGCCTCTAAATATATAAACTCTAAATACATTTGAGGCAACCGTAGATTAATTGTCTCAAAAAGGTACTATTTGAATCAATCTTTTTAGGGTTGCCTCTAAAAGCCCGTTACAAAAGTATGGTCGCCTCTAAAACATTTGATTCTAAAAGTGTGTCATTTATAGAGGCCACATTTTGGGGCAAGTATTTTTTTGTCCTCGGCTAGATGCGATTGGTGACAATTAATTAAATTATTATTGCTTATCAAGTATTCAGATTTCAAAATTTGAGTGTTTTTAATCCGCTTAGAGCCCGTTTGGGGACGTCTTTTTTCGGCTTATCGGACTTATCTGCCAATTTTTTCGCCAAACACGTAATTTTTGATTTTGTGCTGGCGCTGAATTGTGTAATAATAAGAAAAAATAAGGTTGGAGTTACTTTTCTGGCTGTATTGGCTTAAGTACTGTAGAGAATCATTTTAGCTATTTTTTCATATAATTTTTTATTTTATTTATTAATAACAAATATTTTAAATATTATATTTTCATATAAATCAGCAGAATCAGCCACTTCAGCTAGAATTCATAAATTTCAGGAGTATCAACCATTTCAGCCAATTTTCAGTTTTACCAAACGACTCTTAATATATTTTCCCACTAATCAAATTTTTCTCTAAAATTTAGCCTCGTCCAGTTTCTCTAAAATATACTTTACTACGTAATAATCAACCCGCCAAAATCAACCCACAAAATTTTTCGTGAAATTCGTCCCGCCTTTTGTACATTCCCGCCGTACAAGTAAAACATTTAATGTAATAATTAAGGTATTTACATCCAATTCCACTAATCCACTCCATTCTTGCCGCCTTCTCTTCCCAAATCCTCTTAACCCTACGCACCTTCCATCAATCTCAACCCCATCCTCTATCGCACGTACAGGCCAGAGAAGAGAGCATTCGACAATTCTTCCTCAATCTAGGCTAGAGGGTCTCGTCTTCATCTTCTCCTGGCGTTCCCCGTGCCTGCTCCATCAACGGAAGGTATGAATCCCTTAATTCGATCTCGTGCCTGCTCCATCAACGGAAGGTATGAATCCCTTAATTCGATCATCCCCACTTCTGAGTGAAATCGTAGATATAGTGATTTTTTAAATAAATCAATCTTCCGACCCGTTTCCCCTGGTGACCTGCTTTAGTGTGACATTTGATATGCCTTCTCTTGTAGTTTTTTATTACCTTATAAATTATCATTATGGTTGAAGCTATAAATTGCTATGATTGTGTAAATGACTGTTTTGTGAATTGAGAGTGATTTTGTTCTGTTTCATTAAATTGCTATATTGAGATGAGTGTATATGTATGTCATGGCCCCTTAACTATTAAGGGACCTGGAGGGGCTTGTGCTCCTGCAGTCCTATGGTTCTTTTTATTATATATACGGAGTATATGTATACATATCCTGTCATGGCCCCTGCTTGGATTAATACAGATGAGGAGTTTGAAGCGATTTGCCTTTTACTAGGTAAAATGGTTAGTCCTTCATTGTTTAGTGAATTGGCTGGGCCCGCTGATGCTGGCAGCTCCCTTTTACCTATGTGTCCGAAGGTGGAATTGGGATTGGGGTATTAGGCTATGGTAATTTTTGGATAGCTTTTGCTAGACTTTTTGGGGTGTGGGTGAAATGGGAGGATAAATTTTTATACGGAGTATTTAGGGATTAGGATTGACTAGAAAGTCATATGCATATTTGAATGCCAACATTTATTAGTCCTCCACTGAAAGCTTTTGAAAGTCAAAGTATTTTGTAAATGGGTGTTATAGATATTTTCATGTATTGTGATCAATGTTTTATCTAGCCTCTTGGTAGTATTTATTGTGTATTTAATAGGCCTTAAATGGAAAAGGCTACTAAGCTAGATTAGGAATGGGCCTCCTAAAAAGGAGAGCCCATATCATTGTAAACCCTACCATTCTAAGGGAGCTATAAATAGACCCCTTAGGAATGGCTAGGTTAAGCTTTCCTCACTCAGAAATATTCCCTGCTCATAGAATAGAGCCTACGGAAGTTTTACGCTACATATTCTTCATCTTTATGTAAACTTTCTGGCTATCAATGGAAAGCTTCTTCTACTCCTTTTAATCAGATCTTATACATTATAGAGTAGAAATAGGGACCAACAATTGGTATCAGAGCCGAGCGTGTGACCGATTGAAGTTTTTGCAAATTTATCGATCGAGTGAAGACAGAAGAAAACTCTTGCGTGAAACTCATCGGCGAAGTTTTTGCTACTTGAGCGATTTTCTATACTGCTTTTGTTGTTATTTTTGCAGGAAAATGTTTACAGGGAAGTGTTTCTAGACCTGCAAGAATTCACTCTGTGAAAAATTGCACCCTGAAATTTGGCGTACAGGTTAAGCCAGATTTGAGCGATCCTGCAGTTTCTCGCAATTCCCTGAAAAGAAGAACAGGTTCGCGCAACAAGTCTTCTGCGCGATTTCGAGTTTCGCGCAACTTGCCCTCTGCGCGATCTCAACTTCGCGCGATCCAGCACTTGAGCAATTCTAGACTTGCGCCATCTTTTACTCACTTGAGCGATTTCAAGTTCGCGCAAATACAGCTTGCCCGGTCTTTACACTTGAGCGATCCTCTACTTGAGCGATCCTCTTGTTGCGCGATTTGAAGTTGAGCTATTTACAGGTTGAGAGATTTGGAGTTGAGCGATCTTATACTTGAGCGATCTCTAGCAAGTTGAGCGATCTTTTGAGAGTCGAGCGATCTTTGTAAAGTTGAGCGATCTTTGTAAAGTTGAGCGATCTTTGTAAAAGTTGAGCGATCTTTTGAGAGTTGAGCGATCTTTGTAAAGTTGAGCGATCTTTGTAAAAGTTGAGCGATCTTTTTAGGAGTTGAGCGATCTTTGGAAGAGTTGAGCGATCCTTTTTAGGAGTTGAGCGATCTTTGGAAGAGTTGAGCGATCCTTTTAGGAGTTGAGCGATCTTTGGAAGAGTTGATCGATCTTTTCAAAGTTGAGCTATCTTTAAAAAAGTTGAGCGATCTTCTAAAGTTGAGCGATCTTTTTAGGAGTTGAGCGATCTTTTCAAAGTTGAGCAATCTTTTACAAACTTGAGCGATCCTTTACAACTTGAGCGATCCTAAAAAGTTGAGCGATCCTAAAAAGTTGAGTGATCCTTCAAAAGTTGAGCGATCCTTCTACAACTCGAGCAATCCTTCAACACTTGAGTGATCTCAACACTTAAGCAAAAGATTTGTCCAACTGCTATCCTTGCGCGATCTTCCCCAACCAGAACAGCCTGCGCGAAACATATTTGTGCGCAATCTTTCCCTTGCGCGATCTGAGTTGCGCGATTCAACTGTGATCGCGCGATTTCACTTACACCTGCGCGATCATAGCGTTGCCCTTCTGCGCAAATAGGGTGTTGCACGTTTTTTTCTCTGGCGTGATTCTCAGAAAACTTCAATCAACCACACGTCAACGATCATTTTTCAACAGTCAATCATGACCACTCCCAATATTGCTGATAAAGTGACTGCCCTCTCTGCTGAAAACAAGAATGCAGACAGCGCTGTAAGTACTTCTAATCCTTCTGTTTATACTTGCTCTTGCTCAAAAACTGATATGCATGATAAATTTAAGGAGCTAGAGGTGAAATATGATAGATTGTATGATGTCTATAATCAACTGCGTGAAAAACAGACATGCTCAAACATCAAAATAATCAATTCAGAGAAAACTATCACTAAGCTCACAACTGAAAATAAGAGACTTAGTGCTAGCGAAAAAGAACTGACAGAGAAGCTTAGAACAACTGAGAAAGAGAGAATTAGACTTTTTGGTGTCAATAATTTACTTATGGAAAGAAGGGGTGCTCTTTACACTAAAATTAAAGAACTCGAAGACCTGTTAGCCAAGAGGGACCAAACAGACCAGACTATTTTCCTTAACCAGCCTAAGGACACTCGTTTCTATAACGCCAAGGAGGGTCTGGGTTTGACCAATCCTCAGAACCTGAAAAAGGTCAATTGTAGACAACTCTATGATGTTAGATACATGAAAATAGGATTGACCAAACTCATGGCCTTCACTGGAGCTGAAGAAACGAATGCCCTCGAGGACGAAAAGAGAAAGACAAAGGCTGGTGTCGAGGTTCCTTTTGACTACACAGAGTTGAACAAGAGTTACAAAACCAAAGAACCCCCGCTAACACCTGCTGATGAAGTCATAACTTATGCTCCTGAAAAGGAAACTGTGCAAGATGGAGAGGAACCTTCAACTTCAGAACCTGTAGTCAAACCAGCTTACATTCCACCTCTTGTGAGAAAGTTTGCTGAGTTAAAAGAATCTTTTGAAAAGGAGAAACATGTTTTAGAAAAAGAAAAAGATCAACTTTTGAAAGAGATATCCATGTTAAAAACATCCTCTCGGTCCATCACAGTTTCTCAACCTTCTTCCCTCTCTTTCTCAGAAAAATGTTTAGAAAATTCAACCAACAGTTCTAAAACTTCTTCCACTCACTCTGAGCCTCCTTCTCAGACCGGAAACCATGTGAAGAAGAGAGTTGAGAAGAGAGGAGAGTGGATCGAGGAGAAGTTAAGAAGGAGGAAGAAAGAAGAAGAATCTCATCTAGGAAATAAGAATCAGCGTTCGAGTGCCTTGTTTTATGCCAAGAATAAGTCTAGATCTGGCATTAGTGAGCTTTCAACTAGTAATACTAGAAGTGGTGTTCCTAGGAATCTCCTAAGCGAACCCTCGACTAGTAATGCTAAAAGAGTGGCTCCTAAGTTTTCTAGTTCTAAGACATCTGTCAAGAATCGCAACTCTAGTGCTTGTTCTCTGAATTGTGTTAAGCCAATGAAAGTTTGCTGTTTTGAGCCTGCTTCCTCCTCCATCAAAGATAAGAATGTGAATGTTCAGAGATGCCCAAAGAAATCAACTGCTGTGAAGGTGGACTTTGAGGGAGAGTACAAATTGCCGTGTTTAAGGTATCCCCTCAAGGTTCGCTCACTTAAACATTTGAGAAGGCTCTCTCAGGAAACAATTTTAAAAGATCATCTGTCTGAACATTCACTCACTGTTAACGAAATCTCTCTCGCTCCAAAGCTCAAACAACAATGGGTTCCTAAGGCCGAAGCTGAGAAACTAAGAACGTCAAATCCTTCTCAATCAGCTGGCTTAGGTTCCCACATCAAACAAAAATTAAAACAGCTCTTCACCACTAATAAGGATGGACCCATCTGGAGGTGGGTACCAAAACACACTTAATCTGTTTTGCAGGGCCGTCATGTGTGGTACCTGATCCGATTGCTCCACACACATGGCGGATATGACGAGCTGTGAGCAACCAACTGGTGCACATTATTAAGGGGAGTATTGGCATGTATACTACCTCACTAAGCAGAAAATCAACAAATGCACACCTCAACACCAACACATGCCAAGAAGAAACAACAAGTGCTTATTCTGAGGGGGAGTGTTTCTTTTTCACTCCTTCTGGTGCCTTACAACGAAGAAAGCACAATTCTGAGGGGGAGTTACAATTTTCTCCTCCTGACGCAAATCAAGGATCAATGCAAGACAACCCAAGGATGTTATGACAGAACTAGTACCAATCAGAACCGTCTACAGGATCCAGAACTTGTACCCATCAAGGAGAACAACTCGAAGTTGGAACCAAAGGTCTTATCCTGACATGATGATGTCGTGGTGACTGTTTTGACAAGGCGCAAAATTTAGAAGACACTGAACAAAAACTACCGAAGCACCAGAGGTGTACCACTAACCATTATGGGGAAAACTCAACTAAGCAATGGATGCCTCTGGTGCGAGAATTCTGAAAGCCACCACTGACGACACCAAGGTGACCAACACCAAAGAGTTCATGCATCAAGTGCTCCAAACACTAGAATTGATAATGGGATGAAGTTCAAGAACAAGGGGCTAATTGAGTTCTACGAAGCTCAGGGAATTACACAACAGTTCTCTGCACCTGAAACACCAAAGCAAAAGGATGTCGTAGAACGATCGAACAAGACCTTGGTGGAAGCAACCAGAACCATGCTAATACAGTCAAAGCTTCCTCATTTCATGAGCGCCGAAGCTATCAACACGGCTTGCTTCACACAGAACTGGACGGTGATTCACAAATGATCCGACAAGATGTCCTATGAGATTGTGTTCAAGCGACTCCCTAACATTGCCTTCTTCCGCATCTTCCGCTACAAGTGCTACATTATGAACAACAAGGATGCTAGGGGACAGCTTGATCCAAAAGCAACTGAAGACAAAGAGGCTCAATCATCTTCTGAAGTATGAGGACAGAGAGACGAGACAAGATCGGATGAGCACGCTGTATTAGATTCTCTGTTCGAGCACTTTTACAGTCAACCACGTGCATCACCAGCTACAACCGCTACAAATTCTCAGATCTTCCTGTTATATGCTCCCACCGCAGAGAAAACACTCACTCCCACTCAGAATGATGATGAGCACACAGATGACAAAGCTGAATATGAACCATCTACCCCGCATAATGATCATCCTGAAGCAATTGCAACACAATAAACCCCAGAGACACAACAAGATCGAGAATACACTGATCCAGATCATCCAGTCCTAACTCCACTACCTCTACAACATGAGAGAAAGTGGACGAGGGCACATCTGCAAGAACTAATAATTGGTGATCCATCAAAAGGAATCAGTACCAGAACCGCTTCAGCCAATGAGTGCTTATATTCATATTTCCTGAGTCAGAAAAACAACAACAAATATGACTGAAGCATTGGCTGATCCGGATTGGGTGATTGCGATGCAGAAAGAAACGAACCAGTCTGAAAGATTGAAAGTTTGGACCCTGGTGCCTATGTCTTACAGAAAAACCATTATTGGCACCAAATGGGTATCCAAGAACAAGAAGGATGAGGACAGTGTGATTATCAGAAACAAGGCCCGCCTGGTAGCAAAAGGTTACAATCAACAAGAAGGAATCGACTACGATGAGACCTTTGCACCAGTGGCGAGGATTGAGGCCATCAGATTATCTCTTGATTATGTTGCTCACAAAAGATTCACCGTCTGTCAGATGAATGTAAAGACTGCATTTCTGAATGGAGACCTGAAAGAAGAGGTCTATGTAGCACAACTTCATGGATTTGTAGATTCTGAATGCCCCAAACCCTAGAACAAGATGAATACAATGAACTGGCCAATAAAAAGACATCATGGAAGAAATGATCATGTTAAGCTATGTTATGCCGATCAAGCTCATCTCCCAGGTCAAATCCGACAGACTACCATGACCATGGAGGACTCTGATAGCAACTTTGAACAAGTGCTGCATTGCCAAACACAATAGCTTCGACATGTGTATCATCTATCTTCCGACTGCCTTCCATGGTGTGGCATTCAACAAAAACGACGATTTTGTCTCGCTGATCTGGGACGACATCAGGAAGAAGAAAAACATCGATCCATTCAAACATCTACCATATATGAGACGGTTTTCTATGCTGATGCGACATGTCTCTAGAACAACTCCAACTATCCACCAAAGACTATCTACTGAGATTCTGAGAACGTCAGCACTCCATCCCTCAAGTACATTCAGATGGTGACTGAGGATCCTACACTCTTACCATTCACCATACTTGTGTCTCTGCTGCAGCTAGCTAATCTGAATGATCCATCTGTCTGACGCTACTGCTAGAAGAACAATATCATACTCCCTATGGCTCAGATAAACCCCCCTGAGCCTACCCCGGGGAGTCAGCCGAGAGATAGTGAGGGTCCTGAGAGTTCTACCCAGCCACAAAGACAAGTGGCAAGTCGGCCCCATGATGATCAGACTACGTCTGCTGAGGGCCAATCCCAAGTTGCTGAGGAGATTTCCCATGATTCGCCAAGCGTAGCCAGAATAATAAACGCTGACGATGAGGGCTCCGGTAGCAAGGCTAACAAACGCAACAAAGTCAACAAGGATGATGAGATTAATGATGATGCGGACGACAACGCTAATCAAGCCAGGGAGCCTCCGGTACAAAAACGCCGACTCATTATCAGGCTCCCCACGGAAACAGAAATAGAGGCGTCTTACTCACGAACAAACAAAGAAGGAAATATCATAAGTGAGACGCGCTCCAAGCATCAAAATGACATACTTCCTCATCATTCACTCCTACACAGAGAATACAAACCGCAAGCAGATTGACCAAAGAATTAGCCATGTTTGACGAGTGTACAAACCTAGATGTAGTAAACCGGACTGACCCCATAGGAGCAGAAGCTGACTTTCTCAGTTTCTGAGTAGAAGACGCAGCATCTAGTCCAACTGCGCATGCACAAGCCACACCTAGCCACTCTGCTGCCTCCCAACAGGTAGTAGTTTCACAAATAGGGGATCTTATACCCACCTCTCTGCCCCCTTACGGAGCAGTTGGGGACATACATAGTGGTCTATCACCCCGGGCTACTACCCCTTCTTCAATCACATTGAGTCTAGGTGTCACACTCCCTACATTTTCAACTTTTCTAGGACACATACACTCCTCACACAACCACATCTACAGGTCCACTTTCCCTGTCAACAACGATCGGAGATACTTCGATGATGATCGGAAGTCCTGCCGCTCAACAGATAACTCAATTATTATTTGCAGGCCACACACCAGTAAACTTTACTGATGTTGTGACAACGGTTACTACCCCTGTAACCGGACAACCCTAACCCTACCGACCTTGCAGTCATTCAGCAGCGTTGCTTGGATTCCACCATTAAACCATGGGTGCACGAAGCAATAACCGCTCGGGCATAGGAATTCAGCTTCACCCCGACGCTTCTTAATGACATCATCAAACTCTAACTCAACCCTCATCCTCCCACTCCCAACAGCAACTCACCCCAATCCTTATCCTATCCCATTTACAATGCCATTCGATGACCTAGCATCCATTATGCTAGCGAGAATTCTTGAAAACGGAGAAGCTCCACTCACTGACAAACAAAGAGCTCTTTTTGTAATACCTGAAACCGAAAGCACATGCCATGACAGTCTCCGCGGTCACAAACATTTGCATGAGGACTCCAATGATTCGGCTCCTCATGAGGGGGAGAATAAGAGGCAACGGATACTCGAGCATGGTGCTTCATCTAGCCAACAACCCCAACTTGAACCCTCAAACAACCTAGATTAAATGCAAGAATTCTCTCAAGGATGCAAATTTTAAGGGGGAGTTTTCAAAGTTCTCCTCCCAAGCGCCAAACATCGTCAAAGACATCCTACTCAGTGCTCCAGTTGAGGGGGAGTATAGAGAGAGAATAAAGAAACATATCAATGAGAGAGATGTCCTAATGGCTTAGTAAACCCAACTAAGCCTACCCAAGGGACAAAGCCGAGAGTGAGTAACTGAGTGAATATTATGAGAGTGAGGAAGCAGAAGGCTCCGATGAGCAAGAAGACAATAATCAATGACAAATCTGCTACCTCAAATGAGCTATCAATCGAGGAATCAATCCCAGTCACTCAAATACTCCGGACAATCCCCATAGGTTCAGGACTGAATTTATTCAGATCCCGGGTAGAAGTCACTGCATTTTGTCCAAACAGCGCGTGCACAACCCTACCCTAGACCACTCACATGTCTCCCAACAGACAGGTGTTTAATCACTGTTCACGGGGAACCTCATCTCTTATCACCGTCTCCTTCTGAGGCGACTGATACTGACTACAGTGGCCCTCAGCCCCATGCCACTGAACTTTCATTGATCACGTTGTGTCTAGTTATCTCACTCCTAAATGTTTTGAATTTTCTAGGACACAGACACATTTTTAGAGTCAGTTGCAGGTCCAAGTGACCATGCGAGAACTTCCATAGGCTCATCTTCTATAGATGCAGACCGATGATTGGATGGAAGTCCTGATGTTGCAACATAGAAATCACCAACATTTTCAGGCCATCATTTAGAGTTCATCTCCATAGTGATGATAACGGGTGTCTACATGATCCCGGGGGGCTACAATTATCTATGCTGATCCTAGTGATCATGCCATAACAACCAGAGTGACATCTACTTTAGATGTTTCACAATGATTGGTTGGAAGTCCTGTTAGAGCTACAACGTTTCTATCATTATATACAGGCCACACATCAGTGTTTACATTGATGTTGTGTTAACGGAACACCACAGTGTCTCCGATCCTTATCCTTTCATTTTTTTTTCAGAATAAAACAATAAAGGCATGACATCCCGATTCATGGGATCGTCATGAGGGGGAGAGTGGTCCACATGCTGTTTACACTCAAAAACCATTCCCGGACACTTCTCTCCTCCAACTAAAAATGACGGCTCTCCACTCTTTCAGATTCATCAACTACCAAGTCAGCTTCAGATCTAATGGTCAGCTATGCTCACAAGTCAACCATCATTTTCCGCTGTGCTACCGACAATTGTTCCTCAAAAGCATTCACGATCGAATAGTCAGAAAAGGCTACATTCTGGAGGATACAGAGGCCGGATGATCAAATATTGAAGATGAATTCCTTGTGCGCCTAGATCTCTTCAGAACATTCATTCTAGAAGGCGCCATATGACTTCATTCAAGCTGATCAAGAGCAGTTTCTGGAAAGCAAGGATTAAAAGCAAGATTTTGAAGAATTCCTCAACTCCCAGCATCAAAGAACAAATTGAATAAATAACACCAAGGGGGAGATTGTAAGGATTTCTTCATGAAGCCTTTCCAAGAAGATAAAAGAAGTTGAGACCAAAGAAAGAAGAAATTGAAAGAATTTGACCGAATGAAGGTGGTGCTAGACGCAATCAACGCTCGACTCGAAAAGAGGAGAATGCTGCGCCAATATGAACATGCTCTAGCACTGCGAAGCAACTACTACAAGAGGCAGAAGGATCCACAAGAGCTGACAAAGAACATCTGATCACAAAGGGGGAGATTGTTAGAGATATTTTCATGTATTGTGATCAATGTTTTATCTAGCCTCTTGGTAGTATTTATTGTGTATTTAATAGGCCTTAAATGGAAAAGGCTACTAAGCTAGATTAGGAATGGGCCTCCTAAAAAGGAGAGCCCATATCATTGTAAACCCTACCATTCTAAGGGAGCTATAAATAGACCCCTTAGGAATGACTAGGTTAAGCTTTCCTCACTCAGAAATATTCCCTGCGCATAGAATAGAGCCTACGGAAGTTTTACGCTACATATTCTTCATCTTTATGTAAACTTTCTGGCTATCAATGGAAAGCTTCTTCTACTCCTTTTAATCAGATCTTATACATTATAGAGTAGAAATAGGGACCAACAATGGGTAATAATCAAGACATGTACCCTTTTTTTTTTTTTTGTTTAGACATGTACCTTCTTTTAGAAATAAAGTATAATAAAAATAAAATAAAAAGTTGTGCCACAATGGCGGATGGCGGACTTCTGAACAGCTTATAGTATGCAACGTCGTGTTCTCTTCGGTACTTCCTCTTACTACCGCCTACCTTACCTTTCCTAATATATGCCCCTCCAAGGTACCCGTGCTGGTTCCGCCGCCACTGGGCCCCTAGTTTGAGCTCGTTTCCTTTCCTCACATATGTGAATCAGCAACATAGTCTTCAAATTTTGGATTTTCTGATATTTTTTATCTTCTTGTATAGACACTTAAAACTTTAATTCTTTCAAAAGTATTTGTGTTTATCTTAATAAGATTTTTTTAAAAAGGAAAACAATGTATGATTCAGCAGTCTCAAATCTCCTAGACTAGCAAACTGCAGAACGGTAAGGATATAACATAGATCTTTTATAGAAATAGGGATCGAGGAGAAGATAGTTCTTCTAATCCAAGGTTTTTACACTATTATGAAAATGGTAAAAAGCGTTGCTGGTATATGTAAAAACCAGATTTCAACAAGATAAGATAGCTTCTTTACTCCTCTTTCCTCTAAGAGTAGATGAGGATCTACTTATTTCTTTGCTGCATTGGAAAAACCCTGCTCTGGTTTGACCAAACTCAATTGCCCACCATCCTTTGTAGCGACAGTGGCAGCGTTTACTTCATTGCATGGATCTATGAACTTGGTCAGCTCACGATCGGCATCTGTGTGATTGGGAGGGACTGACTTCACCTTTTTTTGGCCCTTAAAAAGATTGGCTTTTTGAGTCATCTTCTAAGGTTTTGGTTGAAATCTTGCGCTCTCCTGCGGCCAACAACTAGGCCATTAAGGTAGTGAACTGATTTGAGAAGTTTAAATTAAAAAAAAACTAATTATGGGGTAATCAAGTTTTGTTGTAATATTGGAGGAGTGAAGTTTTTAAACTTATAATAGTATCTTAAAAAAACAATTAATAGTACTGTTATAATAAACTGTTAAATAATCAATTGTTAATAAAACATTGTCATATATAACTATTATGTAATAGATTGATTATTAATAATAGTCTATATTATAGTTTATATAATATTATCTCTTTTCAATTTCCTTGTCTTGTGAATCAACTGCATAGTCTTCAAAATGAAGATTTTATTAAATTCTCTATGTCTTCTTTTCACAGCCTCTATAGTGTGACTGCCCTTCCGTAATTTCCATGTGGACAGTTTTACCGATTTTCTGTGCTGACAGCCTCGTTATCTCTACTTTAAATAACAGTCTAATTGTCTAACGGCCCCATTATGTCCTATCTTTCTGTCTGCATCTGAAACTGTTGCTTGTACATAGTACATAGTATATTATTATTATTATTATTGTTAAGAACTGTGAAGTGGCTGTGATGATATCGACTTATGTTTTCTCTTCCTTTCTGGGCTACTAATATTGAGGCATTTGGAGGACCTGATCCGTATCTTGGCGAGGCAACCCGGAAAAGGACCCGGTTGTTGCAGACTTGCAGCCATGGCGGTTTCGACTATCCATTTCCCCGGGAGAAATAGATCTGGCCTCTCAAAGGAGTTCTCTGTGAATTCCATAAAAATATGATATTTCTTGTATGCAATAATAAAAGTTTTACTCTTAGGTATATCCTTCGATTTTTATGCTTAAAAAGAAAAAGATAACTTAAGTTCACAGAATGGATAAGAACCTAAAATTTCAATCTATGTGTCCATTTAAATATTTATTATGCTAAGCTTTATGTATCATATACTATTATAAGCTGAAATAATATTGCTGTTTTCTTTTGAAGCTGCGAATATCAAGAAGAAAGTTTACAAGTCAAATACTCCTAGAGGTCCCACGAGAAATCTACAATTGGCAAAACTGAGACCCGGTGAGAGGAAGAAAGTAGACTTTAACATAAAGGGAGAACCCATTGGTGTTAATAGAGCTAGTCTAGCGAACTATTGTGGTGCCATTGTTAGAGATACTCTTAATGCACCACTTTATCAGATTGAAGAGTTTTCACAAATACCCGATGAGAAAAAGGATAAGATGTGGCGGCTTATTTTGGTATTGATAATTTTAATCTATGTAAATAGTACATTAGTTTTATTTAAGTTATTTAATTTTGCTAAGAGCTATTCAATTTTGCAAGAAAAAATTTGATATTGGGCTTGATGATGTTGAAGATGAAGAGCAATATGAAAAGCTAAGTGAAAAGAGAAAAAAGACTTTGATGAAATCTTTGAAAAAGAAGTACAAAAGTTATAGAGGAAGACTAAAAAGTAATTATTACGATACTGAAGACACAGATGTGGAACGGTTAAAGGATGAAAATAAACCACCGTGTGTTAACAAAAAAGAATGGAAGTGGCTTGTGGAGTATTTTGGATCTCCAAAGTTTTAGGTAAAATTATTTATTCATTTATGTACATGGTTGGATTTTGCGTGAACATTAGGACTTGGTAGCATTCCTTGTTAAATCTGTAGCAAATCGTTAAGAAAATCTAATATTTTAATTGTGTTGGCTTAATAGAATTGTGTTTATTTTTTTAAAATCTGATATTACAGGACTGGTTATTCCAAGTTGTCGTATGAAGTAGATACTTGATACTTTTTCAAGTTTTGCACATATTTTTCAGTTTTGCCTTAGCTGCCCTCTTTTTTAATTTTTTACTTCCATATTGTTTGCTTTCATATAACAGGAGATGAGTGAACGAAATAGTAAGAACCGCTCATGCCAAACTGCTGGACACACCGCTGGCACAAAGAGTTTTGCTCAAGTTATTCATGAAGTGGTACTAGTTTGTGTCCTACGAGTCATTCCATTTATATTTTGAACTATTTAACGGCTAATTATTAAAGTTTTTGCATACTAGTGTGAAAAAGAGCAAGTCATGCCGAACATATTGGAAGCATACGAGATAACCCATACCAAAATTGATAAGACGCCAGTGAATGATGTTGCGAAGCAAAATATTGTAAGTAAAGTAGTATAACTATATGCAATTTTTTTGTTGTTGATTTTTAATTTCAGCTCTTGTATATGATATGTGTAAGATATTGAGAAGTCTTATATAACGTTAATGACCTTGTACTTCGAGTTTGTTATTTTGTGCTCCTGTATGTACCTTCCGATGTATATTGTAATTAGCACTACATATCAAAGTATCACATATAGTCAGCTCTTAATGTATCACAAAATTTGACTACATACCAAAGTATACAAAATCTGATCATATACCAAAGTATACAAAATTTGACCATGTACCAAAGTATCACACATATATATATATATAGTATACGAGTGGACTGTCTGTTATACTTTGGTATGTAGTCAAATTCTAAACAATTCATTGCTTTGTACTCCAATTAAACTGTTTATACTTCTTATATGCCTGACATATAATTTCAGATGTTAGTTTTAAAAAATCAGTTTATATTAGTTTTATGTATTATAGATTTACAATCTGTTTTTATTTTTTATATTAGTTTTATGTACTAAAATATGTTACTTGTAAAAATCAGAGTATTTTGAAATATGATATTCGAATCACACAAGCTTGATTGCTTTATTTTTGCTTCTTAATTAGTGTGTTGTAAAACTGATATCACTCTGCTACAAACTTTGTCACTACTTTCAGTTTGTTATTATGTAGTGTAGTAATTGTGTTAATACTCATGTTTGAACCTTTAATTTTTATAGTAAAAAATGAAGGAGCTTTTAGAGCAACGTGCGGCAGGGAAAAATAATTTGACGGATGAAGAAATTTATGAAAAAGTTAAATCCAAAGGAAAATGCCAACGTGATCGTCGAATGGGAGTAAGTCCTTCCATTACATCAATGTATGGGTCATTCAGTGAAGGAGAACAATTGCGTAAAGAAGCAGAAGAAGCCAAGAAAGAAGCTAATGAGGCTAAGAAAGAAGCATATGAGGCCAATGAGAAAAACAAAGTGCTCACCAAAGAAGTGAAGCGTTTCAAAGGCGAGATGAAAAATATGAAAGGTTGTATGGAGAAATTGTTGGACATCATGGGTTATGATATCTCAGATTTAATAACGAATGAGGTGTGTCATCATATTAATTTCTTTAATCTTTATTAAGAAGTATTTCGAGTTTTTTTTTATTATGAAATACAGAGTATTTATTTACAATTTTTTATGTGCCAGGTTGACGAGGAGAGTGACGAAGTGTCATCGGATGGAGAAGATCAGTGAATTATTTGAAATGATTTTGTCCTTAGCTTGTAGTTATATTTGACTTCACTTTTGATTAGTAGGCAATACATTTCTTTAGCTATGTATTAATAAATTGAATATTATTGACTTATTATAAATTTTTGAAGTTAGTTATTTACTTATTTGTAATAGTTGGATGACTAAACTTTGCTTTGTATTTATTTATGCTACATAATAATGCAGTTTTTGCTTTGTTATTATAGTTTGTGTAACTTAATTTAAGTAGTCATGTAACAATATGTTTAAATTAATTGAGACAATATAATATGATTGTTGTTGAATGCATCCTTTTGTAGTCATCTAAAACCATATAATAAAAAAATGTGTTTGAATATGCATTGCTATATGACGTTGCCTCTAATGATATTTAGAGTCACCATAATATAATTATTTCTAATTATATTTTGAGACATCATATTTTGGGTTGTCACTAATGGTGTTTAAGGACGGGATAATAGGTTTGCTTCAAATAATGTTTTGGGACTATATTATGATTGCCTCAAATAATGTTTTGGAACAAGGTGACATGGTTGCCTCAAATGGTGTTTAGAGACAAGGTGACATGGTTGTCTAAAATGATATTTTGGGACACGATCATATGGTTGCCTCTAAATGCATATCATTAGAGTCAAATATTTTGTTGCCTCTAAAGCTAGATTTAGAAGCAACCATCATTTAGGGACAGATTAATTAGGGACACCTTAGAGGCACCCAATAAATTGCCTCAAAAAGTAATTAGAGGCAATATCTTCATATATAGGGACAACTATGGCTTGCCTCTACAAACCATTTTTTGTGTAGTGAATAATACTGTCCTCACAAACCGCCACTAGCCTTTTACGCGCACTTTGTCCTCACTCGTGCGCGCCCTGAGAAACTTCCCAGGGGGTCACCCATCCCAAGACTACTCCCGTGCAAGCACGCTTAACTTTGGAGTTCTTGGCTAATGAGCTCCCTTAAAAGGAGATGCACCTTGTTGGTATGAGTAGTACTATTAATCCGTTTATATTAAATCTCAAGTGTTACAATCACCCCCACTTAGGAACACAACGTCCTCGTTGCGCCCATAAACCAATCTCAAATCTCAATCAAATCCCAGAATCTTCCCCCGCTAAGTGCCCGCCCGATATCCAACGGGTCAGCACACTGTCGCGGGATTGTTCTGATACCATTTGTAACACCCCGGCCCAGCCAAGACTACTCCCGTGCAAGCACGCTTAACTTTGGAGTTCTTGACTAATGAGCTCCCTTAAAAGGAGATGCACCTTGTTGGTATGAGTAGTACTATTAATCCGTTTATATTAAATCTCAAGTGTTACAATCACCCCCACTTAGGAACACAACGTCCTCGTTGCGCCCATAAACCAATCTCAAATCTCAATCAAATCCCAGAATCTTCCCCCGCTAAGTGCCCGCCCGATATCCAACGGGTCAGCACACTGTCGCGGGATTGCTCTGATACCATTTGTAACACCCCGGCCCAGCAGGACCCGAGGTAGTTACTCCGGACCAATAGTACTGTCCTCACAAACCGCCACTAGCCTTTTACGCGCACTTTGTCCTCACTCGTGCGCGCCCTGAGAAACTTCCCAGGGGGTCACCCATCCCAAGACTACTCCCGTGCAAGCACGCTTAACTTTGGAGTTCTTGGCTAATGAGCTCCCTTAAAAGGAGATGCACCTTGTTGGTATGAGTAGTACTATTAATCCGTTTATATTAAATCTCAAGTGTTACATAACCAAACACCCCAAAGACTCACTATTTTTTGGTTTGAGAATATGATGGAATAAAGCAAAATGGCTCACTAAACTATCTGTGCTTCTTTGTTATGAAGCATGAGTCATTCCGTGAAATTTTCGACGCAATTTTCACTATGGGTCATCCGTAAACAGTCTCTTCGTGCTTTAATACAAGGGTAAGACTGCGTATATCCGACCCCCCTACCCCACCATAGGTGGGAGCCTTTGAGGCACTGAAGTAATGATGATGAATGACTAGTGAAAAGAAAAACACCTCACTTCCTTATAATATACTACTGTGTACTAATAATGTTTTTTTCTAAAGAACCACATAATATTTTTTTTGGAAGAATGTGACTTATATTAAAATAACAGAACTTAAGTATGTTACAAAATGACAAAAAGTCTTCTGTCTGCGGTCTGCTCTCGAACCACACTTAAAATCTATCACCTCCATAGTAGCAATAAGATTCGTTGATCCTGTAATGAGTTTAACTAAGCCAATGACATGCAAACCAGACTTCTCATCACCTGACTTAAATTCTAGAATCTTTCTGCTATGAAATCAAAACAAACCCAAAACAACATGCAGTTCGAGAGAAAAACACTACCAAAATAAAACAGAACTAAATCAGACTCCACTCATCTTCTTCCAAATCCTAGACTCTCTTGCACTCCATGGCGGCCGCTCAGGAGGGGGACGAGCCCCCAGAATCGTCTGCTCCATTCCTTCCGCGGCGTCCTCCTCTTCGAGCACCAGTTTGTCATTCTGAGTCCTGAGCTCCAAATTGTCGCACTGCTTGATAAACTTTTCTAAACTACCTTGCGCCTGGTCTACCTCATCCCCATCCAATAGTGGCCCGCCTGCCCTATCCTTGTTCGCGATCTCCGCCATATAGGCGCTGCAGAACTGCCGAAGAAGAAAGCCGCACAAGAATGGCGGAATAAAACCCTAGTTAAGGACATGGTAGCTTGTTTGTGTTGGATCTCTCTGGAACGTTCGTTAAAGACCGGTTTACCACATACAATAATTTCTTTTGTGGAAAATCTTTTTTTGGATAATCTCATTAATTATTATTACTTTAATCTACTTTTTTTGTTGGAAGAAATAGGCTTAAATTGATAACACGTCATTCATATAGTAGGTAATCCGACAAAAAGATTCCCGAAAACCGTCGTCCCTCGAACCAGACTCAGAGTTAATCACCTCGACAGAAGCAATATAACTCGCTGATCCATTAATGAGCACAACTAAGCCAAAGATGGTTACATCACTCCTTTCATCACCCACATCCAAATCCACAGTCTTACAGCAGAAAAAAATAAAGAAACGAAAACCCACACAACATAGAATATTGTCACAAAAAATTAAAACAAAACTAAAAACGAAAAACTCCTGTCCCAGCATCCCGAACAACACAATCTCTCATGTCCTTCGTCGTGGTCCTGACTGAAGCAGCTTAGGCGGGCTTACTGGTCGAAGCCCGCCCCCTCCCCGTTTTTTGCTCCAACTAGTGCCATATTATCCCCCACGAGCTTGTCCTCTTCCTAGGTTTCCCAAATACGCCTTCTTTTGTGTTCTCCCGATGCCTCCTCGTTAGTTTCAATCTCCACGCCTTTAGTTGTGCTCTGCGCTGTTTCTGAGATAGACTCCTTCCCACCTCCTCCCATTCTACCATTAGACTTGTTGTCCTCCATATTCCTGCCTGCGATCCTTGCTAGAGCTGGATGACCCGTCCACCAGCCATTTATTTTCTCCTGTGGGACTAGTCTTCACCCCGCTACCTGCTCTAAGATGGACCCCAAATGTTTTCTCCAGTACCAGATCCTCTTCATAAGTCAGAAGGAAGAATTTATCTGAATGTCTTATCAAACCGCAGACAAAACATAAATTGGGCAACTTTTCATATTTAAAGTCCACCCAATGACTCACTCCTCCTTTCTTAAGATTTGTACCCTTTTTCAAAGGCTTTTCCACATTCATACACACTCTGACCCTCATAAGATTCCCACATCTCACTATACTGCTTATCATCATATCTGATAAATTTTTCAATAAAATTACCAACCCGCCTAGCAATGCCTAAATTCACCAAACTGTAAGGAGCATTATGTACTTGCACCCAAAACTCAGCCTCATTTAAACAAATTTTATGTGGTATGTAATCCGGTTTAATTTCTTTCAAAATCAGCAAATTTCGCTCAAATTGCCATGGACCACCATCTAGAACACGTTTCATATCAACAGAATGGTAAAAAGTAAAGAGGTACCTCTTATTACCTACTTCTTTAATTGAAACTCCCTTCCCCGACCTCCACAATGATGCCATTAGTTCTTTGAAAGCCGAGAATTTGACCTTCCTGTCTGTCAACAAAACTCCCACAATCGGAAACCTCGGTTTATTCTCTGCGCCGATCGCCATCTATTTATACTGGTCCACGATGTTTTCCATACAATCTCGCTTTTCTCAGATAGTTAATCAATTCGCCTGTCGGTAGCCTCTCCCCGCTCACTGCTTCGTCTCCTTGGCTCGACCGTCAAAGACTTCCACGAATTGCCGATCCGAAACAATCAAGCTTCACCAGCCTCCTTCGTCGGCCCTCCTTCAGACTCATAATCGCAGATAATAAACAGATGATGGCCGGAAAATCCAGCCCCGCTCCTCGACTTAAGCCGATAGAGGACGATCGAAACTAGTGGTTGGCCTTGCGGCAACCCTAGAGAGAGAATTCCCTACAAAATAGATTTTTTTATTTTAATCTACTTTTAGAAATTGACTAAACTAGTAAACTTTCAAATATAAAAAATTCCCAAGATAAAAAATTGGAACAAGAGGCAAATAGGATTAGAAGAGGGAAATTGCTCCGATTCCTCGAAATCTCAAACCGGAAACCGGCGGTTGGGTTTCATGCGGTTTGGAATCGGGGAACCTCTACTCCCAGAAGTTTTTCTGTCCGCCTCCCAGCTCGCCCCTTTCCTTTTCCCCTCCCCAGTCCCCATCGCTGCTGACCTCCCTCTCAGTCCTCCTCACCATCCACACCGACTTAGCTCTCTCCAGACGCACTCTCAAGAATGCCGTTTGGATTATCTTGAGGTTGTTCATTTCATTACTATCTACTGAGTATTTCCTTAATTATCTCGAAGCTTATATTATTTGTTCTTCTAAATTGGTTTAGTTTTTTCGCAGCTGTAACTGGATGAAGCTTAGATGGTGTACGACTGTAAGGTGGTGTTGAGGTTCGTTCTTCATCCTCTTTTTGATTTTCTGATTTTTGTTTTTATTGTCGATTGTATGCGGATTAAGTGTTTTTAATTTACATTTTCTGCATTCCTGATATGTTTTGTGTCTTCTATATTCATTTAATAGGTCCATCTGCATGGTGTTTAGTTTTTTTAATTCACATTTACGAAGCAAGTCTGGCTGCTCGTCAAAGAGGTTTGGCCTGTGCTTTTTCATAATAGCGTGAAGATTTAAAACATCTACCCTAGCACTCTTCCTTTTAACTGGTTTGATAATTTTAATTTAATTTAATTTCCTAAAATTGAAGCATGTTGAAGATCACATCTGTAATCTTTGAATTACATGCATTTGAGAGCTCAAAAAATGACCGTTTTCATCTGGTTACATTGTTCTGTTATGTTGTGCAATAATATTGAATCATTGACTACTGATTTTTTGTTTTTAATCCCAAGGCAGTCTTGCCTTAACACTTCTATGCAATGGATATAAATAAACCTTAAATTATAACTGGATTTTTAATTATAAAATAAAAGGCTCCAATATCTTTCTGAATTTATATGTGTGATAATGTAAATATTTACAAATCACAAGCTTAAGTGAACTGTATTGGTCATTCTTTTGGATTTTTTCAATGGAGTCTATATATATATTTTTAATTTATAATGATTATGCAATTGTTAACCATTATGAAAATTTGAAAGTGAGTTAACAAGAGGAGACTTAATGGGGGAAAAGAACAGGAAATATAATAGTAAGTAGGTATATCTGCATGATACTACCTCTGTCCCTAAAAACTTTGTCATCTTTAAAACTTTGACCAACTATAAATTGTTATTAGAAATTATTTAATAATATAAAAAATGACATGAAAATGTTCCTTGTTAAAAGTGCTTTCATAAAAGTAAAATTTATAACTTCTATAATGTTATGCTAATCAAAATCATGGTCCAAATTTTACGAGATGCCAAAGTTTTTAGGGACGAAGGTAGTAGCATTTTATGGTTGTATATGCTGTTTGACTAACTTTGAAAAATTAACTTTTTAAATAAAAGTTGTACTGAATAGAAGATTTTACATGTGTTTTTTACATTTATAATTCTCTGTGTTAGATAGCCTTTTTTGTTTGAATTAAAAAAAATTGACTCACTGTTGATTGTTGTCTGAATACTTTCAAGAAATTGAAAAATAATTTGTCTATTTTTATAAGTTAACTTATAACTGGATTAATTATATATTTTATACTTGGGATTGCAGGTTTTCTGAAATTGGATATACGGTTCCATTTTCAATAAATATTTTTTTCCCCTGATTTTCAGAAAAAGTGTTTGCTTTCTAATTTTCAATTATTGTTTCTAATTAATATACATGCGAGCTTCTGAGAGCTGTCTAGGAGAGTTTAATAAATATAGGCTTAAGTCTTCCTGCTCATGGAAATTTCTACTATGTAGAGGCGGCATCAAATTAAAGACAGAAATTCGATTAGACCTAAATCATATTGGGCCGTTGCAGGTGATTCATTTGAATCAGATATACGTAGTATTTGATATTTCTCTCAAACTTTGGATTATATTGAATTATCCCAGTGCATATTTCACTCTTCAGAAGCTTTTTTCAATCAATATATAAAAGTACACTCTTATACTATAATTCATTCACTTAACTATATCCATGCATTGTGTACATGAATAAGAGTATAATTGATATTGATTTGGACATGGTAATCTAGCCTCAAGCCACTGTCCGGTCTAACTTGGTATTTGTTCTCAATATACATTTGATCTTATACCAACACACATCAGGACCAGTATGACTATATGATAAAGTGTATTTCAATATCAATAGTTGCAAACAAGCCAATTTGTATAATCATATTAAACCAAATTACCAGAATACTTGAGGTTTTTCCGTAGTAAATTAGTGTACATAGCTGTCAAATGTTTTGCTTTATTTAGTAATTTTGTTCAGTCCAAGATATCACATTGACTACGTTGCGCACGATGTGTTATTTTCTTGGACGTGAATGAGCGAGTGAATCAGGTGGAAAAAAAGGTTTTACACATCCCTGCAACCTTTAATTCTAAATTACTCATTAATGATTTTGAAAATGCATTGTGATGAAGATAATTCTTATAGTTGAAAGGAAAGAAACATTTTTCCAAAGGCATTCCAGATTACTTGGGGTTCTTTCTTTTTGCCTGCTCTAGTCTAAACTATTTGAGCTCTCTTAACAGAATGTATTTTTCAACTATCTTTTTGAACATTTTCTTTTGGTGAGGTTCATCTAAACATTCAAGAAAGCCTTAAGAGCCGCACCTCACTACACGAAATACAACTCTTAACTCATCATCATCATTACCCCAGTGCCGCAAAGGCTCCCACCTACGGTGGGGTAAGGGGGGTTGGATGTCCGCAGTCTTACCCTTGTACTAAAGCACAGAGAGACTGTTTCCGAATGACCCATAGTGAAAAACGCATCGAAAATTGCATAGACTGATTGTTTCTTCATAACAAAGAAGCACAGACAGTTTAGCAAGTCATTTTGCTTTATTCCATCATATTCCCAAGCCAAAAAATAGTGAGTCTTTGGCTCCATTGAAAATGATGGAAAGGAAATACAACTCTTAACGACAAAGAATTAATGACAGGTGGGCAAACCTTTCATTAAATATACTCTTTGTTTATCTTTTGTGAAAGGAGATACCCTCCAATTAAAACAGTTCACTTTAAGTTACATGATTTTATTTTCATATTGAATGTCAAATAATACTTTCATTATTGATTTAGAAAAAGGTTATTGCTCTCTCACTATTGGTTCTAGACTTCTAGTGTTTTTAGAGTCTCACTATTTTAAGCCTTTGCATTCATGATTCCCACCAAAATGAATCCTTCTACATTTTTTTGAATCCTTCTACATAAAAGCACTCCTTTGTGGAAAGTTTACTTTCCCGCCCAAGGCACAACGCAGAACAACCGTCAGATTAAAAAACATATTCCTTGCCAATCTTCTTCAGTTCTTCCTCTTATCATTCTTTAGAGACCAAACCTACGCAGACTTTGTCCCTCACCCGCTCCTTCGATTTCTCTTCGTAACAATCCAACCTCAATTGTTTAGAGCTTCTTGCATTTTAGAATCTTATCTCAAAAGCAGCAAGCCTACATATTTTCATTATCGGCGAAGATAGGGCACAGAGCTCCCTCAGGACTCTTTCTCCCATCTGGAATTACATCATCGCTATCTCTGTTTTCTTACTACTAATTGATTTACTTTATTATTCTTAACTATGTTTTTAATGTATTTACCAGTTATTGAAAAATAAGACTGCTGCTCTTCTTTTTCTTTGTCAGTGTGTTCGTTGACATCATATGTCTTCTCTGAAAGGTTAGTTTGTTTATTCTAATGCAGCTGAACATCATCACTATTTAATTTCCTATTTTCTTACGATTAAGTGATTTGTGATGAAAAATTTGTCTATATTTCAAGATGTTTAGGTTTGTAGTGCTAATAATAAGGTTGCTAGATTATTGAGTAACCAAGACCTAAATTAAAACAAAAAACTGACATTGCGGTAGGAGAATTTTGAATCTTCCATTTACAAATGCAAAAATACTTTCTTAAGCAGCCAGTTCCCTAATTTGATTTGTATTCTAAATATGGAGCACATGAACTCACTTATAAATTTAGTTTTCAAATTTGTTAACATTTCTAATGTTATTAACTTCCGTAATTTAATCCTCTGAAAGTATTCCTAAAGTTATACGTAGTACTAATTAGGGAAAACTGTCAAATCGGGCCTTTGAAGTATTTCAAAAAAGTCAATTAGGCCCTCCAACTAAAGAAACACCCAATTAAATCCTTGAACTATATAAAAACAATCAATTTTCTAATCTAATCGATTGCTTCTTGATTAGCTGGTAACATTGCTGATATAGCAGTCCAGTTGGCATGTTTTTAATATTTATCCTTCTTATTTTATTTCTTTTTACCCCTGTTTTCTTCTTCGCAACCACAACTCCGCAGCCCATTATCTTCTTCATCTGCTTCAGCCCCCAACCCTCCCATACTACCCCCTTCTTTATTAGTCTTCTTCAGCCAAGCTCACCTCACCCCCGTTCAAGTTTTCTTCTTCTTCAGCCCACCCCACCTCTCTCCTCCCTTCTTCAGCCAACCCAAGTTCTTCTTCTTCAGCCAGCCCCACCCCTCCCCCTCCCTTCTTCTTCTTCAGCAGTTCAGCATGCCCCACTCTCCTGTACCCCTTAATTTTTTTTTTTACGTTGCCGGAGCATTTCTTATTTTCCATCATATGCAATGGAGCCAAAGATTCATTATTTTTTGGCTTGCGAATATGATGGAATAAAGCAAAATGGCTCACTAAACTGTCTGCGCTTCTTTGTTATGAAGCAGCAGTCAGTCCATGCAATTTTGGACGCGATTTTCACTATGGGTCATCCGGAAACAGTCTCTCTGTACTTTTGTACAGGGGTAAGACTGCGTACATCCGACCCCCCCCTTACCCCACCATAGGTGGGAGCCTTTGCGGCACTGGGGTAAATGAAGATGAAGATGAAGATGCCGGAGCATTTCTTATCCACCGCAGCCGCCCAGTGAACTGAGCTGAAGATGAAGGTCGGCAGCAACAACATCACCGGAGAAGGCTGAAGAGCCCCGATGCCCAAACAGCCCGCCTCGCGTACTGCGGTTTTACATTCCCTTTATTACCGGCATTCTTCAATCGGAAGAAGAAGAACGAAAATGAGCGACAAGTTGCGGCCGGAAGAAGAAAGAACAGGGAAGAAGGTGTGGGTGCAGAGGGAAGAAGACGGGAGAAAGAAATGGAAGGGAGAAGGAAAGATGGGGTGGGGAAGAAGAATGGGGAGGTGGGTGGGAAGAATGAAAAGGGTGAAAGAGGGGGAAAGGAAAGGGAAAAAAAGAGGAAAAAGACGAAAATTGACACCTGGACAGCCACGTCAACGGAGTCATTGGTTAACCGGGAATCAACCGGTAGGATTTGAAATTTGATTGTTTTTTTATAGTTCACGGACTTAATTAGGTGTTTCTTTTGTTGGAGGGCCTAATTGACTTTTTTGATATACTTCGGGGGTTAATTTGACAGTTTTCCCTACTAATTATGCATTTTCTTTAACTTAAGTTTGTTTGAATTCTTTGATTTTTTTCTTTTTTGATAATTATTTATTAAATGTATATGGCATTATCTATATTTCCATTTAGATTTTCACCCCTGAGGTTAGATTCTACTTTTGCATTTTGTTTATTTAAAGTTGGCATAAATATCACTTATTTTGGTTTGTGCTACTTATTTAAAATTTTCCTTCTTTCTGGTTTGTATATTTTTTTGCTTGTGTATCACCTACAAATTGAGGATCGAAGGCCTGATATTAAAAGAAAAGGCTGATATAAGTTAATTGCCTTCAATAAGGAACTAATTTATGAAAAAATCAATTTATGAACTTAAAAATTTACTAATTCATTTCTTGGAATCAACAAAAATAATGAGAGTTGATCTAAAACATACATTCATGTAATTTTAAATTTCATATTCAAGTTATTAGTTGATGGTTAAATTTCGACTTGCACATTTCTGAATCATATCCATAACTCCTAACATTTTATATGTAGCGTTTGATGTTGGCAAGGAAAAGTCTATTTGAGCAGTAAAGCAGTTTAATGTAGAGCATTTGTTATTGCACAAAATGGAACATTTTTAGAAATTTCATAAAGCTACCCATTTTTAATTTGTAGAATGTGTGAGTTTTCAAGTAAATGTATACATTATTGTTGTGATTTTTAATTCATATGTTATGAAATTAAGCATGCGTCTATGTTATGTAGACAATCTGGTTCTTTGGATTTTTGAACAAAAATTGACAAACAATTAAGCTAAGGTAACATCAACATGTAACCAAGTTAGTGGGTCAAATTTGTATGGATGTACTTATCTTACTTGAGTGAAAAAATTACACACATGATTGAATCCATAGCTAGAAATTTATGAAGTTTAATCTCATAGCGCTACTCACATATCCTTTTATCCTTTGAAATAGTTTAGTGCTTACAAACTGCATCTTGTGTAATGCAGGAGTGACAAAATCTAGTTGAAATAAATGTGTATATTATTGAAGATCTTTTATGGGATAAATATAGTTTTTGTGTGTGGAAAAACTTAAAAAGTGGATCATTGGAGGGTTCAATATCTAATCAACATGATACTTCATATCCTAAAATTTTTAATATCACATTTGGTGTGCTACCTCTTTATATTAACAATATTTATGATATTTATGTGTTAACAATATTTATTTATTTAAATGACACTTTAATTAAGTGATAGTACTGATGTATATTATGTTCTCAATAACTACCTCAATTAGGATAAAAATAATTTTATCATCACCCGACACGAGTATTAGATTTGCAATGGAATCACAATCTATCGAACAATTTATGGACACTACTATATTGAAAAGGACACACTTTTTAGTGTTCATATCAAGCTAAGTGACATTTTTCTTTTTAAGTTTGTTTAAGAAAACGTGTATACCTTCACTGTACTCTCACATCGATGAAAATATTAGTTAGGGAAAAGTGCATAAAAGGTAATTGTGGTTGGGTGTGTTTTCTTATAGGGGGTTGTGTTTCATTTCTTATTAAAGTAGGCCCCGTGTTTTAATTACGTTATCACAAGAGAGGTCTGATACCTAATTGCCGGAGAAATTCGATGAACACTAACTCTAATTTTCAAAAGTGCGTGAAAAATTAAAAGAAATATACTGAGAGGTGTACCTCGTCCGTTTTTATTTCCACCCACCCTTGTCGTTGCAAAGTTCATCACAGAAATGATATTGACGAATTGTTTTTTTAAAAGTAATCCAAATTGAGCCAAAAAATCCAAAAAGGAAGATGGTCTGGAAATCGCCTTGACGAAGCGCACCTCCCACTGTTTTCCTTTTATTTTTTCAGACACTTTTGAAAAGTGGAGTTACTGTCATCATCTTTCTCCAGCAATTTCTATTGGGGTTAGGCGTCGGACCCCTTCAGTGATAACAAAATTAAAACACAATGAACTTCTTTGGTAAGAAATGAAACACCAGTTCAAAACGCACCCAACCTACTTTTCCCTATTATCACTAAGCAACTTAGAGTAGAAGAAAAATGTGTATTCCGTGCATGGGGTACAATTCTAGTAGTCAAGGAAAACATTTATGTTAAATGAATTCCCTTTGCCTCTTTTTCTGGACATTTGAAATTTTACTCATCGTTATGTAGTTTCTTCTCCATTGCACTAACATTTTTCTTGACTTTCAAAAACAGATATTTTGATATGAAATATCTTCCACTGGCCGTGCTTGAATAGCGGAAACAATGAAGAGATGTCCTTCCTCTCCGCCAATGCCTTGGGCTCGCTCGTTGAATCGGCCATCTTGACTCGGTCTCTTGCTCTCGGTCAAGCAGTCCATGCTCAGATCATCAAAACACTTGAATCACATTTTCCTCCCTTCATCTCCAATCACCTTATCAACTTTTATTCCAAATTCGGCCGTCTCAGCTCTGCCCACCTCGTCCTCTTACTCACTCCTACCTGTTTTCGCTCCGTTGTTACTTGGACTGCCCTCATTGCCGGCTCTGTCCAAAATGGTCATTTCTCGTCCGCGCTTCTCCACTTTTGTGACATGCGCCGCGACCGCGTTCAACCTAACGACTTCACTTTTCCTTGCCTGTTCAAAGCCTCAGCGCTTCTCAACTCAGGTTTTGTTGGCCAACAGCTTCATGCACTGGCAATCAAGAGTAGCATGATATCAGATGTTTTTGTTGGATGCAGTGCTCTTGACATGTACAACAAAACCGGAAATAGAGAACTTGCAGATAAGGTGTTTGATGAAATGTCGATAAAAAACATTGCCACTTGGAATGCATGTATTTCCAATGCCGTACTTGCAGGGAGTCCTACGGCTGCTGTTGAAAAATTTATTGAGCTTTTACGTGTTGGGGAAGAGCCCCCCAACTCGATAACTTTTTGTGTATTTTTAAATGCCTGCTCAGATGGTTTGTATTTAAAGCTTGGGATGCAGTTGCACGCAAGTGTGATTAGATGTGGTTATGATTCCGATATCTCCGTTCTGAACGGATTGATTGATTTTTATGGAAAGTGTCATGATGTGAAGTCATCTGAGCTAGTTTTTAATGGTATGCATGAGAGGAATGGTGTTTCGTGGTGCTCACTATTAGCAACATACGAGCAGAATGATCTAGGGGAAAAAGCTCTTCAGTTTTTCTTGAAAGCTAGGGAAGTGAGGATTGTGCCAACTGAGTTCATGGTTTCAAGTGTGCTCAGTGCTTGTTCTGGGTTGGCAGCAATTGATCTGGGAAAGTCAATCCACGGCCTTGTTGTGAAGTCTTGTATTGAGGGGAATGTGTTTGTTGGGAGTGCTCTTGTAGACATGTATGGAAAATGTGGTTGCTTAGAGGATGGTGAGAGAGCGTTTGATGAAATGCCCAAGAGGAACTTGATAACCTGGAATGCTTTGATAGGCGCTTATGCACATCACGGGCGAGCTGATGTTGCACTGCATTTATTTCAGGAAATGAGTGGAAAAAGTGGTGAGGTGGTGCCTAATTATATCACACTTGTTTGCATTCTCACTGCATGTAGTAGGGCTGGAGCAGTTCAAATAGGCATGGATCTTTTCGAGTCGATGAAGGGGAAATATGGCATCGAGCCCAGGGCAGAGCACTACGCGTGTGTTGTGGACATGCTAGGGCGAGCAGGCATGGTGGATCGGGCATACAAGATCATAAAGGAAATGCCTATGCAACCCACTGTTTCTGTTTGGGGGGCACTTTTAGGGGCATGTAGAGTGCACGGTAAACCAGAATTAGGGAAGATTGCAGCTGATAGTTTGTTTCGGATTGATCCACATGATTCTGGCAACCATGTGATCCTCTCAAATATGTTTGCGTCTTCTGGCAGGTAACTCTATATGTTCCAAGCATTGCTTTGTTTTAGTTCTAGAAATAATGACCGGACTAATACTACCACACACTTAAAAGACAAAAGTAAAGGTCATTTTAAATTTGGACAAAAATAAGACCAATAATAATTGAGGGGACAGAAACACCCCTCACATAATTCTCTCATATGCGACAAATCATTTGCCCTATCTGAAATCCGCTCGTCTCCCTCACCTGCACTGGGAGCATCCATGTCCGCCGCATCCATCATCGCATCAGTGACGACGGTTGAAGCTCTGCCATCTTCTTCGAAGTTCCGCCATCTCCGTCGAATATCTGCCATCTCCTTTGAAGCTCTGTCATCTCCGACGAATTTATGCCATCTATTAGTTGCTCCACCGCCAGAGCACCTCCATTGTCGGAGCACCTCCATCGTCGTCGATGTCTAGGAGCATTGTCGCCGTCCTCCAGGTTCATCTTCTCCATTTTTCTCTTCTTCTCGAATCGATTGCTGATTTCATGGCGAGGGGTAATTGAGATGGAAATCAGACCGCGCTAGGATTTGGTGGCTACGTGGCAGACAGTGGCGGTTGTAGCGAGGCAACGACGAATTGACGATGTTGGATCTTTGCATGGCGCGCGGCTAGGCTTCACAGATCTGAATGGTTCAAGTGGCGGCGTATCTGGTCGGTGCAAGTGGTGGCGGATCTGTTACTAGAGCCTAAGGATGGGCTGGTGGGGTAGGCGACAGAGCTGGCGGGGCATGGCTGTGGAGGAGGGTGGTGCCAGAGAGGGCTGGGGGCTGGGGGTGTGAGAGCTGGGGAGTCAGATCAGGGTGGGCGGTGGTGGTCGGCGGAGGCACTGGTTGGGTACCGTGGTGGTCACTGGCCAGTGTACGTCGCAGTGCAGTGTTGGCAGTTAGCTGGCGGGGTTCCGGTGGTGGTTTCCGGTGGTGGTGGAGCAATGTCGGCTAGTGTAGTGTGATATGGGCAGGATTGGGGTGGGCTGGTTGTGAAGGGGTTGACTGGTGGGGCACAGGTGGACTGGTGAGGCGGGGCATGGGCAGACTGGCAGGCCAGGGCTGGGCGGAAATGCTCTTAGACGGCAGACATCAATTGGTCACTGGAAGACGAGTGGTCACTAAAGTCGGGTGGTTACTAGAACTCCGGTGATTAGTGAGGCGATTGTCATTGAGCGTTGGTAACTGTCAATTTGGTCACTGAGATCGGGGTGGTCTGGAGTCGGATGTCATGGTAGTCGGGATGTCACTAGAGCTGGGTCACTAAGTGTTGGTAACTGTGTCATTAGTAACTGGGGTATATAGTAACTGTATCATCGGTCACTGGGAATATAGTCACTGTGACATAGGTCATTGTAATGTATTGGTCAATTGGTCACTGTAACATATTAGTCACTGCAGCGGGTCTGCTGGGCTTTAGTAAGGGCAAAGTAGTCTGTTCAACCTTTTTTAATCACATTTCTGGATTTTTTTTAAAAAAGTTCACTTTTTTGTCCATTTGCTAATTTTTAGTAATATTGGAGACCTAATCCCTTAGTTCTACCATCATATACTAATTCTAGAATGCCTAAAAAGTCAATTCCATCAATTCGTTCACATGATTGTAAATACATTTTTCATGATTGTAAAACATATTGAATGATGTGTTTCAACTCTAGTACATGTTTCAGCTAATATTGAGGGTATACATTTACTTGCTTATATATTTATGGGGAAAAGGTGCAAATAGGCCGATGTATTAACCAAAAAAGGTCAAATAAGCCCTTATTTAGGAGGTTCTATCCGGCCGTCGTCATTTGGGGTGGTTCCTGGTGAAATTTTTTGATGAATTTTTTTGATCATCTTATTCATCAAGTCTAGTTTACTCATATCAAATTTCAGCTAAAACTTCAATCGGGAAGACATTCAAATGAATTCTTGAAAATAACTGCAGAGTTAGAAGCGCAGTTATCTTCAAGAATTCATTTGAATGCCTTCCCGATTGAAGTTATAGATGAAATTTGGTATGAGTAAACTAGACTTGATGAATAAGATGCTAAAAAAAATTCATCAAAAAATTCCACCGGGAACCACCCCAAATGACGACGGCCGGACATAACCTCCTAAATAAGGGCTTATTTGACCTTTTTTGGTTAGTACATGGGCCTATTTGCACCTTTTCACTATATTTATGTGCATATGGAATATGAAGTACTTTTCAAGGAGCTAAACTAGTGGTGGACTCGGGCCGGGCAGCCTGGCCCGGAACCGGCCCGGCCCGGTTACTGTTTGGCCCGGCCCGGGGCCCGGTGGGTCCACCGGTTCGGTTCGGCCCGGCCCGGCTGCTGGGCGGTTCGGGCTCGGGCCCAGTTTTTGGTGAACCGGCCCGGCCGGTTCGGGCCCGGTTCGGGCCGTTTTTTTTTTTTTTTTTTTGAATTTTTTTAAGTTTTGGGTTGGATTAGGTATTTTGGGCCATTTGAGGTGGTTTGGGGTTGAGGGGGAGGGGTTGGGAGTTAAATAGAAGAGCCAAAAAAAAAAAAGAACCGGTTAGGCCCGGCCCGGTTTGGCCCGGAACCGGAACCGGAACCGCCCACCGGCGGTTCGGGCTCGGGCCCAACTTTCCTGGCCCGAGGCCCGGACGGGCCCAGGCCCGAACCGGGCCCGAACCGGCCCGAGTCCACCACTAAGCTAAACAGTTAAAATATCTTCATTAGGGGGTCGTAATTCTATCACGTATCTTTCTGCCCTTTCTAAAGTACTTCGTATGATTTTTTCCATCTCAGTAAAGGATTGACTTGTTAGCAAAGATACATGTGTTCACTACACAAGATTTCTTCTCATTTTTGTAAAGCAGTTGTAAAAATCCTCAAATGAACAATTGTATATTTAGCAGTGATTATTCTATCTAAAGAAGTGGTCATATCTGAATTTTTCTTCTTTTTTTCTAGTAAGTTAGTCATTAGTGTAAGGTGTTAGAGACGGTATAACCAAGCCCTATCCGTCGATCCAACTCGACGAGGAGTTGGACGAGGGGTCGGGGGGGGGGGGGGGGGGTCGTACAGTTTTGGGCCGTACAGATGTGGGTCTCGCGCGCGTGTCCTATTATGATTAGGGGTTAGGTTTAACTCTCTATAACTACAAGCTCTCTCTCTTATAATCACTTGATCTGAAATTAATAACATTCCTGGCTTGGTAGCGCCCTCAGACGTAGTCCTTTGTGGCGAACTGGGTTACCAAATTTCATGTGTTCTTCTTAATTGTTCTTTGTGTTGCGCGAGTTAAATCCTAACAATTAGTTACAAACTTACTGCATGTATAGTAGTTTAACAAATATGTTAAGTTTCTATGTTCACTTAATATTGCATTTCATTATATGCATATAGGTGGGAAGAAGCTAATACCGTAAGGATGGAGATGAATGGGATAGGAATAAAAAAGTGTGCAGGTTACAGTTGGATAACCGTTAAGAATTGTGTGCATGTTTTCCGAGCAAAGGACACAACTCATGTGAAGTACCCAGAAATTTTTGCAATGTTGGCTAAACTAAGGAAAGAGATGAAAGGGGCAGGTTATATCCCGGAGACCAATTTGGCTCTTTATGATTTAGAAGAGGAAGAAAAAGAATCTGAAGTTTGGTACCATAGTGAAAAGCTTGCACTTGCATTTGGTCTCATTACTATTCCTCATGGAGTCCCTATACGAATAACAAAAAATATCAGGGTTTGTGTGGATTGTCATAGTGCTATTAAGTTTATCTCAAGAATTGCATGTAGAGAAATCTTTGTGAGAGACAATAATAGATTTCATCACTTCAAGAATGGTATTTGTTCATGCGGAGACTATTGGTGATGCTAATCAATACAAACATAGATATGACATACTAAAGTTGCTTACTCCGTACATAATTGTTATGGAGGTTGGTATATGAGCTACACACCTCAAATCAAACACCCCTATCGATGCATTTCTATTGACTTTGTATAAAACGTTTGCTGAGGCCTCAGAGGAAGAGATATTATACCCAGCAATTAAGTAGCCCCATTTTTTTTTTTTTGCAGAGGACAAAATCTTACCCAAACTGAAACCATTTAATTAGGAGCGAAGGAGTGTTTTGCTATTGTGAAAGTAATGGTTGCTAATTTGCTATCGCGTGCACAATCGAAGTTGTGGTGGATGCTATAACGGCACTACTGGAATTTGAATGGTCTGCACAAGATATTTAGGCTATTTTTAGTTTTTATCAGTTTTAGAGAAAGTAAAGTAGGGTTTAAAAAATATTTCGTATCTATTTAGTTGTCTCACTTTCCTTTTTGGAACGTATCAAATTAATTGTCTCTCATTCCATTTTTGGAAATAAACTCACTCAAAAAGTAGTTACAACCTACAGTACCGCTACAATATTGTAATAGTATCGCTACAATACCAAAAACTTCCTACGTTACATATTATAATTTATAGTAATTGTTTTAAACTACGTGAAAAAGCAAATAGGTCAATTAAATAGATACGGAGGAGGGAGTAAAAAATAACAATTTGTAAAATGCTTCTATGTAAAACTCATTGCAAAAAAAATGTTGTTTCTTCTTTGATTCTTCAACGACTGATTCGCAACTAAGCCTTTACTTGTGTTCGTCTCCAACTTCTTCACTTCTTATGCTTTCAGCTATTTTGGTCCTCTAAGTCCGGTCTGAGCCTACAAAAGCTAACAGTAAGTAGTTGGCAGTGAAATAGTCAAGACAAGAAGAGTGTCGCTCACATGTTATTTAAGATTTCAAGACCAATGCCTTTTTATAGGTAATTTTAGATTTATAAATATCGTGATGATTGAGACTCAGTGATATTTACCATTGTTTGGAATCATACATGTATCATGTATGTAATGCAATTGTATGCATAAATATAATAATGTATTTTACATAAAAGGTGGATGAATAACGGTTCACCTGCTATCCGCTATATTGCTAATTTGCTACGCTCTCGTGTCCGGGATTGAAAAATTATTTTCTTTATTTTTTTCAAGGATTTGCCACGAATAATACCGGTTGGACCCCCGCACTCCGTCCAGGCCCGGTCCTGACATTTTATGGGTCCGAGACAATAGAGATAATGTGGGCCTTACAGACAACATGTGAATGTTTATAATTTTTTTTATTAAAAAAACTATACTTAAAATTAAGTAGTACACTTATTACTTGCAATATAGAATTCTGAATTAGAAAAAGACGTGGAAGTTATATCTTTTATGGAGTAACGTCTTCATATTTCAACTCATGGTTTCACTAGATGAAAACAAACTGCAACTTTCTAAATTCTGAATATTTTAATTCAATCTTTCACTCACATGAGAGAATCAAAAGAATTTAGCAAAATATCATCAATGAATCAAGGAATTACATGAGAGAATTAAGTAAATGGAAAGATCAACATTTATGCGCTAACACTTAATGAATCTAAAGAAATGATGGTGTCTATTCTCAAGGAATTCTGGTGTGGATGCTACAAAATTTTAGACTTTTGTAGCATGTAGATGTTGTTGAATAAAGAATTGAAAGTATATGAAAAAATTAAGTTTTATTTCATTTTATTTTATTTTAAATTTTCTATATTATGTATATATATTTGAAATACTTACGTAAATATATATAATTGGAAAATTTATGGGCCCTACGGGAGCAATGGGCCCTGGGCGCATGCCCCTTTGCCCATGCCCCAGGACCGGCCCTGACTCCGTCCAACTCACCAAGCGACTATACTTTTTGAGATCCCTACACTCATTCAAAGACCTTGGAAGTGGGGGATATTAGGCGGAACAACATCGCAACTATCCCAAAATCCATGGGGACCTAGAAATGGGCGTCGGGCCACCAAGTGTTGAACGATACTTGCCCTGTTAGTTGAATAGAAGAGACCGCCTCAGTAATCGCATCCAAGATAGTATTCGCAGGTTGGTCCCATCAACTGATCAAGCCAATCCAAATCCACATGAGCTAGACAAATATTGACCCGATCGATCGGACTTGGGACAGAGCAGCGTTGTTCCAATTAGGTGGAGGACGGCTAGGAGCCAATGGCTTTGGCGAGAAACTTAGAACAAGCGGGTAAGAGCATTAAATGCAAGGATCTATGAGATTCGCAGAGAGAGACTAGATGAATGTGAGAGCGCTACGTCACCCCCTCGAGCTACCGGTTCCAACTATAAATACTCTTTCATTCAATATATAAAGGGTGAATTGAAGCAACAAAAAGGGAAAATAAAGAAAATAAAACATACATAACAGAGCTCGGCCAGAAGTACAAATGGTAACTCTCCCTATGAAATCACTGAGTTCCATGAGGTTATTAAAACCCAATATGAGATTGGGATCTTGTTCTCATGGGATGCGATCGTTGGTGTCTTTTCCTATATATTTTCATTTGAGTGTTGAGGTTCTGTGTGGGCAAACAATTTTCTTTTGTGACCAAGCAAGCCTTGTTGCAAATGTTTTGATTTATGTCGGTGTCCCATAGATCCTCTAACGCTGAAATGGGATTTTTCGATGTTGGGGGCCTCAGGGATGGGGTGTCATCCTTTTTTTCTAACGCTGAAATGGGTGACATTTGAGTATTTGATAGCATTTATTGCTTGTAACCATAAACATCATTGGTGGATCAAATTGGAGTAAAATATAAAGATTTTAGAGTTCTTTTTTAGTGTATTGTAAAAAACCACCTATGTCTCTACTCTAATTAATTATGTACATCATGAATCGACTACCCTCCAAAAGTATTCTGTTGAACCTTAGATATGAGGGCACTAAATTCAACACATTGCATAAAATAAAATTATACCGGAGTATGGAGTAACAAATAGTAATTGTCATTGATAAGCATCTACAAAATAAAGTAAAAAATGAATTCATTCATTCAACTCTAGTCACTAGTCTTTGTAAATAATCTTTATTTTAATCATAAATTTGTAATTATTTCTATTTTAAAAGTGTTTATAAAAGTGAAGATATTCTAAGTATCTAGTTTTAGAATATTTTTTAAACAAAAAATATTATATAGCCCACATACATACATGAATGAAAAGGAGAAAATTAATGGTTTCATGTTTTCTCAAGCAATAATATTACTATTGTTGAGGTTTATTCATTCAACTTCAAAGGCTTAACACCTTCTTTTGGGTTTCGAGTGGAATACTATTAGTGGATTATGAGTATTTGGATAGTGCAAGCAAATAATGGACAAGTAAGAAGTCTAGTAAGTGGATTGTATCTTATTAATTAGTAATAAGAGTTTGTTACAACACACTTCACTACAGGCCTGCTAGGTCGATCATCTATATGAGCTAGGAAGAAGGGATTATAATTGCTATTGGTAGAGAGTACAAGTTGTGAACCCCTAATTATGAAATAAATGCTACTCCATCCGTCCCATTTTACATTGTTGGGTGTGTTTCAAAAAACAAAGAAAATTAATTAAAATAAATTAATTAATAAAATGACAAAAGAAAACAGAAATGAGATGGAGCAGAAATTTGTCAAAGCTCGTGCTACGCACGATGTCCTTAAAACGTATTCGTTGCCTCCCGGGGTGCTAGGAGCGTTGCAACGATCGTTTCCCAGGATACGATGACTTCGAACAATAGTTTAGCACTCAAACTAAAGTTCCAACGAACGAGAACAAAGCTTAGGACACTTAGGAATTTTTCAGAGTGACTGGAGGTGTATTTGAGCTAGAAAACACGTGAAGTTCGTATTGTGTGTTGTGTGTTGTTGCAAACCACCTGCAGCCATTTATAGGGAAGATTTGTTGTGTGTTTAATGGAGGTTTAATGGATATGAACGTTGGTAATCAATGTCCAGCACGTTGGCATTGATTCTAGTCCAAAAAACCGTCCATTTATTGCAAAGGAACGTTGGGCATTTATGGGGTTGTAACGTCCCAGCAGTGGGCTGTAGCAGACGTCTCAGCAGCAGGCTGCTGCGGACTGTCCTGCCGGCAGCAGGCTGCTGCCGACTATCCTGCCGGCAGTGGGCTGCTAGAGCAGCCGGCTGCTACCCCCATTTCAACGGGCAAACTTCGAAAATCGATATTTCATTCACCCGTTATCCGTTTTGAGTGTACCACGTATCGAATTGTAGCCCTTAACAAGGACAATCCGAAACCACTTTGACCCGACCCAAATCGGAAGTGGACCCCACTCAAAAATTGCCCCCAAAATAGCCATTTAATGCAATTTTCCACACATTTTTCCAACAATCCCCCACATGAATGAAAATTGATTTTCGAGACTTAAAAAGACACGAAGATAGGAGGACACGTTGTGTTCACCGGATGATCCTTGTATACGGAGAGGTAGGTTTAATCCTTTGAACCTTCCGCTGTAAAGACTCGTTTATTTACTGGCTGTCTAGTAGACTCGATGTCTTTGAACTATACTGCCGTCGTGTAAACATTGACTTATCTTTACACAAGAACCTTCCAACTTTGTTCCGTTCTCATGGGTGTGCCCGTTTTGGCCATGGGTCACCGTCCTGGTTCTGCAAGAGTTTCTAAAGAACTGAGCCTTTACAGTTCTCCTTTGAAGCGGCCCTCTTCTCTCTCACATAGGTGATTCTTTCACGAGTATCCCGCATACTCTTCTAATGTTATCGAGTAGATCAACATTTTAGAATCATTAAAGCAAACGTTTTTGCTAACCTCGTGCGGGAGTCACTGTTTCAACGAGGAGTGGGTAGGAGTCCGGGACCCCCACAGTGACCATCCTTCGCTCTATAATTTAGTTGTCCCATTTGAACCTAGGACCAACTAGGTTGGGTATCCACTATAGAACTTTTCAATTCATGGGCTTTAATCCCATTCCTCGTGACAACTTCTCCAACAATTCTCTATCCAATGCCTTGGTTAGCGGATCCGCTATGTTATCCTTTGACTTCACGTAGTCAACAGTGATAACACCCGTTGTGAGAAGTTGTTTAATGGTATTATGTCTACGACGGACGTGTCTAGACTTACCATTATAGAGATTGCTCTGAGCCCTTCCAATTGCCGCTTGACAATCGCAATGTATGCATATTGGAGGGACAGGCTTCTCCCAACTTGGAATATCCTCGAGAAAATGGCGTAGCCATTCAGCCTCTTCAGAGCACTTATCCAAGGCTATTAGCTCAGATTCCATCGTGGATCTGGCTATTAACGTTTGTTTCGAGGATTTCCACGACACGGCTGCACCTCCCAAAGTGAAAACATATCCACTTGTGGACTTTGAGTCCTTAATGTCAGATATCCAACTAGCGTCGCTATACCCTTCAAGTACAGCTGGATATCTTCCATAGTGCAGTCCAAGGTTTTGGGTTTTTCGTAAATACCTCAAAACTCTTACTATTGCCTTCCAGTGTTCATCACCGGGATTGCTAGTATATCTACTTAGCTTACTAACCACAAAGGCAATATCAGGCCTGGTACAACTCATTAGATACATTAAACTGCCAATAATCCTAGCGTATTCTACTTGAGAAATACACTCTCCACGATTTTTGGTCAGGTGTACGTTTTTATCTAACGGCGTCCTTGCCTCTTGATAATCATCCTTATTAAATTTAGTAAGGATTTTATCAACGTAATGAGATTGGCTTAGCGTCAGACCCTCAGGTCCTCTAATTATTTTAATCCCAAGGATTAAATCGGCCAGCCCCATATCCTTCATGTCAAATTTAGAATTTAACATGTTTTTGGTAGAATTAATCATTAGATTATTGCTACCCACGATGAGTATATCATCCACGTATAAACATAAAATGACATAGCCGTCTACCGTGCTTTTCACATAGACGCATTTGTCACTTTCGTTTATTTTAAACCCATTAATTAACATTGCATGATCGAACTTTTCGTGCCACTGTTTAGGGGCTTGTTTCAATCCGTACAATGATTTAATTAATTTACAAACCTTCTTCTCTTGGCCAGGAACACGAAAACCCTCGGGTTGTTCCATATAGATTTCTTCGTCTATATCGCCATTTAGAAAAGCGGTTTTTACGTCCATTTGATGAACTTCCAAATTCCGCAAAGCGGCAATTGCTAGTATCATCCTAATGGAATTTATTCTCGTCACAGGAGAATACGTGTCAAAGTAATCATGGCCCTCGCGTTGCTTGTATCCCTTGATTACAAGTCTAGCCTTATACTTATCAATGGAACCGTCCGGTTTCATTTTACGTTTAAAATCCACTTGGATCCCAAAGGTTTACTTCCCGGAGGGAGATCAACCAATTCCCATGTGTGATTTTTTAGGATAGAATCCACCTCACTTTTGATGGCTTCTTTCCACATTGGTCCTTCGGTAGACGTTACGGCTTCCATATAAGTCCGCGGTTCATTTTCTACCAAACATGTTAGAAAATCCGGTTCATTTTCTACCATACAAGTTAGAATATTCGAATCGAATTCTACCAAGTATGTGAGAAAATCCGGTCCGAAGGATTTTTCAATTCTAGCACGTTTGCTACGTCGGGGTTCGGCTTCTTCACCGGATCCCTCGCTAGTATTTTCCATAGCTACGTCAAATGTTCGTTTTGACGTGCTAGGTCCATCGTTGGACTTGCATGGAAATACGTATTCAAAGAATGATGCATTCCTTGACTCAATTATTGTGTTTTTATGTACATCCGGATTATTCGAATCGTACACTAAAAACCGATAAGCACTACTATTTTGTGCATACCCAATAAAAATACAATCCACCGTTTTTGGACCTATTTTTATTTTCTTAGGTGTTGGTACAAGCACCTTAGCAAGACACCCCCACACTTTCAAATATTGATAGGAAGGCCGTCTGCCTTTCCACAACTCGTACGGAGTTTTATCATATTTTTTCCGGGGAACCTTATTTAAAAGGTAATTGCTTGTCAAGATTGCTTCGCCCCACATATTTTGTGGCAAGCCCGAACTTACTAGCATCGCATTCATCATATCTTTCAATGTGCGATTCTTTCGTTCGGCAACACCGTTTGATTGAGGTGAATAGGGTGCGGTACGTTCATGTACTATACCCACACTAGCGCAAAAGTCACCAATTGGTGCTTCATACTCACCACCTCGATCACTTCTAACCATTTTAATCCGTCGATTAAGTTGGTTTTCCACTTCATTCTTATAAAGAATGAATTTATCGATTGCTTCGTGTTTATTTTTCAACAAATAAACATAGCTATAGCGAGTGCTATCATCGATAAAAGTAATAAAATATTTATTACCGCCACGTGTTTGTATTGATTTAAAATCACAAACGTCACTATGAATTAATTCTAGTGGTTCCGTTTTTCTTTCAACCGATTTGAAAGACGTTTTCGTTAGTTTTGCCTCAACACAAATATCACATTTGTGCTTCACATCAATTGTGAATTTAGGAATGTGTTCCATGTTAATTAATCTACGTATAGAATTAAAATTAACATGTCCTAGTCTACCATGCCACACATTGGAAGACTCAAGCAAGTAAGCAGAAGGGATTTTATTATTATTAATAATAATAGTCGTTACATTGAGCTTAAACAGCCCATCACATGCATACCCTTCGCCCACATACATTCCCGACTTGGACAAAACTAATTTGTCCGACTCAAAAACCATACGAAAGCCATGCTTGTTCAACAACGAACCGGAAATCAGGTTTTTGCGTATCTCCGGAACGAACAGCACTTGGTTAAGAGTCAGCTCCTTGCCCGAAGTCATCTTCAGGACCACCTTGCCCACGCCTTCAACCGCGGAATGAGCCGAGTTTCCCATCCACACCTTCTCACCATTTGATGGCTCAAAAGTTGTGAATAACTCCCGATTTGAGCAAATATGCCGGGTAGCACCGGTGTCCACAAACCACTCCTTGGAATTGGATCCAACGAGGTTGACTTCCGTAACCACAGCCGCTAGGATGATGTCTTCATCCTTTTGCCCACCTTGCACCAAGTTGACGTGAGAATCTTTCTTCCTCTTTGGTGCCTTGCAATCCGAGGACTTGTGTCCATTTTTATTGCAATTGAAGCATTTTCCGTTGAACTTTGTCTTGGAAATGCCTCCCTTGGGACCGAGCTTGCTCTTCCCATTATTTTTATTTTTGGAGCTTTTAGCATGCTCCACCACGTTTGCCTTGGCGCCATGAATGATTGGGATTTTCCCATCATTCTTCCGGTTATCCTCTTCAATCCGCAGACGGAGGATCAATTGCTCCAAGTTCATTTCCTTTCGCTTATGCTTAAGGTAGTTCTTGAAATCCTTCCAAGCCGGCGGCAATAAATGAATAATTGACGCCACTTGGAATGACTCACTAACTGTCATTCCTTCATCTCGAATTTCGTTGAAGATCATTTGCATCTCCTCAACTTGACTCAAGACCGTCTTCGAATCCACCATTTTAAAATCAAGGAATCGACCAACAACAAATTTCTTTGCGCCGGCATCCTCGCTTTTATATTTGTGGTCCAAAGCATTCCATAGCTCCTTAGCCGTAGCTAATTTGCTATACACATCGTACAAAGCATCGTGCAGCCCGTTCAACACATAGTTTCGGCAAAGGAAGTCAGAATGCTTCCATGCTTCGACCGCATTGAAAGATTGCGCATCCACCTCACCCCCGGTTACAACCGGAGCGTCCTCGGTCAAGAACCTTGCCAAGCCGAGAGTAGTGAGGTAAAAGAGCATCTTTTGCTGCCACCTCTTGAAGTTCAACCCGTTAAATTTTTCGGGTTTCTCCACAGAGTTGCTCGGCACGGTCACCATAGGGATAGCCCTTTGGTTAACCAAAGCAGATGCACCGCGTTGTGAACTATTGTTCACCGGAGCTCCGCTTTCAGAGTGATTATCGTTCAAACCGTTCAAAGCATTCTGCCCAACAACATTTTCATTTTCTTGAGAAGTCATTTTTCCGTTTCTTACGTTCTTCGGAAACACAAAAAATAAGTTCGTTCACCAAGGTGACAAACTACAAGTGTAAGATTGTTTACCGTAGTAGAACAATCACCGAATACGTTTTAAGTTTGTATCCGTATGATACAAGCTTAAGGAGAACGAATACGTTTTAAGATTGTTGGGTGTGTTTCGAAAAACAAAGAAAATTAATTAAAATAAATTAATTAATAAAATGACAAAAGAAAACAGAAATGAGATGGAGCAGAAATTTGTCAAAGCTCGTGCTACGCACGATGTCCTTAAAACGTATTCGTTGCCTCCCGGGGTGCTAGGAGCGTTGCAACGATCGTTTCCCAGGATACGATGACTTCGAACAATAGTTTAGCACTCAAACTAAAGTTCCAACGAACGAGAACAAAGCTTAGAACACTTAGGAATTTTTCAGAGTGACTGGAGGTGTATTTGAGCTAGAAAACACGTGAAGTTCGTATTGTGTGTTGTGTGTTGTTGCAAACCACCTGCAGCCATTTATAGGGAAGATTTGTTGTGTGTTTAATGGAGGTTTAATGGATATGAACGTTGGTAATCAATGTCCAGCACGTTGGCATTGATTCTAGTCCAAAAAACCGTCCATTTATTGCAAAGGAACGTTGGGCATTTATGGGGTTGTAACGTCCCAGCAGTGGGCTGCAGCAGACGTCTCAGCAGCAGGCTGCTGCGGACTGTCCTGCCGGCAGCAGGCTGCTGCCGACTATCCTGCCGGCAGTGGGCTGCTAGAGCAGCCGGCTGCTACCCCCATTTCAACGGGCAAACTTCGAAAATCGATATTTCATTCACCCGTTATCCGTTTTGAGTGTACCACGTATCGAATTGTAGCCCTTAACAAGGACAATCCGAAACCACTTTGACCCGACCCAAATCGGAAGTGGACCCCACTCAAAAATTGCCCCCAAAATAGCCATTTAATGCAATTTTCCACACATTTTTCCAACATACATGTCTTACTTTTTTTTGGGTTGTCCCAAAATAAGTGTCACCTTTCCAGTTTTGGAAAGAAAAATTTGGTTCACAAAATTTCACTTTACTATACTCAAATCTCAACCATAATTTTTACTTTTTCAACCACTTTATTAAAAATTGTGTCAAAACTAAAGGAGACACATAAAATGAGACAAAGGTAGTACTATTTATACTATCAAGGGCTAGGTGACAGTGATGATGTGGAAGTTCTTGAGTGACTATCTTTCCAACCACTAAATGTACTACTCCCTCAGTCCCAAATTGTAAGATACATTTACTATTCAATTGGTCAACATAAGTCACTCTTAATCTTTTATTTTATATATTAAAAGTTTATGAAGTTTGAATTATTTTTTGCAGGTTTTGTAGCGGTTTTAATGTAGTTTTTGAGTATGTAAATTTTATTTTCTAGAACTAATTTGAGTGTTGACAGGAATCAATTTGCTTTATCATCAGTCAAACATCGTAAACCGTAATGTATCTTACAAATTGGGACGGAGGGAGTACATTAAATGTGTTTCCCGCCAATATCTTACTTTCCCTACAATAGACTCTAACGAGTGTCCTCTTGACCTTGAGTTCTGAACTCAAGTAAGTAAAAGGATGGGGCTCTGCCCGACCTAAGCCGATTGTTCCCCATGAGGCCCCTGGATCATCACCTGGCTCTACTGGGCCAAGGAATAATGGGTCACTCCCCTGTCGGACCTATTAACCCAACAACTATTTTTCATTTGTGGAAAATAGTGTGATTAATATATTATATTGATTATTATTTTTCTCAATGACTTTTAATTTCAGAATTTTTTATATTTATCTTTGTAATTGTAATATTTATGATGGATGAAAAGACAACTAAAACTCAACTTAAAGACTTTTTAATGTTCATAGAAAGTGAAATAGTTTTTATAATAATATATAAAGTTATTAAGGAAAGTATATCCTATGTGACATAAGAGCGATAAAGATAGAACACTTTTTAATTTAATATAAAAAAATGTTATGCATGTAGAAATGAAAAAATGAGAGAGATCGAGATAAATTGTAGACCTAAATCTATAAAAAGGCTCACAAAAGGACCTTACACGGCATTTGAGAAGAAAAATTAGAGGAGAAGTCGATTTAAAGTGATATAAAAACAAAAATTAAATAAATTATGACATATGTTGGTCATACACATAAAAATAGTGAAATAAAAAATGAGAACCATGATATGTATAATTGGAGTCGTGGAGATGCTCATACATGTGTCACAACTCAACTCTTCTCTAACGCTAGACTTATAATAACCAAAAGGCTCATCACTCCCCACTCATGCATACAAATTTGACCCGAAAATGAGCAAAACTTTTTGCTGAACATGCGAGTGTTTCGAAATAATTGTCAGCATTAGGAGCTTTTATACCTCCTATCATAGTAAATTAAAACTAAACATGACAAGATTAACATAAACACACAATCCAAAAGCGAGAGAAGTTGTCTAATTAACATATTAAATACAACATTGAAACTTCAAATTAAAATAATGGTCCAATATTAATTTTAATTGTGTCCAATATTAATCATTTGGTCACGCAAGGTGCAACAACTTTTATCCAATATTAAAAAATGGTCTTTTTGTAAATGATTACTACATCTATCTCACTAACATCGAGACATAAGTGGTGCGTATATTAAGAAAAATGAGTTTATATGTACATCTAGTTATCTTTTTAAAACGTCATAATCCTGGTTTTAACGCACGTCTGGTTATCTTTTTGAAATAGATTATAAGCCTGACGTGTAATATTGGCCATGATCGGCTTAAAGACAATGCAAAAAGAACGACATGTAAGCTAAAATCGGGATTAAGAGGTTGTCGACGGGTTGTTTTGACTCATCTGATTGCTTTTTATAAGAAAAATGTATTTATATGACACTTTATTGAATGCATGTCCTCATGTGACGATTCTGTAATAATAGAAGACCTTATTTGACCATTTTCCCATTAAAATTAGATTATGCCGGATTAATATTATTTATTTCACAAATGAAATTTAGAATGTTAACTATATCCAAACAAAACTCATATGTAGTAGTATTTTATATTACGTACTTATTGCAATAAATTTATATTTCTAAAGTAATACGTAGTATAAATTTACCATATGACACTTTTTTTTTTAATTTACCATATTTCTAAAATCAATTGTGCTTAGAGTCACGTTTAATTACAACTACAAAGTCAATATTGGATAATTTACCATATATGACACTTTCTTTTTTTGTCATTGCAAAATATTTTCTTCTAAAATATTGGATAATTGTTTTTTGTCACTGCTCTTAAAAAGTTACCCTTTTATTAATTTATTAAGTACGTAATATAAGTTTATCTCTTTATAGTTTTTCGAAGCTCACGTGAGAGTTAAAACAATCTAAAAAAAATATTTTTTAAATAACATAACAAAAAAGAGAGGAAACATTAGTTGGGGTTATTTCATTATCAAACGGAGGTTGTTGTCATCGGTTATAGCCTAAATTGAAAATCAACATAAATTACAAAAATGAATAGCAAAAATATAATTTTACAAGAACGTAAAACAAAATGTACTATATACATTTGCAGAGACTAAAAACATATTTAACCTTTCACAAAGGTTAACAAAACCATGTAAAAACAGATTACACGGAGTTTGTTAATTAGAGCCTCGCATTGTCACATACTTCGTATCTTATATTATCAGCCAAAGTGCTATCTGTTGTAGTAGTAAAAAGAAAAATACTATATCAGAAATATTTATATAACTGATCAATTTAAGTCACGTCTAGTATGAGTATGGTGATATATTGATCTGTGTTTAAGTCTTTAGTATTATTTTAAAAGTGTTTTAAAGGGTTTAAAGGCAATCCAAATTTTCTGAAAAATAAAATCAAACTAATTTGTCCACTGTAAAAAATTTGCTATCATTAAAACTAATGAGTTTTTGAAAGAGGGGCTAAGAAAACTAATATCTCAAATACAAAATTTTATAAGAGCCACGAATATAGTAGAATAAATAATTATTCCTAATAGACAAAGGATGAAGAGTGAGGACAGGAAAAATTCGCAAAAATTGGAGCATGACAGGGAAAAACAGATGTTAAGCATGTTGCATCACTTCAACTGCTGCTACGTTTCTGATCATGGACCCCTCCATTGCGCCGTCTTTGTTCCTCCCTTTCGCCGTTTCTCATTCTGCGGTCCGACTCAATGGCATGCCTAGAATATGTTTTTCCATTTTGCAGTCTTTGACCATTATTTCTCTCGTTCACATTATTATCATTGCGCCCTCTTTGGCGTCTCTTCGCAACAATCCATCCCTCCTCATCTCCGTCCGCACCTATAATTTCACCATTGCTGTGTTGGTCGATGTGGGCAGATTCGCCATTGCTGTGCTGATTGACATGGAGAGCTTCACCATTGTTGTGCTGTTTGACATGGAGAGCTTCACCATTGTTGTGCTGGTTGACTTGGCGAGTTTCACCATTTTTTTGCTGGTTGACATGGCGAGTCTCGCTATTATGGGACCCACTCAACTGGCTGTTGCATGATGGGGCCCTGCTCGATGGAGTCGTGCTGTGGGATCCACCTATGCCGAATGGAGACCTACCGCGATTGTCATTGCCATAGGAGGCTGCAGCAGAGTTACAAGTTTGCCATCACTTTTTTTGTTATCAAATGCAATACTTCGTATAAATCAAGAAAAACAGCTGAGAGACTTGAGGTTCAAATAAAAAGACACAATACCTCTTCTCCCGGTTCTCTTATATGAGATGTACGCATCCTTGCCTTTCACCTTGATGACTTTAGTCTGAAAACAATCAAAGATCATTTACAAGTGTTAGAGGTGTTTGTCGGGGGGCTTTGGTCGGTTTGGAGCTAAAAATGCCAAACCAAAACCCACACTAAATAACCTAATTCGATTTGGGGGTTGAGTAAGTTTCCATGGATTTGGTCCGTTTTCAAAGCTAAACCTTAAATTGAACCACCTATAGTTGGACCAGTGGTGAATCTTTTGATCAGTTCGGCTTTGATCGGTTTGGTTTCTATCAGTTTGTCAGACCTTTTTTCAATTTGATGGTTTTTTATTAGCCATATACTGTCCGTTCAAATGGGATAAAATTGGGATCGACTGGTTGGGGAATAATCAGGTTTAGGCCTGAGACCGCCTGACCAAAGTGGAATTAGATGGGGCCTAAGCAGGATAAAAATGAGACATGACTTAGAAGAAAGTAACATGTAGAACAACCTCAACTGCCTTCTTTGCAGAATCTGCAGACTGGAAGTGAACAAATCCGAAACAGTAATCACCATCAGATCGAATGACTTGAACACTGTCATACTTCTTCACTCTACCAAAAACCTTGACCACACCAGCAAGATCAGCTTTAGTAGTATCAGGCGGTAATCCCCCAACATATATGCCCTTTGCTGAAAAAGTATATAATGATTCAGTACATAATGCACAAACTCAAGTTCAGAATTTTGTTCGGACTTCACAAGAGAACAAGAAAACAAGTTTTATATACTCACGGCCAGTGTTTTTATCCATGGGTGGGCTATTATTGCTTGGAGGAGTTTCAGGCTTTTTCACAGAAGCGGGAGCCATTGGCTTAATTGAGCCATTTCTCAAACCTGTTATTTTGGTCTTCTCTTCTTCAGTGAGGCCATCCAAGGCAGAAACTCTGACATATTGGGTAACAGGTGTGGGAGTAGAGCCCATTTTGTTCTTTGATACCTATGGTAAATAACATATTCGTTAATATAATTGGCGAAATAAAAAATTTACAACATAATGATATAATTTCATGTTAACCCTTACCATTTCTGAATAGGATGATTTAGGAGCAGCATCCTTTACTTCATCTGACATTGTCGACTTATCTTCAGAAGCAGCAGCATCCACTTTTAGCTCATCCACCTTTACCACCTTCTCCGAAACTGTCTCCATGACTTTAGGGACAGCCTCCTTTACATCCGATGAAACCTCAGAAACTACTTTCTCCTCCACCTGTACATGTGGAACAACCTCAAGAAGTACCGGTTCAGGCGTAGGCTGCATTTCAAGTTCAACGACTTCCATTGTTGATTCAGGAGCCATAGCAACATCAGTCACATCATTCACATTGTCCACTTCTTTTGTTGCTGGCTCTGAAAGAAGATTTGGAGATTATGAGTGAAGGTGTTATATAAACATTGTTTATTCAAAACATGGTACTGATAAAAGACTTGTTTGAGTTGGCTTTGGATTCCTGAGAATAAAGTAATTTCAAGGATTTAGGTGAACTCAATTCCTAGTAATCCTATTTAGTTTGCCTAGTACATACTGACTACCAAACCCATCCAAACAAGACTTCAATATATTCAATTACCTATATTAGGTACTGGTTGAGATTCAGATACTTTGTCATCTCCTTCACTTACGAAATGAAGAATATCGTTTAAAACGTAAAAACTGGTTTCATTTTTGGCAAGGATGAATGTCTGACTGAATTTCCTTCTCAACTTTTCTTTCCCAATTGAGACACCGGTAACAACAACAAGAATAGTTCCCTGCAAACAATCTTGGGTGCGGATATCCTCTATTTCAAAAAAACAATCTTTAAAGTCTGATGACATGATCATCTCGTGTATTCCCTGCATCATCGGTGAAAAATTGGGTAAGAATGGGTTTCCCACAATACCATTAACACATTAACACATGAAATCTGAATTGTGATGGAAAAATTCACCAAAAAAAACAATAAAAGAGGCCAAAGTCAAAGAATTTCAAGAGAAATTTTAACCTCAGTTTATGCATCAAATAAAGATCATAAAATCTTAATGCATTAATTCTTACTTCGAGGGTTGTAATGCATTTTTGGGAATCCCAAGTGGCCAAACTCGATTTGGTATAGAATCCACAACTTCCTTCCGGTTTAATATGCAAATGCGTATAATACAGCTCAGCAAACACGCATCCCACCGTATCACTAGTAATCTTTGCCATCTGTGCATGACAATTTAAAACAAATACAGAAGATAAATACTTATATAACAGTAATGAAAAATGTTTTCAGTGCAAAAGAATATGAAAGGATGAGTCCTGCATATTAGAGATTTATTAAAGAAAATATAGTATCTATACACCAATTAGGATCTGCAAATTAGAAGAGTATGCATACAATGAATCTGAAAAAACATGAAAGACTTAATCTTTAACATTAAAGCTAAATACACAAAATATAAAGAAGATTTCTGATTCAATAAAAGATATTCACTTTAAGTAATTACAGATATAGAATTTAATGAGGTAAGGCAACTATATGCACGCCATGTTTGCCAGCACAACTTACGAGTATCTGTATATTATGAATCCCAAAAAAACTTTAAAGGCAGAATCTATAAATCTAAATTGTTCGGGATTACTAACACAATGTGATAAAAGTCAAGAACTTTAGAAACAAATCAAATTTCTAACGAAATTGCAATCAACCGAAAAAGGGAAAGATTTTTGTTCGCTCCAAGAAGATCAGAGTTACATAAAAAAAAACACAAAGGGAAATCACTAGACCCTATTTATGACCGGCGAAATCAAACGTAAAAGAATCAATCAGAAGTTTCACAATGTGTTTGCAATCAATAGACAGAAATCGACGGGAAAAAACATATTTTGCATACATAAAGTTAGGTTTAAGATTCAGACGAGAACCCCTGCAATTAATATATTGATTAAACTAATCCTTAATACATGCAATCTTCATATTTTGACGAGAACCCAGATAAAAGAAAACAAAAAGCTCTATAGAGAAGTGATCGGCAGTATACCTTCACAAGACGGCTAGAGAGGATGGACAATTGAGCTGTTTTAAACTGTCAAAACCCTCAACTAATCAGGCGTTTGAGCCCAATTAAGGTGGGATGGAACGGAATGGCTGAATGTTTGAAATATATATAAATGATACGGAGCAAAATATTCGGATTGGGTTTCTTGGTAACCAAGGTTGGGCACGTCATTCATGTGGGAATTAATTGTTACCGATTTTGGTAACTCTTTTTGCTCATTTATTTATGGTAATATTATTATGTGTTTATTATTATTATTCCTCCGTAGTATTTATGTCACAAAATGTGCTCCAAATCAAAAAAAAAATGTAGATTTAACATCACCTGGTGATTTTATTGTATTCTCTTTTGTTTAATTATTATGGTCACGACATTTGCATGCACATAATTACAAATTACAAATTGTAGATTAATTATGGTCACAACGAATTGGATGTACATAATTAGGAAAATGTAGATTACATAAAATTATTTTCAGTCCCAAATCAGACAAGACTTAAACAAATCAGATCAGACACGTTCAAACTAGACCCGACCAAACTTCCATAGTTATAAAATAGACAGAGACCGGACGTTTACCAGAACAGACCAGTTTAAAGTAGACTTTTACAGACCAGGCCATATCAGCAAATTTCAGTCCAAGTAAAAACATCCTAATGTATACTACATTTTTTAACCCAAAAATTCTAGTTCTAGATATATAAAGGAACAAACCAAGAACGAGAAACAAATCAGCGTTGAAACACTCCAAAATCAATGCGCACAAAATCTGGTGGCGCTAAACAAAACCCTCCATAGTGAGGGACGACCGCAAATGCCCTTAAGAACGTGCTTATCTTACGTACGTACAAACGCATACAATTATATGCAGATTAATGTATATGTTACTCGCTAATTCATAATAATTTATCATTTTATCCTTTTCAGGTAAAAGTTATTACCTCCGTCCCACTAAGATTGAGACGAGAGAATCTAACACGATTATTAATAAAAGTGAGTTTGTGTGGTTGATATTAAATTGATAAAGTAAAAATAAAGTAAGAATAGTTTAAATCAACACAATCTTTGTCAAATTTGGTATGAGAAAATCTTAGTGGGACTTCCCGAAAAGGTAAAATGGGACAATCTTAGCGGGACGGAGGGAGTATTTAATACTACGTAATTGATTACATAAAAGTTATCTTAGTGTGTGATACGGAGTATAAGATAATATAATATTTTTGAATGATTCTTTTAAAACAGTTTTCCAAAAGTATTAACGAAAAAATTATTTATAAAAATTTAACTAGAACTTACAATAATATAGTATGAAAATTATGAAAGAATATGGCAGCGTAAGGTAGTATACTCTTATTCCGAAGGATCAATTGACCGTCCCCAGGTAGGGTGTTTACAAGAAGTATTTATAGACTTTACGAGTTATTATTTTAGGAGGAATCTCATACAATAAATGCTAATTAATGAACTATATTCTTGCTCGAAATAGAACTCCTCTCATGCCTTTGACGTCAAGCATTAGTTGTCTCCTTCTTGTTTCCAAACTCCGGACGAGTCCTGCCTGTTGCCAAATAACTATGCCGAATAACTGCATGTCACGTAACCCGAGGAATATCCCGACTTCACTAGAACTCCGCCCATGCTCGAGGTCTACTGTGCAGCCCGACCTGGCTGTGGGTTCCTATCGTGGGCCTAACCCCGTTCGGGCCTGGCGGCATATCGAACACTAATTCCGTTTATGGGCTTGATCCCGTTATGAGCTGAATTACATAATTGGGCCATGGTCCGAGTCCATGGTACCATCAAGTATCATGATCGCTTAATGTCAAAACTTAACTCAATTAAATTACTATGATTGAAGTTATTAAAATAATCACTACACTTATGAGACTACATTTAATTTATTTTTTTTAAATTTTAATTTCTTAAAAATGTGTAATTCTTCCTTCTTTTAATTATTTGTATCAAATGTATGATAACATTGAAGGAATAGTTTATTTTACATCTTTTGAATATACAATATAAGACAAAGGTAAAGGTCTCTAAATGAAGTTTGGTAACATTTTATACACATAAACCCATATACAAAAGTTTCACTTACAAATAACTACTTCCAAAACAAAACATTTAATAACAGTTTTCTGTTACTTCTTTTCCTTCTCTTTAAACTTTCCTTACCTCCTAAGTTTTCTTCTTTATTTCGTTTTCTTTTATTCTTCTTTAATTTATATGGTGTCATCTTTTTTTTTGTAACAGGTGTCATCTTCTTCTTTATTGGATTTCTTGATAACTAAGTTTTGGTGTGTCAATGATGAGGAGAACTAGTCATTTTGTGTTTTTTTGGACAATTCTTTCTAATCTGTATAGTATATGTTCATTGTTAATGCCAACATCCTTGAACTGGGATGAGATTCGAACATGTGACCTCCTCCTTGGGAGTGCCACAATGATGCTGGGGGTTGAGGGCCGGGGCCTGGGGTCTGAGGGTGAGACTAGGGGATGGTTGCTGGGGTGTGAGGGTGAAGCTGGGGGCTGGGGTAGGCTGGGCGAGTGGAGTCTACTGTGAATGGGAGGACTAGGGTGGGCTGGTGGGTCAGGAGGTGGGCTGGAGTGGACTGGTGCGGCATGGGGCGGGTCTGGGGTGTGATGCAGGGGCTAGGGTGGACTGGTGGGGCATGGGGTGATGGGGCAGGTTTGGGGTGTGAACCAGGGGCGGGAGAGGGGTGGTTGGGGGCTGCAGGACTGCCGGAGAGGGGATGGGCTGGGGAGGCTGGCAGTACATCACCGGCTGCCGCTGGGGGCGGCAGTCGTCTCACCGGCAGTTATGGTTGTGGTCACAATGAAGGCAGTTGGCCAATGACAAAAAATTTGGTAATTGGCCGGCAACGTCACTGGCCGAAATGTAATCGTGGGTGACGAGGTCACCGGTCGACATGTCACTATGGGCTGCAAGCTGGCAATGTCACTAGGCGACACTAGGCGGCAGGTCACTATGGGTGGCAATGCCACTAGTTGGGAATTCATTACGGTGGGCAATAAATTTGTCACTATGACCGGCGGTAGTCAATGTTCTGTTGGCCACTAATGGATTTGTTTCGCTGATAATTTTAATCACAAAGATTTTGGTCACTATGGATTTTGGACTTTTGTAACTATAACGGTGGTCACTGGAGCGGTAGTAGTTGAGAGGATGATAAGTAAAGTAGTAGTGACTGGATTGGAGTGGTCACTGGAGCGACGGTAACTGAAACGGTGGTAACTGGGACGGTGGTCACTGGAGCGGTAGTAACTGAGACGGTGGTCACTGGAGCGACAGTAACTGAAACGGTGGTAACTGGGACGGTGGTCACTGGAGCGGTAGTAACGGAGACGGTGGTCACTGAAGTGTTAGTAACTGAGACGGTGGTCACTGAAGCGGTGGTAACTGAGACGGTGGTCAATGGAGCGGTAGTAACTGAGACGGTGGTCACTGTAGCGATAGTAATTGAAACAGTAGTCACTTAAACAATAGTAATTGGAATGGTGGTCACTCGAAAGGTAGTCACTAAAACAACAGTAATTGAACGTTTGTCACATGGAAAAATTTTCACACAAATTTAGATGTAATAATTTAAATATTTACTCATATTTGCTACTCCATACATCTATATGAATAATAATTCTTATGAAACCGATAATGTATCTTGAGATATACTCCATACGCAAGTAATATGAAGTATTAAAATGAAAAACACACGGAATAGATTGCAAGATTGACGGACTGAGTGCGTAGGGATTACTCATCCGGATGCAGCGTTGATTTAGAAAGGGTAGTTTAGACATGTATGCCTTTATTAGTCGTACGCTTGGAAATTAAAATGAAATCCCACTTTTTCGTCCATTAGCTTTTTTTTACTAATATTCATGTCAAAACCCCATTAAAATCTCAGACCCATATTTCTGAGATTGTAAATGTTACCCTCAATTGTCAGAAATGTTATAAATGTGGTCCGTTTGAGGGGTGAAATATACAATGTGAGCGAGAGTACATTTCACTACTTAAAGGATCACAATTACAACAATTTGGACAATTGAGGGGTGACATTTACAATCTCAGAAGTACATGTTTAAGATTTTAATTTTGTGGATAACTGAGGGACCATATATGTGATTTTCCCACTTTATAACCTATAAATAAGTTTGACTTTTTATTTTAGTACTACATTTTTTGAATTAATGATTTTTTTTCATTCACTTTGTTGATTAATTGTATTTTGTGTTGCATAAAAATTTTATATTTTTTTGTTGTAAGCCCATTGGAGCCTACTCTATTGGTGACATGTGGACTAGCCCGGTCCAACCACTTAAGTCAATCTATTTAAAAGTTGTTCTGTTCATCTTATTCTTATTACTTATTGCTTATTCTTATTTTATTCAGATCAGATCAGATCAAATCAGATCAGATCAGAAAGATTCAGATCAGATCAGAAACATTTAGATCAGATCAGAAAGAATCAGATCAGATCAAGCCGGATCAGAAACATTCGGGTCAGAAGCATTCAGATCAGATCATATAAAAAAATTTCAAACATGATTTATCACTTTTATTATTATAAAATATTATTATTATTATTATTAATTATATTATTATTATTATGATTATTATATTATTATGATTACAATTATGGTGATGATTATTATTATGATTATTGTTCTTGTTGTTGTTCTTGTTCTTGTTGCTGTTGTTGCTATTATTTCTATTATTCATATTATCACTATTATCAAGACTATTGTTACTTTTTTGCTACTACTACTACTATTATTATTATTATCATTATCATTATTATTATTATTATTATTATTTTATTAGTATTATTATTACTATTATTACTATTATTATTATTTTATTAGTATTATTATTACTATTATTATTTATTATTATTTTTATTATCATACGGAGTAACTATAATTATTATTACAGTTATAGAAATAATTATAATTAAAAATATAATCACAGTTTTAACTATAGCTATAAAATTAATTAGTGTAATAGGCATAATTTAATTTTAATTATAATCATGATTATAATTAAAATTCAAGTTATAATAATTATGCCTATTACACTAATTAATTTAAATTAGTGTAATCATCATTTTTATAGTCATAATCATTTTTATTATGACTATAATTATAGTCATAATTATAGTCATGATTATTACATTGATATGATTATGATCTGATTATAATTATAATCATCATTTATAATCATAATTATAATGACTATAATTATAATTTTTACACTATAATCATAATCATCATTAATGTTAAATAATTATAGTTACTTCATAATAATTTTTATAATTATGACTATAATTATAATTATATTTAAATAATATTCATAAATAAAATTATAATAATTATAATGATGATTATAGTTATAGTAATATTCAAATCAGATCAGACCATATCAGGAAGATTCAGATCAGATCATAAAGATTCAGATCAGATCAGATCAGATCAGATCAGAAAGATTCAGATCAGATCAGAAAGATTCAGATCAGATCAGAACTTAATAAATTCAGATCAGAAACATTCAGATCGTGTGAAGAAAACAACTTCTTAGACGGGATAAGCCTATATTTTTTTATTAAAAAAAGCATGGCTCGATCTATTAGGATGCTTCTTTTGGACTGAAATTTGCTGGTCTTATCTGGTCTGATCTGGTAAACGTCTGCTCTCTGTGTATTTTATAACTATGGAAGTCTTGTCTGATATAGTCTGGTCTGATCTGTTCTGGTCTGGTCTGGGATTGAAAACAATACAAAAGAAAACATCCTTAATCAATTTTTTATAAATTAAGCCAAACCCAATCAAATCTATACCCATTAGTTTTCCGTGAATGTGGCCCTATCCATTCACGATCCCTACTTCTAAGAAGTTGTTCTCTTCACCTGATCTGAATGTTTTTTATCTGAATTTTTTAAGTTCTGATCTGATCTGGTCTGAATTTTTCTGATCTGATCTGAATCTTTCTGATCTGATCTGAATGTTCCTGATCTGGTCTGAATGTTTCTGATCTGATCTGAATATTCCTGATCTGATCTGAATGTTCCTGATCTGATCTGAATTCTTCTGATCTGATTTGAATATTTCTAAAATTATAATTACAATTATAATTACTATAATTATAAATGTAATTACACATATATAATTTAAATATAATTATAATTATAATCATAATTATAAAAATTATAATTATAATCACACACATAATTATAATAGGTATAATTATTATTATACGTATTACACTAGTTATAAATATAGTTATGATTATAATTGTAATTATATTTATAGTTATATTTATTTCTATAATTATAATTTTATTTATAATTATAATATTAATTTCTATAATTTTAATAGTAATTACTCCGTATAATATGATAATAACGAAAACAAAACTAATAACAATAACAACAACAACCATATTAGTATAAAGAATAATAATAATCATGATAATAATAAATATCATAATATTAATAATAATAATAATAATAATAATAATGATGATGATGATGATAATGATGATAATGATGACAATGATGACAATGATGACAATGATGACAATGATGACAATAATGATGACAATGATGACAATGATGACAATAATAATAATAATAATAATAATAATAATAATAATAATAATAATAATAATAATAATAATAATAATAATAATAATAATAATAATAATAATAATAATAATAATAATAATAATAATAATAATAATAATAATAATAATAATAATAATAATAATAATAATAATAATAATAATAATAATAATAATAATAATAATAATAATAATAATAATAATAATAATAATAATAATAATAATAATAATAATAATAATAATAATAATAATAATAATAATAATAATAATAATAATAATAATAATAATAATAATAATAATAATAATAATAATAATAATAATAATAATAATAATAATAATAATAATAATAATAATAATAATAATAATAATAATAATAATAATAATAATAATAATAATAATAATAATAATAATAATAATAATAATAATAATAATAATAATAATAATAATAATAATAATAATAATAATAATAATAATAATAATAATAATAATAATAATAATAATAATAATAATAATAATAATAATAATAATAATAATAATAATAATAATAATAATAATAATAATAATAATAATAATAATAATAATAATAATAATAATAATAATAATAAGAGAAAATTGGGCGTATGTACACAATTTAATATGTAATTTTAAGTTAATATCATGAATTAGTAAAAATAAGGTAAATAACCTTTAAAGAAACCCATGATCATATGATGTCCATTTTAACCTTGCCAGTTTCCTTCTCTCTCACTATCCCCCTAAATTCGCACCTTTCTTTGGGGTTACACACTTTCGATTTTCATAAGTGGAAAGGGCATAAATAAAATAAAATAAAGGTGGAGGTATAGCCGTATAGTGCTCTTTGGAAAAAAACCTTGCATTTTGGCAATAAGTGGAGTTCATAGTTTTTATACGTAGCCTTCTTTTGCAATCTTGGGTAACAAAGGAAACATAGGTTTTTTTTTACGTTATCTCCAAACGTGACTATAGCCATTAGGAAAAGAAAATCAATCTGCAATATAAAGTTAAATAATTAATATGCTCTCCGTTCTCATATCTGGGCGGTTGTAATTAGGGGCGGTTCGGTATCAGTGGCGGATCCAGAAACTCAGAGTCACGGGGTCCCTAAACTAATGTAACTTTGATTAATATAAAATTAAAAAAAAAATTAATAAGGATAACGTTTCATAGTTAACGTACATCATCAAAACATTAAGATGATATAAAGTAAAAAATTACATATCAAATTCATTCTACAATTCTACAAAATTAAAGTACCTTATAGGTTCATTTGTTGGAAATATTCTATAATATATAGGTCCACCAACATGTACATAAAACCTATCTTTTTTATTCCGTGCTGAAAATCATATTCCCAAAAAATGATTACTACTAACTTTCCACTCTTTTCAAAACAAGTAACACGGTAAACAAAATGTAGCATCTTTGACAATACTGTATTCCAACCATTTATGTTCATCAAACCAACTTGAAACAAATCTAAGGTTTTTGCTGCCAATTACTTTAATAGAGAAATCATGATCTCGAAGTTGAAACGATCCTTTTTTATACTATCGTAGTAACTACGGCGTACCCTCTCATGAACATTAGGATTAAATCAGTATGTTGTTCATGTAGATTATAGGCCAAATTAGTTTCACTTTCAGCAAGTTCTAGATTTAATTCTTTTTTTTACCAGATTCAATTCTTTATTTACTAAAGGCGAATCATTTGAATGAATATCTTAACTACTCTCACTAATCCAAATTTCTTTAAATTTGGGTACACTACCGAAATACCTTTTCACCCTTAATTGTAAAATTTCAAAAAAAAAACACATTCAGAAATACATAAATTTATTAATTTAATCTTAACATTCAAAAGAAATTTTATAATTAATTCAAAAAAAAATTAATAAGAATTGGTTGAGGTTTGAAGGGAGATACACATATGACAATAGATTTGTTGTGGTATCAAGTTTGCAGTTGGAAGGGGTTTAAAAATTGGACCAAAAGGACATCATTTGGAGGTTTAAAATAAAAAGTTTTAAAAATAGAAATAACAGCCACGAGGGGGAGTCGAAGCCAACATCTCACGCACAAGGAAAGATTTCCACCCACTCGTGATACCATTACTCCGTTGCACCAATTTGGTTTCTAACTGGATATCTTTGACATATATATGTAATTTATACAGGTAATTTTGTAAAATATATGTAATATATATAGGTAAATTTTTCGAAGACCACGGGGTCCCGGGACCCCATGGGACCCTTAGTGGGTCCGCCATTGTTCGGTATGATATATCGAATATTTTATCGCATACTTTTACCATACCGTAAACTTTCGGTATGCAAAAATACATAACGTTACCATACCGAAATTTCGGTATACCTTGTTTCGGTATACCGAAATTTCGGTACGGTAAGATGCGGCATCGGTAAATTACCATGATTTAATATAACAAATTATTATATGTCAAATGAAATAAAGAAAATCAGTGTTAATAGTGATATACTAAAATCATTAATGAAATTAATTATAAAGTACCAATGAGATAACCTATTTGTGTCATAAATTATACCGTACAGCCGGCTGTACCGTGCTCTTGGTACAACCGGGTATTTTGGTAATTAAATGTAATTTTTAGCCTGGTTCTTTTACGATCTTATCTTGTTCGTCTCCTTCTCCCACAAATGTCGGAGTCCCTATATCGTACACCCGGATGTACGTACATCCGGCCCAATTAATGAATTTGACTGGTAGTAGGGAACTGGATTCCTTCACAAAAAATTAAGAACCCCAACAGGATTCAATCCTGTGACCAGTAATAGCATATGCTATCTTCCAACCATCTCACCAAGTCGTCTTGTTGTAATATTTAGTTCTTTTATCTTACTTATCCTATATAGTTTCATACTGCGTATTATTAATAGTAATTATAATATTAATTATTCTCTTGCCTTTTCTCATTATTACTACATTAAAAGAGTAATTCATATTTTTGAAGTATTTATTTGATCTATGAATGATAGTATTAATTTATATAAATATATTTATAATTTTTTTTATATAGTGTTAGGTTCCTAATAAGCGTGATGCTCATCAAAAATTTTTTAATGCTCATAATAGGTCTGATGCACATTAAAAGTTTAATAATACTCATTTAACAGAAACAGTGATTTTCATCTCAATATATGATATTTGATGCTCAATGAATATGTTGTTATTCAAAGTAACAAACTTTGTGATTTTCATATCTAGGAACATTTTGTAAGATGTCCATGCTCATCTGGTACTGATCTTATGCTTATTTTCTAAATGTCATGTCAACATATTTTCTTTAAAGTACTATTTTACATTAGGTTCACATATTGAAATTCATAGGAGTTGATTAGAAATATAATTTAATAAGTTTTTATAAAAGGAAAATTACATTGATATGACATTGTAAAAATGAGCATAACATGAGTACCAAATGAACATACATAACTTACAAAGTGCACATTGATATGAAAATCGTAACATTTGTTAGTTGAACATCATGACATTTTAATTGATTTTTCAACCTCCACTATTGATACTTTTGAAATATGCATTGATATGAATTGTAACAATGAGCATTACATTAGTAACAAATGAGTAATAATGAACTTTTAATGAGCATCAAACCTTTTATATTGAGAATTAGGAGTCCAATATTCAGAATCATGATCTCTGCTTCATAACTTCTAATTCACTTTCTTTTTTTTGTTATTTTTTCTTTTATAAAAACTTATTACATTATCTTTATAATCAACTCCTATGAATTCCATTATGTGAATGTAATTTAGAATAGTACTTTTAAAAATGCATTGATATGACATTTACAAAATGAGCATAACATCAGTACCTGATGAGCATACGTAACATACAAAATGAGTATTAATGAATTTTTTAGTTGTTTTGTTAGTTGAACATCACAACATTTTAATTGAGCATCAAACCTTCGTTATTGAGATGAAATTCACGGTTTCTGCTGAATGAGCATTAATGAACTTTTAATGAGCATCAGACCTATTATATTGAGTATTAGAAGTCTAATATTCAAAATCGTGATCTGTGCTTCATAAAAAATGAGCATAATATCAGTATCGATTGAGCATATGTAGCTTACAAAATAAGCATTAATATGTTGAGCATACAGACATTTTTCATTGAGCATTAAACTTCCTCTACTGAGTATTAAAAGCGTGCAATTGAGTACCGATTGAGCATCAAGACATTTTTATTGAGTTCAAATCGCCTGTTAATGAGCATCAGATGTATTCTATTGAGCATTAAGAGTCGAATAATGAGTAATGTGATATCAATTTCATATATTGTAATTCACTTTCTTTTTTCTTTTTTTTTCTTTTATAAAAACTCATTAAATTATAACTATAATCAATTCATATGAATTTCAATATGTGAATCGAATATAATATGGTACTTTTGAAATATGCATTGTTACGACATTTTAAAAATGAGCATAACATGAGTACCAATCGAGCATATGTAACTTACAAAATGAGCATATATATGAAAATCATGAGGTTTGTTAGTTGGACGTCACGATATTTTCATTAAGCATCAAACCTCCTATATTGAGAAAAAAATAACGCGTTCTGTTAAATGAGCATTAATGAACTTTTAATTAGCATATGTAACTTACAAAATAAGCATTAGTATGAAAATAATAAGCTTTGTTAGTTGAGCATGAAGACATTTTTTCATTGGGCATCAAACCTCCTCTATTGAGTATTAGAAGCGTGCAATTGACTACCGATTGAGCATTAGTATGACAATCATAAGTTTGTTTAGTTGAGCGAGCATCAAAACGTTTTAATTGAGTATCATGATCTCTAATATGACTTGAAATATGCATTGATATGACATTTTAAAATGAGCATTTAACCAATACCAGATGATGAGCATACGTAACTTACAAATGAGCATTTAACCAATACCAGATGAGCATTCATAACTTACAAAATGAGCATCGAAAAAATTCAAAAGTTCAATTGAAATCTCTAATCTGTTCAAATATTCATTTGTGTATGTCTATTTCTTTTAATCGTTATACTCATTCGAAGATAACATAAACTTCTTTCTATAATTTGTACATCTAGTAGATTCATTATTAACAATTTAATAAACTATTATTATATATAACAATGTGAAATATAAAAATGTTTCACTAAAAATGATTTATAGTCTTTTGTTCTTGAATTACAAATATAATCGTTTTGTTTTTATAATATTTAATCGTTCACATTTATTTTACACTATACTCATTTTAATATAACACAAAACTCATACGGAGTATCAGTAACAACAACAATATATACTAATAAATATTCATCTCAGAATAATACAAAAAAAAAACACCAAAATAAAAAAATATATTATAATTGAACAAACACTAAAGTAAAGAATTGTTACCGAAGAAAGAACGAAGGAAACAAATAAAAGCAAGATTAGAAGAAACGAAAAGACAAAAGAAAAGAAAAGACAAAAGAAAGAGATAAGTAACGAGCAGAAAAGCAAGGAAACAGAGAAAAGAAAAAACAACAAAAGAGAAAAGCTGAAATTAAAGGCAACAGACGGGGAGAGTCATGCAACGGCGGTTACTTATTAAAAGAAAGAAGTGGATGAGAAAGTTTTGGTGTGGGATTACCAAAAATAGATGGCGGGAGGTTTATTTTTGGGAGGAAAACGAAAAGTGAAAATTTGTTAAGGTTAAAATTCAATACTTTTTTTAATTTAGTGTCACTATTATGTGTTGATGTTTTTGTGTCATATACGTACGACACTTATGCACTGTTAGTACTATATGTCGTCCATTAGTGACACTTTATCAGAAAGTGTCACTAACGAAGTGTCACTATAAGACAGTTTTCTACTAGTGTAAAAACCAACTTAACAAATACCCTTCAAACTGGAATTAATTACCAAAATGCCGGCTATACCATGCTCACGGTACAGCCGGCTGTACCATATAATTTGCCCAAATGTCATCACTCCCACAGCTCTCGATGATCGATCCAAGTTACTCTTCGCAGATCTAACTATATTCCATCGCTTAAGGATTGAAGACTACGATCCGTGATTTCTGTAATCAAAATTTCTTCTTCGATCTATAGTTCATCTTCTCTGGTTTGAATTTTTCCTTTGGTGCACTCTCTTCATTGTTATTCGTAAGTTTTTAACCAAGTTCGTTTTTGTTCATTGAGTTCATTTTGTATGCTGCAGATTTTTATTTTATTGAAGAATTGAGACTATGGCTGGTTTTGGAGGTACTTTTTCAACCAACACCATAAAAAAATTGTTTTGTTTTTCTGAGTAAGCAGTTAGTTAGTAAAAATCATCTTTGTTCGTCTTTTGCTCTCCCCTTTTCTAGATGGTATTTCTTACAGCGACAACTTAATTGAGGATATTGAGGGCAGAGATGATTTGTTTGAGCAATATTCTACTTCTGAGCACGTATTTATCAGACAGTTGGAAGTTCAAGATCAAGTTGGAAGTATTTATTTCTGAGACAGTGATTCAATCTCAGTTGGTGTGAGTTTAGCGATATGTAATCCAAAATCTTCAAGGAAAAAGAGTGAAAGAAATGTGCAGCGTAAAAGAATTATTGAGATAAAAACAAATGAAGTTAGAGGAAGGAAAAAGTCACGACCTTTAAGTAAACCAGAAACCGATCATCCAAATTTGTAATAAGAATATGAATTAACTATGTATTATGATCTCTTGTCTTTTAGCCTGTGACTAATAGAATAAAGGTTGTCCAGTGTCTGGGAGAGGGAGGGGGGAGAAGAATGCAGACATTGCAAGAGAAGGCATTAGAGTGGAGTGGGGTGAGCACCACTGAAGCCTTCTCCATTGACGAGACCAATCTCTTCCAAAAGCTCGGCCTCGATACTTTTGTCAATCTCTCAACCAGTTTCTACACCAAGGTTTTTTTATGATGAGGAGGAGTGGTTTCGCGTGATATTTGCACTCAACCAAAGAAGATGCCATTAGGAACCAGTATGAGTTCTTTGTACAGAGGATGGGAGGACCACCTTTTTGTTTTCCGAGAGAGAGGTCACCCTGCCTTGATTGGCCGACATCGTCCATTTCCAGTGACTCACAAAGCTGCAGAGAGATGGTTGCAACATATGCAACAAGCATTAAATAGCACTGCAAATATTAACAATGACTCCAAGTCCAAAATGATGGATTTTTTCATGCACACTACATATTTTCTGGTGGCTGGAAATGAATTAAAGAATCAAGGCAAAGGAGGAGTTGCATGTAAACCAGCTCCAGCATGGTGAAGTTTCTCCATAACTTGCTGCTCAAAAAGTATGGAAAAAATCGTGTAGTATAGATAAAGTCAGCCTAGACAGTGCAGTGCTAAAATCAGTTCCAATACGCTCCCCATATGTCAATGTTACAGAGCATGACAATGGGTCTGCAAGTTTTTTTAAAAAAGATCTCTTGTTTTTTATTCTTAGAGGACTGTCTTCTACTCTATTACTCAACTTAATTGTGTTAATACTCAAAAGAACACTTCTTTATTATATATATATATATATATATATATATATACATATATATGTGTGTTTGTGTGTGTGTGTGTGTAAACACTATGTGATTGACTAATTTGTGGTTGTCGTAAGTGGTGTGTTGGCCAATAGCTTTTTCTTGTGTCATCCTTTTTCTAGACACAATATACATAATTATATTTAATAATGGTTTGAGTTTTCTTTTCTATGCGATGAGTATTACTAGAAAAGTTATTGAGATGAAAATTATGGTTTCTGTTAAATGAGCATTAATAAACTTTTAATGAGCATACTATCGAAATCAAATGAGCATGCATAACTTACAAATAAAAATGCACATTGATATGAAAATCGTAAGGTTTGTTAGTAGAACATCACAACATTTTTATTGAGTATCAAACCTCCTCTATTGAGATGAAAATCATGATTTCTGTTAAATGAGCATTAAAAACTTTTAATGAGCATCAAACCTATTCTATTGAGTATTTTCATAATTTATGATAAAATCTCGACAACTGTTAAATGAGTATTAATGATCTTGTAGTAAGCATTAGACATGTTCCGTTGAGTATTAGAGGCCTAATAATGAGCATCATGGTCTCTGTTTTATATCTTTTAATGTACTTTTTTTTCTTATGAAAAAAATTATGATACTAAATTGCATGCTTCTGATACTCAATAGAATAAGTTTGTTGTTCAATGAAAATGTTTTAATACTCAACTAATAAAGTTTATGATTTTCATATTTGATAGAGTATTTGGTACTCTATCAATATTATTGCTCATTTGGTACGTTTTGTATGCTCATTTGGTACTGGATCTATGCTCATTTTAAAATGCTACATCAATGCATACTACAAAAGTATCGTATTACATAAGATTTGCGTAGGAGTTGATTATGGATACTAGATCGAGCACATACCTGGATACTCTATTGCATGTTTCTAATATTCAATACAAGAGATTTGATGTTCAATGAAAATTTCTTGATGCTCAATAAAAAAAATTTATGATTTTCATATCAATGCTCATATGCGTTTTCCTACCAATGTTAATGATCACATTAACATCACTATTTGTATTCATTCAAAATGAATACTACTTAAGATTTTCAGCCTTAATAATAAAATGATCCTTTTATATAATACAATTAGCTTTAACAACTTTTATGACATTCTAACTCTATTTTACTAATAATTCAAGATAGTAATTCAATATATACTTTTATGACATTCTAACTCTATTCACACTCATTTTCGTGTAAAATGAGCATATACGTACTACTAATGAGCATCTTTATAAACGTAATGTCTATTAGTGAATATTCACTTTTACAACCATTATAAAAGTGAACCAATGTTACTAATAATATAATAAACTATAGTAATTCAAACTTCCCAGCCATTTTATAACAATACATCTGTGCATGCATCCTCATTAATATAAACGTCATCAAGTTTTTTAAAACTAATCATTTTCATAAGCCTTGTCCAAACATTTCAACATGTCCAAACATTAACATTCTAGCATAATATCCATAAACAGAAACAAATTATGATTTTTTGCACATTCATCCTTACAAGCATTTCAAGTCAACATTAAATTATGTTTATGCCAACTACATCAACTTCTTGCCCTTCACATTTTCCATCAACTCCATCCTTGGCTCGTTCTTGTGAAATGTCAGCATTCTGTGCAAGTAGCCCAAGATATAATATTACCCCCCCCCCCATGTACAAATCGTTGATCAATCTCTATTGGGTTCTCCTGCGTCATTTTATAATTGTTAGTAATCACATAACACATTTTCCACATTCTAGTTTTATAACATTTAATCTTTAATAAAATGACGTGTACGTACTTTACATTTTCCCTTTCAAAGCCACACTCCCAATTAGTATCTTCATTGAACATCTCCATATGTCTCATCATGAACACTCGTTCATTGGCTTTGTTTTTTGTTTTGCCATGACATTCTTAATAGTTCATCTTTGCCACTTTTTCGGCTTGTGGGTGCTTTTCTTTTTTCAACCATTTCAGTACAACACTTTTGGATGCTCAACTTCCTTCCTCTGTTGCTCAAAATCTGCCAGCTCATGCTCATCAAGATTCCTATTAACATCATCTTCTTGAGCTACTTCTCTATGTATTCGTTGCTCATCTTCTTCCCTTTGTTGCTCACCATCTTCCACATCATGCTCAACAGTAATCCTGTCAACATCTTCAATCTGTTTTGCTTCTTCATTTTGTCTGTTTTGCTTCTTCATTTTGTTTCTCAACAAACTCATCTTTATGTTCATCATTTTGCACCATTAATTTTTTAAAGATTTCTTTAGTTTTTTCTTCCTTTCCTTTTTTGGTTTGTTTTGTGCTTTTTCACGAAGCACTGGAATTTCATTCACAGGAATGTGTGGCAAATCATTTCCCTCACCCCTGCATTATTAAAATTATTAAATGGTATCAATACATTATATCTTTTGTATTAGACACATGCACTAATACAATGAGCAATAATAACACATTCATTATTAGTACTGTAACACCCCGAATTTAGCGATCTAGTTACATTAATCTTTTATTTTATTTAGTCAGTTAAATAAGATTATTTTATGAATAATGTGAGTTATTGCTTTATCATGTGTTTTTTTTTCTGACAGGTAACGTTGACCGGTAAGCTCTAATAATTTTAACTTTTAAGTGGAGAAATAAGTAATGTTTTAAATTTTAATCAGTTTATTTTGAAATAGAAAATACGTTTAATGTGTTAGAAACATTTTTTTAAAGAGATGATTAGAAGCCCAAATTAGTTAACTAAGCCCAGGTAAATATTGTGAAGACTGAAATCCCTAAGAAGTGGTTATACGTGATATTAAAACCAAAGAACTACGAAGTAATTCTTAGAAAAGTTTTCAAATCGCTTTCAATTTGTAATCAAGAGTTTCCTTAGTTCTAATTCGAATCTCATACCCGGTAAGACAAATTCCATTCTCTCTACTGATATGTGTTCTTTCAAGCTTGAATTTCTGCAAACTTGATCTGTTAAAAGTATTTGGAAGGCCTTGAATCAGTGAATTGGTATTCCTTCATAATTATTAATTCAACACTCATGGTTTTAGTTGTTTCCCCTCAGTTTTTTTGGGCATAACAGTGTGATCTATTACTAGTGGAGGAAATTTTCTTTCCGATTTCAGTTGATGATTTCTAAGAACTGATCAGTGGGTTGATTTTGGTTAGTGTTTAGGTCTCATAGTATCTTCTGGATTTTGGGACTGGTTGTGTTATTAATGTAAATTTGATTTTGGGGTCCATATTTACGTATCTGCTGCAATTAGAGTCTCAAATTCAGGGAGTTCAAAGTTTTCCCTGTTAATTGTTTCAGCCAGTAAATCTGTTTCACAGTCTGGTTTCCTTTCATTATTGAAATCCTTCTATATCATAATTTTCTGAGATGCAGCTGCAATATTTTCTATAAAGAGACTTTTGTTAATTTTTTTAGCTCCTTCGTAAGAAGAAGTAGAGATAATGTAGTTGTAGTTAAAAGTATATGCTTACATGGCCATCAATCTAATCGCAAATTAAGGATTTGTTTAAGTCATATTGAATTATATATATAACGATAATCCATTTGCTGCCTATGAGGAATATGAATGTTAATATGACATGTTTCTGAATTCCGGTTTCTAAAGTTTTCCAAACCTGGTTTATGATGCGTCTAAAGATTTGATTGGCATATTTTAGGAACTTTTATGATTTGGTATTTAGCATCAGGTCTTTCTAAAAGGCTGCTGCTACTAATTTTAGTCCTAATAATCAGTCAAGTTTATTTTAAAGTTTTATTCAACTTTTTGGTTTATTGAAGTTAGTTTTAGTTGGTATACGGCAGTGGCATAAAAGTTACCTTAGTTATGAGCCATAGAATTTTCACAGTTAATACGGACTAAAGATTTATAATCTTCTCATCATATCTAATTAAAGATTTAAGAGAAGAGCTTACCGGAGGACGTTACCAAGGCGCCACACTTGTTTGAGTAGTTTGAGTTCAGCGGTTAACAGGTAAGTTCACTACCACCTATACATGTTTGTTCAACCAAATGCAAGAAAGAAGTCTGGTTGATTTTTAATAGATAATTTTAGACTATCTGCTATTATGTGAACTATGTGAATTATGTGATGAGTTATTTTATTGCTAGATTAAGTTATGTTTATTATCTGGCATGGTCAAGATTTGTTAGTACTTTTGTTTCCAGATTTAATGATGTTTTTAGTCAAACGTCACCATAAAAAGAACTAATACTTAAAGTGAAAGATTAAGTGATCTGTACTCGGGAACTAGTTCCCTCAGATTAGCAGTTTTAGTTTTAGATAGTCCGATATGTTTAGTGGGTCGCTCCCCTGAGCTGTCGGATTGGCGCCATTGAGTACATATCACGGGCCCATAGTTAAAATTAGCCACAAAGAGTTTACAGAAAGTTCAATGAGATCTCTTTCAGAAAGTTTTACAGAAAGTTGTTTTTGAGATCTCTTCAGAAAGTTTTACAGAGATGTTTTGAGAAAGAAATTTTGAGATTTCTCCGACAGTTTTGAGAAATTATTTTAGAAAATATTTTCCTTATGAGATCTCCCTCAGAATGTATTTGAGAAGTTGTGTGTTGGTTATTTGTTCAGTACATTGCTTATAGCCTAAATTTATCTATTGATAAATTGGCATAGACTTCTATATATTTTTGTGGATCCAATAGTGACTTACTAAGCGTAAAGCTTATCAGTTTTGTTTCTTCGCATGTACAGATACAAATACTAAGGGTAAGGCCAAGGCTTAGGAAGATGATGAGAGAGTGGAACGCGTGCCAAAATGAGTTAACGGGAACGACCTTGGTGGCTTCTAGCTAGTTATTATTTTTATTTCAGTATTTCAGTTGTTATAATAAAGAGATTATTATTTCTTTATTTTATGGTGGATTTGAGTTTTGAATAAATTCCTGGATCCAGGTGGTTATCACATTTACTGGTGATAACTATTTTATTAAGTTTTTGTTTGGAGTTGTTTTAGATATATATGAGATTTTATCAGGGTTATTCTTCAATAGACGGCCGTTATACTGCAGTTTATTTTTTTTAAAAGTAGTACGTTAGTGTAACGTTTCCTTTAACCCTGAGAGGGGCGTTACAAGTTTGGTATCAGAGCCCAGGTTGTCCCGTAACTTCATTTGTCATCGTACACGTGCTCATCATCTTCCAAGTAAGTATTTTAAGTTAAGTTTAAGTTCTGTACATGAGTAAGAAGAGTTCTTCAGTTTCAGAATAGAAGTAAGAATGTTTTTAGACTAGAAGTATAGTGTGTATTTGTTATAGCAAAGAATTGCTCTCTGGTGCTCAAGACATATTAGGAGAACTCATGGTTGTTTTAAGACAATCAATGATAAATAAGACAATAATAATAAGCGAGGGAGCATCAATAACTATGACACATTAATTTGAAGCAAGAACAAACCATTGCACGTTCAATCTCAAATAACCCGGAGCGGTGGTGATGGCAGAAACTTCGAGAAGTTGTAAGCAGAGAAATATAGCTAGCAAGACCCTTCTTGATCACAAATGGTGATCAAACTTTTGGTTACAATAGTTAATTGTGTCCGTATAGCAATTTTAAAGGATTATTACCATTCAAACGCTTCAGTACTTGTCCATACATAGAGCCCAATTTTAAGGACACGCAGAGCTGAAAGAATAAGAAGAAGAAGATAAACTATATGGATGGTAATGGCAGGGGATGTTTTCATCACCAAAGATACCAGAATAAACGTCTGGTCTCTGTGTATTATATAACTATGGAAGTCTTGTCTGATATAGTCTGATCTGAGATTGAAAACAATACAAAAGAAAACATCTTTAATCAATTTTTTATAAATTGAGCCAAACCCAATCAAATCTATACCCATTAGTTTTCCGTGAATGTGGCCCTATCCATTCACGATCCCTACCTCTAAGTCTTCATATAGGGATACCATTCAATTTTAAAAGTAAGCAATAGAGTTTCTGATTTCTGATTTACTATCAATAATCTTCCTTATCGAGAAAGAGTGCTTTTCATTCTTGAAACTTTATGGAAATTCACTAAAAACTCTCTCAACTCTTCTTTATGCTAAAAGGGACCCAGGAGCGGAGGGTGGAGGCCTAGCCGCCTAGGGAGCCCTGGCACAGGGTAAATTTTTTATTTTTTGTATTATACTTCAAATATATATTAAAATATAATTTTTTAAATATATAATAGGGATGAGAGGTCTACGGTAATCGTCAATGGCTGTTTGTTGTCCAATTTAGGTCAAGCGAGTTATATTGCTTTGTCAAAGGTGATTAACTCAGAGTCTCGGCCAAGAGAGGATGGTTGCATGTGATCCTTTTGTTATCTTGTACCCCTGCTGAATGTTATTTTATTAATTTAAAGCACTTTGACGATAAAAAAATATATAATCTGGGGCCTAGTATATTAAAAGAATAACAAAAATATCAGCTGGCCGAATGGAAAAATAATCTGGGCCAGTGCCAGCCCATTGGGCAGACCAAATCAAAGAAAAATCTTCCCTTTCTCCCAACTAGTATTATACCCGTGCGATGCACGGGAAGTGTAATTCTCATATCAAAAGTAGGTTTCTGAAAAATATGAATAATACATGTAATTTAATTTTAGTACAAAAGAACTCAAATTTCGTAATATAGTAATATGAATTGTAAATATACATCTAGCAAAAAAGAAATAAATAAAATATTTTCACAATAAAAGTTTTTTAAAAGATGAATGTTATAAATGCTTTACAAATTTCGAAAAACATCCTTCAATACAACATTGAACGTTATGGTGGTATTTTTTCCATATGTCACATATAAATATCATCAAACCACCGTCATACCGATTATTTTACAAAAAAATATTTATTTACGATGTCATGAAAATTTATTTCATGTAAAATACTCTGCAGTAAACATCTTTTTTAAAATCTTTTTAGGCTTTGTTTGCAAACAATTAATTTAAGTGCTTTTGGCTTTTTCTTAAGAAAACAGCAATTATTTTACCAAACAATACCAACTTTTACTTTCTCGGTTTTCGTGTAGAATCTACTTTTTACTTTTTCTATTACACAAAAAACACTTATTTTACCAAACACTACCAACTTTTACTACTAATCACTTTTTCCCAAAAAGTGCTTTTATTTAAGCACAATCACTTGCAAACAGAGCCTTAGTAGTTGACATGTCTAGAGAACAAAATCCCACAACCCAAACTCAACCCAAAACCCAAGTATAAAATACTTTCCCGAGCCCTAATCTCATCTATGCTGAATTGGCATAGCCTTCTCAACCTTCTCATCCCCAATGATCGGCGAGCATCATCACATTCATTGTTTGTCTCTCAGCCTTTTCGCCCTTACAAATCACATGTAAGCACTTTCGTCCTCTCTGATCATCAGTTACGACACTCGCACAAATCATAGCAGTGGTTAATATATGTGGTACCAATCAGTAAATTACTTTGAAATTGATATTTTTGAAATAGAAGCTTTTTAAAAACAAAATAGAAACTACAAAATAGAAACTAAACATTGTTATGTTTATTAAAATAATCAAGAATACCATATGTTGATTATTAAAACAATTACATTCACAGTATTGGTCTAGAAAAAATACCTTAAAAAAACCGTTGTTTTGTTTAACTGTGGAAAAAATATAACATGTGTGATTAAAATATAACCTCTTTAAAATTTGATTAAAGATGTTTTTCATAGGACTAATTTTTTTATATGATATCATTTGATATGGTAAATATCTATTCTATGTGAATTTATTATTGACTAAGTCTGATAAGGACCAATATACTCTGATCTGGTTTGATCAAATTCGAGATTGACACTGAAATCAGTCTACTATAATCCATAAAGAACTACGTAGTATTAGGCTATCTCATGAGACTTTTTTTATATGAAGTATACTTTTCAGCTAGATTTATAATTATCCTCATTATAGTTCCCGCATTATTAATTAAAAATGCATATTATTTCAAACTGACTATTTTATTTTAATATAGCTAGAAGCATATAAAATCTTATATAAGCTTTAAATTATAAAAAAATGTTCTTGGTCCATTTTTTTACAATATTAAATTGTGATAGTAAATCAATATTCTCAAACCTTATTTTTATCCAACTCCAGGCGAAAATCTAAAATAGGCTCTTACACATTCGTAAAAAGGAAAAAGAAACGCTCATTTACCTCCATCCTTTTACCCCCAATTACTTTCCTTTTTCCATGTGCACAATATACCCCTTGTTTGCCCAACACACTTCTTCCACATTCACGAAGCAGACAAACCACCATTGTCTCTCGAAGGCGCGTTTCAATCAACTGCATCCTTCACCAGTCAACTGCACCATTCTAATTAGTATCTCTATTCTGTCCTTTCCTTAATCTGACTAATTTCTAATAATCTTGATCTTTTACAAACACGACTTAATTTTTTTGTCGTACAGACAAAAAAACTTAACTTACATAAACATGTGTAAAAGTTTTTTTCGTTCTTCAATACCCATAGTAGAAATAGAATTACAAAACTCGGCCCGAGGGGTAGCAAGGGTGGGGGCCGCTGGCCAAAAAAATAAAACCTTTTGGGCCCCTAAATCAGCCTAATTTAAAGTTTATTAAGTCCAATTGAACAAAAGCCCAAAATTAACAAAAGTGTAGTACTTTGACTTCAGGAAGCCAAGTAGACAAAATTGGATCTAACTCATCGACATCTAGTACTACGTATCTGTCTACTTGAACGGCCGAAGTGTCCAACGCCCGGCTAAGTTGCCGACTCACTTCACGGCGTCTCCCGCCGGCCAGCTCCAGGACGCAGCACGTTGTCTCCTTCTCGCCTCACGCCCGTCACCCGGTCGCCTGCACTCCGCCATTTACCGGCCCTTCGGTGGTTCGGCCAATCCGCCCTTCTCAATAGTCACCTTCCGACCTTCCGTAGTCCCGGTATTCCTCCATCATTCTCGTTATCTATATTGATTAGTTCCGGTATTTTCCCAATTGATCCCCTAATTTATGCCAAACTTCTATCCCTTTCATATTTAGACCTAGGTGGTGCATGTCTATTTCGGTTTCTCTATACGGCGGCTTGAGCACAGTTAAAGCTTGAGTCTTGAATTCAAAATAATCTACATGGGTAATCTCTAGAAGATATCATTATTTAAAATTTAATTAATATTCATGCATGGACAATCTCTTTTCAATCAAAGGTTCTAAATGGAGGGTTTACACTGCCACACGTCTATTACTCTGCTTACATATAATGAAAGGTACTAACTGTAGTAATTAACTACTATAGTATCTATAACAATATTAATCTAATTCATATGTAATATACGTTGTATGTAATATATATATATATATATATATATATGTAATATGAAATCATGTTAAAGTGTTTTAATGCTTAATACTTCGTAGATTTTTTGTAAATCATAGATATATCTATTCTAAGACATTATTTTATAATTATACATGTTTTATGGAGCTGAGATTAAAAATGAGTTGTTATAGCTCTAATTTGAAGTGTATTCACAGAGTTCAATCTTTACTGTTTGAACTTGTAAACATCTCATTTTGTTACAATTTATAATCACCCATACATACATTTTTACACACCACAGTACCCATATATCTATATAACACTAAATTGAACTATATGTCTCTTGAAATAATAGAATTCAATCTTCACGGTTTGAGCTTGTAACTTCAAATGTTGGTAAAGTTTATAATCGGCAATAACATGTACAGTTTAAGCTGCATTGTATCAGCTTAAAACATAGATTCCACAAAAAGTAACCTGTCAACAATGTGTGATTCTGCATAAATCAATTTAGTGTTTTACCTTTATCACTGATGATATGCACAACTCTTTTTCTCATGTATTGTTCACTCTCTGTAAGTGTCACCATTTGATCTTTCCCCCCTAGCAGATCTGCCAAACGATGGAGTTGCTTAAGATATGCAAAATAAGCTACTTTCAATGAGTAGAAGGTATAAATCCCTCAACCATCTAAAGCTTAAACAGTAATTTACACAAAGCTCCAAATTAAACTATTTGAAATATTTATGTTTTTAAGAATTGAACCTATACTATTATATTTAAGAAAACATATCTACGGTTTGAAACATGCATCCACTTCATTTTAATAACCTAAATTCTACTTTTCACAGTTATTTTCCAAAAAAATGTCTATTAGCATTTATTAGCGAAAGTGACTTTCCATTATTTCTTAAATATATCTAGCGTGCAATTTGTGTTTTATATTCATACACATGCATTATTATTTTTACTTTTTATGCAATTATAATTACATAAAAAGTTTCCTTTTTACCCTTGGTTACTCGCTTCTTACAGACCTATACTTATATTATATACTCAAAAAGTGAATCTATATTTCTTCTCTCAAAAGATGCCTGAAAGTGAATCTGTGTTTTTTAATTGAAAGCTAATAGAAACCTATATACCTACATACATCAAACAAAAACTATAGATTTAAACATGCATCCTTTTCATTTTAATAATACTAAATTTTACTTTTCATAGGTAATAGTTGTAATAAATGTCTTTTTTATCCTTTCGAAAAAGACTCATTATCATTCACTTGAGCATAGCGACTTGCCACTTTTTCTTAAACATTTTAAATCCAATCTGTGTTGCTTATACTTGCAAACAATATTATTTCAAGTTGCTTACCCGCTTCATACAGAACTAATTCTGATATTACAAATACATACCTATTTTTAAGCATACAAATCTTGGATACAATCATGCCTTCTCATAACACTTACTTGATAATGACACATTGACAGTTCTCCATCTTGAAGTAGCTTAAAGTAGCTTGATGAAGGTTCCGTGTGCTCTTTGCTCGTTATATATACTACTCCGTATATACATATATATGGTCTTATACTCTTATCCTGCACCAAGACAATAAATACCGAGTATGTGGTATTGGTAATTTCAATAGTCATTTTGAAGATCACTCCAATTTATTACGGAGTATTATTCTCTTTTGTAAAAATTGTGTTTTAGTGGGATTCTATAAGTCACTTCAATTATTATTCTACAAATTGTACTCCGTATATACTATATAGTTGGGAATTTAAAAAGTTACTTCAATTATTGCTCTAGCATTTATTATTCCTCTACTCAATAAAGCTTTTTTAGTATTCTGTGCGGTTGTCTTCTAATACCTTTTAGGAGTGCTAACGTAGAATTGCTTTAAAGATGGTGCACTATCCCGCCCAAAATCCCGCCAAAACTCCCCCACACTTTTCTGTTTTACTATATAATATAGATTTCTGCCTCACCCAGTCACGTACCCCGCCCCAGCCCCGCGCCCCACCCGCTTTGCGGCCTGGTAGTTCTTCTCACTTCTCAGCTTCTCGGAGTTTTGGCTGCCATCTGCAGTTCAGCTCATCGGCTCAACAACCCCAGCGGCCTAGTAGGTTAGTTAAGTGGTATTCTTTATTTTTTATTTTGAATTACGTACATAGCTAATATCTTAAAAATTGCTATCTTGATTTTTCAATGTTCTGTTTGAGTGCTTAATTGTTTTTGTTTTTAAGTGTTTCGCTAATGTGAATTTAACCATGTCAATATGTTTTACGATTGGTGAATCATTTGTCATACTCCGTATTCTAATTTCATTTGTGAAATTGAGAATTAGGATGGTCAATTTCTTAACATATTAATAAAACATACGTAGTACTACGTATGTGATTGAAAATAGTACTCTATATACTGATTATTTTATTAGTTTTTATCAATTTAAGCAGGTATGACTACCAAATGTACTTCAAAAAAGGCAAAAATAATATTGCTTCGTTTTGAAGCCCGCAAGTACACAAAACGGACAAGAGTTAAATAAAAACTTCATTGAAATTCCAAATATTTCAGCCGCTCTAAAAAAATGAAAAATCATTGCATTCGTTTTTTAAACCTACTACAATATAAATTTGATGAATTTTAATCATTTTATTCGAACTATATACTAGTTTAAATTTTGACATAGCGTTTTTTTAGTTTACCTCCGGTCCACCCTGAATGTTGGTTATGGCTCCGCCCCTTAAGATGGTGTTTCCTGTTTCACATTTCAGCACGCCTCCTACACTTCCGTGCAACATAGATGGCATTATTGTATTACTCCCTCCGCCCCCTAATATTGGGACGGAAGAGAATGAGGTAGTTTTTAAGAAAAGTAGAATTATGTGGTTCATACTGACTTAATGAGTTGATAAAGTGAGAATAAAGTAAGAATGAATTAGAGCCACACAAATGTTACCAATATGGTATGAGACAATAATAGGGGACATCCAAAAATGAAAAAATGGGACAATTAAGGGGGACGGAGGGAGTATTATTTTTAAAAGAAAACCAATTATTTACTTGCACACTTAAATCAAATTCCATTGTAGTTACATATGTAAAATTGAAAGCACCAGTTTCGCGAGCCAGCAATATTAATCTTAATAATCTAGATTTTTTGAATTTACAGTTTAGATTAAACAATTAGCAATGAGATGCCAATGCATTATTATTTGCGGTCAACTATGTTCAAGAAAGGTTAGTGGATTACTAATATTAAGCGTCCAGCATGAGACGCTTGAAGAGATTGATTTTGAAGCTATGATTGACGATTTTGCTTCACAATCTTGTATGAAAGATGTTTTTAAATTTTACATTTATGTTTTAGCTTTAATTGTTATTTGTGGTGCTATTTTTATTTATATATGCAACTTATCAGATGAAAGGTATTATTATTATTATTATATCTTTTAACATAGTTTTATCATATTCAATACTATGACAAAGTATGAAATATAAAAAAATTGAGAAAAAAGTCAAAGAGTTTTGCTCTGTCCTGACAAACAGGAAGGCCCTGTCTCAGTCAACAAATTCTGGAAGAGTAATCGGTTCCTGAGCCTATCATGTTAATTCGGAGTATTAATTTACCTATTGTAGTGTTTTGAAAATAATCTGAGTGGTTTCCTTTGATTTAGTTTGTGTTTTTTTATTTATTTGTCCCGACTGCACCACCGTGACATTGTAATTTCTGCTGTAGGTTTTCATTTGCCAATCCTGAAACCATAAAAGCTGCCTTGAAAACCTATTTGGAAGAACGATTTAGAAACATACAATAAAGCTTCTAATGGAAAGCAGCAATGGAAGTACAACTGGAGGCAGAGAGTGGATGGCTGAGGATGCCATTGCTGGAAATGCAGAGGCGGTCCGTGCTCTTCGGGAACTCATTATGTATCCACTCCTGTATTCTCAAGAGTCTCAAAAGATTGGCCTCAAAGTAATTTGGATACAAATGTTTTTGTATAGTTCCCCTCACTAATAATATTGATAGACTTGTTTATTTGTGGGTATCTTTCATTGTCTTCTTATAGTGGCCTCGTGGCTTGTTGCTCTATGGTCCACCTGGTACTGGAAAGGTAGATACACATTTATTCTCTTGGCTATCTATCTCTTAGCTTGATCACCATTTGCATTGTGAGAAAAAGGGATCTATTTCTCAAATATTGTTCCAATAATGTATTACTGGATTTGCAGACAAGTTTGGTTAGAGCAGTTGTTCAAGAATGTGGAGCACATTTGACTGTTATTAGGTACTACATATTGTAATGTTTTATGTGTGTCATGTTTGGTTTTTTAGATCTATACATATAGAGCTATCCCCTAGCAAGCTTTATTTTCTATTTTTAAGCAGATGAGAGACTAAGTACTCATTCCTCCCCAGAATAGAGTCGTGTAATTCGTGTTTAAAATAATGATCCTAGTATTACAATGGTGACTTTTTTCGGGACTAAGGTAGTGTTATGGGCACATTTTAGTGATAGAATCATAGAAATAAAATGTACATTTTGGAGTTAATGAAATGTTTCATTGCTTATCATGATGTTAAAGTGGAGATATTTATGCTAAAACGTTACATAGCTTATGAAGAAACTTGACACACATTAGTTGCTTTGGGAGATATCAAGAAAATATTTGTGGGTCATATGTGAATGCCTTGTCTCTTTTCCCATATGAGAAGCTGTGATAAATATATGGGCATGAATCCCAAATGTCATTAATTTTGTGGTGCATCTGTAGCCCACACAGTGTCCATAGAGCACATACTGGAGAAAGCGAGAGAGTTTTGCGAGAAGCATTTGCAAAAGCATCGTCTCATGCAAACCTTGGGAAGCCATCTGTTATCTTTATAGACGAAATTGATGTACTATGCCCTCGTCGTGATTCTAGGTAATCATTCCAGTTAATACACTTTCCAGGGCCATGAGTTTTAACTTTATCTCAAACTTGTATCACTTAATGCTTTCTTAATGTATTATTGCCCATCGTTTGAAATTGCACAATGAGGTTACACAATAGGTAATGCTAAGAAACCGCCTCAAGCTTGCAAAACGCAATTTCAAACATTGTCATTGCCTGAGTAGTATGGAAATCGGAAATATGGTTTCTAAAAAAATACATGACACAAAATATGGGAAAAACACACTAATTTTAAAAAACATGAGGACATATGTATAAATATTTTTATATATGTATACATGTTTTTTCGTTTATATATATGCACATTATTTCATATAATTTTGTTTGATAACCATTAGTAACTAAAGACTATGTATTCAAGTTTATAAACTATTACCCCCTCTGTCCCGCTAATATTGTCCCATTTTACCTTTTCGGGAAATCCCACTTAAATTGTCCCATACCAAATTTGGTGAAGTTTGTGTGACTCTAAATCATTCTTACTTTATTCTTTTGCTAGGAAGAAATCTTATAAAAATTCACCAGAGTTTTGGAAAGGCACTATTTTCCGTCAATGGATCCCATCAAAAAGAAAAATACTTGGAAATCCAAAATTTCCTAAACGTTATTATTTTGGGAAACAAGCTTTCCAATTTTTCTTAATTATTGAAACACCCCTCAAACGGGAATTTGAAGTTCTGGAGTTTTTGATACGCTTTCCAGTTTGCGGAGCGGGGAGGCATGAGCCGTTGGAAGTTTCCGTGCTTCATAGATTATTGCACTTGCACATAATACTTTCATATTCATATTTCATTCAACATACTTGGTGAGTTTGCTATCGCAGAAGAGAACAAGATGTACGTGTAGCTTCTCAGCTCTTTATGTTGATGGACTCTAATAAGTCCGTTTCAACATCTGGATTACATGTTGTTGTAGTGGCATCAACTAATAGGTGGGTTCTACTGATGTTTCAGGGAAGTAACTTTTTGGTTTCCATTTTTTCTTGTGTTGTATTCAAATAAAGTACAAAGAGGTCATTTTGGTTATTTTTATTTACTTTTAAGTTCCATATATTAGTAAATGCGATTTACTCTTGACGGAGAAACCCTTTTTTCCATCATTCTCTCAAGTAACCTGTAATGGCAATTTGGCAAATCAAACCCCCCGATACTATTCCAATTTAGGATATTTTTTGACATGTGGATTGCAAAAGAAAGCATTATTATTCTATCTTTTATTATTGAAGGTCAATAGTAATTTGGTGGTGTTGCTTTCAAGGGTATCACCTATTTTGTTATTTTACAATCACTATAAATTATTGATATGGAATAAACCCGTACTCATAGAAATCCAACCTTTATATGTTTATATTATTTTAACTACAAAGATGTTGATATGCCATGAACTCATACCCAAAGAAATACAACTTTAATATGTTTTATTCATGGCAGGCAGGGAGGGTGGGATTACTAAAGTTTTTCTCTCTATGGTGAGGGATAAATAGTCGCTTTTTGAATCGAACAAACTGTTGATTTTTACAACCATACTGTAGTGTCTGAGCTAATAATATACACCATTTTTAATTTACAACCATACATCCGTTTTTTATTTTAATAAATCAGTAAGTTTTTTTTGTCACTGTGGTGAAGGATAAACAATCTCTTTTTGAATAAAAAACTGTTAAGTTTTTCAACCATACTATGATATCTGAATCAAATTACGCCATCTGTAATTGGTATACTGTCTTTTAAATGTTTATTTTTAATACCATATAGATTGTTGGTTGCAAGTCTTTTAAGATGAATGTTTTCTGCGATTAATGTTCAGGGTTGACACACTCGACCCGGCTCTAAGAAGATCTGGGCGTTTTGATGCTGAGATTGAAGTCACAACCCCTAATGAAGATGAACGCTTTCATATCCTCAATGTATGGTGCTCATCATGGAGTATTTATTATTATTTGACGAAATTCACAAGAATAATCCCTACTTTTATGGATTCTACAATAATAATCCCGACCAAGGTAGTCAAAGTCGTGAGGCGCACTCAAGGCGATAGGGTATTCCCAGCGCCTGAGGCGCAAGGCGCAAAAAAGCGCTCGCCTGACTCGGGTGAAGCGCACTACTTAGATAAAATCACATATACTGTTCTATAATTACCAAATATGATGTATGTAACATCATATTGAACCAAATGCATAAAAAAGCTAGGATTCATCAAAATAAAGTCATGCAACAACAACAACAACATCCAAGCCTTAGTCCCAAAAGATATCACCACCAAAAGGAAGAGTAAGAAAATAAAGATAAAAAGATAAGCTATTATGGAAAAGATAATATAAAAAGAGATGAATATACCCAAAAATGATAAAATAAAAAGCATAAAAATAATGTTTATATATATAAGCAAAAAAGGATAAAAAACAAACAAGAAAAAAGAAAAAAGACAAAAAAAAAAAAGAAAAAAAAAAGAAAAAAAAAGGAAAAAAAGAGGGGAAAAGATAATACGATATCACTCATCCACACGAATACCCGCCCTCCACTTTGCTCAAAATAAAGTCATGATTCACAAAAATTAGGATCTTTTTTGTTAGCCAAGTAATTGCGTTTCCAAGCTGGGTCTTTTTTGTAGAGTTTTCACTTTCAGCGCCACCTGCAGCACTTGTTCCACCTTCCATATCCTGGAAAAGTACAAAGCTGGAATTATTTAATAATTAATACACTGGAAAACATATTTGGAAAACCACAAAGTAGAGTACATATATAATATATTTATGGGCCAAACACTCGAATATGGGTGCTCAATAATGGAAAAACAGAAAGCTGGTTGTGTGTTTATCATGTTCTTTTAGTTTTCCATCTGTGTTTGTCATCTTGTGTGTTGTAAAAGGTGGTTATCAACTTTGAAAAACATGTTATACTCAGCCCTTTGTTAACAGCCATGTTTTACTCTAGTTGGGTCAAACAGAGTAATATCTTTAATATTTATAAAACACAAGAGTGACAGAACTGAGTAATGCATTTAAAGTTAAGAACTTAATATACTCTGAAAGATTATAGAGTAATATCTTTACAAAACCACAAAGCAGAGCACATATGAGTATTATATACATACTAATATACTAATACGTAGTATTATTACTTTATTACACATTTACGCTAATATTTAGACACTAGTGTAATATGAGTATTTGGATGAAGAGGACTGCATGAAAAAGAAAACATACCTTGTTTAGTGCTGAGAGGGAGAGCTGAGTTTGCTTGAGATGATGATGAAAGCTTAAAGAACTGGCTGGTGTAGAGCAGCTTCAAGTGAGGAGAGTGAGGATGGCTAGCGATGATTGCAGTAGTGTCTTGCGCAAGTTTTACGTGTTTACTTATATAGACTCTTGGTTTTACGTCGGTTTTACTGTTTTTACCCAAATATTTTCATGGGTTTAGTGTTATTAAAGATATGGGCTAATTGTATTTGAAAGTTTAAAACAAAAAAAGGCTGTCAGCCCTTTTCCAGCTCAGGCGACCCAGGCGTGCGACTTGCAGCGCTTGATGCGCTTCATGCGCCTTACCCAGGTACGTGCGCTTCACCTATTTCCAAGCGCTGGGGGGTATGCTCGCTGCGCCTTGTGCGCTTGAGCGCTGAGGCGAGCGCTTTTGACAACCTTGATCCCGACTAAGAGTGTCCATACAAATAATTGTACTAGCAATAGTGTCGACAAGAATAAATTGGAATGAATTCAAACTAATGTCTTTTTAATACTCAGTCCCTACATTTATTTCCCCATTCTCCACTCTCCGTCTCGGTTAACACTTTTATGTTCCAACCTAGGGAGAACCACATATGGCGGGAATGGTGTTGATATCAAACATGTTTAGTTTGAATTATCCCCGAGAAGAAGAGCGGGGAAGAGAAAAGTGGGAGTAAAGGTTGAAAGTATTAAACTAGCATTAATTTAAATTCACCCCAATTTATTCTTATGAATACCATAGCTAGTTCGGATTATTTTTGTGGACACTTTGAGTAGGGATTATTATTATAGAATCCATAAACGTATGGATTATTCTTATGAACTTCACCTTATTATTTAGGAGGCACCTGCTTTTTATTTTGTCAAAATTCTGAGAAAATATATTAATACAAGAAACATACAAAGGTCAAAGAAAAGATACAACAACACAAAATCTTGTAAAGAAAACAAAAAATGAAGAGGACAGAAGCTATAAATTTCACGAGAATACACATAATATGTCCAGCTTGTGATTAATACTCGACAAAAAGGATCGATGGGTAAAGAGCAAAATATATCTTGTAGGACTTATTGAAACTGGGCTGTCAAGTCTAATAAATCCTCAACAACAATAACAATTTTTTATGTTAAAGTTTTATGGAGATTTTGTTGAGTGATGGTGTATTTTATGTTGACACATTGCAGCTTTACACTAAGAAGCTTCCATTGGACCCCAGTGTTGACCTGCAGTCAATCGCTGCCTCTTGTAATGGCTATGTTGGGGCAGATTTAGAAGCTTTATGCCGCGAAGCTACTATGTCTGCTGTCAGACAATCTTCAGAATTAGATCAAGTAGATTGCTCTTGGAACATAACAGTGGATGACTGGAGGCATGCCAAATCTATTGTTGGTCCTAGTATAACAAGAGGTGTAGTTGTGGAAATTCCAAAGGTTTCTTGGGAGGATATTGGAGGACTACAAGGCATAAAGGTTTGTACCTGTTAGCTTACTCGGACCCTGTTTGTTAAAGTTGATAGGCTTATTCTGTATATTCTCCTTTCAGCGGAATAGTCAGAATAAGTAGCCTTTGACATACGTATTTGGCTGAAATCGATTTGTATGTGCCTTTCCTTTTAGAAAGTTCAGCATATATGGTCTAACAACCCTCACCAAACACTCTCTCGGGCTAAATATCTTTATATATAACTTTTTTATTTGATAAATGGAACAGAAAAAGCTACAGCAAGCTGTAGAGTGGCCGTTAAGGCATTCTGAAGCATTTGCGCAGTTGGGAGTATCACCTCTTCATGGCATCCTTCTTCATGGACCTCCAGGGTGCTCTAAAACCACCCTTGCAAAAGCTGCTGCTCATGCTGCACAGGCTTCCTTTTTTTCGTTGAGGTATGTGATAAGAAACCTTACTTTTTATGTTCTTTATGAGAATTGCAACTTTTTTCATATTATTTTAATGATAATGCACCAGTGGTGCAGAATTGTATTCAATGTATGTCGGTGAAGGTGAAGCTTTGTTGCGCAATACATTTCGAAGAGCTCGACTTGCAGCACCAAGCATTATTTTCTTTGATGAAGCTGATGTCATTGCTGCCAAACGGTAATTTGCGCAGGATAAAAAGTTCCCCTTATGTAAATGTGACTTAATTGAGCTTCAATTTCTAGGAATTAGTTGCTTACTTCCAGTGATGACTAGGAGAAACCAATGTTCTGAGATTTGCTTAGGCAGTAGCCAGGCATTTGAGTGATGCTTAGCTTGCCTAGTGTGCCTAAACGAGCAGCTAACCTATGTAAGAGCACTCTGGCTTCCTAATCTGCTTAGAAATGAATTGCTCAAGAGGCGTCTGCATGTCTAACTAGGCCGATTATTAAAACACTGTGATAAAACACTGCAAATGTGTACACCAGGATAAATATTTCTTCATCCCAAAAAAGTTTCTTTCGAACTCTTTTTGTCTCCCAAAAAGAGTAACTTAGACCAAACAAAGAAAATCGTTCATGTAATTTTTAAAAAATAATGTTACATAAAGTTACATATGGTAATATGTTAAATTTAGTTTAAATAAAAAATAAATAGACAACTATAAATATTATTCACGATTTATGAGTACCTAAGTAAAATTAAAAAGTTCTGCATTAACCTTCAGGGGTTGTTCATGTTTCAACTAGTTTGAATCCAGGAACAAAATGTTCTCTGGGGTTACATGTTTGGATCCTCTTGGAGGTCACTGCCAAAAGGTCCGCGGTACCCACCCTGTAAATAAAAGTAATGCATTGTTCGAACATGACTTGTTTATTTATTTATTTAGTTAGTTATTTAGCATGCATATGCAAATTTTAGGGCCTGTTTACTAACAGAGATATTTTCCAGTTTTCTACTTCTGTTTTCATATTCCAGTTTTTCTATCTCCAATTTTCTGTTTTCATTTTTTACTTTCTCATTTTCAAATCCGAAAACATGTTCATCAAATTCTGATCATCCAGAAGACCGAAAGTGTGGTCTCATTCCGAAATCAAACCTAGTACAACCCAAGTAGGGTACCAGGTCCCATATAGGATAGTCGGGACCAAAACCGATCGGTCTCGGTCGATCTCAACGGTTAGTGTGACAAATTCTTTTCTCATTTCCCTATTGGTTGAAACTCAATGCTCTATTCAAACTCTTCACTTAAAAAATGAATTTTAAAAAAACCGAGACTGCCGGGTCATTGACCGGCCTGGACAGGGACCGTCGGGTCATTGATCTGACCGGAAAAGGATCGTTGGGTCATTGATCGGACTGGACAGGGACCATCGGGGCGTGGACCGGGCCGAAATGCGGCCGCAGGGGTGTGGACCGCACCCGACAAGGACCATCGGGTCGTGGACTGAACCGAACAGAGACCGTCGGGTCGTCGCCCGGATTGGACCGGGATCGTCGGGTCTTCGACCGGATCGGACCGGGATCATCGGGTCTTCGACCGGATCGGACCGGGATCGTCGGGTCTTCGACCGGATCGGACCAGGATAGTCGGTTCTTCGACTGGATGACTGGATCGGACTGGGATCGTCAGGTCTTTGACCGGATCGGACCGGGATCGTCGGGGCTTCGACCGGATCAGACCGGGATCGTCGGGCCTTCGACCAGATCGGACCGGGATCGTCGGGTCTTCGACTGGATCGGACCGGGATTGTCGGGTCTTCGACCGGATTGGACCGGGAATCCGGGATCGTCGGGTCTTCGACCGGATCAGACCGGGATTGTCGGGTCTTCGACCGGATCAGACCGGGATCGTCGGGTCTTCGACCAGACCAGACCGGGATTGCTCGGCCGTCGACCAGACCGGACCGGGATTGCTTGGCCGTCGACCGGACCGGACCGGGATTGCTCGGCCGTCGACCGGACCGGACAGGGATCGTCGGGTCAATAACCGAACCGGACCAGACAGGGACCGTCGGGTCAATAACCGAACCGGACCGCCGGGTCGTTTACCGGACCAAATAGGGACCGTAGGGTCGTTGACCGGAATGGAACCGATACCGGAGCAGGACCGGATCCACCACTAGGCCTAAATATGCAAATTCATTGCAGCGGCACTGTAGCATTTGCGTTTTTCAAATTTGGAAAACTAGTAAAAATCACTTCTCCAATTCATTAAGGAAAAAGAGAAACATATCTCATTTTTTCCGTTTTGGTAAATGCATTTTTCTGTTTTCCTTTCTCCAGTTTCCAGCAATTTTCTTTGGTAAACACGTTTTCTGTTTTCCAGTTTTCTAGTTTTCTGGAAAATTGGAAAATATCTTTGTTAGTAAACATGCCCTTAATATTCTTCTCTACTTCCTAGTATAAATTATTATCAGACTGGAAATGACATGCGTTATTAAATTTTTATCCTATATTTGTTTATTTTTCTATCTACTCTTGTAGTGGTGGAAGTTCTAGCAGAAGCAGCCTTGTTGGGGAGAGACTTCTGTCTACTCTTTTGACTGAAATGGATGGCCTGGAGCAAATGAAGGTGATCAGAAATCCCTTTATTGTTCTTTATTTGCCAAAGTAATGCAACCTAAACACACCTTCCTTTCAATCCATCAGGGGATTCTTGTTTTAGCTGCAACCAATCGCCCTCAGGCAATTGATGCTGCACTTATGCGACCTGGGCGCTTCGATCTGGTATCAGTTATTTCATAGTTTACTTGCGCTTTGATCTGGTATCAGTTATTTCATAGTTTACTTGCACTCTTGAGCACATATATTCTGTGGGAAAATAATACCAAGTACTCAATATTAAGGAAAGTTGCACATTAGTTTAGATACAATGTATCCTTGGTTAAAGTTGCATTCGCACCCATAAATATTAGGTTATATACGGGCATTCTCAGCATTCAGTATTGCTGTGAATGCTGCTCATAAACCTTGATTCTAATCCACAAGTTTATCTCATTGATAACAATGGAAAGACTAAATGTACAAAGTGCTGTTTTAGGCTGCGGCCACTCTTTTCAGCGTATCATCCTTGTAGGCAATTTTTTTCTAAACATTAATTTATTTGATTCCGCACATTTTGGTGAGCTAGGGTTTCATGTAATTTTCGGCTTGGGTTTGGTGAAGTTCAAGTTGGGTGCTTTTTTTTTACGGAGTCCATTATTCTTTCATATTGCCAATAAAATATGTTCAAAGTATTGCTTCCCCATATTTCAGTAACTTCATCAATATATCAGCCGCAACTTAGTTACTTCAACCAAATCCACCCTTACCAGATGAGCTAAAAATCCAAATAGCATATCCCAGATTAGATGATGTCAAACAATCTAATAGAAGAGCTTTAGTGAACTTTCGCGCAAGAGTTTTAGCTGATTTTTCTTGAATACTTCTAGACATAACTCTCTTGCTTTTATCTTACACAGTAATAACTGCATATATCTTCAGGTTCTCTATGTGCCGCCACCAGATTTAGAAGCTCGATGTGAGATCCTTCGTGTGCATACACGTAACATGAAGTTAGATGCCGATGTTGACATTAGGCAAGTAGCTGAGAATACGGATCTCTACACAGGGGCAGAGTTGGAAGGGCTGTGCAGAGAAGCCGGAATTGTTGCTTTAAGAGAAGATATTTCAGCCACTGTTGTGTGTGATCGACACTTCCAAACCGTCAGGCAGTCACTAAAGCCAGCGCTCACCCAGGGAGAAATTGAATCATATTCCTCCTTTATGAAGAAGGAGAAGGAGAAGAACCCATCTCTCTGTTCTTCTAGTACACTTGAATCCTCCAGCTACAATCAGAGCAGCAAGACAAGTCGGCATCTTTTGATGAGTCCTGCTCTTAGAATCTGTATTTTTAGTGTAGTTTTGTATGTTGCTGCAATTTATGCGTTCACACCGGCCGTTCTATTGTCTAAAGAACTAAGAAGTACTTAGAATTTGGTACTGGATCTATGCTCATTTTAAAATGCTACATCAATGCATACTACAAAAGTATCGTATTACATAAGATTTGCGTAGGAGTTGATTATGGATACTAGATCGAGCACATACCTGGATACTCTATTGCATGTTTCTAATATTCAATACAAGAGATTTGATGTTCAATGAAAATTTCTTGATGCTCAATAAAAAAAATTTATGATTTTCATATCAATGCTCATATGCGTTTTTCCTACCAATGTTAATGATCACATTAACATCACTATTTGTATTCATTCAAAATGAATACTACTTAAGATTTTCAGCCTTAATAATAAAATGATCCTTTTATATAATACAATTAGCTTTAACAACTTTTATGACATTCTAACTCTATTTTACTAATAATTCAAGATAGTAATTCAATATATACTTTTATGACATTCTAACTCTATTCACACTCATTTTCGTGTAAAATGAGCATATACGTACTACTAATGAGCATCTTTATAAACGTAATGTCTATTAGTGAATATTCACTTTTACAACCATTATAAAAGTGAACCAATGTTACTAATAATATAATAAACTATAGTAATTCAAACTTCCCAGCCATTTTATAACAATACATCTGTGCATGCATCCTCATTAATATGATATTAGGAGAACTCATGGTTGTTTTAAGACAATCAATGATAAATAAGACAATAATAATAAGCGAGGGAGCATCAATAACTATGACACATTAATTTGAAGCAAGAACAAACCATTGCACGTTCAATCTCAAATAACCCGGAGCGGTGGTGATGGTAGAAACTTCGAGAAGTTGTAAGCAGAGAAATATAGCTAGCAAGACCCTTCTTGATCACAAATGGTGATCAAACTTTTGGTTACAATAGTTAATTGTGTCCGTATAGCAATTTTAAAGGATTATTACCATTCAAACGCTTCAGTACTTGTCCATACATAGAGCCCAATTTGAAGGACATGCAGAGCTGAAAGAATAAGAAGAAGAAGATAAACTATATGGATGGTAATGGCAGGGGATGTTTTCATCACCAAAGATACCAGAATAAACGTCTGGTCTCTGTGTATTATATAACTATGGAAGTCTTGTCTGATATAGTCTGATCTGAGATTGAAAACAATACAAAAGAAAACATCTTTAATCAATTTTTTATAAATTGAGCCAAACCCAATCAAATCTATACCCATTAGTTTTCCGTGAATGTGGCCCTATCCATTCACGATCCCTACCTCTAAGTCTTCATATAGGGATACCATTCAATTTTAAAAGTAAGCAATAGAGTTTCTGATTTCTGATTTACTATCAATAATCTTCCTTATCGAGAAAGAGTGCTTTTCATTCTTGAAACTTTATGGAAATTCACTAAAAACTCTCTCAACTCTTCTTTATGCTAAAAGGGACCCAGGAGCGGAGGGTGGAGGCCTAGCCGCCTAGGGAGCCCTGGCACAGGGTAAATTTTTTATTTTTTGTATTATACTTCAAATATATATTAAAATATAATTTTTTAAATATATAATAGGGATGAGAGGTCTACGGTAATCGTCAATGGCTGTTTGTTGTCCAATTTAGGTCAAGCGAGTTATATTGCTTTGTCAAAGGTGATTAACTCAGAGTCTCGGCCAAGAGAGGATGGTTGCATGTGATCCTTTTGTTATCTTGTACCCCTGCTGAATGTTATTTTATTAATTTAAAGCACTTTGACGATAAAAAAATATATAATCTGGGGCCTAGTATATTAAAAGAATAACAAAAATATCAGCTGGCCGAATGGAAAAATAATCTGGGCCAGTGCCAGCCCATTGGGCAGACCAAATCAAAGAAAAATCTTCCCTTTCTCCCAACTAGTATTATACCCGTGCGATGCACGGGAAGTGTAATTCTCATATCAAAAGTAGGTTTCTGAATAATATGAATAATACATGTAATTTAATTTTAGTACAAAAGAACTCAAATTTCGTAATATAGTAATATGAATTGTAAATATACATCTAGCAAAAAAGAAATAAATAAAATATTTTCACAATAAAAGTTTTTTAAAAGATGAATGTTATAAATGCTTTACAAATTTCGAAAAACATCCTTCAATACAACATTGGACGTTATGGTGGTATTTTTCCATATGTCACATATAAATATCATCAAACCACCGTCATACCGATTATTTTACAAAAAAATATTTATTTACGATGTCATGAAAATTTATTTCATGTAAAATACTCTGCAGTAAACATCTTTTTTAAAATCTTTTTAGGCTTTGTTTGCAAACAATTAATTTAAGTGCTTTTGGCTTTTTCTTAAGAAAACAGCAATTATTTTACCAAACAATACCAACTTTTACTTTCTCGGTTTTCGTGTAGAATCTACTTTTTACTTTTTCTATTACACAAAAAACACTTATTTTACCAAACACTACCAACTTTTACTACTAATCACTTTTTCCCAAAAAGTGCTTTTATTTAAGCACAATCACTTGCAAACAGAGCCTTAGTAGTTGACATGTCTAGAGAACAAAATCCCACAACCCAAACTCAACCCAAAACCCAAGTATAAAATACTTTCCCGAGCCCTAATCTCATCTATGCTGAATTGGCATAGCCTTCTCAACCTTCTCATCCCCAATGATCGGCGAGCATCATCACATTCATTGTTTGTCTCTCAGCCTTTTCGCCCTTACAAATCACATGTAAGCACTTTCGTCCTCTCTGATCATCAGTTACGACACTCGCACAAATCATAGCAGTGGTTAATATATGTGGTACCAATCAGTAAATTACTTTGAAATTGATATTTTTGAAATAGAAGCTTTTTAAAAACAAAATAGAAACTACAAAATAGAAACTAAACATTGTTATGTTTATTAAAATAATCAAGAATACCATATGTTGATTATTAAAACAATTACATTCACAGTATTGGTCTAGAAAAAATACCTTAAAAAAACCGTTGTTTTGTTTAACTGTGGAAAAAATATAACATGTGTGATTAAAATATAACCTCTTTAAAATTTGATTAAAGATGTTTTTCATAGGACTAATTTTTTTATATGATATCATTTGATATGGTAAATATCTATTCTATGTGAATTTATTATTGACTAAGTCTGATAAGGACCAATATACTCTGATCTGGTTTGATCAAATTCGAGATTGACACTGAAATCAGTCTACTATAATCCATAAAGAACTACGTAGTATTAGGCTATCTCATGAGACTTTTTTTATATGGAGTATACTTTTCAGCTAGATTTATAATTATCCTCATTATAGTTCCCGCATTATTAATTAAAAATGCATATTATTTCAAACTGACTATTTTATTTTAATATAGCTAGAAGCATATAAAATCTTAATGATGGATAGTCTACCCGGGGGGTATCTTATCCGAGGGGTTATTGCGGGAACAACTAGAGAGAAGTCAGAGTAAATAGGAGGAGAGAGAGTCGATTTTATTAAATGAACTCAGCGTGTGGAGTTGGGATGTAGATCATGTTTTACAAGGAGAAATGGGCTGCTATTTATAGCAGCAATAAATGCGATGAGAGGACACGTGTCAGTAATCCAACGGCCGAAGGGTCACATCAGCCTGGTGGCACCGGCAGTGGTACGTCAACCGCATTGAATGCGGTTGGCGGATGCGACGTGGCATTAAATGCGGTGGTTGGCTGTCTCTAAAAGGAATCTTCGATGATTGAGCTTGTTCAGCCGAAGGCTCCTTGTTCAGCCGAAGGCTCCTTGTGTAGCCGAGGGCTCCTTGTGTAGCCGAGGGCTTCCCCTGGTGCCGAAGGCATGAGAATGCCGAAGGCTCATGCCCTCGCCCGTTTTCTCCCAGCAGCTTCTTATGCCAGAGGAGGCTATCCTGTGAGTTTTGGAGCCTTCGGCCAAGGAGGCCGAAGGCACCCCAGTGTGCATTCTGGGCTACTTTGAGGCTTGGGCCGTTGTATTTGGGCCTGAGTTGTTTCCTGAGCTCAATGGACTTGTGTAGGAGAAATAGGAGTCTATGGGCCGGGGGTTCCTGGGCCATATACTCCATCAGGAGTCCCTCACTCCTTTTGCCGAAAGGTACTTGAGGGAAAAGGAGTAGATGTGTTGCTTCTTCTGAAGGCTTCATCATTTCGCTGGGTGCCTTTGCTGGAGAACTTGCCTTCTGCTGATCGCCGAAGGCTTCCCTCAGTTCGTCACATGTCGAGGGTTTTCTGAGGGAAGGTATTCATGATCTTCGCATGTTTGCCGGGGCCTCCCCTCAGTCCCTCACATGTCGAGGGCTTTCTGAGGAAAGCATAGATGTATTGCCTGCATGTGTTGTGACGAGGGCTGCTTCATTTCCGCAAGTGTGATTCCCGTGGGGTGTGTCCCAGTCCCCCACTCCTTTAGGCCGAAGGCGAGTTCGGGTTGAAGGAGTTATAATGTGTTATTGGGTTCCCCGAGGGGGTAGCCGAAAGCATATACCAGTATCTGCTCGAAGCCTCTCGCAGGTGGTGGCCGGGGGCTATCATCCAATATACGCGTCGAGGAGTGGCAACATTGACAAGCGAAGGCTCTTATTGCTGCTAGCTCGAAGGCGCTATGTTGGAATTCATTGGCTGAAGGCTGTGGTGAGTGATAGCCGGAGGCCATCCTTCGAGAGCACTCCGGTGTTTGTGAAATACAGCCGTTACGATATAGCCGTTGGAAGAGGGGTTGACGTGGCCGGCTGTTGTTGGTCGAAGGTGGGCGGGAACCATCCATTGGTCGAACCGGCGGCCCGCAATGATGGGCTTTTCAAATCGAGGCCCATATTTCGGGGACATAAGCCTATAAATACCCCTTGCTAAATGCCATTTCCTCTTGTGCGTTTCTGAGTCATAGCGGAGCTCTGCCAATTTTTCTAGAGAGAGAAAGTAACCCCTTCGATCAAAACCAACCTTTGAGGTCAGTATTTCCTTAGCCCTTTGATTTTCTCAGCATACTTTGCCAGTCTCTTAGATTTAGTGTTTAGTTACCTTAGAGGTCTTCGGCCAGAATTTTCGAATAGCCCCCTTCTTTCGACATCTTCAACCCCTTCTAATCATGTCCTCTGAGAGTGATTCGCAAAACGTATCGGAGGAGGTCCCGGTTCAATCTGAGAGTCTTTCAGATGTGGAGTCCTCCAGCGGGCAGTCGTCATCAGCTGGTGATGACTTGGCAGTGGCCCAAGAGGTGCAGAGTACCCTTCGGGTGGAGCTCGAGGCGGAGGAGTTTGAGCAAGTGGCTGAGGACGAAGAGATGGCCCTCGCGCTTCAGGTAGCAAAGGAAGAAGAAGAGAAGGAGAGGCAACAAGTCACGGTTGCTGTTCTGCCTTCGCGAAATGCTGGTGAAGCGAGTAGCTCCCGGCCGATTGACGTTGCCCCCCTCCGGGTAGCTTCGGGCAAGAAGAGGAGGCAGCGGAACATCGAGGGACCTTCCAGGAAGAAGAAGAAGGCTGCTGTTGACGCGGGGCAACCAGTGGGGATCCCCGAGGGTCACTCATACCTCAACACCGCCGCCCTCGACTTGAAGACGACGGCCACGCCCTCTGATTGTCAGGCCACGCAGATACTGGTGGGGCCTTCGGCCCAAGTGGTGGAGCCGGGCCCGGAAGACCTGTTATCCAGCCCCCCCGAAGGTTGTTTTGCAGTGCACGTGCTCTCGGTGGAGTTGGGCCTCCGGTTCCCACTCCACCCGTTTTTATTGGAGTACCTCAAGTTCCTAGGGTTGGCTCCCTGCCAACTGACCCCCAATAGCCACTCTTATATCGCCGGGTTCCTCTCGCTGTGCCGGAGTCGGGGGGTGGAGCCTTCTCTGGAACAGTTCTTCATGTCGTTTAATCTCTGCCGGGGGGGAGCCGCCAACAGCGAGGGATTCGCCAACCTTCAACAGGTGCCGGCGTGGAGGCTGTTTTCGGAGGTGCCCTCATCTCACAAATTGTGGAGGGACCGATTCTGCTATGTTAGGATGCCGGGGAATGGATTCCCGAGGCCTCTCCGCAATCACTTTCGGAGGCATCTGAAAGTAGGGAGTGCTGCTCTGGAGGCGGCAGGGAAGAAGCTGAAGGCTAAACCTGCAGGCTCTGATAAGCTGATAACCATAAGAGCTGCAACCCTCCCAGAAGAGCTCTATCGATTGTCCTTCCGTCGGTTCCGGCTGGAGGGAGAGAAGGAAGAGGAGTATCCTTCGATTACCCGAGGGTACCAAAATGCCGGAGGTTGTTGCCGAGGGATCTCTTCTTCAGTACTTAGAATTTTTTTGTTTTTTTTTTCTTGTTTTTAGCATCACTCTGATTCTAATTCTTCTTGCCTTTTGCAGGTGACATCATGGACCCCAAGGCATTTGCGAAGTTATCCAAGCAACTGGCGAAGGATGAAAAGAAGAAGAAGAAGGAGGGGCCTTCAACCCAAGCACCCGTCGATTCCTTTTTCAAAAAGGACAAGGCTCCCGAGGGCCAGGGACCCTCCCAGGAGGTTGTAGCCGCTGATGCCGGCACCGGTGCTGGAGGCTCCCAGGCGGGGGAGCTGAAGAGAAAGAATGCCGGGAAGGGCATAAAGCCTCCGGAGAAGAAGAAGTCAAAAGGGGATGTCGGTCAGAAGGCTCCCCCGGTAGTGATTATTGACGACCCCCCCGCCAGCCAGCCATCGTCCTTCGCTCCGCTGGATGATTTTGATGAGGGCGCCTGGCCCTTAGATACCGTGCAGTTCCCCATCAAGAAGGGGACTGCTCTTATGCATGGCACCCTCGATCCGAGGGAGTTTCTGAGAGGTGCCACCCCCCCTCTGGATCGGTCTACTCTCAGCCGGTTTGGGGACGAAACCCTCGAGCTCAAGGCTCTCCAGGCCTCGGCTACTGTAAGTGTCCAGGTCCTTGATGATTTTTGTCCTAGTGTTTCTCTCTCCCGTGTACCCTGATCTTGAGTGCCTTTTTATTTGTTTGCAGGCTAGTGTTGCCTTCGGGGAGCTCGTCCGGAGGGCGGAACAGCACCGGGTTGAGAAGGCGAAGTCTGACGAGGCCATGCGGAAACTTATCGCAAACAACACCGAGGCCATCAGGCAGCTGGCTGCCTTAGAAGAGACCCTCCGGCAGGCTGAGCAGAAGTTGGAGGCTGCGAGGCAGGAAGCTTGGGTCGAGGGTAAGGCAGAAGCGGAGAGGATTGCCGCTGAGGCTGCCAAGACCGCCGCCGATGCTGCCGATGTTGCCAAGAGGGAGGCGGTAGCTGACGCGGCGAAGGGTGCCATCGATGCCTTCAAGGCTGGGGGCTGGAGGACTAAGAGCCACCAGGAGTGGATGGCCTCGGTCGTGCCGGAGCTTGTTGAAGAATGGGTGAAAGGTCCCGGGGCCATGTGGCTAGCCCGTAAGGGCAAGTCCTTTTATGAGGGGGGCCAATACTTCACCCAGGCCATGCTATACCGGAGGCTGGCCCGGCACCTTGGCATGGACCCAAAAGAATTTAAGCCTGAGACCCATGGCCTCCCTCCGTTAGTTCCAGACATCAGGATCCCCCTTCCCGAGGGCGAGGAGAGACAGCTGCTGGAGGATTCAGAGCTTGACGGGCTGGCCTCAGATGATGATGAAGATGCCGAGGATGATGTAACCTCGAAGCCGAAGGATGAAGGCCTCAGCAGCTGACACTTAGTATTGTTTTGTAACACCCTTGATGTAATAGACATGATAGCTTCCGGCTTCGGCCTGTGTATGTAAAGAAACACCTTCCGTCACTTTGAATATTTCTTTCTCAATGGTGAATGCTTTGCCTCCGGGCTTCTTGAAATGAATATCTTCGCTTTTATTTTACTGTCCACCTTTGTCTGAACGAATGCATGTTTTCCCCTTCTTCCTCGCGTTTGCCAGAGGGCCATAAGCTTGTGGACTTAGAATTTCTTTTAAGTGAAAACTTTGTCATGAGCCTCCGGTCGCAGTGTAGGATCAGGACCACTCGGATGTTTGCAGTAGTGAGACCGAGGGCGAGGAGGAATTAGACTTAGGAGATTTGCCAAGCTAATATCATCGTAGGCCCTCGACGTAGTTTGAGGTTGCCTTCGGCTCTAAGCCCGTCGGTAGCAGCGAAGTCTGTGTTGGCCCACCGAGGGGTTCCCGTTCGTGGACTTAGGAGATTTTCATAAAGCTTCAATTGGTGCTGTAGTGGACCTTCGGGCGTGAGAGTTGCCTGAGCCCCCGGTGCATATGATTACCGGGGGGTTCGTGGTTATGGACTTAGTAAAATTATGAGACTTAGTCTCCAACAGATCTTGTGAGCGGCCCCCGGCTTGATGAATGTTTTCCGAAGGATGCCGATACGTGGACTTAGAAATTTTTTCATCGTTGAATGAATTGGGTGGCATTCTGCCTTCGGCATGAATCCCCCGGTTCGTGTAGATATAGGTCTAGCCTGCCTTAGAACTTTGTGGCGCCTTCGGCATGTCACATAGTTGACTTCGATCCATCCAAACTTCGGCCTTAGCCAAATTTAGGTGAAGTTTTGCCTAGTGAGCCTTCTTCTTGGGCCTCCGGTGGAAATCTTGTACTCCAAGGTTTCATGCAGTGAAGCCTTCGGCTATGTAGCCAGATGACTTGTTGTTGCGAGATTTTTCTTGTGCCTTTGTAGGAGCCTTCGGGAATGTATACCCGAAGTGTTGAGCCTCCGGGGAGAATAGTATCCGGGGAGTTCCTTCCCCCCTACACATCTTTTTTTTTTTTTTTTTTTTTTTTTTTTTTTGAGATGGTGTAGGAGAGGCATCTAGAAACTTGGTTTCTAGGAAAGGCTTGGCCTATATGGGAGGCAACGGAACAAACCGTTGGCTCCCCCTTCGGGAATGACCTTCCGATATCCCGAAGGGTTTGAGGGTCGTTTCCTCGGCCCGAGACATCGTCTGTTGCCTGCTTCCCCTTGGGAGATAGCACGGAAAGCGCCTCGGTTTTGAAAGTCGTCCCCTCAGCCCGAGACATGGTCTGTTGCCTGCTTCCCCTTGGGGGATAGCGCGGGGAGCGTTTCGTTTGTGGAAGTCGAATCCTGGGCCCGGGACATAGTCCGTTGCCTGCCTCCCCTTGGGGGATGGCGCGGAAAGCGTTCCTGGGAAGGGTTTTATTTGTGTGTGGTACACAAATAGCCGGGGGCACTTGGTACCAGCCGGAGCCGAGGGGTATTGCACCCCCCGGGTTTTTTTTTTTTTTTTTTTTAGGAGGATAGAATATGTATAAGTATGCATAATGTATGCATGATTGCGTCCTCGTGGGGTACGGCTTAGTGAGAAAACACTTGGTGTTTTCAAAGAGTGATGGGGGTGATCCATACACTTGGTACTTGGTACCTAAATTGTTGTTCTCCCTCATGAGATGAAGAGGCCTTGGGCCTATTTTGGTGAAGAGATGAGGGCTTGGCCACCCATTTGTAGGAGAGAAGGGGGCCTTGGGCCGCTTGTGCAATATGTAGGTGATGAAGGCTTGGCCTTGTGATTATTCTTCAAAAACAGATGGGGCCTTGGGCTATTGATATTTACACTTGCTGAGGATGAGGGCTTGGCCGCTCATGCCTTATTGATAGAATTTGACAAGGTGGTGCACATTCCAATGTTTAGGGACCTCCGTCCCATTGGGACGCTTAAGCTTGTACGTCCCTTGTTTGATGATGGCTGAGATGATGTAGGGGCCTTCAAACTTGGGCGCCATCTTTCCTCCTTCGGTGGGTAGACTGGCCTCCCTTCGTCGGAGGACGTAGTCTCCCACCTGGAATTACCGGGAGCGAACCTTGGCGTCGATGTATCCTTTGACTTGTCTCCTATAGTTTTCGGCCCTGAGGAAAGCTTGCTCTCGGCGTTCCGAGATGAGATGTAGGTCGAGGGCCATGGTGGCGTCATTGACCTCGGGTTCATATTGTTCCACCCTTCGGGTGGGAAGAGTCACTTCTGTTGGAGCCTTTGCCTCAAAGCCATAGCATAGGGAGAAGGGTGTTTCGCCTGTTGCCCGCCGAGGGGTGGTGCGATAGGCCCATAAGATGTTGTGAAGCTCTTCTACCCAGCCTCCCCCTTCGGCTTCCAGCTTCTTCTTCAACCCCTCGAGGAGGGTGCGGTTGGCATTCTCTACTTGCCCGTTGCCCTGAGGGTAGGCAACGGATGAAAAGGTGTGTTTGATGCCCCACGCCTCCAAGAGGGCACAGAAGGGGGCTGCCTCGAATTGAGTTCCATTGTCGGAGATGATTTGCTGGGGGACACCAAACCTTGTGAGAATATTTTTGAGAACAAAGTGGCGGCACCGGGCTTCAGTGATGCTGGCGAGGGGCTCGGCCTCTACCCATTTGGTGAAGTAGTCAATGGCCACAATGATATACCTGTTGTTGGAAGTACCCCCCGGCAGAGGGCCTACTAGGTCAATACCCCATCTGGAGAAGGGTATGGCGGTGCTGATGGGGGCGTAGTTGACTGCAGGTCTGCCGGGGGCCTTCTGGAAGTGTTGGCAAGCGGTGCACCTTCGGGCTAGATCAGCACAATCTCTTGCCATCGTGGGCCAGAAGTAACCCTGAACAATGAGCCGTCGGGACATGGAGAAGGGTCCCTGGTGAGCTGAGCAAGTGCCACTGTGCACTTCCTCCATGGCCACTTCGGCCTCATCTTGATGAAGGCACCGGAGGAGGGTGCCGTTGTAAGATCTTTTGTAGAGCCTTCCATTCTCGAGGGTGTAGCTGGGAGCCCTCAACTTTGCTAACTTGGCACGGGCTTCGTTTTGGGGCAATTGCCCTGTGGTGATGAAGGTGATGATGTCGGAGATCCAATCCTCCGGTCTCAGGTTAATATTCATAATGGGGCTTGCGTGGATGCTTGAGAGGCTGAGCTCCTCGATTCTTGCAATTTTTGAGAGGTGCTCGGGGGATTCATCCGAGAGCTTGGATAGAATGTCGGCCTCAGAGTTTTGAGCCCTCGGTATTTGGGTGAGGGAATGTGCCTCAAACACCTTAAGCAACTCCTTGGCAGCCTCCTTGTACTGCTTCATCCTTCCTTCCTTGGCCTCGTATTCCCCGGAGATTTGACCCACGACAAGTTTGGAGTCACACTTGACGTGGATCATCTTAGCCTTCATATTCGCTGCCAGCCGAAGGCCGCAGAGGAGGGCCTCGTATTCGGCTTCGTTGTTGGAGACTTTGAAGGAGAAGCGGATGGCATAATAGGCGCAGAAGCCCTCGGGTGTAATGAGGACCACGCCCCCTCCGCATGCTCTGGTGGCCGAGGAGCCGTCGGTATAGAGTGTCCACCATTCATCGAGGGGTGCCGAAGGTTCCCCGTCAGTTGCTGATCTCGCGGTGCATTCCGTTACGAAGTCTGCTAGGGCTTGGCCCTTAACGGCAGGCCTCGGACGGATGTCAATGTTGTATTGGCTCAGGAAGATGGCCCATTTTACCATTCGGGAAGAACTTGTGGGGCTTCTCATGAGGGCGCCGAGGGGTTGATGAGTGAGCACTTGGACCGGATGAGCTTGGAAGTAGTGGCCAAGCTTCTTGACGGTCCAAACGATGGCTAGCACCGTCTTCTCAACGGGAGAATACCTGAGTTCGGCCTCCCGGAGGGTTTTGCTGACGTAGAAGATGGCATGTTGGACGCCGTCTTCTTCTCGGATTAGCACTGAACTGATGGCCGCAGGGCTAACGCCGAGATACAAGTATAAAGTCTCCCCCACCTTTGGTTTGGAGAGCACTGGGGGAGAAGAAAGGTACTTCTTAAGTTCGTCGAAGGCCTCTTGACATTCAGATGTCCATTGAAAACCAGCCGTCTTCCTCATGATTTGGAAGAAGGGGAGGGCCCTCTCAGCTGACTTTGAGAGGAAACGGTTGAGGGCTGCCAGGCGACCCGTCAGCCGTTGAACTTCTTTGACGTTGCGTGGGGGCTCCATATTGATGATGGCCTGAATTTTCTCGGGGTTGGCCTCGATACCCCTTCGGCTCACCATGTAGCCCAAGAATTTTCCGCCTTGTACGCCGAAGGTGCATTGTTTTGGATTCAACCGGAGGTTGAATTTTTGCATGATGGTGAAGATTTCCTGGAGGTCCTCGGCGTGAGTGCCTGCCTTCTTGCTTTTGACGATCATGTCGTCAACATAGGCCTCCATAGTGCGCCCCAAGACGGCTTGAAAGACTCTGGCCACCATTCGGGTGTAGGTGGCGCCTGAATTCTTGAGGCCGAAGGCCATCACAAATAACAGAAGATGCCTTCGGGGGTCATGAAGGCAGTTTTTTCAGCGTCTTCCTCATGCATGTAGATTTGATGATATCCGCGGAACGCGTCGAGGAATGACATAATCTCGCATCCCGCGGTCTCATCCACAAGTTGATCAATGTTCGGCAGAGGGAAGGGGTCCATAGGGCACGCCTTATTCAGATCTGTGTAGTCTACGCACATGCGGAAGGTAGGAGGCTTCTGTGCGAGGACTACGTTTGCCAACCAAGAAGGGTATTTCACCTCCTTAATGTGTTTGATGGAGAGGAGCATAGATATCTCCTTCTTCACGAACTCCCTTCTCTCGGCCGAGAGGGGTCTTCTTCGCTGTTGCACTGGTTTGGCCGAAGGGTCTACCGCTAGGCGGTGGGTGATAACCCTTCGGTCAATCCCTGGCATATCCTCCGGCCCCCATGCAAAAACAATGGAGTAGGCGCGGAGGGCGTCGGTGATGTCAGCCTTTAGGTCTTCGGGGAGCTTGGCTCCAATCTTCAGGACTCTCTCCGGCTTGGCCGGATCGAGTATCAAGTCTTCGGTCTCCTCGGCAGGCTCAGCCCTCGGCCTACCTTCTTCCTCCTCCAAGGCCTTGGTGGTGATGGTGTCTATACGTAACTCTGTTTTACTAACCTTCTTGGTAAGTTGAAGGTAGCAGGCCCTGGAGAGCTTTTGATTCCCCCTCGAATAGCCGATGCCGGTGGGTGTGGGGAATTTGAGGCAGAGGTGTCTCATGGAGATGACGGCTTCTAAGTCCTCGAGGGCAGGCCGGCCGAGGATGATGTTGTGTGCGCAGTCGAGGTTGACGACGACGAATTCCACTTCGAGCTTGGCTCTATGGGACCCGTCGCCGAACTCAACCACGAGGATGATGACGCCTTCGGCGTCTATGCTATCCCCCGTAAATCCGGAGAGGGGGGTGTTGATGTGCCGAAGGGACCCCCTATCGAGTCCCAACTCTTGGAAAGTGCTGAGATACATGACGTTGACAGAACTCCCCGTGTCGACGTAAGTCCGGTGGATGATGGCGTCGTTGATCTCAGTGCGGATGACGAGGGCATCCCTGTGCGGCAGAGAACCCGAGGGGAGGTCCGCATCCGTGAAGAAGATTGGATCCTCCCTCGGCCTTTTAGTTGGGGGCATGTGATTGACTTCCCCAACGTAAAGGGACTGTGCCCACTTCTTCCTTTGGCTTATTGAATCGCCTCCGGTGTTGCCGCCGTTGATCATATGAATATGGCGTTTGTATTGTTGATGGGAGCCTTCTCCCTCGTCATCGAGGCCCCCAATTTCGCGCTTCTTCCCCTGTGGGTTCCCCAAGGGGATGGTGTTGGGGTTTACCCATTTATTTGCCTTCGGCGGAGGCCCTTGATGATGAAGGAGGCTCTGGGGAGGAGGGCCCCTGATAAATTGAGACAAGTGGCCCGCCTGTATCAGCCTCTCAATTGCGTTTTTCAGTTGATGGCAGTCGTCGGTTTTGTGCCCATGGTGACGGTGAAAGCGGCAATATGGCTCATCAGGGCCGATAGCATAGATCTCGAGGGGTGTACGGGAGTCTCGCTCAACGAGCCCCCGTTCTTCTGCATGATCAAGAATGACGCTGACGGGATGCGTCAAGGGAGTGCGTGGGTGCTCAAGGAGGACGGGTTGCGCCCATGCCTTCGGGTTGTTTTTGTAACCGCCCCCGGTTCTGGCTTGGCCACCTCGGGGGCGATCATTATATTGAGCCTCGCAGTGGGCCGGAGGGGGAGGTCCTCCGGGCCGATTCCTGCCCTCATTCTTCTGAGAAGGATCCGTGTTGCGGCGGTCCTTCTCGATCTCCTCCGCTTCGGCATATCGGTCCCCCCGCTGAAGGGCCTTTGTATAATCGCGGGGGGATCAGTGATAAGGCTCCGAGAAAAGTTACCGTTGCGGAGGACGGTGTGGAAGAGGGCCATTAGGGTCCTGTCATCGGCGCCCTCGACCTCGAGGGAGGCCTGCCGCCAGCGTTCCAGGAAATTCCGAAGGGTTTCCTCCTTCTGTTGTCTCACGTTTAGGAGGTGGGAGAAGTGCTTCTTTGAGCGATGCCTCCCAGCAAATTGCGTAAGGAAGCGGTGGGCAAGTTCTTGCCAAGAATCAATGCTGCCTTCGGGCAACCGGTTGAACCACTCATACGCGGGTCCCTCCAAGGTGGAAAGGAACCAACGGCATAAGTATTCATCCGAGGCCCCCATCATCATCATGCTGTTTTGATAGCGGCTATAGTGTTCTTGGGGATCCGTCTTCCCCTCATACGGCTTGATGGGTTGCCCCCGGTATTTATGGGGGATTTTGGCCGCCAACACCCTTGGGGTGAAGGGTGTTCTAGTGCGGAGTTGAATGAGGGGCTCGCCTGAGCCTTCGGCGAGCTTACGCTTCATTTCCTCCACTTGCGCCCGGAGGTCAGCGTACTCTGGATCTGGCCTTGCTGTGGAAGCCGTCGGGAGTGCCTGACGATTCTCCTCGAGTTGACGGAGGAGGGCCTCAATGATTTCGTCCTTGGGATCCTTCGGGGCAACCCCTTGGGAGTTGGCCCGGAAGGATTGCGCCTGTGTGATCTGGTGCCTCGCGTCATCGGCATGGAGGAGGGCTTTGCCTTTGCTTCGGGGGGGGGGGGGGGGAGGCACGCCCTCGGCCCCCGAAGCGGAGGCACCACTCTCCTGTGGCCTGCTGAATTCTTGCTTGCCGAGGCGGTCTTGGACCCCTCGGCGTACGGGAGCTCCCCCAAGCCTCTCAAGTGCAGAGGTCCGGGGTTTCTCCTTCATCATGGGGCGCTTGTCCCTGGATTGAGCCTCCTGGGAGGCGGTATCCTGCGCTACGACCCCCTCGCGGTTGCCAATCCCCGGGGGAGGATTGTTGAACAGAGGGGGGAGTGGTGGCAATTGAATAACATTTCCTCCAGCGTAGGGCTGGAGGGGTGTCTGAGAGGCGAGGGCCCCGGAATTGAGAGCCATGTTTTGAACAAAGGCCGCAAAGGCAGCCTGAAGATCGATGGCCGGGGCCGGAGGGGGAACTTGGTTCTCACTCCGATCCCTCCTTCGATTATCAAGGCCAATGCGGGCATCGGGGGCGTTCTTCTGTAGCTGCTGACGGAGGTCAGCGGTAGCCTGCTCCAATTCGAGGATGATACCACCCTCGGGTACTAAGAGCCTGTTGGAGGCCTCAGCCCCGTTAGTCTCGCCGGGGGCTATGTGGTTCTCCTCAAGGGTTTTGGATTGGGCACGGGTGGTTCTTCCCATTTTTGGTGAGTGTTTTGTGTTTGGTAGAGGGGGAGGGTTTCTTACTTGATAGTTCAGACCTCTCAACGAGAGCACCAAATGATGGATAGTCTACCCGGGGGGTATCTTATCCGAGGGGTTATTGCGGGAACAACTAGAGAGAAGTCAGAGTAAATAGGAGGAGAGAGAGTCGATTTTATTAAATGAACTCAGCGTGTGGAGTTGGGATGTAGATCATGTTTTACAAGGAGAAATGGGCTGCTATTTATAGCAGCAATAAATGCGATGAGAGGACACGTGTCAGTAATCCAACGGTCGAAGGGTCACATCAGCCTAGTGGCACCGGCAGTGGTACGTCAACCGCATTGAATGCGGTTGGCGGATGCGACGTGGCATTAAATGCGGTGGTTGGCTGTCTCTAAAAGGAATCTTCGATGATTGAGCTTGTTCAGCCGAAGGCTCCTTGTTCAGCCGAAGGCTCCTTGTGTAGCCGAGGGCTCCTTGTGTAGCCGAGGGCTTCCCCTGGTGCCGAGGGCATGAGAATGCCGAAGGCTCATGCCCTCGCCCGTTTTCTCCCAGCAGCTTCTTATGCCAGAGGAGGCTATCCTGTGAGTTTTGGAGCCTTCGGCCAAGGAGGCCGAAGGCACCCCAGTGTGCATTCTGGGCTACTTTGAGGCTTGGGCCGTTGTATTTGGGCCTGAGTTGTTTCCTGAGCTCAATGGACTTGTGTAGGAGAAATAGGAGTCTATGGGCCGGGGGTTCCTGGGCCATATACTCCATCACTTATATAAGCTTTAAATTATAAAAAAATGTTCTTGGTCCATTTTTTTACAATATTAAATTGTGATAGTAAATCAATATTCTCAAACCTTATTTTTATCCAACTCCAGGCGAAAATCTAAAATAGGCTCTTACACATTCGTAAAAAGGAAAAAGAAACGCTCATTTACCTCCATCCTTTTACCCCCAATTACTTTCCTTTTTCCATGTGCACAATATACCCCTTGTTTGCCCAACACACTTCTTCCACATTCACGAAGCAGACAAACCACCATTGTCTCTCGAAGGCGCGTTTCAATCAACTGCATCCTTCACCAGTCAACTGCACCATTCTAATTAGTATCTCTATTCTGTCCTTTCCTTAATCTGACTAATTTCTAATAATCTTGATCTTTTACAAACACGACTTAATTTTTTTGTCGTACAGACAAAAAAACTTAACTTACATAAACATGTGTAAAAGTTTTTTTCGTTCTTCAATACCCATAGTAGAAATAGAATTACAAAACTCGGCCCGAGGGGTAGCAAGGGTGGGGGCCGCTGGCCAAAAAAATAAAACCTTTTGGGCCCCTAAATCAGCCTAATTTAAAGTTTATTAAGTCCAATTGAACAAAAGCCCAAAATTAACAAAAGTGTAGTACTTTGACTTCAGGAAGCCAAGTAGACAAAATTGGATCTAACTCATCGACATCTAGTACTACGTATCTGTCTACTTGAACGGCCGAAGTGTCCAACGCCCGGCTAAGTTGCCGACTCACTTCACGGCGTCTCCCGCCGGCCAGCTCCAGGACGCAGCACGTTGTCTCCTTCTCGCCTCACGCCCGTCACCCGGTCGCCTGCACTCCGCCATTTACCGGCCCTTCGGTGGTTCGGCCAATCCGCCCTTCTCAATAGTCACCTTCCGACCTTCCGTAGTCCCGGTATTCCTCCATCATTCTCGTTATCTATATTGATTAGTTCCGGTATTTTCCCAATTGATCCCCTAATTTATGCCAAACTTCTATCCCTTTCATATTTAGACCTAGGTGGTGCATGTCTATTTCGGTTTCTCTATACGGCGGCTTGAGCACAGTTAAAGCTTGAGTCTTGAATTCAAAATAATCTACATGGGTAATCTCTAGAAGATATCATTATTTAAAATTTAATTAATATTCATGCATGGACAATCTCTTTTCAATCAAAGGTTCTAAATGGAGGGTTTACACTGCCACACGTCTATTACTCTGCTTACATATAATGAAAGGTACTAACTGTAGTAATTAACTACTATAGTATCTATAACAATATTAATCTAATTCATATGTAATATACGTTGTATGTAATATATATATATATATATATATATGTAATATGAAATCATGTTAAAGTGTTTTAATGCTTAATACTTCGTAGATTTTTTGTAAATCATAGATATATCTATTCTAAGACATTATTTTATAATTATACATGTTTTATGGAGCTGAGATTAAAAATGAGTTGTTATAGCTCTAATTTGAAGTGTATTCACAGAGTTCAATCTTTACTGTTTGAACTTGTAAACATCTCATTTTGTTACAATTTATAATCACCCATACATACATTTTTACACACCACAGTACCCATATATCTATATAACACTAAATTGAACTATATGTCTCTTGAAATAATAGAATTCAATCTTCACGGTTTGAGCTTGTAACTTCAAATGTTGGTAAAGTTTATAATCGGCAATAACATGTACAGTTTAAGCTGCATTGTATCAGCTTAAAACATAGATTCCACAAAAAGTAACCTGTCAACAATGTGTGATTCTGCATAAATCAATTTAGTGTTTTACCTTTATCACTGATGATATGCACAACTCTTTTTCTCATGTATTGTTCACTCTCTGTAAGTGTCACCATTTGATCTTTCCCCCCTAGCAGATCTGCCAAACGATGGAGTTGCTTAAGATATGCAAAATAAGCTACTTTCAATGAGTAGAAGGTATAAATCCCTCAACCATCTAAAGCTTAAACAGTAATTTACACAAAGCTCCAAATTAAACTATTTGAAATATTTATGTTTTTAAGAATTGAACCTATACTATTATATTTAAGAAAACATATCTACGGTTTGAAACATGCATCCACTTCATTTTAATAACCTAAATTCTACTTTTCACAGTTATTTTCCAAAAAAATGTCTATTAGCATTTATTAGCGAAAGTGACTTTCCATTATTTCTTAAATATATCTAGCGTGCAATTTGTGTTTTATATTCATACACATGCATTATTATTTTTACTTTTTATGCAATTATAATTACATAAAAAGTTTCCTTTTTACCCTTGGTTACTCGCTTCTTACAGACCTATACTTATATTATATACTCAAAAAGTGAATCTATATTTCTTCTCTCAAAAGATGCCTGAAAGTGAATCTGTGTTTTTTAATTGAAAGCTAATAGAAACCTATATACCTACATACATCAAACAAAAACTATAGATTTAAACATGCATCCTTTTCATTTTAATAATACTAAATTTTACTTTTCATAGGTAATAGTTGTAATAAATGTCTTTTTTATCCTTTCGAAAAAGACTCATTATCATTCACTTGAGCATAGCGACTTGCCACTTTTTCTTAAACATTTTAAATCCAATCTGTGTTGCTTATACTTGCAAACAATATTATTTCAAGTTGCTTACCCGCTTCATACAGAACTAATTCTGATATTACAAATACATACCTATTTTTAAGCATACAAATCTTGGATACAATCATGCCTTCTCATAACACTTACTTGATAATGACACATTGACAGTTCTCCATCTTGAAGTAGCTTAAAGTAGCTTGATGAAGGTTCCGTGTGCTCTTTGCTCGTTATATATACTACTCCGTATATACATATATATGGTCTTATACTCTTATCCTGCACCAAGACAATAAATACCGAGTATGTGGTATTGGTAATTTCAATAGTCATTTTGAAGATCACTCCAATTTATTACGGAGTATTATTCTCTTTTGTAAAAATTGTGTTTTAGTGGGATTCTATAAGTCACTTCAATTATTATTCTACAAATTGTACTCCGTATATACTATATAGTTGGGAATTTAAAAAGTTACTTCAATTATTGCTCTAGCATTTATTATTCCTCTACTCAATAAAGCTTTTTTAGTATTCTGTGCGGTTGTCTTCTAATACCTTTTAGGAGTGCTAACGTAGAATTGCTTTAAAGATGGTGCACTATCCCGCCCAAAATCCCGCCAAAACTCCCCCACACTTTTCTGTTTTACTATATAATATAGATTTCTGCCTCACCCAGTCACGTACCCCGCCCCAGCCCCGCGCCCCACCCGCTTTGCGGCCTGGTAGTTCTTCTCACTTCTCAGCTTCTCGGAGTTTTGGCTGCCATCTGCAGTTCAGCTCATCGGCTCAACAACCCCAGCGGCCTAGTAGGTTAGTTAAGTGGTATTCTTTATTTTTTATTTTGAATTACGTACATAGCTAATATCTTAAAAATTGCTATCTTGATTTTTCAATGTTCTGTTTGAGTGCTTAATTGTTTTTGTTTTTAAGTGTTTCGCTAATGTGAATTTAACCATGTCAATATGTTTTACGATTGGTGAATCATTTGTCATACTCCGTATTCTAATTTCATTTGTGAAATTGAGAATTAGGATGGTCAATTTCTTAACATATTAATAAAACATACGTAGTACTACGTATGTGATTGAAAATAGTACTCTATATACTGATTATTTTATTAGTTTTTATCAATTTAAGCAGGTATGACTACCAAATGTACTTCAAAAAAGGCAAAAATAATATTGCTTCGTTTTGAAGCCCGCAAGTACACAAAACGGACAAGAGTTAAATAAAAACTTCATTGAAATTCCAAATATTTCAGCCGCTCTAAAAAAATGAAAAATCATTGCATTCGTTTTTTAAACCTACTACAATATAAATTTGATGAATTTTAATCATTTTATTCGAACTATATACTAGTTTAAATTTTGACATAGCGTTTTTTTAGTTTACCTCCGGTCCACCCTGAATGTTGGTTATGGCTCCGCCCCTTAAGATGGTGTTTCCTGTTTCACATTTCAGCACGCCTCCTACACTTCCGTGCAACATAGATGGCATTATTGTATTACTCCCTCCGCCCCCTAATATTGGGACGGAAGAGAATGAGGTAGTTTTTAAGAAAAGTAGAATTATGTGGTTCATACTGACTTAATGAGTTGATAAAGTGAGAATAAAGTAAGAATGAATTAGAGCCACACAAATGTTACCAATATGGTATGAGACAATAATAGGGGACATCCAAAAATGAAAAAATGGGACAATTAAGGGGGACGGAGGGAGTATTATTTTTAAAAGAAAACCAATTATTTACTTGCACACTTAAATCAAATTCCATTGTAGTTACATATGTAAAATTGAAAGCACCAGTTTCGCGAGCCAGCAATATTAATCTTAATAATCTAGATTTTTTGAATTTACAGTTTAGATTAAACAATTAGCAATGAGATGCCAATGCATTATTATTTGCGGTCAACTATGTTCAAGAAAGGTTAGTGGATTACTAATATTAAGCGTCCAGCATGAGACGCTTGAAGAGATTGATTTTGAAGCTATGATTGACGATTTTGCTTCACAATCTTGTATGAAAGATGTTTTTAAATTTTACATTTATGTTTTAGCTTTAATTGTTATTTGTGGTGCTATTTTTATTTATATATGCAACTTATCAGATGAAAGGTATTATTATTATTATTATATCTTTTAACATAGTTTTATCATATTCAATACTATGACAAAGTATGAAATATAAAAAAATTGAGAAAAAAGTCAAAGAGTTTTGCTCTGTCCTGACAAACAGGAAGGCCCTGTCTCAGTCAACAAATTCTGGAAGAGTAATCGGTTCCTGAGCCTATCATGTTAATTCGGAGTATTAATTTACCTATTGTAGTGTTTTGAAAATAATCTGAGTGGTTTCCTTTGATTTAGTTTGTGTTTTTTTATTTATTTGTCCCGACTGCACCACCGTGACATTGTAATTTCTGCTGTAGGTTTTCATTTGCCAATCCTGAAACCATAAAAGCTGCCTTGAAAACCTATTTGGAAGAACGATTTAGAAACATACAATAAAGCTTCTAATGGAAAGCAGCAATGGAAGTACAACTGGAGGCAGAGAGTGGATGGCTGAGGATGCCATTGCTGGAAATGCAGAGGCGGTCCGTGCTCTTCGGGAACTCATTATGTATCCACTCCTGTATTCTCAAGAGTCTCAAAAGATTGGCCTCAAAGTAATTTGGATACAAATGTTTTTGTATAGTTCCCCTCACTAATAATATTGATAGACTTGTTTATTTGTGGGTATCTTTCATTGTCTTCTTATAGTGGCCTCGTGGCTTGTTGCTCTATGGTCCACCTGGTACTGGAAAGGTAGATACACATTTATTCTCTTGGCTATCTATCTCTTAGCTTGATCACCATTTGCATTGTGAGAAAAAGGGATCTATTTCTCAAATATTGTTCCAATAATGTATTACTGGATTTGCAGACAAGTTTGGTTAGAGCAGTTGTTCAAGAATGTGGAGCACATTTGACTGTTATTAGGTACTACATATTGTAATGTTTTATGTGTGTCATGTTTGGTTTTTTAGATCTATACATATAGAGCTATCCCCTAGCAAGCTTTATTTTCTATTTTTAAGCAGATGAGAGACTAAGTACTCATTCCTCCCCAGAATAGAGTCGTGTAATTCGTGTTTAAAATAATGATCCTAGTATTACAATGGTGACTTTTTTCGGGACTAAGGTAGTGTTATGGGCACATTTTAGTGATAGAATCATAGAAATAAAATGTACATTTTGGAGTTAATGAAATGTTTCATTGCTTATCATGATGTTAAAGTGGAGATATTTATGCTAAAACGTTACATAGCTTATGAAGAAACTTGACACACATTAGTTGCTTTGGGAGATATCAAGAAAATATTTGTGGGTCATATGTGAATGCCTTGTCTCTTTTCCCATATGAGAAGCTGTGATAAATATATGGGCATGAATCCCAAATGTCATTAATTTTGTGGTGCATCTGTAGCCCACACAGTGTCCATAGAGCACATACTGGAGAAAGCGAGAGAGTTTTGCGAGAAGCATTTGCAAAAGCATCGTCTCATGCAAACCTTGGGAAGCCATCTGTTATCTTTATAGACGAAATTGATGTACTATGCCCTCGTCGTGATTCTAGGTAATCATTCCAGTTAATACACTTTCCAGGGCCATGAGTTTTAACTTTATCTCAAACTTGTATCACTTAATGCTTTCTTAATGTATTATTGCCCATCGTTTGAAATTGCACAATGAGGTTACACAATAGGTAATGCTAAGAAACCGCCTCAAGCTTGCAAAACGCAATTTCAAACATTGTCATTGCCTGAGTAGTATGGAAATCGGAAATATGGTTTCTAAAAAAATACATGACACAAAATATGGGAAAAACACACTAATTTTAAAAAACATGAGGACATATGTATAAATATTTTTATATATGTATACATGTTTTTTCGTTTATATATATGCACATTATTTCATATAATTTTGTTTGATAACCATTAGTAACTAAAGACTATGTATTCAAGTTTATAAACTATTACCCCCTCTGTCCCGCTAATATTGTCCCATTTTACCTTTTCGGGAAATCCCACTTAAATTGTCCCATACCAAATTTGGTGAAGTTTGTGTGACTCTAAATCATTCTTACTTTATTCTTTTGCTAGGAAGAAATCTTATAAAAATTCACCAGAGTTTTGGAAAGGCACTATTTTCCGTCAATGGATCCCATCAAAAAGAAAAATACTTGGAAATCCAAAATTTCCTAAACGTTATTATTTTGGGAAACAAGCTTTCCAATTTTTCTTAATTATTGAAACACCCCTCAAACGGGAATTTGAAGTTCTGGAGTTTTTGATACGCTTTCCAGTTTGCGGAGCGGGGAGGCATGAGCCGTTGGAAGTTTCCGTGCTTCATAGATTATTGCACTTGCACATAATACTTTCATATTCATATTTCATTCAACATACTTGGTGAGTTTGCTATCGCAGAAGAGAACAAGATGTACGTGTAGCTTCTCAGCTCTTTATGTTGATGGACTCTAATAAGTCCGTTTCAACATCTGGATTACATGTTGTTGTAGTGGCATCAACTAATAGGTGGGTTCTACTGATGTTTCAGGGAAGTAACTTTTTGGTTTCCATTTTTTCTTGTGTTGTATTCAAATAAAGTACAAAGAGGTCATTTTGGTTATTTTTATTTACTTTTAAGTTCCATATATTAGTAAATGCGATTTACTCTTGACGGAGAAACCCTTTTTTCCATCATTCTCTCAAGTAACCTGTAATGGCAATTTGGCAAATCAAACCCCCCGATACTATTCCAATTTAGGATATTTTTTGACATGTGGATTGCAAAAGAAAGCATTATTATTCTATCTTTTATTATTGAAGGTCAATAGTAATTTGGTGGTGTTGCTTTCAAGGGTATCACCTATTTTGTTATTTTACAATCACTATAAATTATTGATATGGAATAAACCCGTACTCATAGAAATCCAACCTTTATATGTTTATATTATTTTAACTACAAAGATGTTGATATGCCATGAACTCATACCCAAAGAAATACAACTTTAATATGTTTTATTCATGGCAGGCAGGGAGGGTGGGATTACTAAAGTTTTTCTCTCTATGGTGAGGGATAAATAGTCGCTTTTTGAATCGAACAAACTGTTGATTTTTACAACCATACTGTAGTGTCTGAGCTAATAATATACACCATTTTTAATTTACAACCATACATCCGTTTTTTATTTTAATAAATCAGTAAGTTTTTTTTGTCACTGTGGTGAAGGATAAACAATCTCTTTTTGAATAAAAAAACTGTTAAGTTTTTCAACCATACTATGATATCTGAATCAAATTACGCCATCTGTAATTGGTATACTGTCTTTTAAATGTTTATTTTTAATACCATATAGATTGTTGGTTGCAAGTCTTTTAAGATGAATGTTTTCTGCGATTAATGTTCAGGGTTGACACACTTGACCCGGCTCTAAGAAGATCTGGGCGTTTTGATGCTGAGATTGAAGTCACAACCCCTAATGAAGATGAACGCTTTCATATCCTCAATGTATGGTGCTCATCATGGAGTATTTATTATTATTTGACGAAATTCACAAGAATAATCCCTACTTTTATGGATTCTACAATAATAATCCCGACCAAGGTAGTCAAAGTCGTGAGGCGCACTCAAGGCGATAGGGTATTCCCAGCGCCTGAGGCGCAAGGCGCAAAAAAGCGCTCGCCTGACTCGGGTGAAGCGCACTACTTAGATAAAATCACATATACTGTTCTATAATTACCAAATATGATGTATGTAACATCATATTGAACCAAATGCATAAAAAAGCTAGGATTCATCAAAATAAAGTCATGCAACAACAACAACAACATCCAAGCCTTAGTCCCAAAAGATATTGGGGTCGGCTAACATGAATCGATACATGATATCACCACCAAAGGGAAGAGTAAGAAAATAAAGATAAAAAGATAAGCTATTATGGAAAAGATAATATAAAAAGAGATGAATATACCCAAAAATGATAAAATAAAAAGCATAAAAATAATGTTTATATATATAAGCAAAAAAGGATAAAAAACAAACAAGAAAAAAAGAAAAAAGACAAAAAAAAAGAAAAAAAAAAGAAAAAAAAAAGGAAAAAAAGAGGGGAAAAGATAATACGATATCACTCATCCACACGAATACCCGCCCTCCACTTTGCTCAAAATAAAGTAATGATTCACAAAAATTAGGATCTTTTTTGTTAGCCAAGTAATTGCGTTTCCAAGCTGGGTCTTTTTCGTAGAGTTTTCACTTTCAGCGCCACCTGCAGCACTTGTTCCACCTTCCATATCCTGGAAAAGTACAAAGCTGGAATTATTTAATAATTAATACACTGGAAAACATCTTTGGAAAACCACAAAATAGAGTACATATATAATATATTTATGGGCCAAACACTCGAATATGGGTGCTCAATAATGGAAAAACAGAAAGCTGGTTGTGTGTTTATCATGTTCTTTTAGTTTTCCATCTGTGTTTGTCATCTTGTGTGTTGTAAAAGGTGGTTATCAACTTTGAAAAACATGTTATACTCAGCCCTTTGTTAACAGCCATGTTTTACTCTAGTTGGGTCAAACAGAGTAATATCTTTAATATTTATAAAACACAAGAGTGACAGAACTGAGTAATGCATTTAAAGTTAAGAACTTAATATACTCTGAAAGATTATAGAGTAATATCTTTACAAAACCACAAAGCAGAGCACATATGAGTATTATATACATACTAATATACTAATACGTAGTATTATTACTTTATTACACATTTACGCTAATATTTAGACACTAGTGTAATATGAGTATTTGGATGAAGAGGACTGCATGAAAAAGAAAACATACCTTGTTTAGTGCTGAGAGGGAGAGCTGAGTTTGCTTGAGATGATGATGAAAGCTTAAAGAACTGGCTGGTGTAGAGCAGCTTCAAGTGAGGAGAGTGAGGATGGCTAGCGATGATTGCAGTAGTGTCTTGCGCAAGTTTTACGTGTTTACTTATATAGACTCTTGGTTTTACGTCGGTTTTACTGTTTTTACCCAAATATTTTCATGGGTTTAGTGTTATTAAAGATATGGGCTAATTGTATTTGAAAGTTTAAAACAAAAAAAGGCTGTCAGCCCTTTTCCAGCTCAGGCGACCCAGGCGTGCGACTTGCAGCGCTTGATGCGCTTCATGCGCCTTACCCAGGTACGTGCGCTTCACCTATTTCCAAGCGCTGGGGGGTATGCTCGCTGCGCCTTGTGCGCTTGAGCGCTGAGGCGAGCGCTTTTGACAACCTTGATCCCGACTAAGAGTGTCCATACAAATAATTGTACTATCAATAGTGTCGACAAGAATAAATTGGAATGAATTCAAACTAATGTCTTTTTAATACTCAGTCCCTACATTTATTTCCCCATTTTCCACTCTCCGTCTCGGTTAACACTTTTATGTTCCAACCTAGGGAGAACCACATATGGCGGGAATGGTGTTGATATCAAACATGTTTAGTTTGAATTATCCCCGAGAAGAAGAGCGGGGAAGAGAAAAGTGGGAGTAAAGGTTGAAAGTATTAAACTAGCATTAAATTTAAATTCACCCCAATTTATTCTTATGAATACCATAGCTAGTTCGGATTATTTTTGTGGACACTTTGAGTAGGGATTATTATTATAGAATCCATAAACGTATGGATTATTCTTATGAACTTCACCTTATTATTTAGGAGGCACCTGCTTTTTATTTTGTCAAAATTCTGAGAAAATATATTAATACAAGAAACATACAAAGGTCAAAGAAAAGATATAACAACACAAAATCTTGTAAAGAAAACAAAAAATGAAGAGGACAGAAGCTATAAATTTCACGAGAATACACATAATATGTCCAGCTTGTGATTAATACTCGACAAAAAGGATCAATGGGTAAAGAGCAAAATATATCTTGTAGGACTTATTGAAACTGGGCTGTCAAGTCTAATAAATCCTCAACAACAATAACAATTTTTTATGTTAAAGTTTTATGGAGATTTTGTTGAGTGATGGTGTATTTTATGTTGACACATTGCAGCTTTACACTAAGAAGCTTCCATTGGACCCCAGTGTTGACCTGCAGTCAATCGCTGCCTCTTGTAATGGCTATGTTGGGGCAGATTTAGAAGCTTTATGCCGCGAAGCTACTATGTCTGCTGTCAGACAATCTTCAGAATTAGATCAAGTAGATTGCTCTTGGAACATAACAGTGGATGACTGGAGGCATGCCAAATCTATTGTTGGTCCTAGTATAACAAGAGGTGTAGTTGTGGAAATTCCAAAGGTTTCTTGGGAGGATATTGGAGGACTACAAGGCATAAAGGTTTGTACCTGTTAGCTTACTCGGACCCTGTTTGTTAAAGTTGATAGGCTTATTCTGTATATTCTCCTTTCAGCGGAATAGTCAGAATAAGTAGCCTTTGACATACGTATTTGGCTGAAATCGATTTGTATGTGCCTTTCCTTTTAGAAAGTTCAGCATATATGGTCTAACAACCCTCACCAAACACTCTCTCGGGCTAAATATCTTTATATATAACTTTTTTATTTGATAAATGGAACAGAAAAAGCTACAGCAAGCTGTAGAGTGGCCGTTAAGGCATTCTGAAGCATTTGCGCGGTTGGGAGTATCACCTCTTCATGGCATCCTTCTTCATGGACCTCCAGGGTGCTCTAAAACCACCCTTGCAAAAGCTGCTGCTCATGCTGCACAGGCTTCCTTTTTTTCGTTGAGGTATGTGATAAGAAACCTTACTTTTTATGTTCTTTATGAGAATTGCAACTTTTTTCATATTATTTTAATGATAATGCACCAGTGGTGCAGAATTGTATTCAATGTATGTCGGTGAAGGTGAAGCTTTGTTGCGCAATACATTTCGAAGAGCTCGACTTGCAGCACCAAGCATTATTTTCTTTGATGAAGCTGATGTCATTGCTGCCAAACGGTAATTTGCGCAGGATAAAAAGTTCCCCTTATGTAAATGTGACTTAATTGAGCTTCAATTTCTAGGAATTAGTTGCTTACTTCCAGTGATGACTAGGAGAAACCAATGTTCTGAGATTTGCTTAGGCAGTAGCCAGGCATTTGAGTGATGCTTAGCTTGCCTAGTGTGCCTAAACGAGCAGCTAACCTATGTAAGAGCACTCTGGCTTCCTAATCTGCTTAGAAATGAATTGCTCAAGAGGCGTCTGCATGTCTAACTAGGCCGATTATTAAAACACTGTGATAAAACACTGCAAATGTGTACACCAGGATAAATATTTCTTCATCCCAAAAAAGTTTCTTTCGAACTCTTTTTGTCTCCCAAAAAGAGTAACTTAGACCAAACAAAGAAAATCGTTCATGTAATTTTTAAAAAATAATGTTACATAAAGTTACATATGGTAATATGTTAAATTTAGTTTAAATAAAAAATAAATAGACAACTATAAATATTATTCACGATTTATGAGTACCTAAGTAAAATTAAAAAGTTCTGCATTAACCTTCAGGGGTTGTTCATGTTTCAACTAGTTTGAATCCAGGAACAAAATGTTCTCTGGGGTTACATGTTTGGATCCTCTTGGAGGTCACTGCCAAAAGGTCCGCGGTACCCACCCTGTAAATAAAAGTAATGCATTGTTCGAACATGACTTGTTTATTTATTTATTTAGTTAGTTATTTAGCATGCATATGCAAATTTTAGGGCTTGTTTACTAACAGAGATATTTTCCAGTTTTCTACTTCTGTTTTCTGTTCTCCAATTTTCTGTTTTCATGTTCCAGTTTTTCTATCTCCAATTTTCTGTTTTCATTTTTTACTTACTCATTTTCAAATCCGAAAACATGTTCATCAAATTCTGATCATCCAGAAGACCGAGAGTGTGGTCTCATTCCGAAATCAAACCTAGTACAACCCAAGTAGGGTACCAGGTCCCATATAGGATAGTCGGGACCAAAACCGATCGGTCTCGGTCGATCTCAACGGTTAGTGTGACAAATTCTTTTCTCATTTCCCTATTGGTTGAAACTCAATGCTCTATTCAAACTCTTCACTTAAAAAATGAATTTTAAAAAAACCGAGACTGCCGGGTCATTGACCGGCCTGGACAGGGACCGTCGGGTCATTGATCTGACCGGAAAAGGATCGTTGGGTCATTGATCGGACTGGACAGGGACCATCGGGGCGTGGACCGGGCCGAAATGCGGCCGCAGGTAGGGCTGAGCAAAACCCGATCCGACCCGAAAAACCCGATATTTTTTTCGGATATTATCCGAACCGAAGTGGATATCCGACCCGAAAAACCCGAAACTGAAAATCCGATTAGTATTGGGCCTAGATCGGGTGGCGGGTAGGGTTTGCGAAATCCCAACCCGACCCGCCCGAATATCCGAAATATATGTTAGTGTGTACTTTGAATATTTAAATTAATACTTGTGTTCAATTATTTGTGTTATTATTTGTGCAATTTGTATTAAATTATTTGTGTAAATTGAATGTGTAGTGAACTAGTGTGCAGAATTTTTGTTAAAGTGGCATTCCAACACTTTAACTATCCAATTATAATGTGTTTTGATATAACCAAAATATCTGAAATATATTAAATTATGTAGTGTGTACTTTGAATATGTTAAATTAATACTTGTGTTCAATTATTTGTGTAATTATTTGTGCAATTTGTGTTAAATTATTTGTGTAATTTGGAAGTTTAGTGCACTAGTGTGTACAATTTTTGTCAAAGTGACATTTAAACACTTTAATTATCCAATTATATTTTTTTTAATATAAACGAAATATCCGAAACCCGACCCGATATCCGAAAATATCCGACTTAAAAATATCCGAAATACCCGATTTGAAATATCAAAGGGTCGGGCCTAGTATTTAAATTTAAAAAACCCGAACGGGTTTAGGGTTCGCAAACCCGACCCGCCCGAACCCGACCCGTGCACACCCCTAGCCGCAGGGGTGTGGACCGCACCCGACAAGGACCATCGGGTCGTGGACTGGACCGAACAGAGACCGTCGGGTCGTCGCCCGGATTGGACCGGGATCGTCGGGTCTTCGACTGGATCGGACCGGGATCGTCGGGTCTTTGACCGGATCGGACTGGGATCGTCGGGTCTTCGACCGGATCGGACCAGGATAGTCGGTTCTTCGACTGGATGACTGGATCGGACTGGGATCGTCAGGTCTTTGACCGGATCGGACCGGGATCGTCGGGGCTTCGACCGGACCAGACCGGGATCGTCGGGCCTTCGACCAGATCGGACCGGGATCGTCGGGTCTTCGACTGGATCGGACCGGGATTGTCGGGTCTTCGACCGGATTGGACCGGGAATCCGGGATCGTCGGGTCTTCGACCGGATCAGACCGGGATTGTCGGGTCTTCGACCGGATCAGACCGGGATCGTCGGGTCTTCGACCAGACCAGACCGGGATTGCTCGGCCGTCGACCAGACCGGACCGGGATTGCTTGGCCGTCGACCGGACCGGACCGGGATTGCTCGGCCGTCGACCGGACCGGACAGGGATCGTCGGGTCAATAACCGAACCGGACCAGACAGGGACCGTCGGGTCAATAACCGAACCGGACCGCCGGGTCGTTTACCGGACCAAATAGGGACCGTAGGGTCGTTGACCGGAATGGAACCGATACCGGAGCAGGACCGGATCCACCACTAGGCCTAAATATGCAAATTCATTGCAGCGGCACTGTAGCATTTGCGTTTTTCAAATTTGGAAAACTAGTAAAAATCACTTCTCCAATTCATTAAGGAAAAAGAGAAACATATCTCATTTTTTCCGTTTTGGTAAATGCATTTTTCTGTTTTCCTTTCTCCAGTTTCCAGCAATTTTCTTTGGTAAACACGTTTTCTGTTTTCCAGTTTTCTAGTTTTCTGGAAAATTGGAAAATATCTTTGTTAGTAAACATGCCCTTAATATTCTTCTCTACTTCCTAGTATAAATTATTATCAGACTGGAAATGACATGCGTTATTAAATTTTTATCCTATATTTGTTTATTTTTCTATCTACTCTTGTAGTGGTGGAAGTTCTAGCAGAAGCAGCCTTGTTGGGGAGAGACTTCTGTCTACTCTTTTGACTGAAATGGATGGCCTGGAGCAAATGAAGGTGATCAGAAATCCCTTTATTGTTCTTTATTTGCCAAAGTAATGCAACCTAAACACACCTTCCTTTCAATCCATCAGGGGATTCTTGTTTTAGCTGCAACCAATCGCCCTCAGGCAATTGATGCTGCACTTATGCGACCTGGGCGCTTCGATCTGGTATCAGTTATTTCATAGTTTACTTGCGCTTTGATCTGGTATCAGTTATTTCATAGTTTACTTGCACTCTTGAGCACATATATTCTGTGGGAAAATAATACCAAGTACTCAATATTAAGGAAAGTTGCACATTAGTTTAGATACAATGTATCCTTGGTTAAAGTTGCATTCGCACCCATAAATATTAGGTTATATACGGGCATTCTCAGCATTCAGTATTGCTGTGAATGCTGCTCATAAACCTTGATTCTAATCCACAAGTTTATCTCATTGATAACAATGGAAAGACTAAATGTACAAAGTGCTGTTTTAGGCTGCGGCCACTCTTTTCAGCGTATCATCCTTGTAGGCAATTTTTTTCTAAACATTAATTTATTTGATTCCGCACATTTTGGTGAGCTAGGGTTTCATGTAATTTTCGGCTTGGGTTTGGTGAAGTTCAAGTTGGGTGCTTTTTTTTTACGGAGTCCATTATTCTTTCATATTGCCAATAAAATATGTTCAAAGTATTGCTTCCCCATATTTCAGTAACTTCATCAATATATCAGCCGCAACTTAGTTACTTCAACCAAATCCACCCTTACCAGATGAGCTAAAAATCCAAATAGCATATCCCAGATTAGATGATGTCAAACAATCTAATAGAAGAGCTTTAGTGAACTTTCGCGCAAGAGTTTTAGCTGATTTTTCTTGAATACTTCTAGACATAACTCTCTTGCTTTTATCTTACACAGTAATAACTGCATATATCTTCAGGTTCTCTATGTGCCGCCACCAGATTTAGAAGCTCGATGTGAGATCCTTCGTGTGCATACACGTAACATGAAGTTAGATGCCGATGTTGACATTAGGCAAGTAGCTGAGAATACGGATCTCTACACAGGGGCAGAGTTGGAAGGGCTGTGCAGAGAAGCCGGAATTGTTGCTTTAAGAGAAGATATTTCAGCCACTGTTGTGTGTGATCGACACTTCCAAACCGTCAGGCAGTCACTAAAGCCAGCGCTCACCCAGGGAGAAATTGAATCATATTCCTCCTTTATGAAGAAGGAGAAGGAGAAGAACCCATCTCTCTGTTCTTCTAGTACACTTGAATCCTCCAGCTACAATCAGAGCAGCAAGACAAGTCGGCATCTTTTGATGAGTCCTGCTCTTAGAATCTGTATTTTTAGTGTAGTTTTGTATGTTGCTGCAATTTATGCGTTCACACCGGCCGTTCTATTGTCTAAAGAACTAAGAAGTACTTAGAATTTCATTGTGTTTGTGTTGCTTAGTTCTGAACAAATATTATGTACGGTACTATATTATATCTAAAAAAGGTAAATCATTCGTTTCAGTAGTGGTATTCATGTGTAGACTTGGTTAAATTTTTGGCTAAAGAGTCAAACAGACCCTCAAACTAACTTAAAAGGTGCCCGACCGTCACCATTTAAGATAAGAATTCAACCGGAAAGATAGTCATTTAGTCAAATGATTTTTTGAAATGTACTGCGTTGTTTAACTATGTAGTTATCTTTAAAAATTCATTTAACTATGTTCTCGGTTGAATTTTTAGATTAAATTTGATATGGGTAAATCAAACTTAATGAAGAAGATGCTCAAAATATTTCATCAAAAAATTACACTAGGAACCGCCCCAAATGGTGACGGCCAGAAAGAGTCTCCAATATAAGGGATGATTTCCACTTTTTAAGTTAGTTCGAGGGCCTATTTCACCTTTTAGCCTAAATTTTACAAACATGTTTATATTCTAACCCTCTTTTGTAGACTACTATTAATGGTGTATACAAAAAAGAATTACAGAGTATATTCTTTGTCTCAGTATTATAGATCAGAATGGTTTAAGAACAGCAGGAATTTCTATAACCTTACTGTTCTAAGTACTCTACAGTCTACATATAAATGTGATACAATTGTATTATTATATTGAGCATCTTATTCATCAAGTCTAGTTTACTCGTACCGAATTTCAGCTAAAAATTTAATCGGGAGCGCATTCAAATTAATTCGAGAACGCAAACATGCGCAGTTATCTTCAAGAATTAATTTGAATGTGTTCCTGATTGAATTTTTAGCTGAAATTTGGTGTGAGTAAACTAGACTTGTTGAATAAGATGCCAAAAATATTTCATCAAAAAATTCCACCGGAAACTGCCCCAAATTGCGACGGCCGGACACAACCTCCTATAGAAGGACTTAATTGACCTTTTTATGAAAGTTTGAGGACCTATTTGACAGTTTTCCCTTGTTGTTTTAAGAACGACTCCATGTTACCATGGATAAATTTGATACAACTGTGTTATATTTTGATGTGTAGACTTGATTTAAACTTTACCAAACATGCTTGAGTTTTAATGCTCTTTGTGGGCTACTATTAAAAGTGTATACCAAATGGATATTGTATTTCTTTGTCTCAGTATTATCGATCGGAATTGTTAAATAAGGGCAGGAGTTTTTAGAAGATTATTGTTCTAAGTAAGCATGGAGACGGTCCGGCCCGGTCGGTCCTGTTTCTAAATAATTGAAGCCCTGTCCCGACCCAATTTGGTCTGGTACCGGTTTCGGTCCGGGTCCGAACAGTATCGGACACAAGTAATTCAGATCTATACACCTTTTTAGATTCGAATCTATACATCTCGATCATAAAAGAATCAATAGATAAAGTAATGAATCACAAGGAATCAATAGATTTCTAAAATTTGAGCCATAATATATCGACACGTGATAAAGAAGCGTTTCATATTATATTATTTGAGTTTTATACAGATACATTTAATCATTTGCTCATGTATGTAACAACCACGGACGGTTTCAGGGGGGGGCAACAACAGAGAACGCCCTAGGCCCGGAAAAAAATAGAAGAAAAAACAGGACAAAAATTTTATTTTATATAGCGTGAGCGGGCTTTTTCTTATTGTTACGTTCAATTAATTAGACCTAATGTTTAATTTTGTTGACAATTTGAAAATTTAAAACATCAATAACAAATCTTAAATGAAGCCAAGTTTTAAAAAGAATATACTTCGTATACATTAACTTTAAGTAGGTCGGTTGTAGTTTTTTAAAAGCAATATAATTGTTGTTGGATTAATAAAAGGCATGCCTTTTCAGTCTTCACATCTCTTTAGTCTTCAAACCTTGTATTCATTTTAATTATAACATAACAAATATATATAATTATTTTAGAGCATGTTGCTCTCAAATCTCATCTCAATTTTTTATTTGTTTTCAAATTTCAATGAACTATATCTGAATTCCTCATAGTAGTTTAGAGGACATCAAATTGGCAGTCTTCTTGCACGAGTCCTCTTGTCGGCCAACATTTTGTCTCCTTAGCGGTTTCGAGGATTCAAACTTTAGAATCTCCTCAACGGTCAATAAATCATTCTCAACTAATGAATTCAATATGTAGTAATATTTCGTATTTGTTTTCATTCATCCTTTCAGTTGTAACTGAAATAAAGTTTAGTGTTGTTATGTGACAATTTTATCGTTTGTCATGTTTATTAGTGGAAAAGGAAACATTTTGACAAAAGTTTATTGTTTGTCATGACAAATTTTAGACATGAAATTGACAATAATAATTGTCAAATGGAAAAGGAAATGATTTGATTTTTTTTACTCTTCATTAAAATTACTTCCTCCGTCCCAAATTGATTTGCAAATTTGACTTTTCTCGGTCAAATTGTTTCATTTTATTTGCTTAATGAAGATATCAATTTTTAATTATATTCTAATTTGGAGTTTACAACTTTGAAGAGATTTCAATGTAGTTTCTGAATATGTAAATTTTAATTATTAAAAATTCAACTAATTATTGATAGAGAGGATTGACTTTTATTCTTGTTTGACTTTTATTAAAAAATGTTGACTTTGTAAAACAAATTGGGACGAAGGGAGTACAATTTAGCCACGTATGTATATACATGCAGACCCATAGGCCATGGCTTCTCGAAGGAAAGAATAACTACACTTGTACGTTTAAGCTATGATGATTAACGCCCTTGGTGTATAGGTGGAACCGTGGAATGAATCAAAATTGAAGTCCAAATTTCTATGCTATCCATATTTCAATTTTAGAGTTAATTGCTACTCCATCCCCCTATTATTGGGACAAAAAAGACTCGTGCATGTAGTTGATAACCAATTAATAAAATGAGAATAAAATAAGAATAAGTTAGAGACACAAAAATATTATCAAATACTCTACATGATAATAGACAAATTTAATAAGGCAGACAAAAAAAATGAAACACTGATACTGGGACGAAGGAAATTCATCCTAAAATCCAGTTTTAGAGTGCAATCTAGAACGGGTGCTTTCGAGCAAAATACAAGTAAAAAAAACTAGACTGAAAACATAGAGCCATAGTACATGAGTCATTTTGTGTAGTTTGGACTACTTGGACTGGGTCTAATTCAAAATCATTCTTAACATTTGTAAATGAAGGCAGCTGAAATAGAAAGCACAATGAAGCCTGAATTAATTAAAACCCATCTTAAATGATGCCAAAATAATTGGCATACACATCATTAACATGCCCATCAGTTGACTGATCGTGTACTAAATCATCAACCAAATTGGCAGAAGAAAATACCCCTAAATCATCATTGCCAGCATCTTCATCATAAAAACTGCAGGTAACCCAGCTATCAAAATCTTCGACGAACACATTCCCAGGGGTGGTGTCACAGTAATCATCAAATTCCAGATCAAAGTCATCCCAAAACATAGCCATTATAAAGTGTAATTACTTTGCGAAAACTTATACTCGGTATCAGATAAATGGCCTTACACAAGTACAAGTGCAGGAAGCTTGCGGCATGGGATGGGTTTTTATCATAAAAACTTGGAAGAGCAAGGGACAGAAAGTCATTAATTTCCCAAGCAAAAAAGAAAGTCATTAGTTATATTATACTTAATTGGTGGCAGTAACAATGTCTCCATTTCCCAAGCAATGCGGATTTCCTATGATATGCAATTTTCATGGGAGGGGGCGGAGCCACAGTTGTACTGTCATGGGGGAAATGCTCCATATCCAAAAATAACACCTAATGTTTAATTTAAAATAATATCATATCCAGTTGCGGAGCCAGAGATTTTTCAAAGGGGGCGTACAGAAGGCTAAGATTTATGGTGTATTTTCTCAAAATATAATAAAAACAATAAAAATGTATTACATTGGCACAAATTAGTCATTACATTCTACTTGACTCGTATCTATAATCTGGGTAAATCAATCATACGAGTTTTAATATGTTCAAAGTTTGCTTAGGAAAACGAGCTCATAGGACTCTTGTACACTCATCTACGCACTCAAAACTCAAAAGGTTCTCATAGAAATGGGTAGTCTTACCCCTATCTATATTAATCGCATCAAAGCTTCTTTAAAAAATTTTATACACCATTACACATCTACATTCTTCCAATAAGTATCCACAAGCTTCTCTAATCTAATGGAAGGATCTATAGAACTTCACAATTCTTCAAAATGTTTTAGAGGCTTCCACACTCTTTCGCACGGTTTTAGTGAGTTCCACACTTTTATAGAAAACTTACCAATATTATTCTAGAACTGTTGGGTTAAGGGCCCAAGCCGAGGCACGGCCCATTAACCCCTCCATACCAGACGCACATCCAGTTAGAACACAAGGCTAGCACGCAGGCCCATGTTCCTTGAGGAGGGACGAACGTCTGGGGTTGGGGGTTCAGGCCCAACGGCTCATCTCGACGAACGTCTATGCAGAGACAAGGAGCAGGACCACGGGCCACCAGGGATGACGACGAACGTCTCCAAAGCAAGCCTATAGTCATCGGAGGAAACCCAGTCCACATGGTGAATATCTATTAAGGCCAGGAGACGAACAGCGGGTATTTCTTGAGGGTCACTTGGAGCGATTCAACTCACTTCCCGGGTGGACGAACGTCCCCACTGATTAGGCGGGAAACCTAGATTCTGGCGGGAAGTGCATTTAATGCTGAAGATTTGGTAGTTGGGGCACCAGCGGTCCACAGGCTGCCACGTCAGTATAGCCACCTGCCCATTGGTGGGTATAAATAGAAGCATTTATTTCATTGTAAAGGGTTGGCAACTTTCTATTCTCAGCATTCTAGCTTATTCCTCTTACTCGCAGCTTAGATTACTGCCTAGTGAGACGAACGGCCGACGTGCCTTTTTAGCAAGTAGATTGTACTTAGGGGAGTTATTACGAAGTTAATAATACCTATTTACATTGCTTACTATTTCCTCTGTTTCCTGATCCATCTGATAGTTGTTGGGCTAGATATTCACGCATTCATACACCCTCTTCCATTCGAGATCTTTTGGGCTTACGTGTTGGGCCCGAGGGTCGAAGGAATAAACCTCAACACTGGCGCCGTCTGTGGAAAACTGAACTAAAAGTTTCAAAACTCTCCCTGCTAGAACAGCAACAACCTGCCTCTCACCAAAACACGATGTCAGGAAGCAACAACCAGCGTGACGTCTCCGAGCGTCTGGAATCAAGCCGCCGGAATCGCGGCCAGAACTCGGAGCTATCCGCGACGATATGGACCTCCGGGGGAAACGGGGGTATCACTGACCTCATTCCCCTTGAGGCCAGGCAGGATCCCCGCCTCATGCGGGAACTTGCTGACACCATGCGCCGTTTGGCAGACGAACGGGAGGCCCAAGAGCAGGTGTACTCTGCGAGCACCCAGCGAACACCCCTCTCTCCCATCCGCCGTATGCAGTCGTACGATGATACGACAGGATCCAGCGACCACCGGCCCTCAGTCCATGAGCGGCTAGGTGGAGGTTCAGGCTCCCGTGGAACGGGAGGGCGAACCAATGTCAGCATCGCTGCTCTCAGGGCGCACACGCCATCAGTTCCTCGCCAAGTCTCGCGAGGGGACGAAACCCCAAGGATCAACACCGTTGGACGACGTTCCCAGCGGCGAGGTGCCCAAATCCTTAGGCGGGCCGCACGATGCTGTGGCCGCTCAGCGAAACACTGCCCTCGAGGCCGTGCCCCCTGTGTCCCCCGGAAGGGCCGCACAGGATGCAAGGCTGGAAGCGATGGAGCGGCAGATAGCCGAGATGAACAGACGGACGGACGTCGGCTCGGCCACACCCTCTTTCTCTCTCACATCACCCTTCACCCCCCGGGTGATGAGCGTCGAGATCCCCCGGGACTGCAGACCCCCGGGCAACTTGGTGTACAATGGGGCCGGTGATCCAAAGGCCCATCTGATTAGCTAGCAAGGGAATCTGTCCATGCTGGGAGCATCGGACGAGGCCATCTGTAGATTGTTCTTCAGCACCCTCAGGGGGCCGGCGCAAGATTGGTTCGGCCAGCTGAGGCCGGGCACCATCGACTCGTATGAACAGCTTTCCCGGCAGTTCATGGCCCAATTCGCTGCCAGCACCACCCCCAGGAAGGACGTCACGGCTCTCGCCCACATCAAACAAGGGCGGGACGAACCGCTGGCTAGGTTCCTGGTGAGGTGGAGGGACGAAGTCCTGCAGGTTGATGATCTGGACGAACGTCTGGCCACGAACATGTTCACCAGTGCACTGGCCATAGGGGATCTGTACCGGGACCTAAGGAGGAACCCCGGCACTAGCTACACCGAGGTTCTGGCTCGGGCCCAGAAGTTTGCCTCCATCGAGGAGGAGATCAGGCAGCGGGACGGAGTTCCCGCGGCCCAGCCACGGAAGATGGCGGACAGGCTCGGACCCAGACCGGGGCCCGGGCCCTCCCCCCCAAATAAAAAGAAGAAGGCGGACGGGGCGATGGTCCCTTGGAAGGCTCCGTCCGGAGATATTCAGACGCGGCCGGACGACCGCTATGTCCCCTTGGCTTATCCAGTGAGCCAAATTTTTGAGGCCATCAAGGACAAGGGCCTCCTGATGGAACCCCAAGATATGAAGAAGCATATGGGGCTTGATCAATCGGCCTACTGTGAATACCATCAGAGGGCCGGACACCTGACGGACAATTGCAGCCAACTAAGGAAAGCAATCGACGAGCTGATCCGTCAGGGGTACCTGGGCGAGTTCACCCAGCTGTTGAACAAAAACAGCCAACAGAAGCCGAACCCAAGGCCCCAGACGTGGCGCCGCGACGAACGGCGCGAGGCAGAGCCCCAGGATGTGGATTATCGGAGCGCAGATAAGCGTCCGGAGGGATCCCTTGGCCCGAAGGGCAAAAAGAAGAAGCTGGAGATCAAGGTGATCTTCGGGGGCGCTGAGACAGGGGATACACCCGCCGAGCGGAAAAAATTTGAGAGATCACTCTACGTGGGTTCCGTATCAGCACCCCCCACCAAGCGCAACAAGATCGAGGCAATCACTTTTGGGCCCGCCGATCTGCCAATGTCACCAGCGCCGCACAGAGACGAGCTGGTGATCAGCATGGACGTGAACGATGCCATCGTCCGCCGCGTCCTTGTTGATACCGGGAGCAGTGTGAACATCCTCTACTGGGAGGCTTTCGAGGGGATGAAGCTCAAGAAGGAAATGCTGCACCCTCTGCGTACCCCGCTGTCCGGCTTCACCGGGGATTGCATTGACGCTGAGGGCACCATCATCTTGCCAGTAGAGATCGGCGACGGCCCCCACACCGCTCGGATCGGGATGACGTTCGTCGTGGTCCGCCTGAAATGCGCCCACAACGCCATTTTAGGCCGGCCCGGCTTGGAAGACTTAGGGGCCATATGCTCCGTACGGCACTCGTGCGTCAAATTCCCCACCGACACTGGAGTGGGGATAGCTCGTACGGACCCGCGTATGGCCAGGGCCTGCTACACAAAGGCCATGGAGAAGCTCAACGACCGGGAAGCTCGGGTCAACAGCATCTCCGAGAAGGCCAAACAGGCCGACTTGGACGCCCATCTGGAACCAGCAACCTTGCTGGAAGAAATCGAGCTCGACAACCCGACGGACAGGAAGGTGTCCATCGGTGCAGATCTAGAGCCGGAAATCAGGGCGGGGGTCATAGCCGTCCTCCGAAGGTTCAGAATCCTGTTCGCCAGAGGGCCGGAGGATATGCCAGGCATCGACCCCAACCTCATATGCCACAGACTCGCCGTGCGGTCGGACGCCAAGCCTATACAACAGAAGAAAAGATATATGGCGGCCGACCGACGCGACTTCATCAGAAAGGAGACAGCAACTCTCCTCAGCATCAAACATATCCGGCCGGTCATCCACGTGGAGTGGTTGGCCAACGTGGTACTAGCCCCGAAGGGCGACACGTGGCGGATGTGCGTCGATTATTCGGACCTCAACAAAGCTTGTCCGATGGATCCTTACCCTGTTCCGAGGATCGACTTGCTGGTGGATGAGACAGCAGGCTGCGAGCTGCTCAGCTTCATGGACGCATTCAGAGGCTACCATCAGGTGTTCATGCACCCCGATGATGCCGAAAAAAACGGCGTTCGTCACGGCGGACGGCGTGTATTGCTACATCGTCATGCCGTTCGGCCTGAGGAACGCCATGGCTACTTTTCAGAGGATGATTGGGATGTTGTTCAAAGACGTACTTGGGAAAACAATGGAAGCTTACGTGGATGACATCCTGATCAAGAGTAAGAAAAAGGAGGACCATGTCCAGGACATGGAGAGGGTCTTCAGCATCATGAAGAGGGCCAGCATGAGGCTCAATCCGAAGAAGTGTGCCTTCGCCGTCAGGGGCGGCAAGTTCCTCGGCTACATGATGAGCGAACGGGGGATCGAGCCTAACCCGGAGAAGGTAAAGGCGATCATGGACATGGAAGCCCCAAAGAACCTAAAAGACGTGCAGCGGCTTACCGGGCGTCTGGCAGCTCTGAGCAGATTCTTATCCAAGCTGGCTGATAAGGCGATTCCTTTTTTCCAGATTATGGAGAAGGCCAACCCCTTTGAATGGACCCCGGAGTGCCAGGCTGCTTTCGAAGATTTCAAGGTATATCTCTCCTCTCCGCTCGTCCTCACCAAAGCGGATCCCGGGGAGAGGTTATACATGTATTTGGCGGTAGCCGATCTGGCCGTGAGTGCCGTACTGCTAAAGGAGTCAGAAAGCGTTCAGCGACCGATATACTTTGTGAGTAAGGCGCTGAACGGCCCCGAGACGAGATATACACTGATGGAGAAGACGATCCTCGCCTTGATTGCATCCATCAAGCGCCTGGCGCCGTATTTCCAAGCACACCCGGTGACCGTCTACACGACGCAGCCCCTCGCCACGGTCCTCAGGAACCCAATGGCAAGCGGAAGGATAACCAAGTGGTCCTTGATGATCGGCCAGTATGACGTAGACTTCAAGCCAAGGCCGACGATCAAAGGACAGGCACTGGCGGACTTCATTGCGGAATGCACCGCGCGCACCGAGGACGAATCCCCTGACAGCAACGACTTTGATAACTGGTGGGAGATGTACACCGATGGGGCCTCGAGTGCGCGGGGTTGTGGCGGAGGAGCGGTGATCACCTCCCCCGAGGGCTTCAAAGCTTACTACTCTATGAAATTTGAGTTCAAGGTCACCAACAACGAAGCTGAGTACGAGGCGCTAATCGCAGGTCTGAAATGCGCGAAGGCACTCGGAGCAGCTCGTCTGAAGGTGAGGATGGACAGCCAGCTGGTGGTAACCCAGATGAACGGCACTGCAGAAACCAGGGAGGAAAGAATGAAGGTTTACAAGGAGCTGGCGGAGGAGCAGACCGCGCAATTTGAGCAAGTGATCCTGGAGCAGGTGTCACGGGTGGAGAATGCAGAGGCAGACATACTCTCAAAGCTAAGCAATCCTCCGACTGAGGATCCAGCGACAAACATCCCCAGCCACATTAGGGATTTCGTCAGGCAGGAAGTGTTCCCAGCACCGGCGATGGACGTCATTCAGGTGGAGGTTATCTCCATCGCCGAACCCAACTGGGCGAAGGAGATAGCAGATTACCTCAAAGACGGAACACTCCCCGAGCCCGACGAAGATGGCAGCGCAGGAAAAGCTGCGTGGATAAAGAGGCGTGCCCCTAACTTTGAACTTATCGATGGGCAACTCTACAAGAAGACGTTCGGCGGGCCTTACCTCAGGTGCCTCCCGCCGATCCTAGCAGCAGCAGTGATCGAAGAGATACATGAAGAGATCTGCTCCAGCCACCAAGGCCCCCGAACCTTGGCCAGGAAAATCATCCTGCAGGGCTACTACTGGCCGACCATACAACAAGATTGCTTCAACCATACTCGGAAATGCGCGGTATGCCAGCAGTATGGGCCTGTCCCTGGGCGTCTGGCAAGCTTCTACACTCCGATGACCATCGCACTACCTTTTGCTAGATGGGGCATAGACCTGCTGGGTCCTCTGCCAACGGCCGCTGGAGGAAGGAAATTCGTCATTGTGGCGATTGATTATTTCACCAAGTGGGTGGAGGCCGAGCCACTGGCCTCCATCACTGAATTCTAGTGCCAGAAGTTCGTCTGGCAGAACGTCATATGCCGCTTCGGGATCCCGGAGCAGATCGTCACCGACAACGGCCGGCAGTTCGTCGGCAGAGGGTTTGAGGCATACTTGGCAAAGTGGGGCATCAGGCACTCTAAGGCCTCGGTGGCCTACCCGCAGGCCAACGGCCAGGTGGAGAACATGAACCGGACCATCATGGATGGAATCAAGAAGAAGTTGGAAGACTGCACCTCCACCTGGCCGGAGCAGCTGAATTACGTCTTGTGGACGTACAGGACGACGCCAAGAACGGCGACTGGGGAAACCCCTTTTGCTTTGGCTTATGGGTTCCAAGCTAAGGTGTCGACGGAGGTGCTGGTACCTACACATCGCACCAAGCACTACCAGCCGGAGGACAACGAGGCCAACCTACGAGCGGAGCTCCACTTCATTGAGGAGCGGAGGGACCTAGCGGCTCGTCGCATGGAAGAGTATCACAGGACCACACAGAGATACTTCAACAAGGTCGTGAAATTCCGCGAAATAGAGGCCGAGGACCTCGTACTCAGAAAAAGAGAGAAGAGCAAGCCGCTCGAAGGTGGCAAAATGGCTAAGAACTGGGAAGGACCTTACCGGGTCATTAGAAGATACAACCCGGGGACGTTCCTCCTCCATACCCTGGAGGGGAACCATGCCGGGATGTGGAACGTAGAACACCTGAAAAAGTTCTATCAATAGTTAGAGGCTGTTGTCCTTATATTATTCCCACTCCCATGTAAAATGACTGGACGTCGTCAATAATAAGGCCCCCTGTTTTTCATCACTTCTGTTCTTGCCAACGACCGTTAAGGAAGGGAATCTCGATGTAGACATAGTTGTCCGCCCCTGTGAGTCTCGCGGCCACCGATCGGCTTCTTCGAGGCAAGAAGCATCGGCCGAACCCCGGACCAGGGACGTACGAAGCACCAGGGAATCTCGATGCAGATAAACCTGTTCCTCATTGAGATGTCTGCGGATACCGAACGTCTCCTCGAAGTAGGAACGCCGGTAGGACCAAGGACCAATGACGAACGAAGAGTATAAATTGCCTCCCTAAAAAAAAAGATGGGGAGAAGAGGAGGGTAGCTCCTATACGGAAGGGAATCTTGCCCGGGCGTGCCAGATCTTCCCCCACTGCCGAAGACAAACGCTTCTCGATGTAGAGGTTAGTAGAGACGCGGAGGGGGCTAGACGAACCAAGGGAGCTTGCCAAGATAAACCTGTTTATCTCACAATGACCATGGATTGATGGACGTGGGATAACAAAGTCGGGAACCCGTGAGGGTAAATCTGTTCGTCCCTGCGAGTTCCTTGGGTACCGAACGTCTTCTTCGAAGCAAGAGACGCCGGTAAGACTAAAAGGACCACGGACGAACGGAAAAAGGGGGAATCTCGATGTAGATAAACCTGTTCCTCCTTGCGAGTTTCAAGGATACCGGACATCCTTCGAAGTAGGGACGCCGGTAGGACCAAGAACCAAGGACGAACGAAGACTAAAAGACTCCAAAAAAAAAAAGATGCCAGAAGAGCACGGAGCAAGAATGATTTTATTCTTCGGCACTATTGGCCGGAAAGTTACAATGTGCGGAGGTACAATGCAAATAATGGAAAGAATTGGTACAAGTACAAGACAAGGAACGGAGGATCACTGCTGGTCGACGTCCGGAGTGGGGGCCTTGAAAAGAGTTTGCTTGGCCTTCTCCCTAGCTTCGGCTTCCTCCTGTTGTAACACCGTCCCCAAATATATTTACTTTTATGTAAATAAGGTATTGAACCTTATTAAAGGATTGATGAATTTACGAAGTTGTAAATTTTTATTATTTCTTTCGCGTGAATAGTAAATTTGCACGTGGGGCCCATACCGGGAGCGGGGGCCGCCCGATATTTCCGAGATCACATAAATTATTCTTATGGGTCGAAATAATATTTATATAGTGGTGGATATCTTATTTGGGTCATGGGAAGGCCTGGGGTTGACCGATTGGTCAAAAGAAGTCCAATTACCGATACCGACAATTTAACGGATAACAGCCCGAAAATGAATTTCGGGGACTTCTAAATTAAAGTTTTGGAATATATATTATTTCAAGAGGTCGTTATGATTGAGAACACATAATATATTTTATTTTACCCGATAAAATAAAATATGATTAAACAGTCCGAAAAATACAACTTTCGGCACCAATTGTACACACAGGGACACAAAGGGATGACCTCCCACATGAGTGGGGGCCACCCCACGTTTTTGTGTGCTCTAATTGACCTAAGGGGGGCTGGATAGACAAGGTAGGGAGCTGAAGAGATGGGATTGGCATCTAAGGTACATAGATGACCCCCCTCCCATCACATTATTTGCCAATCAAGACAAAAAGTGAACCCCCCTCTTTCCCCATCATTGTTGTTCGGCCAGCACCAAGGAGAGGAGGAGAATAAGCTCTGAAACTTCATCTTCCATATCCAAGATTCGAACTCAACCTAAAGTAGTCCAAGGAGGAAGATAAAAGAAGGAAAAAGGTTGGGAAAAGTGTGATTAATTAAGGTAATGACCTTATTATAACTTTTCCTTTAATTTTCTTCTACCATATGAAGTATATATCATATTAAGGACCTTTAGCATGGTTACACATGTTATAAGTATGGATTTATGGGTTGAAAGGTGGTTCTATGTCCAAGAACGGACTTAGGAGCCAAAATAACCGGTTCACCGGAAAATAACCTTTTTGAGGTTATTTGTATTAATATGGGTTTTATGATTATAAAACCTTGTTAGGCACTTGTAAAGGGTATTTCAAGTGATTTCACAAAGTTGGAAAAGTCGCCGGAGTTGTCGCCGGAGTTGACCAAAAGTCGCCGGAGTTTCACCGGAGTTCAACCAAGAAGGGTAGAACTTCATAACGCTAGTTCAAGGTGAGTGGACGGCTTAATATCTTATAACTTTTGGGTTAATTATGAGATTACCTAAATAAATGTTATATGAGTTCATAATGATGTTTAAAAGATATTTAAACATGTGATTAGCCAATAGGGTTAAGCTTGTATGAAAGAAATTAATTGTTGATGCATGGAATATGATATGAAGAATTATATGAAATGCATATTTGCTTGAAGTGTATTAGAAGCACAAATGAATATTATTAACTTAATTATATGACGATTAAGTTGATACACACAAGGCATGAAATGGCGGTCAACGAAAACGTGGACCGAAGAACAAATGATTTAATTAATACCGGTTGGTATTAATTAATTATAAATCTATATAAATGCATGGTTTTGCATGGATAGTGATACATAAGATTTATGTATTGGATTAGTTATGAGTAACTAAGTATGATATAGACTCTATCTAGGTTGATAGGAGGTTGATCATAGGAAAACTTGGTGGAGGACCCTAGTACTTAAAAAGTACTTAACACTCAAAACTTGGTGGGGGACCCTAGTACTTAAAAAGTACTTAACACTCAAAACTTGGTGGAGGACCCTAGTACTTAAAAAGTACTTAACACTCAAAACTTGGTGGAGGACCCTAGTACTTAAAAAGTACTTAACACTCAAACTTGGTGGAGGACCCTAGTACTTAAAAAGTACTTAACACTCAAACTTGGTGGAGGACCCTAGTACTTAAAAAGTACTTAACACTCAAAACTTGGTGGAGGACCCTAGTACTTAAAAGTACTTAACACTCAAACTTGGTGGAGGACCCTAGTACTTAAAAAGTACTTAACACTCAAAACTTGGTGGAGGACCCTAGTACTTAAAAGTACTTAACACTCAAACTCGGTGGAGGACCCTAGTACTTAAAAGTACTTAACACTCAAAACTTGGTGGAGGACCCTAGGACTTATGAGTCCTTAACACTCACAAACCGGTGGAGTACCCAAGGATTATGATCCTAAAACTCATAGATTATGATATTGAAATAGCGACTAGGAGGAGTCCTATACCCTCATAGGTATATGGGTGGGTTGGGGTTTTTAGTCAAGAATATTGACTATTACTATTTTTCCCAAATAAAATGGTGATCTACGGATCGGATATTTTCCAAGTATATATACTAATAAGTATTTCATAACTTGGGGGAAAGACTACTTATTTAAGTATCACCCTATGTTTGGGTCTTATACTTGAAACGCTAGTTATTCTATATTTAGCCTGCTACTCGCTCGGTACTTGTACTGACCCCTTCGGGGGGCCCCACCATTTTCAGGTTGAAGCTAGGGCTTGCTACTTGCACCTTCTTACGGGTGATATCAATTCAGGAAGACGTGGTTCGTGCTTCCTTATTTTCTTTCAAACTACCGAACACTTGCTCATGGATATTTGTTTTACTATAAACTATTTTTGGGGCTTGCATGCCCATGTTGTTGGCCGGTTGTGGCTTATGACTTACCGTTGAATATTTCCGCTATTCATTGGTTTAAATGTGATGTTGTTATGTATGTTTACTACTGAGTATGGATGGATTGTTTTCTCGAACGCCTTGTATAATTAAGTGAGGTTGACTCGCGGGTGACGTCACTTAATTATACGGCGGTTGTACACGCGCTTGGATTGCGGTCTGGGGCGTGACAATTAAGTGGTATCAGAGCCATCTCAGTTCTTAACTATATAATCAACCTCTCACAAAAGATTTTACAAAAGAGTTTTTACCGAAAACCATGAGCATTGTATTTTGACGTTTTTTAGGACTATTGGTGCTTAAGTTGCAAGGCCTCTAATTGTTAAGACGGTACCCTTAACAATTGGTATGGTGGTGACTTGGGTCAATACGTGTCTATAACGTTTTTCCGTCAATTGACATTTATAGGAGTCTAAAGACTCGTCCAAATTCCGTTTCAGAAATGGAGGGTAGGCGAATGGCAACAAAAAATGACCCTAAGGGACAAGCTTCGGTAGCTTACCTTGAGGCTAGCCGGGCTGTGTCACGAGCCTTTACGGGGAGAGGAATAGGTCATGGGGGCCGCGAGGGCCGCCAAGCGGCAAGCGCTAGTCACGTGGGCTCGATGTGTAACCTGAACACCAGGAGGAATGAACGTAAGCGTCAGGCTAGGCGAGATCGGGCCACCTCCCAACGTGATATGACTGCCAGTCAAACCCATCCTTGGGCAAACGACCAAGGAGGAGAAAGCACTTTTACGGCACTAGCATCACCGGTGAAAAAGAAAAGGAACTCAAAGTGGCATGCGTCCTTTCCTTACTCTTTAAGATCATCCAAATGTTCGAATTGCTCTAAGAAGCATTTCGGAAAGTGCAACGAGCCCCCGATGTGCTACGAATGTGGGAGCACAACCCATATGAAATTAAGCTGCCCATGGAGGAGACAACGAGAAACATCGCAAGCCGATGAAGGGCTCACCGTGGAAGGAAACTAAACGGGACCAACGACGAGCAACGCTACGTCCGTCAATCAAGGCGGGGCCCAAGTAAGGGTCTACGCAATGACCGAGGCGGATGTGCGAGCAAACCCGGACTCCGTTACAGGTAATACACGTATTTCCATGTGTTTCTAGGCTTACTATGATCATATAAGTCAAAGGGATTGAGTGCGGGCCACCTCGGGGTCAAACCGGGTGAATTTAGGCCAAAACGGACTGAAAACGGCTACTGCCCGCCAGGCACGCTTGCAGGCACGCCGTGCGTGCTGCACAGGCACGCCGTGCCTGGCCTTGTGGGAGCGTCGCGCCTGGAAGGCAGTAGCTCTCCAGGAATTCAGCCGGACGCACGCCGTGCGTGACCATGCAGGCACGCCGTGCGTGACCTGCAGGCACGCCGTGCCTGGACGGCAGTGGCGAGCAGGGTGATTCTGATGCACGCACGGCCGTGCGTGCCACCCAGGCACGCCGTGCGTGGACCCCCAACACCCGAAACTTGATTTGTTCGCCCCGTTCTTCTACGTTTGGACCCCCGTTTGATTCCAAACATTAGTGTGAACCTAATAACCTCCTAATAGCGTGTAAAAACATTAAGAAAGGTATCTTACATGGTGGATAAATGTAGGAACATTAAAGATCAATGGTAGGTGTGCGAGGATCCTCATCGATACCAGGGCACAACGCTCATTTGTGAGTGAGGCGTTCGCCGAGGGCCTTGACGTGCCATTGACACCTATGACGCAAACGTTGCTAGTCTCCACACCGTTAGGAGACGACGTGGAGAGAAATCATTACTATCCGTCGTGTGAGGTAGAAGTGACGGGTCAACCTTTGACTTGTGATTTCGTACCTCTAAGCATGTTGGAGTTCGATGCAATCCTAGGGATGTATTGGCTCGAGAAACACCATGCTCGAGTAGATTGCTACACCAAGGTGTTGGAGCTCGAGGATGATCAAGGAAACACACTATGTTTCGAGGGAGATCGGGGGAAATCTAATGCTTGTATCATATCCGTGATGAGAGCACGGAAGATGATGAGGAAGGGATGCCACACATACCTTGCCTACGTGGTGGACGATACCAAGAAGGAAGTCGACATCAAAGATGTACGAGTCGTGTGCAAGTACCCGGATGTCTTTCCCGAAGACCTACCGGGGCTTCCACCCGATAGAGAGATCGAATTTGTAATTGAAGTGGATCCGGGAACCAAACCCATTTCGATTCCCCCATATCGAATGGCACCGGCCGAACTTCAAGAGTTGAAGGTCCAACTACAAGAATTATTGAACAACAGGTTCATCAGACCTAGTCATTCACCGTGGGAGGCACCCGTACTCTTCGTGAAGAAGAAGGATGGTACACTAAGAATGTGTATTGACTACCGACAAGTGAACAAGGTCACAATCAAGAACAGGTATCCCTTACCGAGGATTGATGACTTGTTTGATCAACTTCGGGGGGCAATGGTGTTCTCGAAGATTGATTTAAGGTCGGGGTATCATCAGTTGAAGATCAAGGAGAGCGACATACCTAAGAGTGCATTTCGCACTAGATATGGTCATTACGAATTCCTTGTGATGTCATTTGGTTTAACTAACGCACCGGCGGCATTCAGGGACTTGATGAAGCGTGTGTTTAGTGAATACTTAGATCAATTTGTGATAATATTCATTGTTGATATCTTGATATATTCCAAGAGCGAGCAGGAGCACGAACGTCATTTGAGACTTGTACTTGATCGGCTAAGGGAAAAGCAACTTTTTGCCAAGTTCTCTAAATGCGAATTTTGGCTCAAAGAGATTGGTTTCCTCGGTCATGTCATATCCGGTTCGGGCGTTGCCGTGGATAACGCCAAGATTAAAGCTATTATGGATTGGGAGAGACCCAAGAATGTGAAAGAGATACGTAGTTTCCTTGGCTTAGCGGGATACTATCGTAAATTTGTTGAAAGATTTTCCGTATTGGCGTCTCCATTAACGAAGCTCACAAAGAAAGGGGCCAAGTTCATATGGGACGACAAGTGTGAGAAAGGGTTCCTTGAACTAAAGAAGCGACTTACCGAAGCACCAGTCCTTGCCCTACACATACAGGGGATAGGGTATGATATCTACAGCGATGCTAGCATCCAAGGGCTTGGATGTGTGCTAATGCAAAACAGTAAAGTAATTGTCTATGCTTCTAGGCAATTGAGGAAACACGAGGTGAACTACCCTACTCACGATCTTGAGCTGGGGGCGGTAGTGTTTGCATTGAAGATTTGGAGGCATTATCTCTACGGGGAGACGTGTCACATTTACACTGATCATAAGAGCTTGAAGTACGTATTCACTCAGAAAGAGTTGAATATGAGACAGAGGAGATGGATGGAGTTGATCAAGGACTACGACTTGATCATCGACTATCATCCCGGGAAAGCCAATGTAGTGGCCGACGCACTGAGCAGGAAGAGTACGTCAGGGACACTACTCACATGTCTACAGGCATTGAGGGCACGCGTGGAGGTGTCCACGTGTGGGGCTCTCATTGCTCGATTCGAGGTTAGGCCCACCCTATTGGGCGAGATTAGTCGAAGTCAGGCCATGGATGAGGAATGTCAGAAGATCCGTGAAAGGACCCTTGCGGGGCCCGTTGAGAACTTCCGGGTACGTGATGACGGTCTATTATTGTTTAAGGATCGTGTATGCATACCAAAGAATGAAGACCTCCAGAAGTCCATACTTGAGGAGGCTCATTCTTCAGCTTATGCTATGCATCCAGGAGGCACTAAGATGTACCGAGATTTGAAGGAGAGTTACTGGTGGTCAGGTATGAAGAGAGACATCGCAGAATATGTGAGTCGGTGCCTTACTTGCCAGCAAGTTAAGGCGGAGCATCAGCACCCGGCGGGGCTTTTGCAACCACTTACCATCCCAGAGTGGAAGTGGGAGCACGTGACCATGGACTTCGTGGTGGGGCTACCACGAACAGTGAACAACTATGACGCAGTATGGGTAGTGGTTGATAGGCTCACCAAGAGTGCACACTTTCTGCCTATCAACATTACTTATCCTCTTGAAAGATTGATTGGCCAAGCTCTACACGAAGGAGATTGTGAGATTACATGAAGTCCCGATATCCATTGTCTCGGATAGGGATCCACGATTCACATCCCGATTTTGGCCAAAGTTTCAAGCAGCATTGGGTACTAAACTGAAGTTTAGCACATCCTTTCACCCACAGACGGATGGACAGTCCGAACGGGTGATACAGATTTTGGAAGACATGCTTAGGGCATGTGCTTTGGAGTTCCAAGGAAGTTGGGACAAGCATTTGGCTCTAGTGGAGTTTGCTTATAACAACAGTTATCAAGCAAGTATCGGCATGCCTCCATATGAGGCATTGTATGGGAGGAAATGCAGAACACCGTTGTGTTGGGACGAGGTTGGTGAGGCCAAACTCGAAGGGATAGAGCTGGTTGAGATCACCAAGGCCAAGGTGAGGATCATTCAGGAGAGACTGAAGGCTGCTCAAGACCGACAGAAGAGTTATGCTGATAAACGGCGGAGACCATTAGAATTCGAAGTCGATGATGAAGTTTTTCTAAGGATTTCTCCTTGGAAGGGCATCATTCGATTTGTATCGAGGGGAAAGCTTAACCCCCGATACATCGGTCCATTTGAAATCCTTGAAAGGATAGGGGCCGTGGCTTACCCTCTCAAGTTGACACCAGAACTTGAAAAGATACATGACGTGTTTCATGTATCGATGCTGAAGAAGTACATACGGGACCCATCTCATATTCTTGAGAAACCGCCGGTAGAGATCCGCGAGGATTTGCAATATGCGGTAGAGCCGGCGAAGATAGTAGGTCAACAAGTGAAGAAGCTTAGGAATAAGGAGATTCCTATGGTAAAAGTTCTTTGGAGGAGTGATCGAGTCGAAGAAGAAACTTGGGAGACCGAGGTCTCAATAAGGGAGCAATATCCATTTCTTTTCGAGTAGACACTTGGATTTCGGGGACGAAATCCCAAATAAGGGGGGGTGAACTTGTAACACCGTCCCCAAATATATTTATTTTTATGTAAATAAGGTATTGAACCTTATTAAAGGATTGATGAATTTACGAAGTTGTAAATTTTTATTATTTCTTTCGCGTGAATAGTAAATTTGCACGTGGGGCCCATACCGGGAGCGGGGGCCGCCCGATATTTCCGAGATCACATAAATTATTCTTATGGGTCGAAATAATATTTATATAGTGGTGGATATCTTATTTGGGTCATGGGAAGGCCTGGGGTTGACCGATTGGTCAAAAGAAGTCCAATTACCGATACCGACAATTTAACGGATAACAGCCCGAAAATGAATTTCGGGGACTTCTAAATTAAAGTTTTGGAATATATATTATTTCAAGAGGTCGTTATGATTGAGAACACATAATATATTTTATTTTACCCGATAAAATAAAATATGATTAAACAGTCCGAAAAATACAACTTTCGGCACCAATTGTACACACAGGGACACAAAGGGATGACCTCCCACATGAGTGGGGGCCACCCCACGTTTTTGTGTGCTCTAATTGACCTAAGGGGGGCTGGATAGACAAGGTAGGGAGCTGAAGAGATGGGATTGGCATCTAAGGTACATAGATGACCCCCCTCCCATCACATTATTTGCCAATCAAGACAAAAAGTGAACCCCCCTCTTTCCCCATCATTGTTGTTCGGCCAGCACCAAGGAGAGGAGGAGAATAAGCTCTGAAACTTCATCTTCCATATCCAAGATTCGAACTCAACCTAAAGTAGTCCAAGGAGGAAGATAAAAGAAGGAAAAAGGTTGGGAAAAGTGTGATTAATTAAGGTAATGACCTTATTATAACTTTTCCTTTAATTTTCTTCTACCATATGAAGTATATATCATATTAAGGACCTTTAGCATGGTTACACATGTTATAAGTATGGATTTATGGGTTGAAAGGTGGTTCTATGTCCAAGAACGGACTTAGGAGCCAAAATAACCGGTTCACCGGAAAATAACCTTTTTGAGGTTATTTGTATTAATATGGGTTTTATGATTATAAAACCTTGTTAGGCACTTGTAAAGGGTATTTCAAGTGATTTCACAAAGTTGGAAAAGTCGCCGGAGTTGTCGCCGGAGTTGACCAAAAGTCGCCGGAGTTTCACCGGAGTTCAACCAAGAAGGGTAGAACTTCATAACGCTAGTTCAAGGTGAGTGGACGGCTTAATATCTTATAACTTTTGGGTTAATTATGAGATTACCTAAATAAATGTTATATGAGTTCATAATGATGTTTAAAAGATATTTAAACATGTGATTAGCCAATAGGGTTAAGCTTGTATGAAAGAAATTAATTGTTGATGCATGGAATATGATATGAAGAATTATATGAAATGCATATTTGCTTGAAGTGTATTAGAAGCACAAATGAATATTATTAACTTAATTATATGACGATTAAGTTGATACACACAAGGCATGAAATGGCGGTCAACGAAAACGTGGACCGAAGAACAAATGATTTAATTAATACCGGTTGGTATTAATTAATTATAAATCTATATAAATGCATGGTTTTGCATGGATAGTGATACATAAGATTTATGTATTGGATTAGTTATGAGTAACTAAGTATGATATAGACTCTATCTAGGTTGATAGGAGGTTGATCATAGGAAAACTTGGTGGAGGACCCTAGTACTTAAAAAGTACTTAACACTCAAAACTTGGTGGGGGACCCTAGTACTTAAAAAGTACTTAACACTCAAAACTTGGTGGAGGACCCTAGTACTTAAAAAGTACTTAACACTCAAAACTTGGTGGAGGACCCTAGTACTTAAAAAGTACTTAACACTCAAACTTGGTGGAGGACCCTAGTACTTAAAAAGTACTTAACACTCAAACTTGGTGGAGGACCCTAGTACTTAAAAAGTACTTAACACTCAAAACTTGGTGGAGGACCCTAGTACTTAAAAGTACTTAACACTCAAACTTGGTGGAGGACCCTAGTACTTAAAAAGTACTTAACACTCAAAACTTGGTGGAGGACCCTAGTACTTAAAAGTACTTAACACTCAAACTCGGTGGAGGACCCTAGTACTTAAAAGTACTTAACACTCAAAACTTGGTGGAGGACCCTAGGACTTATGAGTCCTTAACACTCACAAACCGGTGGAGTACCCAAGGATTATGATCCTAAAACTCATAGATTATGATATTGAAATAGCGACTAGGAGGAGTCCTATACCCTCATAGGTATATGGGTGGGTTGGGGTTTTTAGTCAAGAATATTGACTATTACTATTTTTCCCAAATAAAATGGTGATCTACGGATCGGATATTTTCCAAGTATATATACTAATAAGTATTTCATAACTTGGGGGAAAGACTACTTATTTAAGTATCACCCTATGTTTGGGTCTTATACTTGAAACGCTAGTTATTCTATATTTAGCCTGCTACTCGCTCGGTACTTGTACTGACCCCTTCGGGGGGCCCCACCATTTTCAGGTTGAAGCTAGGGCTTGCTACTTGCACCTTCTTACGGGTGATATCAATTCAGGAAGACGTGGTTCGTGCTTCCTTATTTTCTTTCAAACTACCGAACACTTGCTCATGGATATTTGTTCTACTATAAACTATTTTTGGGGCTTGCATGCCCATGTTGTTGGCCGGTTGTGGCTTATGACTTACCGTTGAATATTTCCGCTATTCATTGGTTTAAATGTGATGTTGTTATGTATGTTTACTACTGAGTATGGATGGATTGTTTTCTCGAACGCCTTGTGTAATTAAGTGAGGTTGACTCGCGGGTGACGTCACTTAATTATACGGCGGTTGTACACGCGCTTGGATTGCGGTCTGGGGCGTGACAATTAAGTGGTATCAGAGCCATCTCAGTTCTTAACTATATAATCAACCTCTCACAAAAGATTTTACAAAAGAGTTTTTACCGAAAACCATGAGCATTGTATTTTGACGTTTTTTAGGACTATTGGTGCTTAAGTTGCAAGGCCTCTAATTGTTAAGACGGTACCCTTAACAATTGGTATGGTGGTGACTTGGGTCAATACGTGTCTATAACGTTTTTCCGTCAATTGACATTTATAGGAGTCTAAAGACTCGTCCAAATTCCGTTTCAGAAATGGAGGGTAGGCGAATGGCAACAAAAAATGACCCTAAGGGACAAGCTTCGGTAGCTTACCTTGAGGCTAGCCGGGCTGTGTCACGAGCCTTTACGGGGAGAGGAATAGGTCATGGGGGCCGCGAGGGCCGCCAAGCGGCAAGCGCTAGTCACGTGGGCTCGATGTGTAACCTGAACACCAGGAGGAATGAACGTAAGCGTCAGGCTAGGCGAGATCGGGCCACCTCCCAACGTGATATGACTGCCAGTCAAACCCATCCTTGGGCAAACGACCAAGGAGGAGAAAGCACTTTTACGGCACTAGCATCACCGGTGAAAAAGAAAAGGAACTCAAAGTGGCATGCGTCCTTTCCTTACTCTTTAAGATCATCCAAATGTTCGAATTGCTCTAAGAAGCATTTCGGAAAGTGCAACGAGCCCCCGATGTGCTACGAATGTGGGAGCACAACCCATATGAAATTAAGCTGCCCATGGAGGAGACAACGAGAAACATCGCAAGCCGATGAAGGGCTCACCGTGGAAGGAAACTAAACGGGACCAACGACGAGCAACGCTACGTCCGTCAATCAAGGCGGGGCCCAAGTAAGGGTCTACGCAATGACCGAGGCGGATGTGCGAGCAAACCCGGACTCCGTTACAGGTAATACACGTATTTCCATGTGTTTCTAGGCTTACTATGATCATATAAGTCAAAGGGATTGAGTGCGGGCCACCTCGGGGTCAAACCGGGTGAATTTAGGCCAAAACGGACTGAAAACGGCTACTGCCCGCCAGGCACGCTTGCAGGCACGCCGTGCGTGCTGCACAGGCACGCCGTGCCTGGCCTTGTGGGAGCGTCGCGCCTGGAAGGCAGTAGCTCTCCAGGAATTCAGCCGGACGCACGCCGTGCGTGACCATGCAGGCACGCCGTGCGTGACCTGCAGGCACGCCGTGCCTGGACGGCAGTGGCGAGCAGGGTGATTCTGATGCACGCACGGCCGTGCGTGCCACCCAGGCACGCCGTGCGTGGACCCCCAACACCCGAAACTTGATTTGTTCGCCCCGTTCTTCTACGTTTGGACCCCCGTTTGATTCCAAACATTAGTGTGAACCTAATAACCTCCTAATAGCGTGTAAAAACATTAAGAAAGGTATCTTACATGGTGGATAAATGTAGGAACATTAAAGATCAATGGTAGGTGTGCGAGGATCCTCATCGATACCAGGGCACAACGCTCATTTGTGAGTGAGGCGTTCGCCGAGGGCCTTGACGTGCCATTGACACCTATGACGCAAACGTTGCTAGTCTCCACACCGTTAGGAGACGACGTGGAGAGAAATCATTACTATCCGTCGTGTGAGGTAGAAGTGACGGGTCAACCTTTGACTTGTGATTTCGTACCTCTAAGCATGTTGGAGTTCGATGCAATCCTAGGGATGTATTGGCTCGAGAAACACCATGCTCGAGTAGATTGCTACACCAAGGTGTTGGAGCTCGAGGATGATCAAGGAAACACACTATGTTTCGAGGGAGATCGGGGGAAATCTAATGCTTGTATCATATCCGTGATGAGAGCACGGAAGATGATGAGGAAGGGATGCCACACATACCTTGCCTACGTGGTGGACGATACCAAGAAGGAAGTCGACATCAAAGATGTACGAGTCGTGTGCAAGTACCCGGATGTCTTTCCCGAAGACCTACCGGGGCTTCCACCCGATAGAGAGATCGAATTTGTAATTGAAGTGGATCCGGGAACCAAACCCATTTCGATTCCCCCATATCGAATGGCACCGGCCGAACTTCAAGAGTTGAAGGTCCAACTACAAGAATTATTGAACAACAGGTTCATCAGACCTAGTCATTCACCGTGGGAGGCACCCGTACTCTTCGTGAAGAAGAAGGATGGTACACTAAGAATGTGTATTGACTACCGACAAGTGAACAAGGTCACAATCAAGAACAGGTATCCCTTACCGAGGATTGATGACTTGTTTGATCAACTTCGGGGGGCAATGGTGTTCTCGAAGATTGATTTAAGGTCGGGGTATCATCAGTTGAAGATCAAGGAGAGCGACATACCTAAGAGTGCATTTCGCACTAGATATGGTCATTACGAATTCCTTGTGATGTCATTTGGTTTAACTAACGCACCGGCGGCATTCAGGGACTTGATGAAGCGTGTGTTTAGTGAATACTTAGATCAATTTGTGATAATATTCATTGTTGATATCTTGATATATTCCAAGAGCGAGCAGGAGCACGAACGTCATTTGAGACTTGTACTTGATCGGCTAAGGGAAAAGCAACTTTTTGCCAAGTTCTCTAAATGCGAATTTTGGCTCAAAGAGATTGGTTTCCTCGGTCATGTCATATCCGGTTCGGGCGTTGCCGTGGATAACGCCAAGATTAAAGCTATTATGGATTGGGAGAGACCCAAGAATGTGAAAGAGATACGTAGTTTCCTTGGCTTAGCGGGATACTATCGTAAATTTGTTGAAAGATTTTCCGTATTGGCGTCTCCATTAACGAAGCTCACAAAGAAAGGGGCCAAGTTCATATGGGACGACAAGTGTGAGAAAGGGTTCCTTGAACTGAAGAAGCGACTTACCGAAGCACCAGTCCTTGCCCTACACATACAGGGGATAGGGTATGATATCTACAGCGATGCTAGCATCCAAGGGCTTGGATGTGTGCTAATGCAAAACAGTAAAGTAATTGTCTATGCTTCTAGGCAATTGAGGAAACACGAGGTGAACTACCCTACTCACGATCTTGAGCTGGGGGCGGTAGTGTTTGCATTGAAGATTTGGAGGCATTATCTCTACGGGGAGACGTGTCACATTTACACTGATCATAAGAGCTTGAAGTACGTATTCACTCAGAAAGAGTTGAATATGAGACAGAGGAGATGGATGGAGTTGATCAAGGACTACGACTTGATCATCGACTATCATCCCGGGAAAGCCAATGTAGTGGCCGACGCACTGAGCAGGAAGAGTACGTCAGGGACACTACTCACATGTCTACAGGCATTGAGGGCACGCGTGGAGGTGTCCACGTGTGGGGCTCTCATTGCTCGATTCGAGGTTAGGCCCACCCTATTGGGCGAGATTAGTCGAAGTCAGGCCATGGATGAGGAATGTCAGAAGATCCGTGAAAGGACCCTTGCGGGGCCCGTTGAGAACTTCCGGGTACGTGATGACGGTCTATTATTGTTTAAGGATCGTGTATGCATACCAAAGAATGAAGACCTCCAGAAGTCCATACTTGAGGAGGCTCATTCTTCAGCTTATGCTATGCATCCAGGAGGCACTAAGATGTACCGAGATTTGAAGGAGAGTTACTGGTGGTCAGGTATGAAGAGAGACATCGCAGAATATGTGAGTCGGTGCCTTACTTGCCAGCAAGTTAAGGCGGAGCATCAGCACCCGGCGGGGCTTTTGCAACCACTTACCATCCCAGAGTGGAAGTGGGAGCACGTGACCATGGACTTCGTGGTGGGGCTACCACGAACAGTGAACAACTATGACGCAGTATGGGTAGTGGTTGATAGGCTCACCAAGAGTGCACACTTTCTGCCTATCAACATTACTTATCCTCTTGAAAGATTGATTGGCCAAGCTCTACACGAAGGAGATTGTGAGATTACATGAAGTCCCGATATCCATTGTCTCGGATAGGGATCCACGATTCACATCCCGATTTTGGCCAAAGTTTCAAGCAGCATTGGGTACTAAACTGAAGTTTAGCACATCCTTTCACCCACAGACGGATGGACAGTCCGAACGGGTGATACAGATTTTGGAAGACATGCTTAGGGCATGTGCTTTGGAGTTCCAAGGAAGTTGGGACAAGCATTTGGCTCTAGTGGAGTTTGCTTATAACAACAGTTATCAAGCAAGTATCGGCATGCCTCCATATGAGGCATTGTATGGGAGGAAATGCAGAACACCGTTGTGTTGGGACGAGGTTGGTGAGGCCAAACTCGAAGGGATAGAGCTGGTTGAGATCACCAAGGCCAAGGTGAGGATCATTCAGGAGAGACTGAAGGCTGCTCAAGACCGACAGAAGAGTTATGCTGATAAACGGCGGAGACCATTAGAATTCGAAGTCGATGATGAAGTTTTTCTAAGGATTTCTCCTTGGAAGGGCATCATTCGATTTGTATCGAGGGGAAAGCTTAACCCCCGATACATCGGTCCATTTGAAATCCTTGAAAGGATAGGGGCCGTGGCTTACCCTCTCAAGTTGACACCAGAACTTGAAAAGATACATGACGTGTTTCATGTATCGATGCTGAAGAAGTACATACGGGACCCATCTCATATTCTTGAGAAACCGCCGGTAGAGATCCGCGAGGATTTGCAATATGCGGTAGAGCCGGCGAAGATAGTAGGTCAACAAGTGAAGAAGCTTAGGAATAAGGAGATTCCTATGGTAAAAGTTCTTTGGAGGAGTGATCGAGTCGAAGAAGAAACTTGGGAGACCGAGGTCTCAATAAGGGAGCAATATCCATTTCTTTTCGAGTAGACACTTGGATTTCGGGGACGAAATCCCAAATAAGGGGGGGTGAACTTGTAACACCGTCCCCAAATATATTTATTTTTATGTAAATAAGGTATTGAACCTTATTAAAGGATTGATGAATTTACGAAGTTGTAAATTTTTATTATTTCTTTCGCGTGAATAGTAAATTTGCACGTGGGGCCCATACCGGGAGCGGGGGCCGCCCGATATTTCCGAGATCACATAAATTATTCTTATGGGTCGAAATAATATTTATATAGTGGTGGATATCTTATTTGGGTCATGGGAAGGCCTGGGGTTGACCGATTGGTCAAAAGAAGTCCAATTACCGATACCGACAATTTAACGGATAACAGCCCGAAAATGAATTTCGGGGACTTCTAAATTAAAGTTTTGGAATATATATTATTTCAAGAGGTCGTTATGATTGAGAACACATAATATATTTTATTTTACCCGATAAAATAAAATATGATTAAACAGTCCGAAAAATACAACTTTCGGCACCAATTGTACACACAGGGACACAAAGGGATGACCTCCCACATGAGTGGGGGCCACCCCACGTTTTTGTGTGCTCTAATTGACCTAAGGGGGGCTGGATAGACAAGGTAGGGAGCTGAAGAGATGGGATTGGCATCTAAGGTACATAGATGACCCCCCTCCCATCACATTATTTGCCAATCAAGACAAAAAGTGAACCCCCCTCTTTCCCCATCATTGTTGTTCGGCCAGCACCAAGGAGAGGAGGAGAATAAGCTCTGAAACTTCATCTTCCATATCCAAGATTCGAACTCAACCTAAAGTAGTCCAAGGAGGAAGATAAAAGAAGGAAAAAGGTTGGGAAAAGTGTGATTAATTAAGGTAATGACCTTATTATAACTTTTCCTTTAATTTTCTTCTACCATATGAAGTATATATCATATTAAGGACCTTTAGCATGGTTACACATGTTATAAGTATGGATTTATGGGTTGAAAGGTGGTTCTATGTCCAAGAACGGACTTAGGAGCAAAAATAACCGGTTCACCGGAAAATAACCTTTTTGAGGTTATTTGTATTAATATGGGTTTTATGATTATAAAACCTTGTTAGGCACTTGTAAAGGGTATTTCAAGTGATTTCACAAAGTTGGAAAAGTCGCCGGAGTTGTCGCCGGAGTTGACCAAAAGTCGCCGGAGTTTCACCGGAGTTCAACCAAGAAGGGTAGAACTTCATAACGCTAGTTCAAGGTGAGTGGACGGCTTAATATCTTATAACTTTTGGGTTAATTATGAGATTACCTAAATAAATGTTATATGAGTTCATAATGATGTTTAAAAGATATTTAAACATGTGATTAGCCAATAGGGTTAAGCTTGTATGAAAGAAATTAATTGTTGATGCATGGAATATGATATGAAGAATTATATGAAATGCATATTTGCTTGAAGTGTATTAGAAGCACAAATGAATATTATTAACTTAATTATATGACGATTAAGTTGATACACACAAGGCATGAAATGGCGGTCAACGAAAACGTGGACCGAAGAACAAATGATTTAATTAATACCGGTTGGTATTAATTAATTATAAATCTATATAAATGCATGGTTTTGCATGGATAGTGATACATAAGATTTATGTATTGGATTAGTTATGAGTAACTAAGTATGATATAGACTCTATCTAGGTTGATAGGAGGTTGATCATAGGAAAACTTGGTGGAGGACCCTAGTACTTAAAAAGTACTTAACACTCAAAACTTGGTGGGGGACCCTAGTACTTAAAAAGTACTTAACACTCAAAACTTGGTGGAGGACCCTAGTACTTAAAAAGTACTTAACACTCAAAACTTGGTGGAGGACCCTAGTACTTAAAAAGTACTTAACACTCAAACTTGGTGGAGGACCCTAGTACTTAAAAAGTACTTAACACTCAAACTTGGTGGAGGACCCTAGTACTTAAAAAGTACTTAACACTCAAAACTTGGTGGAGGACCCTAGTACTTAAAAGTACTTAACACTCAAACTTGGTGGAGGACCCTAGTACTTAAAAAGTACTTAACACTCAAAACTTGGTGGAGGACCCTAGTACTTAAAAGTACTTAACACTCAAACTCGGTGGAGGACCCTAGTACTTAAAAGTACTTAACACTCAAAACTTGGTGGAGGACCCTAGGACTTATGAGTCCTTAACACTCACAAACCGGTGGAGTACCCAAGGATTATGATCCTAAAACTCATAGATTATGATATTGAAATAGCGACTAGGAGGAGTCCTATACCCTCATAGGTATATGGGTGGGTTGGGGTTTTTAGTCAAGAATATTGACTATTACTATTTTTCCCAAATAAAATGGTGATCTACGGATCGGATATTTTCCAAGTATATATACTAATAAGTATTTCATAACTTGGGGGAAAGACTACTTATTTAAGTATCACCCTATGTTTGGGTCTTATACTTGAAACGCTAGTTATTCTATATTTAGCCTGCTACTCGCTCGGTACTTGTACTGACCCCTTCGGGGGGCCCCACCATTTTCAGGTTGAAGCTAGGGCTTGCTACTTGCACCTTCTTACGGGTGATATCAATTCAGGAAGACGTGGTTCGTGCTTCCTTATTTTCTTTCAAACTACCGAACACTTGCTCATGGATATTTGTTCTACTATAAACTATTTTTGGGGCTTGCATGCCCATGTTGTTGGCCGGTTGTGGCTTATGACTTACCGTTGAATATTTCCGCTATTCATTGGTTTAAATGTGATGTTGTTATGTATGTTTACTACTGAGTATGGATGGATTGTTTTCTCGAACGCCTTGTGTAATTAAGTGAGGTTGACTCGCGGGTGACGTCACTTAATTATACGGCGGTTGTACACGCGCTTGGATTGCGGTCTGGGGCGTGACACCTGTTCTCTCCGCTCCTTTAGCAGTTCGAGGGCCCCTGCATGAGCGTCCGCCATTAGGAAGTCAAAACTGGCGGCCTCCGGATCAAAAGGAGCCCCGAAGTGACGCTCGAACGCCGGGAGATTCTCTGCTACCAGCCCAACCATGCCCTTGCGGTAGGTATCATCGGCAAGATCATCAAGGAAACGCCGTCCGGTGGGGGTGGCCTGGAGTAACTTAACCCCATCCAGATAGGCGTTAGGGCAGGTGGCTAAGAACTCGCCGACGAGCCTCGGGAGAAACTTCATGGCCATGGTGTGAATGGCGCCAGTGTAAGCCTTGGATTTTTGGAACGCTATGGATCCAGATTCCTTGATTTTGGCAACATCGGCCTCATAAATAGGGACATGATTGTCCACGCCCGTCTGGCGGAGCTCCACCTTGGCCTGTTCTACGGCCCACATACGGCTACGGAGATCCACAAGCTCAACCTCCTGCCTCCTGAGGAGCTCCTTCTGGGAGGCATTCTCCTGGACGAGCTTATCATAGGCATCGGCTTTCTCTTGAAGAGTCCCAGCCCTGCCTTTAGCATTCCTCAGAAGGGCATCACATTCAGCCCGTACTCTGGCCATCTCCCTGCCCTGGTGCTCGAAGGCCATCCGAGCCCTATGAAAGTAGAGCCCGGCCTTATCCAGGGTGCTCTGGCCACACTCCAAGAGGTCTTCAGGGGCCTCCTGAGCAGCGAAGTCCTGGGGGACCTTGAGATTCAGGCCACACCATATGGAGGATGCTGTTTGGCCAAAGAGCATCATCGACTCCTTGCGGGGACCAACCCCGGAGAATTCAATCAAGCCAAAGGAGGACCCATTGGTTTCTGGGGGTGAGAGAGGACGAACGTCGTCAGAACCCTTGGCAGTTGGGGCATCCTCATCCCGAAGACGGCGGACGTCAGAATTCCGCGGAGGAGAAGCACGGGGCTTGATCCGGGAAGTGGTTTTCCTCTTGAGGGGACTCCCGGGATCCCCATCAGAGTCGTCGGCCACTATGATGGCCTTGGAGGCAGTACCCTCGACGCGCGGCTTCTTGGAAGCACCGGCCCCAGGAACATCATCGGCCCATGACCTGGTCATCTGTGTTTCGACCTTGGGGACGAGCGGCCCCTCCGACTTGCGGTGGTCCTTGTGCTCACGGCCGGCGGCAGTCGAAGCGGTGTTGGCACGACCCATGGTAGACATGGATGGAAAAATTCTTGCACAAAGGGAACCAAGACGTTCAGAGCCATAACAGCGAAGAGATGTTAAAATAATACAAGTACAAACGGACGCACCTAACCCAGCCTGAGCTTTAAAAGGTTCGGCCACCAGCAACCGGAGGTTCTGGATGCCAAGTCCGGCTATGCGCTTGGCATATCCGAGCTCCTCGTCCGTCATGGGCGGTGGAATCGTCTTCACCGGGTAAGCATTCCACCGGTCAAAGAATGGCATCGGTGAGCCTATTCCGGCCAGGAAGAAGCGCCCTTCCCAGCCGTCCGGATTCCCAGCATTGTTCGAGAACAGGACCATGGACGGACGGGCGATCAGGGTCAAATACCCCGTGCGTCCGAAGGGGGACAGCCGGAAGAAATGGTGCAGAAGGTCCACGGTGGGGGTCACACCGACACTGTGGCATCTAATGATGAAGCCGGCGATTATCCGATAGGCGGCAGGGACGAACTGCGCAAGCACTATCTCAAGGGCCCTGAAGAGCTCCAAGTGGAAGCTGTGTAAGGGGAAGTTCAGCCCGGCTATCACCGAATCCAAATGGACCACCACATAGCCGGGCAGGTGGCGCATGGGATTGCGCAGACGTCGATCGTCGTAGGTCCTTGAGGGATAGAACCATTGGCTGATCATACACTTGTCAGCGTTCGTCAGGCGTTGAGTTTGACGCCGGACGCACGAGAAGCTGAGGCTATAACGGGGAGGGCGAGGCGGCATTCCCCGCTCATAGTATTCTAAGTCATCGCCAGAGGAACAACCATCGTCGAAACGAGTCTCAGAAGACATGGCAACGAACGGTACCTTAGAAATCCGAGAAAAGAACTCTAGAGAGAGGAAGCAATTGTGCAGCGTAAGGAGAAGTGTGAATGAATCACATGGTCTCTGGGTACTTATAAGCAGCACCGTGGAATCCCACCAACCGAAGTGGAACACGTGGCACCCAGCTACCGGTACCTACCACGGTATTTAAGGTGCCTCGATTCCGTCGCCGCATAATCATGGCAAGGGAAGCCGGATCGGGGCCACGGACGTCCAGCGAGGAACTCGGGACGCCAGAGATCGCGACCATCGGCTGATCCTAAAATCGGCAGCTTATGGGGGCTTACGCATCAGCAGACTACGTTCGTGTCTACGGGAACATTTAGACCACGCCGAACGCACTCCGCACGAAGCTTGGGTAGGACATGAGCAGTATGAATATCCGTGTCTACGCATACGACGGATGAACGTCGTCATCAAATGACGGCCCTGGGAGTACGTTCATAACTCCATACTTGAGAAGTTTACTACTGACCATGGAGGCAACCACTGACGAACGTCGTCTCGCAACATAGAGAATAGCTACGGACGGCGGTTGGTGGTGTGCCCGCACTTGCAAGGCGGACGTCGCTATAAGAATACGGATGCCGGCCTCGGCGCCGAGCGTCGTCACCCGAAGACGAGCTCTGGCAGTACATCCGCACACTTGAGTACGTACGGAGGTATGGCAAGGAGACGCCGTTGCCCTAAACAAAATAAGGAACAGATACGAACGTCTCCACAGACTTCAACTTTGCATCAAGAGTGTAATAAGGCACCGAAGAAGATTCCATACAACAGACGAAGAAGAAAACAAAAATAACGAGCAAAGATCATGAACGTAGAAGCAATTGTGGGCAAAAAAGCATGTATATTCTTCGGCTCTAACAGCCGGGCATTACAAACACAAAATGGAAAGAAGTACAAATTACATTTACACCATAAAAGGGGACTCAGGCCGGCTGCCTCCCGGGATCTGCTCCTCCTCTTCAGTTTCGGGCTCGGGGGTTGGGGGTTCTGGAATCTCCCCTCTGGCCTTGGCCTCCTCCCGGCGTTGGTCCCTCGCCAGCTTCCCTAGAGCCTGGAGCAGCAGATCGTCATCTGTATTCGCAGCCAGCTCGAAGTCGGCCCCTTGTAACCTCGAGAAGATGGGGAGGGTGGCCTTAAACCCCTCATTGTAGCCAGCGGCGAAGGTGCTGTCGCCGACCTCATAGAGGAACTTGTGAGATAGGGGGGAGCTCTCCAAAATCCGGACGCCGCACGCCAGACGCTGCCGGGGCGGGATCTTCGCCAGCGCCGCAGAGAACACATCGCCGAAGGCCCCGGCGCAGTAATCCTTGGCGGAGTCCATAAATTCCCCGGTGTTCCTGTAGCCGGAGGTGTCGACCAGCCACTCCGGGGTGGCATCCTTGGCAGCAGGGAGCACCGGGACAAGTTTAAAGTCGGCTCTCTCAAGGCCGGCCAGCTGGCTGCGAGATTCAGCCTGCAGGGCTGCAATCTCCCTTCCCTTGGCCGCAGCATCCGCCTCAGCTCGACGAGCGGCCTCCCGGGCTGTGGCAACAGCCGCATCGGCCTTGGCCCTGATCTCTCTCAGGTCGGCCTCCCTAGCAGCTTCAGCTTGAAGGACTAGAAGCCCAGACTGGGTGACAGAAGGAAAAATAAAGACAATGGTCAGAAAATGAACGTCAAGGGAAATATGTACTCGGATCTGGTAAAGAGGGGGTACCTGAAGAGCGGCTGCCAGGGCAGCACTAGTCGCCTCGGACGACGAACGGCGAGGCAGCTCGAGACCGGCTTTGAGGGCCATCTCCCTCCAAAGCTTTTCCGCCGGACGGCTCAAAGGGAGGGAGCCGGCATCTTCAAGCACAGGGCCGGTGGAGCCTGCCTCACGGCCCCTCTTCAGCTTCTTTTCGGGGACCTTCTCTATCCCCTTCTGAGGAGCCGCCTTCGTGGGGACGACCGGCGGTGGAAGGGCAGCCTCGAGAGCAGGGGCCCCGGACCCCTGTGCCAGCATGGTGGCGATTAGGTGCTGCTCACCCTCAGCCGTTCGCCGGGCAGCATCGGAAGCCGAAGAGTTGGAATCCGAGGAGGGGGCGATCTTGGCCTTCGCCATTGCGGCTTTAGCAGCGGCCGCCTTGGCCTTCCTTGTCTTCAGACACTCAGCGTGATTCATCTGAGCTCTATCTGGTGGAGAACCTGCAGTAAACAATAAAGGGTTAAAGGACGAACGGAGAATACGACAAGACACTCACCTCGAAGGACAGGACCGCCTGGTGCCCCGAGACGAGCGTCGAAGGGTGGAAAAAGAGTCCAGGGACACGGGCGGTACCTATGCCTGCCCCCGAGAGTGCCTCGAAGGTCAGATAACCGGCTATGGGGCGAATGCCGCCCTGCAGGATTTCCTCCACGACCTCGCTCATATCATCGGTCAACTCCGGCGATTCTATCTTTGGGGGATAGCCATTCCAACGAACTGGGAGGGGAGGGCCGTCATAACGGAGGAAGAAGAACCGGTTTTTCCAATCATGAATGGAGGAGGGGTAGCTCTTAAACAGCCTCCTCCCCCGACGTGCGGCCACGCTCAGATAACCGTCGGAATTCTGAGGAGTGATCCGGAAGAAGTAGTGGAACAGATCCAAGGTGGCATCGACTCCCGCAAGCTTGCAGCGCACCAAGAAGGCCGATATGAACCTATAAGAGTTTGGCATGAATTGCGCCGGGGCCACCTGGAAACAGTGGAAGAACTCCACATAAAATGCATGAAGTGGAAACCGCAGCCCGGCTTCAACGGAGTCCAGGTGAAGCATGATCATCCCCGGACGTCTCCTCATCACGTGCTCGGCGCCTCTCACGTTCTAGACGAACGGCGGGGGGAAGAAGGTGCGGATTTTGTTAAGAGCCACGCGGGAGAGGACTTGATCATGGTCAAGGGCGCTTCTGATCGGACAAATGTGGCGCTCCATATCCGTAGGGATGCCCAGATCATGCACCTCCATGTTAGAACCTGATTCGGCCTCTTCCCCAGAATCATAATCGGCGGGGCGCTCATTCAGGGGGACTGCATCAATAACATCTACTGCCCCATCGGCGTTCCCGTCCCCGGCGTCGCTCCCGCTACCTTGGGAAGCGTCATCCGGCTCACCATCAGCCCGGATGGTCCCCACCGTCGTGGCCGAACCAGAAGTCCCATAAACACTGGCCTTTCCCGGGGAGCGCGCATTCACATTGTCGGAAGAGGAGCCCGAAGAGGAACCCGACGAACCGGAGTCAGAACTTGACGAGATCTCCATCGAAGTCATTTCGGCGAGAAATCAAGACAGAAAAAGAAGCAGAAGGGAAATTACCTTACGAAGAGACTAGCTGAACTCAGAAACCAAGCAGAGAACTCGAAGAACGGCGAAGATTCTAAAGCAAGGGAGCAGAAATCGGGAACCCTAATCCAAAGGGAAAACCCGGCATTTATAGGAGGAGCACCGGTGAGGGAACCAAAGAGGGGTTGACACGTGGCAAGGAGCGTATTCCGGCTCACGCGCTGTGCGTGGGGCGAAAGCGTAATGATGACATTTCCTCGGAAAATGCACCGCCGCCACAGCAGCCGTCACATCGTTTCCTGAACCGTCGACAGCTGTGGAGCACCATGACCACGAGCGTACACTTCCACCGGATGCAATAAACACAAGTATCAAGACACGAACGTCTACTTCGAGGGAGTTCATACTTCCTTATGTCCTGCGCATGCTCAGAACATCAGAAGTGGGGGACTTGTGTTGGGTTAAGGGCCCAAGCCGAGGCCCGGTCCATTAACCTCTCCATACCAGACGCACGTCCAGTTAGAACACAAGGCTAGCACGCAGGCCCATGTTCCTTGAGGAGGGACGAACGTCTGGGGTTGGGGGTTCAGGCCCAACGGCTCATCTCGACGAACGTCTATGCAGAGACAAGGAGCAGGACCACGGGCCACCAGGGATGACGACGAACGTCTCCAAAGCAAGCCTATAGTCATCGGAGGAAACCCAGTCCACATGGTGAATATCTATTAAGGCCAGGAGACGAACAGCGGGTATCTCTTGAGGGTCACTTGGAGCGATCCAACTCACTTCCCGGGTGGACGAACGTCCCCACTGATTAGGCGGGAAACCTAGATTCTGGCGGGAAGTGCATTTAATGCTGAAGATTTGGTAGTTGGGGCACCAGCGGTCCACAGGCTGCCACGTCAGTATAGCCACCTGCCCATTGGTGGGTATAAATAGAAGCATTTATTTCATTGTAAAGGGTTGGCAACTTTCTATTCTCAGCATTCTAGCTTATTCCTCTTACTCGCAGCTTAGATTACTGCCTAGTGAGACGAACGGCCGACGTGCCTTTTTAGCAAGTAGATTGTACTTAGGGGAGTTATTACGAAGTTAATAATACCTATTTACATTGCTTACTATTTCCTCTGTTTCCTGATCCATCTGATAGTTGTTGGGCTAGATATTCACGCATTCATACACCCTCTTCCATTCGAGATCTTTTGGGCTTACGTGTTGGGACCGAGGGTCGAAGGAATAAACCTCAACAAGAACATTCAATACTTCTCTACACGCATATACAACGTAGTCTCGAGAATGTTTTGATCATTTTGTTTCAAGAAATGTGACAACATATTCGTTAATCCCAATACTCTTTTGTACTATGACCACGAAAAGTCAACCTGTGTGGCATTAAAGGTCTAAAACAATCCACACTTGCATTCAAATGAGTGACGTACGCTGTAGTCAATACGTACTTGTAGGGCTGGGACTTTGGAACCAAGAACCGGAGAACCGAACCGGACCGAACCGTTATGACCCGGTTCGGTTCGGTTCCAAAATTTATTAGTTATTTGTTAATGGTTCGGTTCCTACTTTTTATTAACGGTTCGGTTCTCGGTTCCTGTAAATAATATGTACGTGGAACCGTTAAAGAACCGTTATGTATAATAATTAAAATTATATATATATATCTTATTAGTATATGTATTTTAATGTATATTTACTTATCTATTTTCATATTACATTCACTATTTTAGTTTAGTTATTTAACTATTTGAAATTATTTTTCATTTAACTGGTTTTATTGGGCTTCTTTACCGAATATCTTGTTTTGTTTTGGTTTTCTAAAATTTGCAGTTTGTTATGTATTTATCTTTTAAACTCAACTTTTGAGGTTTGAAATGAAATTCAACATATTTGTATTGTAATTTCAAGCGTTGAATGTATTTTTGACACAAATTTAACCGTGATTTGTAAGATTTTTTTTAAAATACTAGGAACCGTTAAATGACAAGAACCGAACCGTTAAGAACGGTTCGGTTCCTTTTTTTTTTTGCTCGAAGAAGGCTTAATTCATAAAAATAGCATTCAGAAGGGGGATAAAACTAGAAAAGCACCACAAAGAACCATCCGCCCGTGGCCGAGACTGAGAGCTAACCACCTGTAAAAAAGCAGTATAACTCGCTAGACCAAGATTGGGCAACTTTAAGCCAATGACGGTAATTGCAGACTTTCCCTTCCCCAACCCTAACGCAAGAGTCTTACAGCATAAGATAAAACAACACACAAACGACTTAACGTGGAAATTAAAATGCAGAAAAAATAAATAATCAAACTCCAAACCGCGCCGATCAACCCATGGCGGTGGTTCTGGAGGAGGCCGGACTCCTGCGCCGATTGTTATTGCATCAAAGCGGCTAACCTCCAATTCGGCCGACCCTTCGACAACATCAACAATTGCCAATTTGTCCATAGTTTGCACTGTTCGGCCCTCCTTATCTGCGTGAAATTGTCCTGCAATCTCCTGCTTACCGAATTCAGTCATCTTCATCTGCAATCGACTTCCTTCAGTTTCCATACCCAAAACCTTCAAGCTTTTCTCTCCTCTCTTCCACGACTGAAACCAAAACCAAGAAAAAACAAAACCGATCTTCGATCAAGATAGATCGTTATCAGAAAAACGACCCTAGCGGCGCAAACCCTAGGGAGATAGATGCCGGTCACGACCGCCGATGATGGCGGCGCCGGAAAGAACCCTAGGACGGCCTAGGAAGTCATACGCCTATTCAATTAGATTAGATTTACTTTTATCTACAAAATAATTTATAAGAACCGAACCGTTAGCAAAATTTCATTTTTTCAAACGGTTCCACATATTTCACCTAGGAAGCGAACCGGTCCCAGGCCTACGTACTTGTATTCCTAGAAACACATTTCCTAAAATATTTTGCCTTTTATTTTAATACTTAATCTAAAATTGTCTTTACTGAGTACTACATCCGTTCTTAATTAAGTGCAACATCTGAAATTGTACACTATTCACATGTTCTACTTTGACTACATTTTATTTATTGATGTATTAATATATATTTTTGAAAAATATATTATTAAATTTGTCTCATTGTAAATTTTCAAAAACTGATTTTTTTAAATTTTTTACTGATAGAGAATTACATATATTAATGGTCAAAATTGTGCTTCGACAAGTGTGAAATATTGACTGTTGCACTTATTTATGAACAGAGGAAGTATTTATTTTTGAAAAAAGAAGAGGAACATTAAATATATTATAAGTAGTAGTACTAATATTTATGGCCCGAACCGGGGGTGCCTGCCCCTCCATGGCCCCCGCCCAGCTCCTCCACTGTCTATATCTTCTATATATTACTACTATGTCAAGCCAACCCTTGGAGAACTCTTGGAGACATCAAATTGGCAGTCTTCTTGCACGAGTCCTCTTGTCAAGCCAACCCTTGGAGAACTCTTTAGATGGATTCTTGACATGTGGCAACATCCTTTGTGTGCAAAAATGGCATGTGGCAACACAATAAATTCTAGAAAAAACTATTCAACTTCCAAAACTCTACTCTTATTATTCCAATATTATATGTATTTATTTATATTTATAGATGTGTATATATAAATATAAATAACAAGTATATTTGAAAATAATTTTGGTGATCAAATATTTATATTTAAATGGATAGGAAAGGTTTAATTTATTAAAAAAATGTCACTGCATTTTTTATTTATGGTAACACTTATTTGTAATTTACATAATGCACAATTTTCAAATCTAACATTCTTATTCAACGTTCCGGTTCATTCTAATTCTCTTCATAGATTGCATTCTCATTTGATCCATCCAATTTATATATATAAGAAACTAAAATACTAAGCACACAATACTTGATAAGTTTAATTTAAAATATTATTAAATCAGTGTTATACTAAATTTGATAACTGTTACATTGTACTAAGAATAATTGGGACATGAGATGGTGACACGATTATTAAGAATAATGAGTTTATGTAGTTGACATTGAATTGATAAAGTAAGTATATTTGAAAATAATTTTGGTAGTAAACCATTAATATTGAAGACAAAAAAATAAAAAACATATGATTATATTTTGGTTTACTCACAAGTCATAACCTGCATGAGTCAACTCACCTCACATGCAACCCGTGCAAGTTGACTCACGAAACAACTAAGTTCATTGGGTAAAACAAATGACAATTCTTACACACCAATGCCACCATGAAATAGGATAAAACGGCCTTGCCCTAAGGAATTTGACTCATTTTGGCAACTCTATCTACATTCAAGTGAATTTTCTTTAAAATCCTGATTGACAAATTCACATACAATTCATTTCTCTTACAATTTTAGTAAAAACTTTAAGTGCATATTTTCCGTGCAGTGCACGGGTACACATACTAGTAAATAGAATACGATAGTATATTACTACCCCGTCTCATTCTATGTTGTAAGAATCGGAAAGTGACCCGGATGGATGTCCCGGAAGTGAAATTTACTTGTTTAGCACATCAATTTTTTATTTATTCTAATCCAGATTTTTAGACTTTATAGAAATTTTTATGCAGGTTTCAAATATGTAACTTTTAACTATTAAAAAGATTTAATTATATGTAAGAATGATTTAATTTTATCATCATCCAGCCTGAATTGAAAAACCGCAAATTGCTAATCAATTCGGAACGATGTAAGCAAGACATATTAAGCATATAATTTGTACATTTAGGAAGAATTTGTTACTAATCGATAATTTACATGCTATTGAAAGAAAAGATTAAGACTGAACCCAAACATAAGTATCCAAGATTAAGCAAAATTGGGACTAACTTTTAGGTTCCAAATATGTAACTTTTAACTAATAATAATCCCTAAGGATGATTTAATTTTATTGTCATCCAACCTTAAAAACCGCAAATTACTGAACAAATCGAGATGGAGGAAGTAAGAAATCTTAATCATATAATTTGTACATTCAAGAAAATTTTGGTAATAATCAATAATTTGCATGCTAGGAAAAGATTAAGACTAAACCTGTCAGAAATTATTTTATTGTCTACAATTGCATTAATTATCTGTGTATTTGTTACGGAGTATATTATTATTTTAATTTGGGTCGCCTTTATATTTTAGGCACAAAGCCTCATGTAATAAGAAAGTCTGACCTTAGATATAATACGGAGTATATACTAAGGTAGAGTTTGTGTAACACAGAAAGTTCCTGAAATAGGACTAAAACAGTTTGAAAATTTCAAAATAGGATTGTCATGTTGTTTATTCCCAAAGTATGAGTAATTACTGGCTTACTGCCAAGTTTGGAAAATACTGCCATGTTTGAAGTCTGGTAGTATCAAAACATGGCAATATTTAGTCCTATTTTGGGAAAAAAAACATGACAATACTATTTTGGAATTTTCAAACCTGTTTCTGATCTGATCTGAATCCTACTTTTCCCTGTGTGGGAGAAGTAGGAGTCTGTGGGCCGGGGGATCCTGGGCCATATACTCCATTATTATTATTATTATTATTATTATTATTATTATTATTATTATTATTATTATTATTATTATTATTATTATTATTATTATTATTATTATTATTATTATTATTATTATTATTATTATTATTATTATTATTATTATTATTATTATTATTATTATTATTATTATTATTATTATTATTATTATTATTATTATTATTATTATTATTATTATTATTATTATTATTATTACTATTACTATTACTATTACTATTACTATTATTATTATTATTATTATTATTATTATTTATTATTATTATTATTATTATTATTATTATTATTATTAGTATTATTATTACTATTATTATTTATTATTATTTTTATTATCATACGGAGTAACTATAATTATTATTACAATTACATAAATAATTATAATTAAAAATATAATCACACTTATAACTATAGCTATAAAATTAATTAGTGTAATTGGCATAATTATTATAACTTTAATTTTAATTATAATCATGATTATAATTACTAGTATAATTTTTTATAATTATGACTCTAATTATAATTATATTTAAATAATATTTATAAATAAAATTATAATTATAATAATTATAATGATGATTATAATTATAGTAATATTTCAATCAGATCAGAAAGATTCAAACCAGATCAGAAAGATTTAGATCAGATCAGACCATATCAGAAAGATTCAGTTCAGATCAGACCATATCAGAAAGATTCAGATCAGATCAGACCAAATCAGAAAGATTCAGATCAGATCAGACCGGATCAGAAAGATTCAGATCAGATCAGATCAGAAAGATTCAGATCAGATCAGATCAGAAAGATTCATATCAGAAATATTCAGATCGGGTGAAGAGAACAACTTTTTAGACGGGATAAGGCTATATTTTTTTTTATCAAAAAAGCATGGCTCGATCTATTAGGATGCTTCTTGTGGACTGAAATTTGCTGGTCTGGTATGGTCTGGTCTGGTCTGGTCTGGTCTGATCTGGTAAACGTCTGGTCTCTGTGTATTATATAACTATGGAAGTCTTGTCTGATATAGTCTGATCTGAGATTGAAAACAATACAAAAGAAAACATCTTTAATCAATTTTTTATAAATTGAGCCAAACCCAATCAAATCTATACCCATTAGTTTTCCGTGAATGTGGCCCTATCCATTCACGATCCCTACCTCTAAGTCTTCATATAGGGATACCATTCAATTTTAAAAGTAAGCAATAGAGTTTGTGATTTCTGATTTGGGGAGCTCTTTGGTGCATTGGTGTTGTATGATGTTTTGGTGCATCATACATATGGCAGGATGCCATTGGATATATATTCCAGCTCACACTTTTAAGTAAAAAATTAAAAATTTGCAAAATGATCCCTGAAGGCCTGAACAATCCAAATCCCATCGTTTCTAATTGTTCCATCGGTACAACAAGTTACGTTCCTTCATCGTTACAGTAGTCAGTAGGTTCTTTCTTGATCAACGTTGCCACATCTAGGTTTAAGTAAGATTCATGTTAATGATTTGCAATTCAATTCATTGGACGAATTGGGGATTTAAGTTTCCAAGGTTTCTGCAGTATTCTTCCGGCGGCGTGGTTGGAAGATTTCCGGTACCCCACATCTTTCTCTCAATCATTTCCAGGGCGGGAAAACTACTTTGTATCACCGTCCTTCTTCTTGAATGACCAAATTATCATTTATTTTTCATATTAAATGGTAGGTATTTATACCATTTTCCCAATTATTCTCTGTTTTGCTAACAAATCCGAGTGAAATAAATTCATGAATATCAAATCAATGGAGCAAGAACCAAATTTTAGTGAAAGTGACGTCCCCAGCAAAAGTTGAATCTCAAGACTCAAGAGATTTCCGATAAAATCTCTTGAGAGTGGTGTTGTTTTGTTCTCATGAAAGGTAAAATTAGTAAAAAAAAATCAGAATTTCTTTTTGTGTTAGGATTTGAAAGTGGTGTTGTTTTTTCAATTGCAGAGTGATGACAATAACAACTTTTAATGGGAGCTTGATGCAAAGAAAATGGAAACTTGTGATGGCAATGGCTGCAGAAATCTTCTCAGCTACTAAAGAGATTGAAAAGTTTCCAGAAGAGTTGAGCAAAATGAAAGTTCAGGACAAAAGTTGTTGGATAAAATTTGTAAACTCATAATGAGGAAGAAAATGGTAGAACTGAAGTTACATTGGCGTCAAAGGCAGAACAATACTTTGTGTGGTGTTGTTATATCTTGTTTTTCATTGCTATTGCACTGTCCATTTTGATTGGTGGGTTGTAAGAATAAATATCACGTCTTTTTTTAAACAGAAGTGTAGTTCTAAGTTCTAACTGCTCTGAACCAATTCCTTACATATCTTAAATCTTATTGCTCATCACTATTGTCAAGTGCATATAATCCTCAAGGCAGAAGAAAGTATTAGGCATCATCGCAACACAAGGGTGATATCTGAGTCTGAATCTATTCGACCATGAAATAGCACTGAGCAATTACACTGAAAGACCGAAGTTGCAGTTAAAAGCAGATACAAGTGCAAACTGAAATCCAGAATTCTCCAATAAGACACTAGATAAAATATATATATATATATATATATATATATATATATATATATATATATATAGGTTTTGGTTCAAATAAGAACACGATCTTATGAGAAAAATGAGAACGAATCTGGACCGTTAGATTTGCCTCAAGTGAAATTCAGTGTGCATTAGATGAAACTGTAATGTGCATTATGTGAAATTGAAATGTGTATCACAAAGGGTACGATAGAGTGACATTATGTGTAGTTGAATTGTGCGTTGCGTGAAATTGAAATGTGCACTAGGTGAAGTTGAAATGTGTAGAATAAAAAGTACGATATGATGTTATTTTTGTACTTTTTTTTCGCACATATCAGTTTCATCTAATGCACACTTGAGTTTAAATTTTTATCTTGCACATTTCAATATCATTTAATGCACATTTCAGTTTCACCAAATGCACAATTTGGTTCCACATAATACAATCCAACGGTCCAGATTCGTTCTCATTTTTCTCCTAAGATCTGTTCTTACCGGAACCGCTCCCTATATATATATATATATATATATATATATATATATATATATATATATATATATTCAACCAGGATTCATAGGAAAATACATCAACCATAATATAGCAAAAAACGATCATAGATCTCTTGAAAGTGCATGATCTAAAATAGAGTAAAGAGTCAGTTTGGTCCTCGAAGTTGCATAAAAGGGATCAAATAAGTCCTTATATAGGAGGTTCTATCCGGTCGTCGCCATTTGGTACAGTTCCCGGTGGAATTTTATGATGAAATTTTTTGAGCATCAGCATCTTATTCATTAAGTCTAGTTCACTCATACCAAATTTCAGATAAAAATTTAATCGGGAAGACATTCAAATGAATTCTTGAAGATAACTGTGCAATTAAAAGCACAGTTATCTTCAAAAATTCATTTGAATGCCTCCCCGATTGAATTTTTAGCTGAAATTTGGTATGAGCGAACTAGACTTAATGAATAGGATGCTCAAAAAATTAAATAAAAAAATTCCATCGGGAACCACCTCATATGGCACGTCCGGACAGAATCTTCTATATAAGGACTTATTTGACCCCTTTTATGCAACTTCGAGGACCAAATTGACATTTACTCATCTAAAATATCATAAAATTACATGGAAACCATGTTACAAATATGAAATGTACTACTCTTAAAGTGATCTTGATCTAGAAGCCAATACTGCATTCATCTTAATGGAAAGTGAAACCACCATTCTATCGATCTTTCACTTGCATCCATAGAAGCTTGAATATTTTCTTGTTCTCCTTATGTAGATGAATGGATCGTAGAGAAGGATAACTGAAATACACTCATACTCTCATAGGACTATTCATTGTTTGCAAAATAAAAAAATAACTCAAAAGTTGAAGTAAGGTAATTTAGTAGCAATGGTGATATGTGTCTAGCAATGAGAAAACTCTTCAACAATTAGCATCATGGTGATGTCATTGTCAAAAAAATAGAATGCTTGCTATTACCTTTCTTTCATTCATCTTTGATGTACACTAAAATATAAGTTCACATGTCTATGAAAAGCATTGGAAAGTCATATTATCCATGGGCCAAATTTAGGTGTCATTTATCTCAACTCATTTTTGGAATTTCCTTATAGATACTTCTGCTTGTTAGCATTTTGCATTAAAGCAGGTAAAAAATACAACCTTAGGACCTATCTTATGCAGCTGGGAAAAAGTTTGCAGAATTTGCGAACTGTTGAGATTTGATTTTATGTAAAAGCCACACAAAAATTACAAGAGTGCATACACGAATACACAAGTAGAGTTCCTGGTTTGCCTAATGGCTTTTTTGTCCTCTAACTGGACTTCATCAATAAAAAATAGTTTTGCCTCGTTAGATTAGTTGAACTAAACTTCATCAATAAACTTGACACTAAACCAATTTGCAATACAAAATGCAAATCAAATCAGGGGCAACAACTTAATTAGTAAAGAATGGCCAAATTAGAGGAGGTAAATTTACTTTGAATTGTTCCGAAGTGGATTGAGCTTGACGATATGACCTTGTCGATGTCGGCCTTTCTTTTCTCTCGCCCTTGTTCTCCCATTTTTTTTCGCTTTTCGCAGACACCTGAAGCCTTGTAGCATCTTTCGTCTCTATCGTCTCTCTCCCCGGTTAACAAGGCTTATAAAAAAAATCTGGTTTGGGAAAGGACCTCTTTTGCAATATACCTATTTTTTGAAATGACGTGGACTCCACTGCCAATCAAATGGCGTCAACAATGGTATGCACCCAAGCATTGACCAACGTAAATGCACCATAAAATTACTATCAATAATCTTCCCTATCCAGAAAGAGTGCTTTTCATTCTTGAAACTTTACGGAAATTCACTAAAAACTCTTTCAACTCTTCTTTATGCTAAAAGGGACCCAGGAGCGGAGGGTGGAGGCCTAGCCGCCTAGGGAGCCCTGGCACAGGGTAAATTTTTTATTTTTTGTATTATACTTCAAATATATATTAAAATATAATTTTTTAAATATATAATATGGATGAGAGGTCTACGGTAATCGTCAATGGCTGTTTGTTGCCCAATTTAGGTCAAGCGAGTTATATTGTGATAGAGTATATGGGTCTGGATCCCATGGCCCACATACTCAAGTCAACGATGACCAGAAGAACACCCACGTGGCCCCTTCGGCCAGTGGGGTCCGCATCGGCCAGAGACCCAACCGGCCCAGGAAACACGCACTGGGCTTCCGGGTCCGCATCGGCCCATGGACCGCATCGGCCATGGGGCCGCGTCGGCCAAAGACACCACATCGGCCAGACTTCGGCCGGGCAGAATGCATCTCTCTACTTTATTTACTAAGTACTGTACACAGCCCATTAGTGGCCCTATTTAACCCAAAGAAGGCATGATTATTGTAATGGGCCTCCTAAGCTCATGGCTAGGAGCCCAAATCCACATTTTTACCTATAAATAGACCCCTTGGGGCTAGTTATAGGGGGTTGAGAAATACAATCACTCACTTTCTCTCTCTAGCTCTCACTTCTCTCTAGAATTAATACTCTATCATTTGGTGCTTACATTGAGAGTTTAGAACAGATCAAGTGAGTACCCTTCGTCGCTACCAGACACTACCACTAGCTATGACAAGAACTAGGTCAAAGAACACTGGTAGGAACGCCCCTCTGAACCAGGAAGGGCAGGGAAACGTTGCTGACAACGTCCCCAATGATCTCATCATCCAGGATGAGAACGCTCAGGAGGTCGAGCACGCCATGGCTGACCTTCGCACCCAGCTCAACAAGACTGCTCTGGATGCTCGCATCGGACTCGAAGACAGACGCAATGCTGATCGCACTTCGGGGCAGCAGGCTTCTCACCCTGCTGCTCCCCAGATCAACCCGGCCGCATTATCGGCCATCGTGGCAAGCATCCTCCAGGACCCCAACGTGGTCAGCGCTCTTGTCGCAAAGACCGGGGAAAACAACACCCCTGCAACTGGGGAGGTCGCGACGGTGCCTCCTCCGCCGCCTCGTCCACAAGGCGTCACCTTCTTCGGCGACAACGAGGACGTCCTCGCCGTGGACACCCATTCCCATACTGCCTCACCTACCCGGGATACACCGGCCAAACCTCGCGGTAAAATCTCAGCCTTCAACAGGCTTGGTGACATCGCGAGCCGTCGGGTACCTACGGGAGGGGTGGCGGATCGGTTGGGTGGCCGCGAGCCGGGATCACCAAAGGAAAGCTTCGGGTCCGTTTCTCGGACAACGGATCGGCCCCGACCAGACAAAGGGAAAGGAAAACTGATTGACAACGATGCGCGTCACCAGATCAACCTGGCCCACGCGGCCCGGATCCAGACCCCTCTGGGTGGCGCTGCGGCCAACACGGACCCAAGGGATGAGATCATCGCCCGCCTGGAGAAGCGCCTCGCCGATATGGAAGCCCGGGAGGCCGCAGGGCGCGCAGCGGCCCATACATCCCAGCATCCCAACTACGATGCACTCCTGCACAAAGTCGGTGCCTTGGAGAGGGAGTTGGCCGACCGACGCGATGAGCCCGTCATCCAAATACGGACCCGGACCCCCTTCTCTGCGAGGGTGCTCTCCGCCCCCATCCCAGAGAAGTATAAGGGGAATCCGATCAAGCCATATGACGGCCGCACTGATCCTCAGGAGCACTTCACCCGCTATCAGAACAATATGATGATGACTAACGCTTCGGAGGAGTACATGTGTCGCTGGTTCCTCTCCACCTTGGAGGGACCAGCGTATGATTGGTTCAACAACCTTCCGGAGGCAAGCATTGACTCATGGCAGGACTTGGCGCAGCGCTTCCTCACCCACTTTGCCGGGAGGAAGCGCGCGAAGAAGCATTTCGCTCATCTCCTGACCATCAAGCAACAATCGGAGGAGACGCTCCGAGCCTTCCTCGATCGCTGGACGAGGGAGGCGGACGAATGCGAAGGAGCTGATGAACGCACTCTCCTGGCCTTCCTCCGCGGAGCACTCCGGCCGAGCCACTTCGCCCGGAGCCTGTTCACAGAGCCCCCGCGGTCATACCTCGCGGCGCTCCGACGCGGAGACAAGCACGCTGACGCCGACGAGCTCCTGAACCAGAAGAAGGGTGGGGAAAAGCAACAGAAGAAGGACTCCTCGTCCAACCCCCACCACGCGCCAGCCAGCAGGGGACAGAGCCAGTAGAAGAAGGCACACCAGGAGCCAGGCGGACAGCGAAGAGAGGATCGTTCATGGCGCCCAAAGCTGGAGGCACAACGCATCCCCCTCACCCACCCGGTGAGCGTCGTCCTCGACCACGCCGAGGCGCAGGGCCTCATTGTGAAGGACCCCAGGTAAGAGGAGGAGATATTTGCGGTCCACAAAGGAGGGACATATTGCAAGTACCACCGCCAGACATCCCACAAGACCGAAGATTGCACCACCCTGAAGAGGCACATCGACGGCCTCGTCCGACAGGGGGAGCTTTCCCAATTTGTCAAGGGTGCCCCCAAGAGTAACACTTGGGTTAACCCTGGCAAAAGGGGGGAAGGATCCTCCGGGAAAAAGAGGGAGATCGGCGCCCTCAGTGAAGATGAGGACGAAGAGGAGCCCCGCCAGAAGAAGCATCACATTCACATCATCGTCGGCGGGAACACAGGGGGGGACTCGGCTACCCAACGGGAAAAATGGGCTCAGTCCCTATACGTTGGTGAGGTGTCCCACGCCCCCCCTCAGCCGAAGCGACGGCATGTGGAGGCCATCACTTTCACCGACAAGGACCTCCCCTTCGGCCCCTTGCCCCACAGGGACGCCCTCGTCGTCAAATGCGAGATTGGCAACAACATCATCCACTGCAACTACATTGACACTGGCAGCTCCGTCAATGTAATGTACGTTGACACCTTCAGACAACTAAAACTGAAGAAGACCGAGCTCCGCCCGATACGGACTCCGTTATCCGGCTTCACCGGGGACTCTATCGACGCCGAGGGCACGATAGTGCTTCCCGTTGTGGTCGGTGACGGTACCTATCAGGCGAAGATTGACATGGAGTTCGTGGTCGTCAACCTGGACAGCGCCCACAACATGATTTGGGGCCGACCGGCCTTAGAGGACCTTGAGGCCATCATCTCTATGAAACATCTATGCCTCAAGTTTCCCACCAAGGACGGCGTCGGATACGCCAGAGGCAATCAAAAGATAGCCAGGGCTTGCTACCTCAAGCTCACCAGGAAGATCAATGAGGCCGAGGAGCGGATAGACACTATCACCACTGCCTCGGCCGAAGGAGACACACCAAAGGTCGAACCGGTCGGAGACGTGGAAGAGGTTCCGTTGGACGTCTCTCGACCGGAACGCACGCTGAAGATCGGGACCCAGCTCCCCCAAGATATCCGAAGGGACATCCTCTCTGTCCTAAGAGCGTACGCCATCGTCTTTGCATGGGGACCAGAGGACATGCCGGGCATCAGCCCAAAGGTAATCACACATCGGCTATCGGTGAACCCGGCCTCCTCCCCCATCAAACAGAAGAAGCGCTACCTCTCAGCCGACAGGAGGGAGTTTGTCAAGGCTGGAGTGGCCATGCTGCTCAACATCAAGCACATCGGAGAGGTGAAGTACCCCACGTGGTTGGCAAACGTCGTCCTCGCCCCAAAGCCGCCTACGTTCAGAATGTGTGTTGATTACACTGACCTGAACAAGGCGTGCCCAATGGACCCATTCCCTCTCCCCAACATTGATCAGTTGGTGGATGAGACGGCGGGGTGCGAGTTGATGTCGTTCCTCGACGCGTTCAGAGGGTACCACCAGATATCCATGCATGAAGATTGTGACACCGCACCCGAATGTACTTGAATTTGAAAGTGGATATGTATTTGATTTTTTCGAGCGAATAAATTGTGTATTGATTGGTACATTTAATTAATGTGCGATTAATTAAATTATTTATCGAGCCCATAATAATGGGAATGAGTTGCCAAATATTTAGTTGGGTATCATAATAATTATAGCAGCCCAATAAAGTGCCAACCAAAGTTGATAAAGATATTTGGACAACCCGAGTGCTATTTTGGCCCAACCTACCGAAAATAGCAGGAATAATTGGGAGGGACTTCCTACACTCACTTGGGGTATCCCACCAGTCAAATAACTCCCCAAATAATGGGGAGGAGACAAGAAAATAAGATAGGGGCGGACTATTAGGGAGAGGGGATGGCTCAAGACAAAGCCACACCCCTATGTCCTATCATTGGCATTATCTCTTGCCTTTGATTGAGAGAGAACACCTCCCTTGGTCATTCTACACCATACGCACGAGAGAGGAAGGGGAAGAGGCCTGGGGATAGTTCTAGCTTGGAGGAAGCAAGAAGAGAGGAGAAAGACTAGTCTTTGAGGTAAGAACTCAACAAATACTCTCTACCTAGTGTTAACCTTGTATGATTTTTAAGAAATCATACGATGGATTAAACATGAAGTTTTACACGTTTAAAAGTGTATAAGATTGTTATAAAGTGGTGGTATTTAACTTAGAAGAGTCGTGGAATCGATAGGAGTTGAAACCACCGGAAACCGCCACTCCCAAGGAGCTGCTCGTAGCTGCAGACTACGAAAACCGCCCGGCTTTGGTGAAAGCCGCCCGGCTTTTGGGCTACTGTCCAGGAATTTCGCTTTTGATCGGTTTAGAACGGGGATCGATCGAAGGGCTTATCAAAGGCAACTAATCCAGCACTTCATAAGGTGAGGATGGCTGACTATGTTGTTTATAATCTTTGGGTTAATTTCGTAAGATTACCTAAAGTAATTAAATGTTATTTTCATGGATTATTAATGATTAATAATGCCTAAATGAAAATATTGTTGTCAATGAATAAAGGAGCATAATATACAAATTTAAGGATAAATTGTGTATGATTATGTAATATGAGTATATTGGCTTGATGAAGGGATTAACTATGAATATTATGTTGAAATATAATTTTAACTTCATATAAGGATATATGAGTGATTAAAGATTTTATTTTGTATATTGACATGAACTATATTTTCAATGGAAAATTTGTTTGAGAATTGTCTACATGACTATGAACTGAAATGAGATTTTGTTGGAATTTATCCGACTAGTATAATGATACTAGTCGGGGTTTTGGAATGAAATATGTTAGAATTGATCCAAGGTTTGGATTGTAAATTGTTGAGCCTTAAGTAGTCTTAAGAGATACTAAGGTGGATAAGTGATGCTAGGGGTAGTCCTTAAGGGATACCCAAGATAAAGTGAATAATAAATTGATCCTAGGAATAGGATTGGCCTACGGGTGTATTCGGTAGTCTTTAAGGATTAGCCGATAGAGTATTGGTAATTAGTAAGGACCATGGCCCTTCCCAACTCTAGAGAGTGGGGTTGGATAGCATGGACTTACATCGTGATCACGGGTTAGGGTGGAATCCGAACCGGAGACCTTACGAGGCTCCCGACAGCGGTAACACATAAGATAGGACCCCGAATGGACCTTACCTTCCTACGGGACGATGGGTATGAGTTCAGGGGCGGGATGTTGGACTCCGGCCCGAGAGCCCGGGGAGGCCTCGGAGAGCGGTGACAAGTCTCGTAAAGGATGATAAGACCTACGGGCGGAGTCGTGCTAACGACGGGTATAATGAAATATATGAAATGGGCCGTGTGCCGACAAATAAATAAATTTACTTATTATAGAGATAATAAGTGGGAAATATAAATTATCATTTATATTATGATATCACCCTATTTTGGAGGGTCTTAGAAGTTGAAACATTGATTATACTTGGTATAGTTGTCATTGTACTTGTCAAATGCTTCCAAGTACTGACCTCCCCTTCACGGGGGAGGCCACCTCACAGTTTCAGGTAGGGAGTAGAGCTTGCTACCAGTGCCCGTTGCCTCGGGAAGATCTAGGAAGGAAGACGTGGTTCGTGCTTCCTCCGTCCCTGTTTTAAAAACATTTAAATTAATGCTCATGGATATTTTTGAATGATTATTGGGGCTTGTATGCCCATGTTTGCCGGAGTGTGGCATAAACATTTGTATTAAACGTTTCCGCTGATTTCAATTGATTATTTTACATTATGTTTGTTTATGGATGTACTATTGTGAATGATATTCAAGACGCCTAGTATAGTATGGATGAGTTGGACTGCGGTTGACTATTCGTACTGTACGGCGGGTTGTTGACGTGTCCGGTAGGTCCGGGGCGTGACAATTTAGTTGGTATCAGAGCCTTAGTCCGTAAACTTCATAATGAAGCTTCAAAATTCCTTTTTGAAAATGATTTTGCAAACCATGAGCATAAAGTTTTGTACTTATAGAACTTTTGGTACTTGAGTTGCAAGGCCTCTAATTGTTAAGATGGTACCCTTAACAATTGGTATGGCGGTGATTTGAGCCAAAAGATGTCTTTAAGTACCTATCCGTCACTTGACAATTGATACGAGTCTAATGGCTCATTCTAAACTTCTTTCAGAAATGGAGCCAATCGGAAGAATCACTAGGAGGAACCCGACGGGCCGTGTACCGGGTGGATCCGAACGCGGCAGCCGGGGGTCCACCAGGGTGTCAAGGGGAAGGGGCCGTGGAGGCCAACAACAAACCGTGAGCGATGGCCACGTTGACACGGAGAGTGAGACTTATTGGTCCTATGAGGACTCAACCTATAGACCGGAAACCGAGCCGGTGGAGACCCCTTATGAAGGGGATGATGATGATGTTAGTGACGAGGAGCAAGATGGCTCCTTGGCAAGAATTGAAGCGCTGCTCCAACAATACCACCGAGAGCGCGAGGAGAGGAGGGAACGCCGAAGGCGCCGAGCGGGGCAACCTTCGGGTATGGCTTCAAGAGGAGGAAGCCACAATGCATCTAGAGTCCATGTGGAACCACATGGAGGTCGAAACGATGGAGGTCCAACCATAAGGATCTCCAAGTTCATCAAGGAAGCAAGAGACTTGGGGTGCAAACCCTTTGACGGAACCGGGGACATCTCGGTTGCCGCTCAATGGATCAAGAGGTTGAATGAGGCAGCCCTTGACATGCAAATCACGCCTAACCTTAAACTGAGAATAGCGGTAAGGTTGCTTGAGGGGATGGCATCCAAATGGTGGGATGGAACCAAGAGCAAGTATGGCGAGGGCGTTGTTTGGGAGGACTTCCAACGGGAGTTCTTTGCCCAATATTACTCCGACTTCGAGGTGAACAAGAAGGTGAGGGAATATACCCTCCTAACCCAAGGGGGAAACATGACAGTGAAGGAACTTGAGTACAAGTTCCGGGATCTCGCCGACTACATACCGGAGTATGCTTGTGACGAGAACCGAATGGTGAACCACTTTTGGGACGCTCTTGACTTGGAGATACGTGATAGGGCGACACAATTGCCTAACATGACTTTTGCCCAAGTAGTAGACCAAGCCTTGAAGGGCGAGAAACAGTGGGAAGAGAGGAAGAAAAGAGACGCCGAGGAGGCGAAGAAAAGAAAATGGGAGAACCATGGCCCTCAAGGTTCTAACAAGAAGGGGAACCACGGGGGAGGTGGCTCATTCAAGGCCCCTGCACCACCATCGAGGGCGAATCAAGGCCCAAGCGGGCAAGCCTCGAGGTCTCAAAACTCGGGAGTACCAAGGTGCAGCAACTGCAAGAAGCTTCACCACGGCAAGTGTCGCGATCCCCCGAGATGCTATCAATGCGGGGAGGTCGGGCACATGAAGGTGAGTTGCCCACAACTTGGGCGAGCCGTGGGTGCCGGACCAAGCAGTGGAACCATGGTGAGCAGGAACCGAACGGGAGCACCGAGTGCAAGCATGGGGCACGGTGGAGCTAGCACAAGCAATGCACCGTCCGTTAATCAAGGGAGGACCCAAGCGAGGGTCTATGCGATTACGGAGGCCGATGCACGTGCCAACCCGGACTCCGTTGCGGGTAAATTCATGAACCTTTGATGTTAAATTCTTGTGAACCTTTTAAATGTTGAGATGTATAAGTTATATGGCCAACCCCGCCTGTTTAAAGTTCAAAGGAGTGGACAGATATCTGCCTGGGGCGAAAGCCGCCCGGCTTTGACGAACGTCGCCCGACGTTTGTCTATGATTTATTACATAAATCCTACGGCGACCATAAGCCGCCCGACGTTGACGAAAGCCGCCCGGCTTTCGTGCTTGATTTTTGGTTAAATCATTCGGCGTATAAAAACCGGCCGCGTTTCGTAAAAACCGGCCGGCTTGTGTTCAGGAATTCCGGTATGGGGCACTGCTAACGAAAACCGGCCGGCATTCGTAAGAACCGGCCGGCTTTTATAATTGAAAAGTTGGAATTCCTTCGGCGACCGAAAACCGGCCGGCTTTGGCAAAAACCGGCCGGCTTACGTAACCAGCCATTCCGAGCCGAAGGCCAAGGTACGAAAACCGGCCGGCTTTCACGAAAAGCGGCCGGCTTTCCCTTATTGGTACACGGTGTTGATTTTTAGGTGGGAACCGGGATGGAATCGGGATGGGGCGTTAGCTGACGATCATCCAAACCATAGCCGGGGTACTCTATAACCTAAGAAATGAGTCTAATAAGTGGGGAGTGTGTCTTACATTGCTTATGAATGTAGAAACACTAAAGATTAACGGGAGAGACGCAAGAATCCTCATTGACACCGGGGCGCAACGATCATTCGTGAGTGAGGCGTTTGCCGAGGGATTCGAAGAACCACTTGTACCGATGGCTCAAGCCCTATTGGTATCCACACCTCTAGGGGAAGACATCGAGAGAGATAGCCACTATCCATCGTGTGAGGTGGAAGTGGAGGGCCACAACTTGACGTGTGATTTCGTACCGCTGAGTATGATTGAATTCGATGCAATCCTGGGGATGGATTGGCTTGAGAAGCATCATGCTAGGGTCGATTGCTACACAAAGATACTTGAACTCGAAGGCGATGAAGGGGTAACCTTACGCTTCGAGGGGGATCGGGCCAAATCCAATAGTTGTATCATATCCGCCGTAAGGGCTAGGAGTATGATGAGAAAGGGTTGCCACGCATATCTAGCATACGTGGTAGACAAAACAAAAGAAGAGACGAGCATTGATGATGTGAGGGTGGTATGCAAGTATCCGGATGTCTTTCCAAAGGACTTACCGGGACTTCCACCCGATAGGGAGATTGAATTTGTGATCGAGGTCGAGCCCGGCACCAAACCAATCTCCATACCGCCATACCGCATGGCACCCGCAGAACTTAATGAGTTGAAAACCCAATTGCAAGAGCTTTTGGATAACGGTTTCATTAGACCAAGTCACTCCCCGTGGGGAGCACCAGTCCTTTTTGTGAAGAAGAAGGATGGAACACTTCGAATGTGCATTGACTATCGTCAACTGAACAAGGTCACAATCAAGAATAGGTATCCTTTGCCTAGGATTGATGACTTGTTTGATCAACTACGAGGAGCAACTGTGTTCTCGAAGATTGACTTGAGGTCGGGGTACCACCAATTGAAGATCAAAGAGGATGACATACCGAAGAGTGCTTTCCGCACTAGGTATGGACTTTTTGAGTTCCTTGTTATGTCGTTTGGGTTGACAAACGCCCCGGCGGCATTCATGGACTTGATGAACCGAGTATTTCACAAATACTTGGACCGATTCGTGATTGTGTTCATAGATGACATCTTAATCTACTCAAAGAGTGAGGAAGAGCATGAGGAGCACTTGATACTCGTTCTCGAGACACTACGGGAGAAGCAACTCTATGCCAAGTTTTCTAAATGTGAATTTTGGCTTAAGGAGATTGGCTTTCTCGGGCATGTGGTTTCAGGATCGGGAATTGCGGTGGATAACAAGAAGATAGAAGCCATCACCGAATGGGAGAGGCCAAAGAATGGCAAGGAAATTCGTAGTTTCCTTGGATTGGTGGGTTACTACAGGAAGTTCGTGGAGAAGTTCTCCGTTTTGGCATCGCCATTGACAAAGCTCACTCGAAAAGGAGCTAAGTTTGTATGGGATGACAAATGTGAGAAGGGATTCACGGAATTAAAGGAGAGATTGACCGAGGCACCGGTACTTGCCTTACCCAAACAGGGTATGGGGTACGATGTCTATAGTGATGCTAGCATCCAAGGGTTTGGATGTGTGTTGATGCAAATGGGGAGGGTAATTGCCTATGCTTCACGACAGTTGAAGAAGCATGAGGTAAATTATCCTACTCATGACTTAGAGCTCGGGGCAGTGGTGTTTGCACTTAAGATATGGAGACATTATCTCTACGGGGAGACATGCCACATATACACTGACCACAAGAGCTTGAAGTACGTGTTTACTCAGAAAGAGTTGAACATGAGGCAAAGACGGTGGATGGAGTTGATAAAAGACTACCACCTGGTGATTGAGTACCATCCAGGCAAGGCCAATGTGGTGGCAGATGCCTTGAGCCGGAAGAGCTCATCTGGGGCATTGATAGCAAATTTGAGGGCATTAAGAGCCCAACTGGAGGTATCTAGCAATGGTGCCTTGTTGGCACGGTTTGAGGTGAGACCTACTTTGCTTGATGAGATCAAGAAGGGTCAGGAAACTGACGAAGAAATTATGAAGATCCGGGAGCGCATGCAAGCGGGACCGGTGGAGGACTTCAGGGAAAGAGATGACGGTCTCTTACTATTTCGTGACCGAGTGTGTGTACCGGCAGATGATGAGCTCCGAAAGTCCATCTTAGAGGAAGCTCATTCATCGGCCTATGCCATGCACCCAGGGGGCACGAAGATGTACCGTGACTTGAAAGAGAGTTACTGGTGGTCCGGTATGAAGAGGGAAATAGCCGAGTACATCAGTCGGTGCCTTATTTGCCAGCAAGTTAAGGCAGAACATCAGCATCCAGCGGGGTTATTGCAGCCACTTTCCATTCCAGAATGGAAATGGGAACACGTGACTATGGATTTTGTGGTAGGGCTACCACGAACTGTGAGGAACTATGATGCCGTATGGGTTGTGGTTGATAGGCTCACGAAGAGTGCACATTTTTTACCTATCAACACTACCTATGCACTTGAGAGATTAGCCAAATTGTATGTGGATGAGATCGTGAGGCTACATGGGGTTCCTATAACCATTGTATCCGACAGGGATCCACGATTCACATCACGATTCTGGCCGAAGTTCCAGGAGTCCATGGGAACGAAGTTGAAGTTCAGCACTGCTTTTCATCCCCAGACAGATGGGCAATCCGAGAGGGTTATACAGATTTTGGAGGATATGTTGAGAGCTTGTGCATTGGAGTTCCAAGGAAGTTGGGACAACCATTTAGCACTTGTTGAGTTTGCCTATAACAACAGTTATCAGGCAAGTATCGGCATGCCTCCATACGAAGCATTGTATGGGAGGAAATGTCGTACACCGTTGTGTTGGGATGAGGTTGGCATGGCCAAGCTCGAAAGCACGGAATTGGTAGAGATCACCAAGTCAAAGGTGAAGCTGATTCGGGAGAGGCTTAAGGCGGCCCAGGATAGACAGAAGAGCTATGCCGATAAGCGCCGGAGAGCCTTGGAATTTCAGGTGGGAGATGAGGTATTCTTGAAAGTTTCACCTTGGAAAGGAATCATCCGGTTCCAAAGCCGAGGGAAACTTAACCCACGATACATTGGGCCATTTGTGATTCTTGAAAGAATCGGGGCCGTGGCATACCGATTACAGTTGACTCCAGAATTGGAGAAGATACATAACGTGTTCCACGTGTCTATGCTAAAGAAATATGTACCGGATCCGTCTCACATATTAGAGAAACCGCCTGTGGAGATACGTGAAGACTTGAACTACGCCGTTCGACCGGTAAGGATACTTGATAGGCAAGTAAAGAAGTTGAGGAGCAAGAAAGTTCCAATGGTTAAAATCCTTTGGAAAAGTGACCGAGTTGAGGAAGAAACTTGGGAAACGGAAGCCTTAATAAAGGATCAATATGCATTTCTGTTTGAGTAAGCATTTGTGAATTTCGGGGACGAAATTCCCGTTAAGGGGGGTGAACTTGTGACACCGCACCCGAATGTACTTGAATTTGAAAGTGGATATGTATTTGATTTTTTCGAGCGAATAAATTGTGTATTGATTGGTACATTTAATTAATGTGCGATTAATTAAATTATTTATCGAGCCCATAATAATGGGAATGAGTTGCCAAATATTTAGTTGGGTATCATAATAATTATAGCAGCCCAATAAAGTGCCAACCAAAGTTGATAAAGATATTTGGACAACCCGAGTGCTATTTTGGCCCAACCTACCGAAAATAGCAGGAATAATTGGGAGGGACTTCCTACACTCACTTGGGGTATCCCACCAGTCAAATAACTCCCCAAATAATGGGGAGGAGACAAGAAAATAAGATAGGGGCGGACTATTAGGGAGAGGGGATGGCTCAAGACAAAGCCACACCCCTATGTCCTATCATTGGCATTATCTCTTGCCTTTGATTGAGAGAGAACACCTCCCTTGGTCATTCTACACCATACGCACGAGAGAGGAAGGGGAAGAGGCCTGGGGATAGTTCTAGCTTGGAGGAAGCAAGAAGAGAGGAGAAAGACTAGTCTTTGAGGTAAGAACTCAACAAATACTCTCTACCTAGTGTTAACCTTGTATGATTTTTAAGAAATCATACGATGGATTAAACATGAAGTTTTACACGTTTAAAAGTGTATAAGATTGTTATAAAGTGGTGGTATTTAACTTAGAAGAGTCGTGAAATCGATAGGAGTTGAAACCACCGGAAACCGCCACTCCCAAGGAGCTGCTCGTAGCTGCAGACTACGAAAACCGCCCGGCTTTGGTGAAAGCCGCCCGGCTTTTGGGCTACTGTCCAGGAATTTCGCTTTTGATCGGTTTAGAACGGGGATCGATCGAAGGGCTTATCAAAGGCAACTAATCCAGCACTTCATAAGGTGAGGATGGCTGACTATGTTGTTTATAATCTTTGGGTTAATTTCGTAAGATTACCTAAAGTAATTAAATGTTATTTTCATGGATTATTAATGATTAATAATGCCTAAATGAAAATATTGTTGTCAATGAATAAAGGAGCATAATATACAAATTTAAGGATAAATTGTGTATGATTATGTAATATGAGTATATTGGCTTGATGAAGGGATTAACTATGAATATTATGTTGAAATATAATTTTAACTTCATATAAGGATATATGAGTGATTAAAGATTTTATTTTGTATATTGACATGAACTATATTTTCAATGGAAAATTTGTTTGAGAATTGTCTACATGACTATGAACTGAAATGAGATTTTGTTGGAATTTATCCGACTAGTATAATGATACTAGTCGGGGTTTTGGAATGAAATATGTTAGAATTGATCCAAGGTTTGGATTGTAAATTGTTGAGCCTTAAGTAGTCTTAAGAGATACTAAGGTGGATAAGTGATGCTAGGGGTAGTCCTTAAGGGATACCCAAGATAAAGTGAATAATAAATTGATCCTAGGAATAGGATTGGCCTACGGGTGTATTCGGTAGTCTTTAAGGATTAGCCGATAGAGTATTGGTAATTAGTAAGGACCATGGCCCTTCCCAACTCTAGAGAGTGGGGTTGGATAGCATGGACTTACATCGTGATCACGGGTTAGGGTGGAATCCGAACCGGAGACCTTACGAGGCTCCCGACAGCGGTAACACATAAGATAGGACCCCGAATGGACCTTACCTTCCTACGGGACGATGGGTATGAGTTCAGGGGCGGGATGTTGGACTCCGGCCCGAGAGCCCGGGGAGGCCTCAGAGAGCGGTGACAAGTCTCGTAAAGGATGATAAGACCTACGGGCGGAGTCGTGCTAACGACGGGTATAATGAAATATATGAAATGGGCCGTGTGCCGACAAATAAATAAATTTACTTATTATAGAGATAATAAGTGGGAAATATAAATTATCATTTATATTATGATATCACCCTATTTTGGAGGGTCTTAGAAGTTGAAACATTGATTATACTTGGTATAGTTGTCATTGTACTTGTCAAATGCTTCCAAGTACTGACCTCCCCTTCACGGGGGAGGCCACCTCACAGTTTCAGGTAGGGAGTAGAGCTTGCTACCAGTGCCCGTTGCCTCGGGAAGATCTAGGAAGGAAGACGTGGTTCGTGCTTCCTCCGTCCCTGTTTTAAAAACATTTAAATTAATGCTCATGGATATTTTTGAATGATTATTGGGGCTTGTATGCCCATGTTTGCCGGAGTGTGGCATAAACATTTGTATTAAACGTTTCCGCTGATTTCAATTGATTATTTTACATTATGTTTGTTTATGGATGTACTATTGTGAATGATATTCAAGACGCCTAGTATAGTATGGATGAGTTGGACTGCGGTTGACTATTCGTACTGTACGGCGGGTTGTTGACGTGTCCGGTAGGTCCGGGGCGTGACAAAGATGACGCGGAGAAGACTGCTTTCATGACCCCGGAGGGAATTTTCTGCTACCTCGTCATGGCCTTCGGGCTCAAGAATTCCGGCGCCACTTACACAAGAATGGTAGCCCGGATTTTTAGAGCAGTCCTAGGCCAGACGATGGAAGCATACGTCGACGACATGATCGTCAAGAGCAAACAATCCACAACCCATGCCGACGACCTCCGGGGCATCTTCGAAATCATGAAGAAATACAACCTCCGGCTCAACCCGAAGAAGTGCACCTTCGGCGTCCAGGGAGGTAAATTTCTGGGGTACCTGGTCAGCCGAAGGGGCATTGAAGTAAACCCGGAGAAGATACAGGCCATTATCAACATGGAGCCACCCCGCAACATAAAGGAGGTACAACGGCTGACGGGACGCCTCGCGGCCCTGAACCGTTTCCTCTCAAAATCCGCTGAGAAGTCTCTCCCCTTTTTCCAAATAATGAGGAAGGCCACCAGCTTCAAATGGACGACGGAGTGCCAACAAGCCTTTGAAGAGCTAAAACAATATCTCGCCTCCCCACCCGTCCTGTCCAAGCCCCAACCCGGCAAGACACTCTTCCTTTATTTAGGAGTGAGCACGTCGCCCGTCAGCTCTGTACTCATCAGAGAGGATGACGGGGTACAAAAAGCAATATTCTACGTCAGCAAGACACTGCGGGAGGCCGAGCTCAGGTACTCTCCCATTGAGAAGACGGTGTTGGCCATCGTCCACACGGTGAAAAAGCTGGGGCACTATTTCCAGGCTCACCCGTCCATGTCCTCACGCATCAGCCGTTGGGCGCCCTCATGAGGAGCCCAACCAGCTCCCCAAGGATGATCAAGTGGGCAATATTCTTGAGCCAGTACCAGATTGAGATCAAGCCGAGGCCATCCATCAAAGGGCAAGCCTTAGCTGACTTTGTCACCGAGTGCACGGCGAGGGAGACGGCCGTTACCACCACAGGAGCTGAACTGGACGAAGCCTGGACCCTCTACACGGACGGGTCCTCGGCCACCAAAGCTTGTGGGGGCGGCGGCGTCCTCATCTCCCCGGAAGGTTTCAGAGCATACTATGCCATACGCTTCAATTTCAAAGTATCCAACAATGAGGCTGAGTACGAAGCGCTCCTCAGCGGGCTCAGGCTAGCCGCTGGCCTCAAAGCACGCCACATCAGAATCAAATGCGACTCCAAACTCGTAGTGAACCAGATGGAGGGCTCCTACGAGGCCAAAGAAGGGAGAATGAAGCAATACAAGGAGGCCGCTGCGGAATTGCTCAAGGCGTTCGATACCTACGAGATCACTCAGATCCCAAGGGCGGAGAACGCCGAGGCCGACATACTCTCCAAACTCAGCTCCGACACCCCCGAGCACATCTCCAAGATAGCGAAGGTGGAGGAGTTGAGCATGTCAAGCATTCACGCTAGCCCCATACTCTCCATACAACACCAGCCGGAGGACTGGATCACTGACATCGCAACCTACATCACCTCCGGCACGCTACCAGAAGACGAGGAGAGGGCCAAACTAGCCAAGCTCAGGGCTCCAAGCTATGTCATTGAGGGTGACAAGCTCTACAAGAGATCATATAATGGCACCCTCCTCCGGTGCCTACACCAGAACGAGGCCGAAGTAGCCATGGAAGAAGTCCACTGCGGTGTATGCTCATCACACCATGGACCTTTCAGCATGTCGCGCCACCTCGTCGTCCAAGGCTACTTCTGGCTGACGATGGCGCGCGATTGTGCTGAGGTCGCCCTCAAATGCACCGCATGTCAACACTATCAAAGGACACCTGGCCGACCAGCCGTCAACTACGCCCCGGTCAGCACTGCCATCCCATTCTCCAGATGGGGCATCGACCTCGTCGGCCCACTACCAAGAGCTGCGGGCAACAACAGATACATCATCGTCGCCATTGATTACTTCACCAAATGGGTCGAAGCCGAACCACTCGCAAGCATCACCGGAGCGCGGTGTCGAAAGTTTGTCTACAAGAACATCCTCACCCGCTTCGGCGTGCCTTAGGAGATCATATCGGACAACGGCACCCAGTTTGAGGCCGAACCATTCCAAAGCCTCCTTCAAGAATGGGGTATCAAGCACCGTTTCTCCTCCGTTGCCTACCCTCAGGCAAACGGGCAGGTTGAGAACGCCAACAGAACCATCTTGGAGGGGCTAAAGAAGAAGCTTGAAGAAGAGGGCGGAAGTTGGGTCGACGAGCTCCCCAACGTCCTATGGTCCTACCGCACTACGCCGAGGAGGGCCACCGGGGAGACACCATTCTTCCTCTGTTACGGCTTCGAAGCCAAGGCTCCCACTGAAGTAACACTTCCTAGCCGACGGGTCACACATTACGACCCCGAGGCCAACGAAGAGACCATGAAGGTGGACCTGCACCTCATAGACGAGAGGCGGGAGATGGCCTACCTCAGAACGGAGAACTACAGACGACAAGTCAAATCCTACTACGACGCCAAGGTCCGCTCCCGCGAATTCCAAGTAGGGGACTACGTCCTCCGCCGAAGGGAAGCAAGCAAGTTGACGGAAGGAGGAAAGCTCGCCGTCAAATATGAAGGGCCTTACATCATCAGCGCCGTCATAAAAGCCGGCACCTATAGACTAAAGAACCCTAATGGGTCAGATGTACCACGGTTGTGGAATGTACACCATCTGGTGAAATTTTACCAATGACTCGAGAAGTGGTGAAGCGGGCAACGTCCCCCACCCCTCGGCTTATTGGTTGAATAGGACACCCTCGGCCTAGCGCCACTTATTGAATAAAAATCATGTTTCAATCCATTCTTTCAAAGGAAAAACAAAAGAACGCATCGGCCTAAGCGGTGATAACACCCAGGACCGATGCGACCTAAAGTCGTCGCAATAAACGACGCACCCAAAGCCGTTGCAATAAACAACGCACCCTAAGCCGTCGCAATAAACGACGCACCCAAAGCCGTTGCAATACACAACGCACCTAAGGCCGTTGCGATCCACAACGCGCCTACAAAGCCGTTGCATAGACAACGCACCCAAATATCGTATCGGCACAAGCGGTGGAACACCCAAATCGGCCGGCGATATGCAGGACGAAGGACCTGTGTGCATGGTCCGACGTCTTCAAACGGAGAAGCATACCGCGTCGTCCGCGCGGAAACCGCAGGACGACAGGCCTGAATTAAGGCTGAGGTTACAAAAACTCCACCCGTCAGTAAAATTTTGCTCAGGACCACAAAGGGCGGCCGTCAAAAGACGATGCCTAGTCCGGTCCCTCGTCGCCGATAGACGTGGAAAGGCCTAAAAAGATGCCACTGACAACACCAAGCCGAGGGCGTATTTACTCCCTCGCACTAATTCACGCGAAAAGCGTAGCGGACAAACTACCGCACATGGACGAAGGGACAGTAACCCTTCGGCCAACCTAAAAAAAAAAAAAAAAAGAGGGGAAGCCGACGGACCGCGCACATCGCCGGCCTCGAGCATAAAATAAAATCCCCACAAAACCAAGCCTCAAAATCGGCTAAGTACATATCAGGATCACCAAACAGGAACAACGAGGTACACGCTTCGGCCTCAACCACAACCTCGCAAGATGGAACCACTTCGGCTCCAATTATATAAAACCACATTCTATGGCTAGAACGATGGGTCGCATCGTCTCTAAGTGGCAAAACCCAGGTGACGAACCAAAGCAAAACACCTACGTCAAGGCAAGTCCCACTGAAGTGATGTTGCGCTACCACTGGGTATCGCTTCGTCCACAACACCTCAAGACTAAGCCCCAAAAACTTGAGAGACTCAGAAGAAATCTGTTAAGGCAAATACAGGAATTCACTAAGGGACGATGAGGCGCATCGTCCCTAAGGACAGCAAAGGCAAAAAGATCGCTACGTCTCAGTTAAGAGACGCCAACGTCCTCAAAACAGAGCCTTGACACCTAGAAAATTTTACAAGAGCAAAAATACTTAACTACAAAGACGAGGAGGGAATCATGGTGACAAAAAGATTGTCATTAATAGATGCAAAGATACAAAAGGTGGGCGCTTCGGCCATTACATGCACTACGGCCATTACATGGACTTCGGTGCTAGAGTTACAAAATCTAATAAAGCTAAGTACAAACTACGATGCCTCATCGGCTTGCTCCTTGCTCTGGCCGGCGTCCTCCCCCGTCACCACTATTGGTTTCGGCGTCATCATCTCCATCGGCCTTAGAGTCAGCAGGTCCTTCGAGCAGATAGTCATCACTGTCGCTCCACGACTCTTCCCCCTCGTCCGAACTAAGGATGGGAGGCTGCCTCTCCGACGGGGGGAGCTTCATATCCTCATCAGGATTCTTCATTCGCCGAGGGAGACTCAAACCTCTCGGCCTCATCTTCCGGAAGCGACGGCGAAGCTTCCTATAAATTAGCCTCTGCATCCTGTACTGGCCGCAATCGTAATAGGCCTTCATCTCGTCCATCCAGAAATCTTGGCCGGAGGGATCTTTCGTCGTCCAATCTTCGAGCCTCTCAGCAACCACCTTATAGCAGAAAGGAAGCTGGTCTTCGGCTTTCCATCCCTCGGCCATGAAGTCGGCTACGGCCTTCTCAGAAGCCTTTTCGGCCTCAGCCTTAAGCCGCTCCGCCTCCTCGTCTCTCTTCAGAGCAACATCAGCAGCTTCCGCGGCTTTCCTCCGAGCCGCCTCGGCCTCATCAAGCCGGAGCTGTAGGAGCCTCATCTCATCATCCACAGCCTTGGCCTTGTCCCTGAGATCCTGGAGAGCCTCATCGGCCGAAGCAGCCTTAGCCTCCACTCTCTTGAGCCGCTCAATCTCGGCCTCCTGTCTCCAGTGCTGTTCCCGCAGCATCAAGACACCCTGGACGAAGCAAAATTTAAAATCAAAGGGAAGAAACCAAAGCAAAGGAAAAATTACAAGGGAAGATAAGATATCTTACCTGGACGACGTAGTCCAGCCCCCCTTCGTACAAATGGACATGCTTGCCTTGCCGGCTGAGATACTGCCGGTCATACTCAGGCATAGCCTGAGCAAGCACATCGTCACCACTGACGGTTTCATTAAAAAGCCCGCCCTTCACAGGATAGCGTACGGTGACCTCGTACGTCCCCTTGGCCAAAGCCTCCTCTAAGCGGGCAGCAGCGGCCGAAGAAGGAACCGCGCGCGAGGCCGTGGCGACCATGGCCGAGGAAGGCCCCTCATTCAGATCTACCAGGGGAAGAGCCTTGGACGGAGCAGCCTCAGCAATTGGGGCGGAGGAAGCACCGGCCCCATCATCATTCTTCGCCTTCTTCGGGGCTTGGACCACATTCAGGCCGGCTTCGGCCAGAGTCTTTTGGCCCTCTTCGGCCGGCCTCTTGCTCTTCTTCTTGGGGGCAGGTTTCTTAACGGCCTCAGGACCCCCTTGAGAACCGCCCACAGACTTCTTTGCTGCCTCGGCAGCTTGAGCGGCTTTCAACTCCGCATCGGCCTTCTTTGCGGCCCGGGCCATGAAAGACATCCGATCCATAACGAAGCCTGCACAAAAATACACAAGGGTTAGCAAAGGAAAACGAAACATCATGAAAATATAAAGAAAGGAGGTCAACCTTCGGCCTCAGCCGGCACGCCTAGACGGCGCCCGTCGGCTTGCTCGTAAGACCCCACCATCTTCGGCCAAAGATCATCATCGACGTTGCCAGGACAATAATATCTCACAAAGCCGAGGGCGGCCATCCGGTACTCAGTAATATACTTCTTGATGCTCCTCGGCCCTCCCTTAATAAAGGCCTCCACCTGGTTGCTTATTTCAGCACTCCATGGGGGGGAATGCAACTGGAAGAGGCCGTTGTGGCCGTTGGAAGGAAAGAAGCCACCCTGACCCAGAGTGACGAACACAAACTTGGCTTTCCAGCCATGGATGGACGTAGGGAGGTCCGTGAACGTCCTCCTCCCACTAATCTGCTGAAGGGTCGCATACCCAGCACAATTCTGGTGGCTCCCTCGGCCTATCCAGAACAAGTTCATAAAAAGGGCAGTCGTCGGCGAAATCTCCAACTCTTTACACCGGATCAAGAAGCCGATGATGAGCGAAAAGCTGTTGGGAGTCAATAGGGCCGGAGGGAGCTCCACCATGTCAAGATACTCTTTGATGAAGGGATGAAGAGGGAATCTCAAACCCTTGGCGAAACTCATTGGATATACACCAAAATAGCCCAAAGGCGGGTTTAGAACATGATCTGACGGCAAGGGGGCTCTAACACGGCCGTAGGGACCAACGTACAGCTGTGCAACATGGTACTCGCCGAGGGACCCCTCCGGCCGAATAATGTAAAGGTTGCTGAGATCTAACTGTGAAAACCCTTGGGGCACCCCCTCACGCCTTTTCCGCCGATACGATTTCTTCGTCTTGGGAGCTGAGGGGCCTACCCCCGCTACGGACGATATCGGCGGAGGGCAAGGAACGTTGGCAGAAAAGGGCGCCTCATCCCCCCTCAGAGGCGAGCTAGATGACGCCTCGTCTTCACCAGAATGATGCGCTCCCGCATCGGCACTCATTCTCTCCTCATCTACGGAGGTGTGGTAGTCAGCTGTATTCTCCATCTCAGCTTCGAATGCTTCCACTATCCGAAGATCAACTCTAGGGGACGTATCGTCCTCGTCAAAGGGCCAGTCCTCTTCGTCCAACGAAGCTGTTAAGTCAAGGGGGGAGGGAGCGCTACGGCCGTCAGGAAACGGCATAACATCTAAAACCTAATCCTAAGGGCGGTTCTCGGATCAAAGTGAGTTCTCCTACAAACACTAGATCTAACCCCCTAGGAAGCAAAGTATGAGAAAAAAGCAAAGAACAAGGAAGAACTGACCTTTGAAGATATGAAGGTCTGGGAAAAGGCTGATGAAGACTTGAAGGAACACACCGGTACTTTCTCTCTCTAGAAAATTGGGCAGCAATTCGACAACAGCAAAAGCACAAATGAGGTATCACCTCGGAGTTGAGGGGTATTTATAGGCACCCCTCCAACGGTCACTACACGTGGCAATCTCCAATTGGCCACCTCAACGGCGCCTCCCCTAGAACCAATAAGCACCTGTCTTTTCACATTCTACTCTAGGGCCACCGCTACGGCCCAACAGGCCCCGAGACTAGGGTAGGCACCGGCCTACTCACTCAAAACCAAGGAGAAACTCGCTACGGCCCAATTTTACCAAAGACATGGCCACATCAGCAAAACACGCTACGGCCCCAAAGCAACCCCAAGAACCACATGTACCGCTACGTCTACTCACGCGCACATCGTTTGATGATGACCCTGGTATTGCGGCCTTCGTCCAAGGGTTCTCCCACAGGGTTACCTTGGACAGGTTCGCCTAAGGGTTGGACTCACGACTAACGCATGGAGCACCGTATCGGCTCGAGAACATCATGACTCCCTTGTGCCTCGAAAATTCTTCGCCCAAAGGAGTGGGGGACTGGGGGACTGTATCGGCTACAAGAAAGGAAACAACATAAAACGGGAGCGCAACGCCCTTAAGTGCAAAAAGGGTGCGCTACGGCTCACCAATTAGCCACGATTCACCTCAATGACATTGCGGATCGCATCGGCTACAGAACCCAAAAATTTAAAACACAAATACAAAATACAGCGCGCAACGACTACGTACATTGGGGGACTGCGTCGGCTCACTAAAGCAAGAATGCACAAGTCAAAAGCGCTACGGCCGCATAACAGATCAAAAGCATGCGGCTCGCATCGTCCTCATAGACGAGATCAAATATCTTCGCTTCATAAAACTATATCACCACAACGGCAAGAAGTACGTGGGGACCTCTTCGGCCCCAGCAAAATGGAAATAAGACAGGCCAATTTCTCCATAATTCACATCTACTAGAAAGAAAAAGCGCGCCGCATCGTCCTCGAAATACTTTCCACGAGGAGCGCATCGGCCCGCACCAAGGTTACGAATCCTCAAGCGCGCTTCGTCTACATCGGATGAGGAAACCGCTTCATCCAAAAAACAAAAGCAGAACCGCTTCGGCCACCGAGCGCCCCGGGCACACGCAGCAGCCAGCCGGAATGGAACAAGTACTCCCTTTCGCTTCGGCTTCGCCTCAGCTCAGAGAGTGGGGGACTCCTGATAGAGTATATGGGCCTGGACCCCATGGCCCACATACTCAAGTCAACGATGACCAGAAGAACACCCACGTGGCCCCTTCGGCCAGTGGGGTCCGCATCGGCCAGAGACCCAACCGGCCCAGGAAACACGCACTGGGCTTCCGGGTCCGCATCGGCCCATGGACCGCATCGGCCATGGGGCCGCGTCGGCCAAAGACACCGCATCGGCCAGACTTCGGCCGGGCAGAATGCATCTCTCTACTTTATTTACTAAGTACTGTACACAGCCCATTAGTGGCCCTATTTTGCCTAAAGAAGGCATGATTATTGTAATGGACCTCCTAAGCCCATGGCTAGGAGCCCAAATCCACATTTTTACCTATAAATAGACCCCTTGGGGCTAGTTATAGGGGGTTGAGAAATACAATCACTCACTTTCTCTCTCTAGCTCTCACTTCTCTCTAGAATTAATACTCTATCATATTGCTTTGTCAAAGGTGATTAACTCAGAGTCTCGGCCAAGAGAGGATGGTTGCATGTGATCCTTTTGTTATCTTGTACCCCTGCTGAATGTTATTTTATTAATTTAAAGCACTTTGACGATAAAAAAAATATATAATCTGGGGCCTAGTATATTAAAAGAATAACAAAAATATCAGCTGGCCGAATGGAAAAATAATATGGGCCAGTGCCAGCCCATTGGGCAGACCAAATCAAAGAAAAATCTTCCCTTTCTCCCAACTAGTAATTCACCCGTGCGATGCACGGTTTATAATTGTATTTCCAAATATATCGCGGCGAACAATAAAAAACATGTAATTATCTGACAACAAAATGTAAGATGTTGTAATAATGATATAACTTCAACACGAACACGTAGATGAATGACAAAAAAGATAAACGTAGGTTGGCACACATAATATTATAATTACATATAAAGTACTAAGTATTGGTGAAACGGTGGGAATTAAAAGAAACAAAAACAATAACATTAGATAAATGTATACTCCCTCCGTCCCGAAATTAAGTTCTCAGTTTCACTTCACACAGATTAACACAGATAAATGAATGTATACTCATTCATTTGACTTAACTGTAGAGTGCACTGTTTTGCACTGTTCAAACACTGTTTGACACTGTTTGGACATTGTTTGGCACTGTTTGATGTAGATTTCTTTGCCAAATAAGGAAATTTTTGAAGTATGAAGTTAATTTAGGAACTGCCCAAAAAGGAAAGTGAAAAGTTAATTTTGGGACGGAGGGAGTATAATGCAATGCTACACGTTGTTGAACACTTGTTTGAACACGACATTTTGAGTCACATTTGTGGTCCCTTTATCTTTGTCACAAATTAAAATTTCCAAACCATGAGGATTGATACCGCAACATACTAAAAAAAACATTTTTCTTAGTAAGTAGTATAAATAATACATTAATAAAATCACATTTACAAACAGTAACCGTAATATATGAAATAACTATCAAAATTATTTATCTATAAAATGACAAAAACGTTATCCTTTTATTATTCTCAAAACAAAATAACCGTTTTGTTGTAAACTCCTGAGAATGACAAGTGTGAATTGTTCATCCTTGTCATCAGGACACTAATCCAATTTCCATCCTTGTAATAAACAGATGGCTAGGTTTAATGTTGCCAGCATATTATGTAGAATGATTCTTTGATGATTCATCACCAAGCTCCATCAGTATAAATAGGGGTTTGGTGATGCCTTGTAAATGTACTTACTTAGAAACTCAGAAATTATCAGTTATATTAAGAAGAAGTGATTTAGAGGTTATTATCAATATATCTATCTTTCAAGTTTGGTGTTCATCTTCTTCATTTCACAACACGTTATCAGCACGAATCTGCTCAAAAATTCTTCAAGAAATCATCCTCTCCTGCAGATATGAATCACACAAGTGATAAAGAGCTATGTTTGATAGACAGCGCCACAACGCACACCATTTTGAGGAATAAAATCTATTTTTCTCAAATGACTTTAGTTGAGGCTAAAGTCAATACTATATCAGGTGTTGCGAAGCTCATTGAAGGCTCTGGGAAAGCATATGTGATGCTCCCTAACGGGACAAAAATAATTATAAATGACGCTCTATACTCCAGCAAATCGCGGAGAAATCTATTGAGTTTTAAAGATATGCGTCAAAATGGTTATCACATTGAAACCATGAATGAAAACCAAAAGGAATATCTTTGTCTTACGACAACTAAATCTGGCACTAAATGTATTTGTGAAAAATTGCCAGCATATTCCTCAGGACTATATTTCACTTATATTAGTCCATTTGAAATAAATTTGGTTTCTAACGCAAAGTTAGATGATCAGAAAACATTCATGTTGTGGCATGACCGTTTAGGTCACCCAGGCCATGTAATGATGCATAAAATCATTAAGACTTCACTTGGACACCCATTAAAGAATATCAGGGTTCCATTATCAAGTGATTTTCCTTGTAATGCCTGTTCTCTTGGCAAAATGATCATCAGGCCTTCTAAGACCAAAATTGCAACTGAATCACCTGCATTTTTAGAAAGGATTCAAGGAGATATTTGTGGGCCGATTGCCCCTCCATGTGGACCATTTCGATATTTTATGGTGTTGATTGATGCTTCAACACGTTGGTCACATGTAAGTCTTTTATCGACTAGAAATTTAGCATTTGCTAAACTCCTTGCTCAAATCATACGATTACGAGCTCATTTTCCGGATCATTCTATAAAAAGAATCCGACTTGATAATGCAGGAGAATTTACTTCCCAATCATTTAACGACTATTGTATGTCGATTGGGATTGATGTGGAGCACCCTGTTGCTCATGTCCATACACAAAATGGTCTTGCTGAATCTTTGATTAAACGAATACAATTAATCGCTAGACCATTATTAATGAAGTGTAATTTACCTTCATCAGCTTGGGGACATGCTATTTTGCATGCAGCAAATTTAATTCGGCTTAGACCGACTGCATATCATGAATATTCCCCAATGCAATTAGTTACTGGACAAGAGCCAAACTTAGCACACATAAAAATATTTGGTTGTGCTGTTTATGTTCCGATTGCTCCACCGCATCGTACAAAAATGGGTCCTCAAAGAAGGTTGGGAATTTACGTTGGATTTGAATCTCCCTCAATAATCAAATATCTTGAACCGATGACTGGTGACTTATTCACCGCACGGTTCGCTGACTGTCATTTCAATGAGACAGTATTCCCAACCTTAGGGGGAGAAACTAATAAATCGGACCCAAGTACGAAAGAAATAACATGGAATGCAACAGGATTATCACACCTTGATTCTAGATCAAATATATGTGAGCAAGAGGTGCAAAAGATAATCCATTTACAAAATGTTGCAAATCAGTTGCCTGATGCATTCACAGACACAAAGAAAGTGACAAAGTCACATATTCCTGCTATGAATGCCCCTGCCAGAATTGAAATTCCAGCGGAGAATTCTGAAAAATCTCTCGCAAATGATTCTTCTATACGCAAAAAGCGTGGCAGGCCACTTGGATCAAAAGACATAAAACCAAGAAAGACTAAAAGGCAGGAATTGATCTGTGATGCCAAAGATGTTCATCCTTCTGAACAAGAAAATGAACAATTTGAAAATACTGGCATAGAAAATGATATTGACAAAACAAACATCTCAAATAATGATTCAACTTCCTTAAATGAGGAAGATATTCCAGATACTGATAGAAACGTTGATAATTATGAAATTTCAATAAATTACGTTTCTACTGGAATGCAATGGAATCGAAAAAATATTGATATTAATGAGATATTTGTCTATGCCGTTGCCACAAATGTTATGAATGAAAACAATGACAATGAACCAACATCAATAGAAGAATGTCGGAAACGACACGATTGGCCAAAATGGAATGAAGCTTTTCAGGCTGAATTAAAATCACTTGAAAAACGTGATGTTTTTGGACCGATAGTCCCTACGCCAAAAGGCGTAAAACCTGTGGGTTTTAAATGGGTATTTGTGCGTAAACGCAATGAAAAGAATGAAATTGTTAGATATAAAGCCCGACTTGTTGCCCAAGGTTTTTCTCAAATGCCGGGAATTGATTATGAAGAAACCTATTCTCCAGTAGTGGATGCAACTACATTAAGGTTTCTCATTGGCATGTCTGTTTTTGAAAGGCTGCAAATGCGCCTAATGGATGTAGTGACCGCATATTTATACGGTTCACTTGATACAGACATTTACATGAAAGTTCCCGGTGGGTTTAAAATGCCTGAAGCTTATAGCTCGAAACCTCGAGACATGTTTTCCATTAAATTACAAAAGTCATTGTATGGACTAAAACAATCTGGACGAATGTGGTATAATCGTCTCAGTGAATATCTTCTCAAAGAAGGATATAAGAATGACCCAATTAGTCCATGTGTTTTCATTCGGCGATCAAATTTTGGATTCGCCATAATTGCAGTATATGTTGATGACTTAAACATTATTGGAACTCCCGATGAAATTGAAAATACTGCAAAATATCTTATGAAAGAATTTGAAATGAAAGATCTCGGGAGAACCAAATTTTGTCTCGGGCTTCAAATTGAGCATTTGAAGAATGGAATTTTCATCCACCAATCCAATTACACCGAGAAAGTGTTGAAGAGATTCTATATGGACAAAGCTCATCCTTTGACTTCACCAATGGTCATTCGATCTCTCAACATACACGATGATCCATTCCGTCCCCGAGAAGACGACGAAGAAATACTCGGTCCCGAAGTACCATATCTGAGTGCTATTGGAGCTTTAATGTATTTAGCTAATAATACTAGACCAGATATTGCATTTTCTGTAAATTTATTAGCTAGGTACAGTTCATGCCCAACAAGACGTCATTGGAACGGGATCAAACACATATTCCGTTATCTCCGTGGTACAGTTGATCTCGGCCTATTCTACCACAAAGATGCAAAAGCTTCTTTAATCGGATATGCAGACGCTGGATACTTATCAGATCCTCAAAAGGCAAAATCACAAACCGGGTACGTATTTACTTATGGTAATACCGCAATCTCTTGGAGATCTATGAAACAGACGTTGACAGCTACATCATCAAATCATTCGGAGTTAATTGCACTTTATGAAACCGGGAGGGAATGCGTGTGGCTGCGATCTATGATTCAACACATCCAAAATGAATGCGATATAAAGCCTATTACTTGTCACCCGACAGTGATCTACGAAGACAACACTGCGTGCATAGCTCAGATTAAAGAAGGCTACATCAAAGGTGACAGAACAAAACACATATCACCAAAATTCTTCTCTACTCATGATCTGGAGAAAGAAGGGACGATCAACATTCAACAAATCAGATCCAGTGAAAATCCAGCCGATCTCTTCACCAAATCTTTACCCCCGAAGAAGTTCATGGAACTTGTACAGAAAATCGGCATGCGACGTCTTCATAATTTATACTAAATTCAGGGGGAGTATTTGAATGCACTGCACTCTTTTTCCCTTCATCAGGTTTTTATCCCACTGGGTTTTTCCTGATAAGGTTTTTAACGAGACAGTACATCCAAATACAATGACATTATAAGTCGTAATTTTTACCCCTTAATTTCACAACAAGTTTTTAAATAACAAATAACTATTCAAGGATGAACATTCAAGGGGGAGTGTTGTAAACTCCTGAGAATGACAAGTGTGAATTGTTCATCCTTGTCATCAGGACACTAATCCAATTTCCATCCTTGTAATAAACAGATGGCTAGGTTTAATGTTGCCAGCATATTATGTAGAATGATTCTTTGATGATTCATCACCAAGCTCCATCAGTATAAATAGGGGTTTGGTGATGCCTTGTAAATGTACTTACTTAGAAACTCAGAAATTATCAGTTATATTAAGAAGAAGTGATTTAGAGGTTATTATCAATATATCTATCTTTCAAGTTTGGTGTTCATCTTCTTCATTTCACAACACGTTTCGTTTTATTGTATAAATCAGTTTACAGGACTACTGACAAATCAATTCAAAAATTGATGTCATTTTATTAGTATAACTAAACAACACACAAACCCAATAATAATACATCCCAGACCACATTGTTACTGGGCCTTAAAAGCAGCCCAAAAATGACAACCCATTAAGTGGAGCGTTTATAACCCGAAGCTGAAAGCGACATCCTTCTCATAACCACTCGATTCAGTTAGCCGACAAATGCAGACCTCTCTCCCATTGACTACGACGCCACCGAACAATCGTTTATTCAAGCGCTGGGAAGGGAACCCTCACACATCAGACACACATTTTCAGCACAAATTCCAGCCGGAATCCACAACCGTCCATGCAGGCAGAGGAACCGGCACAAACTCGGTCGCGGAAGACCAAACGGGCAACGGTATAATCTGCAGATACCCTCTAGCTACTACACATCACAATCTGTTGATGACACATTTTGTAATGAACCAACAGTCTGAACTGTTTTTTTTGGTGTTCAATTCTTCAACTCATTTTTCAATATATTTCTTGTATGCTATTTGCTATTAGATCGTACGTCAATGTGAGAAGGATGTGAAAAAGTTTGCTGTTGCCGCTATGCTTTTATAGTGAAACAGGTAGGTACGAAAGATAGCATGTACCATACCCATTTACTGTATGACCACCCTTTTCCACCAATACAAATCAAGGAAGGCCAGCATCCTATAACATATTTTATTGAACAGTACCCACCACCCTTTTGGCCCAATAGCAGCTTTCAATATTTTTTTTATATATAAACTACGCTCACCTCACTCTTCTGCCTATAGGAATGGGGTTTCCAAATAATTGTAATGGCGGCTGGAGCCAAATCGTTGCAATACATTATTTTACGAATACAATAATTTAGCACTGAAGTCGACGTTTATGGGCGGGAAAACTGTGCGTTAAAAATCTTTTCCTTTTAGATTAAGGTAGATTTCTGCCTCACCCAGTCACGTACCCCGCCCCAGCCCCGCGCCCCATCCGCTTTGCGGCCTGGTAGTTCTTCTCACTTCTCAGCTTCTCGGAGTTTTGGCTGCCATCTGCAGTTCAGCTCATCGGCTCAACAACCCCAGCGGCCTAGTAGGTTAGTTAAGTGGCCGGTATTCTTTATTTTTTATTTTGAATTACGTACATAGCTAATATCTTAAAAATTGCTATCTTGATTTTTAAATGTTCTGTTTGAGTGCTTAATTGTTTTAGTTTTTAAGTGTTTCGCTAATGTGAATTTAACCATGTCAATATGTTTTACGATTGGTGAATCATTTGTCATACTCCGTATTCTAATTTCATTTGTGAAAGGGAAAATGGAAACTAATAATCCAACCTTTTAGCGGTCTTCTTACAATAATCCCACCTTTTGATTATTCATGAATAATCCAACCTTTGCACCTCATCTTCATTCACTGGTCCCTGACCGGTTGATGGCCTACTATTCCAAGTTATTTTCTTATCTTTGCAAACCATTATACCATAAATCTCACCTTTCACAAAGATAATATTTTGCAAAGATAAGAAAATAACTTGGAATAGTAGGTCATCAACCGGTCAGGGACCAGTGAATGAAGATGAGGTGCAAAGGTTGGATTATTCATGAATAATCAAAAGGTGGGACTATTGTAAGAAGACCGCTAAAAGGTTGGATTATTAGTTTCCATTTTCCCTTTGTGAAATTAAGAATTAGGATGGTCAATTTCTAAACATATTAATAAAACATACTATGTACTATGTATGTGATTGAAAATAGTACTCTTTATACTGATTATTTTATTAATTTTTATCAATTTAAGCAGGTATGACTACCCAATGTACTTCAAAAAAGGCAAAAATAATATTGCTTCGTTTTGAAGCCCGCAAGTACACAAAACGGACAAGAGTTAAATAAAAACTTCATTGAAATTCCAAATATTTCAGCCGCTAAAAAAAAATGAAAAATCATTGCATTCGTTTTTTAAACCTACTACAATATAAATTGTAATGAATTTTAATCATTTTATTCGAACTATATACTAGTTTAAATTTTGACATAGCGTTTTTTTAGTTTACCTCCGGTCCACCCTGAATGTTGGTTATGGCTCCGCCCCTTAAGATGGTGTTTCCTGTTTCACATTTCAGCACGCCTCCTACACTTCCGTGCAACATAGATGGCATTATTGTATTACTCCCTCCGCCCCCTAATATTGGGACGGAAGAGAGTGAGGTAGTTTTTAAGAAAAGTAGATTTATGTGGTTCATACTGACTTAATGAGTTGATAAAGTGAGAATAAAGTAAGAATGAATTAGAGCCACACAAATGTTACCAATATGGTATGAGACAATAATAGGGGACATCCAAAAATGAAAAAATGGGACAATTAAGGGGGACGGAGGCAGGGGCGGACCGTTCAAAGGTGTTCACGTGAACACCCAGAATTTTCCAAAAAAATTAAAAACGACGTCGTTTTGTGCGTTTAACTAAAAAATTAAAACTCCGCCGATTTGCCTTTACTGCTATGTCGTATCCCAGAAGGTTGAAAGCCAGAATTCAGAAGCAGATCGGAGAAGCCCAAACCTGTTTTGCTTCGTTCCAATTTCAAACGACCAGTGCCGCTAGGTCTTCTCACAAAGTCACAAATCACGCAGCAAGTCAGTCCCGCACTCCCGCTCCCGGCTTGAGACTTCCAGTACTTCACCGCAGCACTGTCTCGACACAATCTGCAACCACCGCTCCTCTGCCGCTGCCGCTGCCGCTCTGCTACGGCGCTAGGCGCATGCGGACTCGCCACTCACGCCTCAGCCAAGACAGCCAACTGAGCTAAGCACTCGGTAAATTTCTAAATTGGATTTCTACTTGTCTGTTGGTAACAATTGTACTCCGTATGTCGGTAGGTGTAATTTGTATTTTGACATTTTGGGAAAAAAGATGATATTCCGTAAATGATAAATTGATCATGTCAGATTCAATATTGATATGTTTCTTTCAAGTTACAAACTTACCCCTTTTTTGATAATTAATATACTAAAAAGTACAAACAAAACATACTAAATGACCTGGTTGTCTGGCAGTTCAGCACTTTGTTAAGTTTGGTCCCTGGCAGACTTGAGAATCGAAGTGGCAGTAATGAAGAACTTTTAGATTATTTTCAGAAAAACACGAGCATTAGGAAAAATAAGTTAATGTAGTACTTTTATTATACTTTATTAATATACTATGCTTTGGTTTGCAATGTAAGGCTTTCTTATCGACAAATATGCAATTGTTGAATTACATGATCATTGTGATAATTTTAATTTTAATTTAGTTTCGAACACCCAAAACCTGAGGTCTAGATCCGCCACTGGACGGAGGGAGTATTATTTTTTAAAGAAAACCAATTATTTACTTGCACACTTAAATCAAATTCCATTGTAGTTACATATGTAAAATTGAAAGCACCAGTTTCGCGAGCCAGCAATATTAATCTTAATAATCTAGATTTTTTGAATTTACAGTTTAGATTAAACAATTAGCAATGAGATGCCAATGCATTATTATTTGCGGTCAACTATGTTCAAGAAAGGTTAGTGGATTACTAATATTAATCGTCCAGCATGAGACGCTTGAAGAGATTGATTTTGAAGCTATGATTGACGATTTTGCTTCACAATCTTGTATGAAAGATGTTTTTAAATTTTACATTTATGTTTTAGCTTTAATTGTTATTTGTGGTGCTATTTTTATTTATATATGCAACTTATCAGATGAAAGGTATTACTATTATTATATCTTTTAACATAGTTTTATCATATTCAATACTATGACAAAGTATGAAATATAAAAAAATTGAGAAAAAAGTCAAAGAGTTTTGCTCTGTCCTGACAAACAGGAAGGCCCTGTCTCAGTCAACAAATTCTGGAAGAGTAATCGGTTCCTGAGCCTATCATGTTAATTCGGAGTATTAATTTACCTATTGTAGTGTTTTGAAAATAATCTGAGTGGTTTCCTTTGATTTAGTTTGTGTTTTTTTTATTTATTTGTCCCGACTGCACCACCATGACATTGTAATTTCTGCTGTAGGTTTTCATTTGCCAATCCTGTAACCCTAAAAGCTGCCTTGAAAACCTATTTGGAAGAACGATTTAGAAACATACAATAAAACTTCTAATGGAAAGCAGCAATGGAAGTACAACTGGAGGCAGAGAGTGGATGGCTGAGGATGCCATTGCTGGAAATGCAGAGGCGGTCCGTGCTCTTCGGGAACTCATTATGTATCCACTCCTGTATTCTCAAGAGTCTCAAAAGCTTGGCCTCAAAGTAATTTGGATACGAATGTTTTTGTATAGATCCCCTCACTAATAATATTGATAGACTTGTTTATTTGTGGGTATCTTTCATTGTCTTCTTATAGTGGCCTCGTGGCTTGTTGCTCTATGGTCCACCTGGTACTGGAAAGGTAGATACACATTTATTCTCTTGGCTATCTATCTCTTAGCTTGATCACCATTTGCATTGTGAGAAAAAGGGATCTATTTCTCAAATATTGTTCCAATAATGTATTACTGGATTTGCAGACAAGTTTGGTTAGAGCAGTTGTTCAAGAATGTGGAGCACATTTGACTGTTATTAGGTACTACATATTGTAATGTTTTATGTGTGTCATGTTTGTTTTTTTAGATCTATACATATAGAGCTATCCCCTAGCAAGCTTTATTTTCTATTTTTAAGCAGATGAGAGACTAAGTACTCATTCCTCCCCAGAATAGAGTCGTGTAATTCGTGTTTAAAATAATGATCCTAGTATTACAATGGTGACTTTTTTCGGGACTAAGGTAGTGTTATGTGCACATTTTAGTGATAGAATCATAGAAATAAAATGTACATTTTGGAGTTAATGAAATGTTTCATTGCTTATCATGATGTTAAAGTGGAGATATTTATGCTAAAACGTTACATAGCTTATGAAGAAACTTGACACACATTAGTTGCTTTGGGAGATATCAAGAAAATATTTGTGGGTCATATGTGAATGCCTTATCTCTTTTCCCATATGAGAAGCTGTGATAAATATATGGGCATGAATCCCAAATGTCATTAATTTTGTGGTGCATCTGTAGCCCACACAGTGTCCATAGAGCACATACTGGAGAAAGCGAGAGAGTTTTGCGGGAAGCATTTGCAAAAGCATCGTCTCATGCAAACCTTGGGAAGCCATCTGTTATCTTCATAGACGAAATTGATGTACTATGCCCTCGTCGTGATTCTAGGTAATCATTCCAGTTAATACACTTTCCAGGGCCATGAGTTTTAACTTTATCTCAAACTTGTATCACTTAATGCTTTCTTAATGTATTATTGCCCATCGTTTGAAATTGCACAATGAGGTTACACAATAGGTAATGCTAAGAAACCGCCTCAAGCTTGCAAAACGCAATTTCAAACATTGTCATTGCCTGAGTAGTATGGAAATCGGAAATATGGTTTCTAAAAAAATACATGACACAAAATATGGGAAAAACACACTAATTTTAAAAAACATGAGGACATATGTATAAATATTTTTATATATGTATACATGTTTTTTCGTTTATATATATGCACATTATTTCAGATAATTTTGTTTGATAACCATTAGTAACTAAAGACTATGTATTCAAGTTTATAAACTATTACCCCCTCTGTCCCGCTAATATTGTCCCATTTTACCTTTTCGGGAAATCCCACTTAAATTGTCCCATACCAAATTTGGTGAAGTTTGTGTGACTCTAAATCATTCTTACTTTATTCTTTTGCTAGGAAGAAATCTTATAAAAATTCACCAGAGTTTTGGAAAGGCACTATTTTCCGTCAATGGACCCCATCAAAAAGAAAAATACTTGGAAATCCAAAATTTCCTAAACGTTATTATTTTGGGAAACAAGCTTTCCAATTTTTCTTAATTATTGAAACACCCCTCAAACTGGAATTTGAAGTTCTGGAGTTTTTGATACGCTTTCCAGTTTGCGGAGCGGGGAAGCATGAGCCATTGGAAGTTTCTGTGCTTCATAGATTATTGCACTTGCACATAATACTTTCATATTCATATTTCATTCAACATACTTGGTGAGTTTGCTATTGCAGAAGAGAACAAGATGTACGTGTAGCTTCTCAGCTCTTTATGTTGATGGACTCTAATAAGTCCGTTTCAACATCTGGATTACATGTTGTTGTAGTGGCATCAACTAATAGGTGGGTTCTACTGATGTTTCAGGGAAGTAACTTTTTGGTTTCCATTTTTTCTTGTGTTGTATTCAAATAAAGTACAAAGAGGTCATTTTGGTTATTTTTATTTACTTTTAAGTTCCATATATTAGTAAATGCGATTTACTCTTGACGGAGAAACCCTTTTTTTCCATCATTCTCTCAAGTAACCTGTAATGGCAATTTGGCAAATCAAACCACCCGATACTATTCCAATTTAGGATATTTTTTTGACATGTGGATTGCAAAAGAAAGCATTATTATTCTATCTTTTATTATTGAAGGTCAATAGTAATTTGGTGGTGTTGCTTTCAAGGGTATCACCTATTTTGTTATTTTACAATCACTATAAATTATTGATATGGAATAAACCCGTACTCATAGAAATCCAACCTTTATATGTTTATATTATTTTAACTACAAAGATGTTGATATGCCATGAACCCATACCCAAAGAAATACAACTTTAATATGTTTTATTCATGGCAGGGAGGGAGGGTGGGATTACTTAAGTTTTTCTCTCTATGGTGAGGGATAAATAGTCGCTTTTTGAATCGAACAAACTGTTGATTTTTACAACCATACTGTAGTGTCTGAGCTAATAATATACACCATTTTTAATTTACAACCATACATCCGTTTTTTATTTTAATAAATCAGTAAGTTTTTTTTGTCACTGTGGTGAAGGATAAACAATCTCTTTTTGAATAAAAAAACTGTTAAGTTTTTCAACCATACTATGATATCTGAATCAAATTACGCCATCTGTAATTGGTACTAGGATGCACGGAAACGTCAAACTCCCTCAAGTTTCCGTCCCAGAAACGTTTTGGAAACGAGAAACGCCAGGAAACGCCGGGAAACGGCAGGGAAACGCGGAGAAACGTTTCTGATGACTTGGGCTTTTGGGCCGGCTTGGGGAAACGTATCGGAAACGGGAATTCAATTGGGCCACGGCGTTTCTGGTTATTTTTCTCAAAAACAAGGTCGGTCAATTTGGAGCTGGGCAATTCGCGTTTTTTTTAAATTAAAACTAACCTGCGACGCTCGCTTGTAGTCTGCGACTCTAGCATCACTCGACGGCAATTAAGGGCTTGAATACTGAAGCAACGCTGGTGACGACGGGAAACCTAATGCTGAACTGCTGAAGTTGGTGACCGGTGAAAGCCATCTGCTGGCCTGCTGCTGTCTGCTGCTCTACTTCGCTGGACGCGTGGGTTAAAGTGGGTCTGGGTAGTGCCGTATTAGCCTATTTGGGGAAGTTTCAGAATTTTAGATTCTTTAATTTGTGGTAAGTGCTTCCTATTGTCATTAAATATGGAACATACTGATGTTACTGGTAATTTGAGTGTGTTACACAAATTTGCACTTGTTAATTTATCAGAGTGTTTATCACTGAATAAAACATTTACTTTTTCATTTTATTTATTATGCATGTATGATGCATTATAATAAAGAGAATGTTTTGTTTACTTATTTCATAGTTGTTGGACGTAAACATTACTTATACTAGTAAAATTTTAATTTTTAGTTTGACGTTTCCTTGCCGTACCCGTATCTTGATATTTTGAGTTTAGAGTTTCCTCGTCCCCGTTTCCGTCCCCGTTTCCGTTTCCGTTTCCGTCCTGGTGCTACTTAGAATTGGTATACTGTCTTTTAAATGTTTATTTTTAATACCATATAGATTGTTGGTTGCAAGTCTTTTAAGATGAATGTTTTCTGTGATTAATGTTCAGGGTTGACACACTCGACCCGGCTCTAAGAAGATCTGGGCGTTTTGATGCTGAGATTGAAGTCACAACCCCTAATGAAGATGAACGCTTTCATATCCTCAATGTATGGTGCTCATCATGGAGTATTTATTATTATTTGACGAAATTCACAAGAATAATCCCTACTTTTATGGATTCTACAATAATAATCCGGACCAAGGTAGTCAAAGTCGTGAGGCGCACTCAAGGCGATAGGGTATTCCCAGCGCCTGAGGCGCAAGGCGCAAGGCGCAAAAAAGCGCTCGCTTGACTCGGGTGAATCGCACTACTTAGATAAAATCACATATACTGTTCTATAATTACCAAATATGATGTATGTAACATCATATTGAACCAAATGCATAAAAAAGCTAGGATTCATCAAAATAAAGTCATGCAACAACAACAACAACAACAACATCCAAGCCTTAGTCCCAAAAGATATTGGGGTTGGCTAACATGAATCGATACATGATATCACCACCAAAAGGAAGAGTAAGAAAATAAAGATAAAAAAGATAAGCTATTATGGAAAAGATAATATAAAAAGAGATGAATATACCCAAAAATGATAAAATAAAAAGCATAAAAATAATGTTTATATATATAAGCAAAAAAGGATAAAAAACAAACAAGAAAAAAAGAAAAAAGACAAAAAAAAAGAAAAAAAAAGAAAAAAAAAGAAAAAAAAGAGGGGAAAAGATAATACGATATCACTCATCCACACGAATACCCGCCTTCCACTTTGCTCAAAATAAAGTCATGATTCACAAAAATTAGGATCTTTTTTGTTAGCCAAGTAATTGCGTTTCCAAGCTGGGTCTTTTTTGTAGAGTTTTCACTTTCAGCACCACCTGTAGCACTTGTTCCACCTTCCATATCCTGGAAAAGTACAAAGCTGGAATTATTTAATAATTAATACACTGGAAAACATCTTTGGAAAACCACAAAGTAGAGTACATATATAATATATTTATGGGCCAAACACTCGAATATGGGTGCTCAATAATGGAAAAACAGAAAGCTGGTTGTGTGTTTATCATGTTCTTTTAGTTTTTCATCTGTGTTTGTCATCTTGTGTGTTGTAAAAGGTGGTTATCAACTTTGAAAAACATGTTATACTCAGCCCTATGTTAACAGCCATGTTTTACTCTAGTTGGGTCAAACAGAGTAATATCTTTAATATTTATAAAACACAAGAGTGACAGAACTGAGTAATGCATTTAAAGTTAAGAACTTAATATACTCTGAAAGATTATAGAGTAATATCTTTACAAAACCACAAAGCAGAGCACATATGAGTATTATATACATACTAATATACTAATACGTAGTATTATTACTTTATTACACATTTACGCTAATATTTAGACACTAGTGTAATATGAGTATTTGGATGAAGAGGACTGCATGAAAAAGAAAACATACCTTGTTTAGTGCTGAGAGGGAGAGCTGAGTTTGCTTGAGATGATGATGAAAGCTTAAAGAACTGGCTGGTGTAGAGCAGCTTCAAGTGAGGAGAGTGAGGATGGCTAGCGATGATTGCAGTAGTGTCTTGCGCAAGTTTTACGTGTTTACTTACATAGACTCTTGGTTTTACGTCGGTTTTACTGTTTTTACCCAAATATTTTCATGGGCTTAGTGTTATTAAAGATATGGGCTAATTGTACTTGAAAGTTTAAAACAAAAAAAGGCTGTCAGCCCTTTTCCAGCTCAGGCGACCCAGGCGTGCGACTTGCAGCGCTTGATGCGCTTCATGCGCCTTACCCAGGTACGTGCGCTTCACCTATTTCCAAGCGCTGGGGGGTATGCTCGCTGCGCCTTGTGCGCTTAAGCGCTGAGGCGAGCGCTTTTGACAACCTTGATCCCGACTAAGAGTGTCCATACAAATAATTGTACTAGCAATAGTGTCGACAAGAATAAATTGGAATGAATTCAAACTAATGTCTATTTAATACTCAGTCCCTACATTTATTTCCCCATTCTCCACTCTCCGTCTCGGTTAACACTTTTATGTTCCAACCTAGGGAGAACCACATATGGCGGGAATGGTGTTGATATCAAACATGTTTAGTTTGAATTATCCCCGAGAAGAAGAGCGGGGAAGAGAAAAGTGGGAGTAAAGGTTGAAAGTATTAAACTAGCATTAATTTGAATTCACCCCAATTTATTCTTATGAATACCATAGCTAGTTCGGATTATTTTTGTGGACACTTTGAGTAGGGATTATTATTATAGAATCCATAAACGTATGGATTATTCTTATGAACTTCACCTTATTATTTAGGAGGCACCTGTTTTTTATTTTGTCAAAATTTCGAGAAAATATATTAATACAAGAAACATACAAAGGTCAAAGAAAAGATACAACAACACAAAGTCTTGTAAAGAAAACAAAAAATGAAGAGGACAGAAGCTATAAATTTCACGAGAATACATATAATATGTGTCCAGCTTGTGATTAATACTCGACAAAAAGGATCGATGGGTATAGAGCAAAATATATCTTGTAGGACTTATTGAAACTGGGCTGTCAAGTCTAATAAATCCTCAACAACAATAACAATTTTTTATGTTAAAGTTTTATGGAGATTTTGTTGAGTGATGGTGTATTTTATGTTGACACATTGCAGCTTTACACTAAGAAGCTTCCATTGGACCCCAGTGTTGACCTGCAGTCAATCGCTGCCTCTTGTAATGGCTATGTTGGGGCAGATTTAGAAGCTTTATGCCGCGAAGCTACTATGTCTGCTGTCAGACGATCTTCAGAATTAGATCAAGTAGATTGCTCTTGGAACATAACAGTGGATGACTGGAGGCATGCCAAATCTATTGTTGGTCCTAGTATAACAAGAGGTGTAGTTGTGGAAATTCCAAAGGTTTCTTGGGAGGATATTGGAGGACTACAAGGCATAAAGGTTTGTACCTGTTAGCTTACTCGGACCCTGTTTGTTAAAGTTGATAGGCTTATTCTGTATATTCTCCTTTCAGCGGAATAGTCAGAATAAGTAGCCTTTGACATACGTATTTGGCTGAAATCGATTTCTATGCGCCTTTCCTTTTAGAAAGTTCAGCATATATGGTCTAACAACCCTCACCAAACACTCTCTCGCGCTAAATATCTTTATATATAACTTTTTTATTTGATAAATGGAACAGAAAAAGCTACAGCAAGCTGTAGAGTGGCCGTTAAGGCATTCTGAAGCATTTGCGCGGTTGGGAGTATCACCTCTTCATGGCATCCTTCTTCATGGACCTCCAGGGTGCTCTAAAACCACCCTTGCAAAAGCTGCTGCTCATGCTGCACAGGCTTCCTTTTTTTCGTTGAGGTATGTGATAAGAAACCTTACTTTTTATGTTCTTTATGAGAATTGCAACTTTTTTCATATTATTTTAATGATAATGCACCAGTGGTGCAGAATTGTATTCGATGTATGTCGGTGAAGGTGAAGCTTTGTTGCGCAATACATTTCGAAGAGCTCGACTTGCAGCACCAAGCATTATTTTCTTTGATGAAGCTGATGTCATTGCTGCCAAACGGTAATTTGCGCAGGATAAAAAGTTCCCCTTATGTAAATGTGACTTAATTGAGCTTCAATTTCTAGGAATTAGTTGCTTACTTCCAGTGATGACTAGGAGAAACCAATGTTCTGAGATTTGCTTAGGCAGTAGCCAGGCATTTGAGTGATGCTTAGCTTGCCTAGTGTGCCTAAACGAGCAGCTAACCTATGTAAGAGCACTCTGGCTTCCTAATCTGCTTAGAAATGAATTGCTCAAGAGGCGTCTGCATGTCTAACTAGGCCGATTATTAAAACACTGTGATAAAACACTGCAAATGTGTACACCAGGATAAATATTTCTTCATCCCAAAAAAGTTTCTTTCGAACTCTTTTTGTCTCCCAAAAAGAGTAACTTAGACCAAACAAAGAAAATCGTTCATGTAATTTTTAAAAAATAATGTCACATAAAGTTACATATGGTAATATGTTAAATTTAGTTTAAATAAAAAATAAATAGACAACTATAAATATTATTCACGATTTATGAGTACCTAAGTAAAATTAAAAAGTTCTGCATTAACCTTCAGGGGTTGTTCATGTTTCAACTAGTTTGAATCCAGGAACAAAATGTTCTCTGGGGTTACATGTTTGAATCCTCTTGGAGGTCACTGCCAAAAGGTCCGCGGTACCCACCCTGTAAATAAAAGTAATGCATTGTTCGAACATGACTTGTTTATTTATTTATTTAGTTAGTTATTTAGCATGCATATGCAAATTTTAGGGCCTGTTTACTAACAGAGATATTTTCCAGTTTTCTACTTCTGTTTTCGGTTCTCCAATTTTCTGTTTTCATGTTCCAGTTTTTCTATCTCCAATTTTCTGTTTTCATTTTTTAGTTTTCCATTTTCAAATCTGAAAACATGTTCGTCAAATTCTGTTCACCCGGTTCTGTGATCGTCCAGAAGACCGAAAGTGTGGTCTCATTCCGAAATCAAACCTAGTACAACCCAAGTAGGGTACCAGGTCCCATATAGGATAGTCGGGACCAAAACCGATCAGTCTCGGTCGATCTCAACGGTTAGTGTGACAAATTCTTTTCTAATTTCCCTATTGGTTGAAACTCAATGCTCTATTCAAACTCTTCACTTAAAAAATGAATTTTAAAAAAACCGAGACTGCCGGGTCATTGACCGGCCCGGACCGGGTCATTGACCGGCCCGGACAAATATATGAATTTTATCCTATATTTGTTTATTTTTCTATCTACTCTTGTAGTGGTGGAAGTTCTAGCGGAAGCAGCCTTGTTGGGGAGAGACTTCTGTCTACTCTTTTGACTGAAATGGATGGCCTGGAGCAAATGAAGGTGATCAGAAATCCCTTTATTGTTCTTTATTTGCCAAAGTAATGCAACCTAAACACACCTTCCTTTCAATCCATCAGGGGATTCTTGTTTTAGCTGCAACCAATCGCCCTCAGGCAATTGATGCTGCACTTATGCGACCTGGGCGCTTCGATCTGGTATCAGTTATTTCATAGTTTACTTGCGCTTTGATCTGGTATCAGTTATTTCATAGTTTACTTGCACTCTTGAGCACATATATTCTGTGGGAAAATAATACCAAGTACTCAATATTAAGGAAAGTTGCACATTAGTTTAGATACAATGTATCCTTGGTTAAAGTTGCATTCGCACCCATAAATATTAGGTTATATACGGGCATTCTCAGCATTCAGTACTGCTGTGAATGCTGCTCATAAACCTTGATTCTAATCCACAAGTTTATCTCATTGATAACAATGGAAAGACTAAATGTACAAAGTGCTGTTTTAGGCTGCGGCCACTCTTTTCAGCGTATCATCCTTGTAGGCAATTTTTTCTAAACATTAATTTATTTGATTCCGCACATTTTGGTGAGCTAGGGTTTCATGTAATTTTCGGCTGGGTTTGGACGTTTGGTGAAGTTCAAGTTGGGTGCTTTTTTTACGGAGTCCATTATTCTTTCATATTGCCAATAAAATATGTTCAAAGTATTGCTTCCCCATATTTCAGTAACTTCATCAATATATCAGCCGCAACTTAGTTACTTCAACCAAATCCACCCTTACCAGATGAGCTAGAAATCCAAATAGCATATCCCAGATTAGATGATGTCAAACAATCTAATAGAAGAGCTTTAGTGAACTTTCGCGCAAGAGTTTTAGCTGATTTTTCTTGAATACTTCTAGACATAACTCTCTTGCTTTTATCTTACACAGTAATAACTGCATATATCCTCAGGTTCTCTATGTGCCGCCACCAGATTTGGAAGCTCGATGTGAGATCCTTCGTGTGCATACACGTAGCATGAAGTTAGATGCCGATGTTGACATTAGGCAAGTAGCTGAGAATATGGATCTCTACACAGGGGCAGAGTTGGAAGGGCTGTGCAGAGAAGCCGGAATTGTTGCTTTAAGAGAAGATATTTCAGCCACTGTTGTGTGTGATCGACACTTCCAAACCGTCAGGCAGTCACTAAAGCCAGCGCTCACCCAGGGAGAAATTGAATCATATTCCTCCTTTATGAAGAAGGAGAAGGAGAAGAACCCATCTCTCTGTTCTTCTAGTACACTTGAATCCTCCAGCTACAATCAGAGCAGCAAGACAAGTCGGCATCTTTTGATGAGTCCTGCTCTTAGAATCTGTATTTTTAGTGTAGTTTTGTATGCTGCTGCAATTTATGCGTTCACACCGGCCGTTCTATTGTCTAAAGAACTAAGTACTTAGAATTTCATTGTGTTTGTGTTGCTTAGTTCTGAACAAATATTATGTACGGTACTATATTATATCTAAAAAAGGTAAATCATTCGTTTCAGTAGTGGTATTCATGTGTAGACTTGGTTAAATTTTAGGCTAAAGAGTCAAACAGACCCTCAAACTAACTTAAAAGGTGCCCGACCGTCACCATTTAAGATAAGAATTCAATCGGAAAGATAGTCAAATGATTTTTTGAAATGTACTGTGTTTAACTATGTAGTTATCTTTAAAAATTCATTTAACTATCTTCCCAGTTGAATTTTTAGCTTAAATTTGGTATGGGTAAACCAAACTTAATGAAGAAGATGCTCAAAATATTTCATCAAAAAATTCCACTAGGAACCGCCCCAAATGGCAACGGCCAGAAAGAGTCTCCAATATAAGGGATGATTTCCACTTTTTAAGTTAGTTCGAGGGCCTATTTCACCTTTTAGCCTAAATTTGACAAACATGTTTATATTCTAACCCTCTTTTGTAGACTACTATTAATGGTGTATACAAAAAAGAATTACAGAGTATATTCTTTTTCTCAGTATTATAGATCAGAATGGTTTAAGAACAGCAGGAATTTCTATAACCTTACTGTTCTAACTTCTAAGTACTCTACAGTCTACATATAAATGTGATACAACTGTATTATTATGTTTTAAAAAGGTGAAACATTCGTCTTAGTAGTGGTGTTGTACCATGTATAAACTTGGTTTAAACTTTATCAAACATACTTGAATTTTAACCCTCTTTGTTGACTACTATTAATAGTGTGTACCAAAAAGATATTACGCAGTACTCCCTCCGTTCTTTATTATTAGTCATTCTTTCCTTTTTGGGACGTTTTTTTTTATCTGTCCTCCTTTCCATTTAAGGAAAGTTTTTACTTTAAATATACCTTTATACCCCCACTTTTATTACCATTACCCCTTTCTCTTTCCTACTTTTTCATTTACCCACTACTCATTACACCTTTTACACTACCCCTACTACTTTACTCTTAAAACCCGTGCCAAAGCCTAAGGGGACTGATATTAAAGAACGGAGGGAAAACTGTCAAATAGGTCCTCAAACTTTCATAAAAAGGTCAATTAAGTCCTTCTATAGGAGGTTGTGTCCAGCCGTCGCGATTTGGGGCAGTTCCCGGTGGAATTTTTTGATGAAATATTTTTTGCATCTTATTCACCAAGTCTAGTTTACTCACACCAAATTTCAGCTAAAAATTCAATCAGGAACACATTCAAATTAATTCTTGAAGATAACTGCGCATGTTTGCGTTCTCGAATTAATTTGAATGCGCTCCCGATTAAATTTTTAGCTGAAATTTGGTACGAGTAAACTAGACTTGATGAATAAGATGCTCAAAAAATTTCATCAAAAGATTCCACCAGGAACCTTCTCAAATCGCGACGACCGGACATAGTCTCCTATAGAAGGACTTAATTGACTTTTTATATTATTTGAGTTTTATACAGATACATTTAATATATCGACACAGGATAAAGAAGCGTTTCATTTTATATTATTTGAGTTTTATACAGATACATTTAATCATTTGCTCATGTATGTGACAACCAGGGACGGTTTGGGGGGGGGGGGGGGGGGGGGGCAACAACGGAGAACGCCCTAGGCTCGGAAAAAAATAGAAGAAAAAACATGACAAAAATTTTATTTTATATATAGTGTGAGCAGGCTTTTTCTTATTGTTACGTTCAATTAATTAGGCCTAATGTTTAATTTTGTTGACAATTTGAAAATTTAAAACATCAATAACAAATCTTAAATGAAGCCAAGTTTTAAAAAGAATATATACATTAACTTTAAGTAGGTCGGTTGTAGTTTTTAAAAGCAATATAATTGTTGTTGGATTAATAAAAGGCATGCCTTTTCAGTCTTCACATCTCTTTAGTCTTCAAACCTTGTATTCATTTTAATTATAACATAACAAATATATATAATTATTTTAGAGCATGTTGCTCTCAAATCTCATCTCAATTATTTATTTGTTTCCAAATTTCAATGAACTATATCTGAATTCCTCATAGTAGTTTAGAGGACATCAAATTGGCAGTCTTCTTGCACGAGTCCTCTTGTCGGCCAACATTTTGTCTCCTTAGCGGTTTCGAGGATTCAAACTTTAGAATCTCCTCAGCGGTCAATAAATCATTCTCAACTAATGAATTCAATATGTAGTAATATTTCGTATTTCTTTTCATTCATCCTTTCAGTTGTAACTGAAATAAAGTTTAGTGTTGTTATGTGACAATTTTATTGTTTGTCATGTTTATTAGTGGAAAAGGAAACATTTTGACAAAAGTTTATTGTTTGTCATGACAAATTTTAGACATGAAATTGACAATAATAATTGTCAAATGGAAAAGGAAATGATTTGATTTTTTTACTCTTCATTAAAATTACTACCCCGTCCCAAATTGATTTGCAAATTTGTCTTTTCTCGGTCAAATTGTTTCATTTTATTTGCTTAATTAAGATATCAATTTTTAATTATATTCTAATTTGGAGTTTACAACTTTGAAGAGATTTTAATGTAGTTTCTGAATATGTAAATTTTAATTATTAAAAATTCAACTAATTATTGATAGAGAGGATTGACTTTTATTCTTGTTTGACCAAAAAATGTTGACTTTGTAAAACAAATTGGGACGAAGGGAGTACAATTTAGCCAAGTATGTATATACATGCAGACCCATGGGCCATGGCTTCTCGAAGGAAAGAATAACTACACTTGTACGTTTAAGCTATGATGATTAACGCCCTTGGTGTATAGGTGGAACCGTGGAATGAATCAAAATTGAAGTCCAAATTTCTATGCTATCCATATTTCAATTTTTGAGTTAATTGCTACTCCATCCCCCTATTATTGGGACAAAAAAGACTCGTGCATGCACGATAACGAATTAATAAAATGAGAATAAAATAAGAATAAGTTAGAGACACAAAAATATTATTAAATACTCTATATGATAATAGACAAATTTAATAAGGCAGACAAAAAAAATAAAACACTGATATTGGGACGAAGGAATTCATCCAAAAATCCAGTTTTAGAGTGCAATCTAGAACGGGTGCTTTGGAGCAAAATACAAGTAAAAAAACAAGATAGACTGAAAACATAGAGCCATAGTACCGGAATCATTCTTAACATTTGTAAATGAAGGCAACTGAAATAGAAAGCACAATGAAGCCCGAATTAATTAAAACCCATCTTAAATGATGCCAAAATAATTGGCATACACTTCATTAACATGCCCATCAGTTGACTGATCGTGACATCGTGTACTAAATCATCAACCAAATTGGCAGAAGAAAATACCCCTAAATCATCATTGCCAACATCTTCATCGTAAAAACTGCAGGTAACCCAGCTATCAAAATCTTCGACGAACACATTCCCAGGGGTGGTGTCACAGAAATCATCATCTGGGTCAAAAATGTCATCCCAAAAGCTAGCACACTCCTCATCAAATTCCAGATCAAAGTCATCCCAAAACATAGCCATTATAATGTGTAATTACTTTGCGAAAACTTATACTCCGTATCAGATAAATGTCCTTACACAAGTACAAGTGCAGGAAGCAGAGAGTTTCTTGGAGAAGAAGAGAGCTGATAGATTGATCGAATGAAAATTGTCTTAACCTTATTTACAAACTACTCAGGGTATTTATACATTATTAGATAATATACAATAAAGCCCAAAGATAACATGTAGGCCCAAGACTATAAAGCTAAGCAAATCCAGTCCAGGTTCTTTATTCTTGATACGCCCCCTCAAGAGGAGCATGGATGTCTAACATGGTCATCTTGACTGCAAACTGGCTGAATAAAGGATTTCCAAGCGGTTTTGTATAAATATCTGCAAGTTGAAAATTATTCTTAATATGAATCAAAGTAATCAATCCAGAATTAATTTTTTCTCTAACTAAATGACAGTCCAGTTCTATGTGCTTGGTTCTTTGATGTTGAATGGGATTATGAGCAAGATGATAGGTAGATTTGTTATCAGTGTAAATAATAATTGGTAAAGAAATAGGTATATGTAAATCAGAAAAGATGTAAGATAACCATTGGGCCTCACAGACTGCATTAGCAGCAGCCCTATATTCTGCTTCAGTAGAAGATCTACTGATAACCTGTTGTTTCTTAGATTTCCAAGAGATTAAAGAATTACCAAGGTAGAAAGCATAACCTGAAACACTTCTCCTAGTGTCTACACAGGCTGCCCAATCTGAGTCAGTGTATCCTTGAATAGAAAAATCAGAATCACAAGGATAAAATAAACCTTTACCTGGAGAATTCTTCAGATATCTGAGAACTCTATGAGCTGCACTCATATGAACATCAGTGGGAGATGCAAGAAACTGACTAAGAACTTGGATACTATAAGCAATATCAGGCCTGGTTACAGTTAAGTAAAGCAATTTACCAATAAGGGTTCTATAAGTTGTAGGATTTTCTAAAACAGTTCCATTATTTTTCGACAGTTTTAGTTTGGAATCCATAGGAGTAGTATAAGGTTTAGAATTAAGATAACCATATTCAGTTAAAATGTCTAAAGTGTATTTTCTTTGACAAAGATTTATACCTTTTTTAGATCTAGCAATTTCAATTCCTAAAATATATTTTAATTCTCCAAGATCTTTAATAGTGAATTTGTTATTTAAAAAGGTTTTAACTTCAGTGATTTCTTCCATACTGTTTCCAGCAAGAATTATATCATCTACATATATTAAAAGTACAGTAAGAGAGGAATGAGTGATTTTAGTGAATAAAGAGAAGTCAGCTTGAGACTGAGTGTAACCAAAAAGTTTAAGGGAGTCAGAAAGCTTACAAAACCATTGCCTAGATGCTTGTTTAAGGCCATAGAGGCTCTTAACAAGCTTGCAGACTCTGTTGTCAGTGGAGGGCAAATAACCTGGAGGAGGCTGCATAAAAATATCTTCATTTAAATCACCATGTAGAAAAGCATTGTTTACATCAAGTTGATGTAAAAACCAGTTTTTAACACTAGCAATGGCCAAAACAATTCTGACAGTGGTTAATTTAACAACAGGAGAGAAAGTATCAAAATAATCAAAACCTTCTTCTTGAGTATAGCCTTTTGCTACTAATCTAGCTTTATATCTATCTAAAGAGCCATCAGGTTTTAGTTTTGTTTTAAAAACCCATTTACAACCAATAATATTTTGATTAGGAGGAGGTTGAACTAATACCCAAGTATTATTATTTTCTAAAGCTTGAATTTCATTTGACATGGCATTCTGCCATTCAGGGAACTTGGCAGCCTGCTTATAAGTTTTAGGTTCAGTAAGTTTGGAAAGAGCAGCAATAAAGCAAGAATGAGAAAGACCTAATCTATTGGATGTTATATGATTTTGAATAGGATATCTAACAAGATTACATGAAGAAGAAGGAGGAGAAATACCTGCAGTGATTGAGTTAGGTAATTCATAGTTGTAATCTTGAAGGTGAATGGGTAGAGATCTTACTCTGGTGGATTTTTTGTGGTTCTGATCTTCTGAAACAGTGTTATTAGTAGTAGTAGAAGTATCTATATTCATGGTATTGATTTCCTCATTGATTTGGTTATTTAAATAGTGATTAGAAGCTATGTGATTTTCATACGTGTAAGCATCAGAATTAGAATAGTCCAAAACAAAGTCAGAATCCATATGATTAGAAGAATCAGAATTACTTTTGTAGGGAAAAATCATTTCATAAAATTTAACATTTCTGGATATAAAAAATTTGTGGTTAGAAATATCATATAGTTTATATCCTTTTGATCCAAGAGGATACCCAATAAAAACACATTTAATAGCTCTTTTGTCAAATTTTGATCTATCAACAGACAAAGTAGAAGCATAGGCAAGAGAACCAAAAACCCTAAGATGGGAATAATCAGGCACCTTACCATATAATAATTCATAGGGAGATTTATTATTAAGAATAGAACTAGGAACTCTATTAATAATATGCACAGCAGTGAGAATGCAATCTGACCAAAAAATAAGAGGTAAACAAGACTGAAAAAGAAGAGATCTTGCAACTTGAAGAATATGCTGATGTTTTCTTTCAACCCTAGCATTTTGTTGAGGGGTTTCAACACAGGATAATTGATGAATAATGCCATTATTATTATAGAATGAAGGAAAAAATAAATTCAGTGCCATTATCAGTTCTAATAACTTTAATTTTAGTATGAAATTGAGTAAGAATCAGATTGTGAAAATTCATCATATGAAATTTAACTTCAGATTTGTTTTTCATCATGAAAACCCAAGTGCAACGAGTATGATCATCAACAATAGTTAAAAAATATTTGAAGCCAGAATAAGATTCAGTTCTAAAAGGACCCCAAACATCCATATGCACAAGATCAAAGGCATGTAAAGCATAAGAAGTACTATTAGGAAAAGGTAATTTCTTTTGTTTTGCAAAATGACAAATATCACAAAAGGTATTTTTATTCATATGATGAGGCAGATTACAATTAACAAGAGAGCTCATTTTATTGAAAGGTAAATGACCTAGTCTATAATGCCAAATATCAGATTGAGAATCTGAATTAGAACTATGAACAGTATTGGCAACAGAAAGTTTATTTGTTGGCATGGAGGATTCAGATGGATTATAGAGATATAGACCACTTTTAAGATCAGCATAACCAATCATTTGGTTGGTGAGAAGATCCTGCAAAGTAGCATGATTAGAAGAAAAATGAACAGAAATATTTTCATGAAGAACAAGACTGGAAATAGAGATGAGATTAAAATTAAATTGTGGAACATATAATACATTATGTAAAGTAAATTTGTTATTTAGTTTAATATCACCAATGTGAGTGGCAGTAATAAAACTTCCTGTAGGTAATTGAACATTAATAGAAACATTTTTAGGATAAGAAGTATATAAGTTGAAGTTATGAGTCATATGATCAGAAGCGCCAGTGTCCAAAATCCAAATAGAAGATTGAACATTAGATATAAAAGCTGAATGATTACCAATGAAATGAGAATTATGAGAAGACTGATCAAGAGCATTAGGAGCAGTCATGCCAATATGAGCAGAAGCATTAGGAGCAGTCATGGCTATATGAGCAGAAGCAGATTTGTCATTCTGAGCCTTCATAAACTCAATAAACTTGTTGTATAAAGATGGATCACATAAGTCCAAGTCATCAGAGGAAGATTCATGTGAAGTATTGGCTAGGTGAGCATGAGTATTTTTAGAAGATGTGGATGGCAATTTGAAACCGGGAGCAGTCCTCTGTCCTTTAGGTCCTTTCCAAGTAGGAGGATAGCCAATGACTTGAAAACATTTCTCAGCAGTATGGCCTTGATAACCACAGTGAGTGCAGATAACAGAAGATTTCTTCTTGTAGGTGGAATTTTTGACAAAAAATGCAGTGGAATCAGCAGTAGATGAAGGATCAGAAGGAAAGAGAACAGAGTTGACAGGATGTTGAAGTGTTCTTTGAGACTCCTCTTGTAGAAAGAAAGAGTAAACAGCAGAGAGGCTGGGAAAAGGAGTTTGAAGAAGGATTTGGCTTCGCAAACCAGAGTAAGATTCATTCAATCCAACAAGGAATTTCTGAACAGATTCTTTTTCAAGAAGCAACTGATATTTTTCATTGAGATTACAGGTACAAAGACCACAAGAACATGTAGGAAGGGTTTTAAAATTGACATATTCATCCCAAAGACCTTTGAACATGTTGTAATAATCAGTAATACTCTGAGTTCCTTGAGAGATATTACCTAGGGTTTTTTCTAAATAAAAAACTCTAGGACCATCACTTTTACCATATCTATTCTTGATTTCATCCCAAAGGCTTTTAGCAGAGGTGAAATATAAGAAAGTAGATCGAATAGCAGGAGCAATCGAGTAAATCAGCCAAGAAAGCAATAGAGCATTGATACGATACCAGATTGAATAGGAAACAGACTCATCTGGACTCGGTTGAGCAATGGAACCATCAATGAACCCCATCTTATTCTTCACGCTAAAAGCCATGGTGACAGACTTCTTCCAGGCGTTGTAGTTGTCTCCATTCAGTGTCTCAGAGATGATACGTAAGCCAGCGTGATCACCAGGATGCAGATAATAGGGAGACGAAGGATCTTCAATAGGATTGATCGGATTCATCGCAAATGATGCGATTAGGGTTTCAGGAAGCAAAGTAAAATCGATAGAGATAAATTCGATTATAGAAATCGAAATCAACGAAGCAGAGTAAAATCGATAGAGGATCGATCCCTAATCTGATACCATGTGAAAATTAATTCTCAGGAAACAGATTAAATTGATGATGAACAAAAGTTACAGAGAGTTTCTTGGAGAAGAAGAGAGCTGATAGATTGATCGAATGAAAATTGTCTTAACTTTATTTACAAACTACTCAGGGTATTTATACATTATTAGATAATATACAATAAAGCCCAAAGATAACATGTAGGCCCAAGACTATAAAGCTAAGCAAATCCAGTCCAGGTTCTTTATTCTTGATACAAGTACAAGTGCAGGAAGCTTGCGGCATGGGATGGGTTTTTATCATAAAAACTTGGAAGAGCAAGGGACAGAAAGTCATTAATTTCCCAAGCAAAAAAGAAAGTCATTAATTGTACTCCATACTTGATTGGTCGCAGTAACAATGTCTCCATTTCCCAAGCAATGCGCATATGACCCCCATCTCTAAGGGCACGATGAGAGGATGTAAATTTGACTATAATCACATATAGATATGCAATTTTCATGGGAGGGGGCGGAGCCACAATTGTACGGCCATGGGGGAAATGCTCCTCATCCAAAAATAACTCCTAATGTTTAATTTAAAATATTATAAATAGAATATATTACTACCCCGTCTCTTGTAAGAATCGGACCCGGATGGATGTCCGGGAAGTGAAATTTACTTGTTTAGCACATCAATTTTTTATTTATTCTAATCCGGATTTTGATGCTGTATAGAAATTTTAATGTAGGTTTCAAATATGTAACTTTTAACTATTAAAAAGATTTAATTATATGTAAGAATGATTTAATTTTATCATCACCCAGCCTGAATTGAAAAACCGCAAATTGCTAATCAATTCGGAACGATGTAAGCAAGAAATATTAATCATATAATTTGTACATTTAGGAAGAATTTGTTACTAATCGATAATTTACATGCTATTTAAAGAAAAGATTAAGACTGAACCCAAACATAGGTATCCAAGATTAAGCAAAATTGGGACTAACTTTTAGGTTCCAAATATGTAACTTTTAACTAATAATAATCCGTAAGGATGATTTAATTTTAATGTCATCCGATCCAACCTTAAAAACCGCAAATTACTGAACAAATCGAGACGGAGGAAGTAAGAAATCTTAATCATATAATTTGTACATTCAAGAAAATTTTGGTAATAATCAATAATTTGCATGCTAGGAAACGATTAAGACTAAACCTGTCAGAAATTATTTTGTTGTCTACAATTGCATTAGTTATCTTTGTACTACCTACGTCCCAAATTGATTTGCAAATTTGACTTTTCTTGGTCAAATTTTTTCATTTTATTTGCTTAATTAGGATATCAATTTTTAATTATATTCTAATTTGGATTTTGCAACTTTGAAGAGATTTCAATGTAGTTTCTGAATATGTAAATTTTAATTATTAAAAATTCAACTAATTATTGAAAGAGATGATTGATTTTTATTATGGATTGACAAAAAAATGTTGACTTTGTAAAATAAATTAGGGGCGGAGAGAGTATTTGTTATGGAGTATATTACTCCGTATTATTTTAATTTGGGTCGCCTTTATATTTTAGGCACAAAGCCTCATGTAATAAGAAGGCCTGACCTTAGATATAATACGGAGTACTCCGTATATACTAAGGTAGAGTTTGTGTAACCTTATTGTTGGAATTCACGCATCCACTTGTTGAATACTTCCGATCTATAATCATTCTTCATCATTTTTGTATTCAATATCTTATTTCTCACTCAGCTACTCTCTAATACGTATTATAAATTGTTGAAGGAATTTGAGCAACCAATTTACCCCGGTTGTGAGAGCTCTAAGCTGTCTGCAGTTATGAACTTGTTATACATCAAGAGCATTGGTCGGTGGAGTAATGATTCATTTGACATGTTGCTACAAACATTGAAAGATATAATGCCAAGAGGTTCAAGTTTACCTGAAATGTACTATGATGCAAAAAAGATCATTAAAGATCTTGGCTTGTCTTATGAAAAAATAGATACGTGTGCGAATGACTGCGTGTTATTTTGGAAAGATGAAGAGCAACTAGATTCGTGCAAAGTTTGTGGTGCATCAAGATGGAAAAACAACCTTCATAGCTGAGAAGTTAAAATTCGAAAGAATGGAAAACAAGTTTCTATGAAGACAATGTGTTACTTTCCGTTAAAGTCAAGGCTTAAGAGGTTATTCATGTGTAGAAAAATAGCTTCTTTAATGAGGTGGCATCATGAATCAAGAGTAGATGACGGAGTGATTAGGCATCCTTCAGATTCTATGGAATGGAAATCATTTGACGAAATTCATAAAGATTTTTCATCAGAACCTCGCAATGTTAGACTTGGTCTTGCAAGTGATGGGAACCCATTCCGATCCGGCCGGCCAAGGTTTTAGATTTGAAGTTATGAATGAAACGAAGATGAAAGGTTCATTTTCATGCCGCAAGGAATTTATAGATCAGGGCGCAGTTTTAATGCTAACTATACAAATTAAGGATACTTGTTTTTGATCGGAATTTACCAATCTGGTTTAGTCTGAACTGGTCTGATCTGCTTTGGAGCTAGAATGTCTGGTCCTTGTGTATTCTCGATTATGATAAGCAAGATGCAAAAAGTAGTAACGATAAGGCACAAGTATGACAACTCCATTCCAGTAAATAAACTAATTACAGAAAAGGTGTCGAACGGCAAATCTTGTCCTTAGGCAGTGTTTAAGGCCTATTACGAAAACTAAATAGTAGTATCCGCCGCCACTACAAAACTGCTAATCATTTATGATTTCAGTCCGTGGTCTGAAAGTGCAGGTATTTATACTAGGAGTGAGTAGTTGGAGAGGGTGACATGGCTAACTCTGAGTGGATGACCTCCCAACCATTAAATCCTCCATATCTCTAGCATTAAATGTGTTTCCCGTTAATTATGATGTTTCTCACCAACTACCTTGGGACGTTCCGCCATAGTTAGCTTGCTCAGATGGGAAAATGACTTTAAGTAGGGCAACTGGGTTAAATTGACTCTGCACTAAAAGACGACAAACCTTGAAACCCTATTCAAGGTTGATGCCCGGTTTCCAAAAGCTCGGTTGTTTTACGGAGATGTGATATTTGTGTAATTTTCGATTGTATGTTTGTATTTTTAACTAGTTCTTATTGGTTCTAGTTGTGAAAATTAAACACTTTTGGTGTAATACTTTATTTTCATTTTTATTTGTAATTTGTTTAGATTAGGATTATTCTGAGCTAAACAGGTCAAAGATCATCCAAGGGATCAAGATTGGACCTTAAAAGATCAAGGAAAGTGCATGGAGGCAAGAAAGATTTCGATTTGGAAAAAATACTCATGTACCCGGTCGGGTATTGCCTATACCCGATCGGGTATATTTGCTTGATTCGATTGTCCAAATCAAATCCGGGAACAAATGATCGCGGGAGCAGATTTTCGTGAAGATTTGTCACATACCCGATCGGGTATATACCCTTACCCGATCGGCTATGTCCAGAAAAAGGACTTTATGGGCAATTTCCTAAGATACCCGGTTGAGTATCAGACCCTTCAGCCCCCAAAGCCTATAAATACACCCATTTCCTTCCCAATAAGATCACCAATTCACATATATTCTTTAGCTCAGTTTAGATTAGTGTTTTCTTTATATTTTCTATCATGTTTAGTCTCCAAATGAGGAGCTAAACTCGTTCATCTTGTTTTTGCTACTTTGAAGTTTAACGAATTGTAAGTTGTGAGTTATTTTCTTTAATCTTTTTCCTTGAATATTAATTTTTCCCTTAATACTATCTCTATATTAATGTTGGGGATTGTTGCTAAGATGACAATTAGTTAACATCTCGACATTAGTTATAGTAATATTTATTTTCTTCCTCTATATTAATGTTGGGGAGTGTTGCTAAGATGACAATTAGTTAACTTCTTGACATTACTTATAGTAGGATTTATCTTCTTTAATATTTTTCCTTGAATATTAATTAATTCATATTCATATTTCATATTAATATTTTGAGTATTACTTAAAGGATCAACTAGTTTTGTTTCATATATAAATTAATACTAGAATCGATCGACGAATACACTTGTTAATCGTTCGGTCGTTTCACGGTAGTAAACTTGGATTATTAATGCATGCGTCTCATGGTTAATAATCTAAGGGGAATTATTTATATTGATTAAACCAATAAACCGCTTGTGTTGAAGTTATCAATCTCAATCGTTTTCATCTTAAGTTTATTGCTACTATCGGGTTAATATACGACGCGTGTTCTATATTGACCCGGTAGTAAGTTTTATTAATAAACGTGTCTCGTTATTAATAACTACACTCGATGAATTGGATATACTACTCGATTGAGTATTCGAGAGGAAGATAGTTAAAGATATAACCGGGATCGACGGACATCTCATTAAGTCAATAAAAGCAAAACCAAGTCCTCATCTCCATTAATTAAACTCATATAAGTCGTTCATCTTTGTATTTAATTAATTAAATCAAATCAAACTTTAAATCCCCATTTGGATTTGTCGTTCATCTACAGCTGTCCGCAAATTAAACCCATTTGGATTTACTTCATGGGTCTTTTTTGATTCCTATTCCTAGCTGGGAGGTCTCCTATCGACAAGTCTGTTTCTCTTGGTGGTTAGAGGCTGGTTTCAAGTCACTCATTGACATATTCAAACATGTTATCCCTGGGATCATAATTTGGCATATTTATATTTGGAAGTCTTATGCTTCTCTAAATTGGGATCCACACTCTACCTGCTTTACTCAGGAAACACTTAAGAAAACTATAAAACATTGTATCTATATTTGGCTGCAGGTATGAACTTCCCTAAATTAAGTAAGGTTCCGGATTTCTTTATTGAGGAGGGTTTCTTTCCAGTCAATAAGCAATGCAATAAACCCGCATTTCTTAAAATTAATTGGAAGAAGCCAAAGGATACCTTCAAGATGAACATCGATGCTGGCTTCAATCGGAACCATGCCTCTGGTGGAGCTATTCTCAGAGATACAGGAGGTAATCTCGTATTTGCTGGTGCATTTCCACTCCAAGCTAATTCGATTCTGGAAGCTGAACTGAAAGCCATCTTTGTAGCTGTTCATTGGCTATTGTATTCGGATATCTCAGATGTTGAGCTGGAGTCAGACTCGTTGGCGGCAGTTGCTCTCCTCCGCCAGCCTCAGCTAACTTCTTCTTTTCAATTCCTCGCCAAACCTATAAGACAGATTGCTACAGAGAGAAGATTATCTTTCCTTCACTGTTATAGGCAGGCAAATGAAGTGGCTCATCTACTGGCGAAATCTTATTCTTCATCTCAGCCTCAGTCTTTTTTCCATAGCACCGATCAACTCCCAAAGCATATTCAGGGTGTTTTACTGTTGGATAAAGTAGGATGCTCGAACATTAGGGTTTCCTAATCTAGGGCTGGGATCGGTTCGGTTCTTACTCAAAATGAGTTGAACCATTATAAAAGTTTTAACTAATGAAATCGGTTCGGTTCCTATATAAAAAATCAAGAACCGTTATGGAACCGAACCGGTAGTAAACGGTTCGGTTCTTCCTTTTATCGGTTCCTAGAATAATTTTTTCTCGTCTAAGAATTAAGACATAATTTACTTTCTACAAACAACATAAACACGTCGAAAATTCAAAACACGAGTATTAAAATTTTATTTGAAGCTCTAATCACTTCAAACATCAAAGCTCAAACTTAACTAATGAACTTTGAACACTTAATAGAACAAAAGTGATTTAAATTTTCATGTAATAAATGAAACATTAAAAATCGTTGTAGTGTCGGAGCGATGAAGATTACTCATCATCATAGTAGCAAGAATACGACGCCTACTTCAAGTCTTTCAAAACATAAAAAAAGACATTAAGTTTGCATGTATAGATATAAAAAACATTATTACATTCTATTGATTCATAATAAATCTAATAATTAGAAATATCATGAAAATAGTAAAGTAAAATATGTGCAATCAACTACAAGTTATTTGAGTTATTTTATATTTATAAAATTTATGTGATGGAACAAAACTTGATTTGTAGAAAGGAGATTAATGTATTATATCAACCTCATGTACAATATTTACTACTTCTTTTCCGTTGATTAAATTAGAACTGTTAGTTAAATATCTTATGTTGTTTTATTATAGTGGTTGTGGTGGTGGTTATTATTGCTATTATATTATTATTATTATTGTTACTACTACTACTATTACTACTATTACTACTAATATATTTTATTTTTTATTTTTTTAATAACGGTTCCTTAACGGTTCCAAGCACATAATTTTTTATAGGAACCGGGAACCGAACCGTTATAACCCGCTTCGGTTCGGTTCCTACAAATGAGGCATCAATTGTTAACGGTTCGGTTCCTAAATGTTGTTAACGGTTCGGTTCCAATCGGTTCTACGGTTCCCGGTTCCAAAATCCCACCCCTATCCTAATCTATCACTTTCATCTCTCTTTATTTCTATCTGCTTTTTCAGACTTGAGATTTTTTCCTTTTCGTCCTTTTATTTCATGTATTTTCAATTTTGGGTCAGGTCTAGCCCCCCCAAAATTCATTTTCTTTCATATTATTGTTTTCTTGTATTTTCAGAGGTATGCCTCTGAGAGAGGTTTTGGTATAGTCCCCCTCTCTTTTGTATCCTTTTCAGATATTAATAAAACACTGGCAAATGTTCCCCGGCGTTTGCGCCACTGATTTTGGTGGTTTGCCTACCGGGTTAAAAAAAAAATCAAACTTTAAATCCCCCTTGTTACTAGTTACATAAAAACAGAAGTATTCTTTTCCGTGTGAATACGAACCTTACTTCATTATACTACGTATAATTGTTGGTTTGATAATTATTTTGAGTGCACATCACGACAAATTGCACGTCGAGATGCTAAAAATTATGTTCTTAATATTGTTAAATATGTGATAGTTAAACTTCTAATAATTTATTATTTAATTATTATTACGTATTAGTTATTGTCATTCACGCGATAAAAATAATAATAATTCCTTCGTCCCTAAATTATCTTTGGGAAAAGGGTCAGATAAGTCCTCGAACTTACATAAAAAAGTCAAATAAACTCTTATATAGGAGGCTTTGTCCGGCCGTCGCCATTTGGGGCGGTTTCCGGTAGAATTTTTTGATGACATATTTTGATCATGTTTTGCATTAAGTCTAGTTTACTCATACCAAATTTCAGCTAAAACTTCAATCAGAAAGACATTCAAATGAATTCTTGAAGATAACTGCGCAGTTAAAAGTGATATTAGCGAAATAACTTTTAAAAAATCATTCAAACAGATCCGAAAATCCAAAGGCGGAGGTGGTTTGGAGGTCATCATCTTGACGAGACGCACCATCCTATATGTTTCTTTTAATTTTTCGGGACACTTTTGAAAATCAAAGTTACTATTAACCATCTTTCTCAGACGTTTTTAACGGTGTGTCCCTCTCGTGATAACGGAATTCAAAAACATGAACCTCTGATAAAAAATGAAACACACGACCATATCTGAAAACGGGCCCAACCACAAGTGTCTTTTCCGTACTTTTCCCAAAAAAGGCGACTTAAGTAGGTGTAGCGTGCTCACATTTACAACCCGTTTGGTGATACTGAAATTGGTTGAATCAATTGATTCTACAGAAATTTATGAAATTGCTCTGGATTGACTGTGTTAGGTCCCTGTTTTCTAGTCTATAAAATGTATGTATGGAAGATAGATCTGGGAATGAAGCTTTCCATTGAATGATGAAGAAGTTTACAGAATGATAAACAATTTAGCGTAAAACTTCTATCACCGATATAGGCACTGCGGCACTAGGAATGTTGAAAAGCTTAACCTAGCCTTTCCCTTAAGGCATATATATAGCCTGACGGGAAAGGTAGGTTTCACAATTATTTGGGCTCCTTTTTCTAGGAGGCCCATACCTAAAAAAGGTATAAAACCTTTTATTACAAATTGCCTTAAAAGGCCTATTCATTATTCTAGCTAGTCTATTTAATTAAAATGCTAAATATAAAGAGCTAAGAAACATTGATCACAATATAATGAAAATATCTCTAACAATCTCCCCCTTTGTGATCAGATGTTCTTGCTTCTTCTTTTCTTCACTTCTGAGCTTTAAAATAATGCTTTCTGAGATTTAGTGCATGCTCGTAATTTCTGAGAGATCTTCTTCTGCCAAGTTGTTTCTCGATAGCTTTCAAGATTTTATCAACTCTGGTTGCTTCTGTTAGTTCATCGTCTGTGGCATCTGCATACTTCCGTTGTTTTTCTTCAAATTCTTTTCTGATAGGTTGCAGTTTTTCTTCAATGATCTTCAGCGTTCCATCACAGTACTTGTTGATTTCTTCTGCCACCAACAAACGCCTCTCACCTTTGTGATTCAGGTAGATGATAGCTAACGGGCGATCAAAAATGTAATAAGCTGGGAAGTTCTCAAGCTCTGGCCTGTAAAGCTTTGGTCTCGAGAGGTTTGTTTTTGGCAGATTGGTTTCTAGGGCCATCTGAAGATCATGGGAAGCAAAGAATTTGGCTTGTCTGATCATGAAGCGCTTGAGTGCCTTGAATCCCTCTTGTGTAGATTTGTCCCAGGTGACTGGAATTTCCTGGAAGGCTTGATACATATGATAGATGTCATCCATCTTTAACATATACAGGTCATTTTCCTTGCAGGTAAATTCAGTCCCGTCGGAGCGTTGCAGGCGGTAAACAGAGAGTGGGATGTCTTGATGATTTATTTCGGCTACATTTTGTATACTCCATACTGGGTCTTTTGCAGTTTGTAGTTCATGTTGCCATACTTCTCTCTGTTTCCCCATGTAATGATGACTAAGCAGAAACAATTGTCCGCCCTTGTTCTTTCCTCTCAGATGATTAAGTCCACGGATTTTCAATTCGTCCAATTCTTTGACTTTGTCATCCCTCCGCCATATACGCTTTCTGATTTCCTCTTGGAAAGGAGCATTGATGTTAATATTCTCCCAAGGTTTTTCACTCCTGGGCATTCGAGCTGCTGTTTGTCTGATGATGGATTCCAGCTCCTTGGGAGGTTCCTGATAGTTTTCTCCTTCCTTGAGTTCATCATCATTAAGCAGTATCACATCAGCAGCACATTTAGCTAGGAGCTCTCTGAGATAGGCTCTTCGCTGTATTTCATCCACATTCGTCCATAGCCGAGACCACTTGTTGTGAACAAGAATTTCTTCGAGTTCGTCATGCATTCGATCATCAGGTTGGCTAGAGGGAGTCTGCTGCTGTTGTGGCGCTCTGTCAATAGTAACTCCGGGATCACTAGGATTGCCCGTTATCATCAGATTAGAACTAGGTTCTTTCTGATGGCCTGAATAGAAAGATGTACTCGAAGTAGCAACCTCAGGACTTCCACTCCATCCTTGGTCTACATCTATGAAAGATGAGCCTAGGAGTGTTGTTTCTAGCTCGACCGGGCTAGATGTGGGTGAGTTGGCTGTTTGGCTTTTGTGTTGAGTGGTTGGTGGGGGCTGATTGTTCGAGGATTCAGGTTGGTTGGATTGCGTAGAGGGTTGGCTTGTTGACGCATCACGCTCAAGTATCCTTTGTCTCTTGTTCTCCCCCTCATGAGGATCCGAGTCATCGGGGTCCTCATGCGAACGTTTGTGACCGAGGAGACTATCACGGCATGAGCTGTCAGGCTTAAGGATCCGAAGAAGGTCTTTTTGTTTCTGGGTTAGGTTGCCTTCTTCGGTAGCTAGTAGTTGATCTAGCATAAGGGTTTCGAGTACCTCGAACGGTAAAGTTTTAGGGTCAGGAAAAGGTGTGGTCGAAGTAGGGGAGGACACTAGTTCTGTATCCTGGGTTCCCCTTGAAGCAGTAGGTGAGTGGGGTAGGGTTGTGGATGGTTCAGAGGTTTGTTGGGTAGGTATGATAGGAAGTGGTTGGGTTTCTTGGGTATGTGAGGATGATGGTTGGGGTTGGATGATGTCATTATGCAGCGCCGGGGTGTTCCTGAATTCCTGTGCCCGAGCGGTTATTGCTTCGTGCACGCATGGTTTAATGGTGGAATCCATGAAACGTTGCAAAATGACAGAAAGGTCGGTAGGGTCAGGGTTACCGGTTACAGGGGTAGTAACCGTTGTCACAACATCAGTAAAGATTACTGAAGTGTGGCCTGCAGATAATGATGGAGATATCTGTTGAGCAGCAGGGCTTCCGATCATCATTGACGTATCTCCGATCGTTGAGGACAAGTAGAGTGCACCTGTCGTGTGCAGTGGTGTGAGCAGTGTATGTGTCCTAGAAAATGTGGAAAATGTTGGGATGGTGGAAACTAGACTCAATGTGCTAGAAGGAGGGGTAGTGGTCTGGGGCGGAAGACCACAAAGTAAATCCTCAGCTGCTTCGTAGGGAGACAGCGAGGTGGGTATAATATCCCCTATATGTGAAACTACTACCTGTTGGGAGGCAGCAGAGTGGCTAGGTGAGGCTTGTGCATGCGCAGTTGGGCTAGATGCTGCGTCTTCTACTCGGAAACTGAAAATATCAGTTTCTGCACCTATGGGGTTAGCCCGGTTTATTGTGTCAAGGTCAGAGCAGCTGTCATACAAGGCTAACTCTTCTGCCAGGTTGCTTGCAGTTTGCACTCTTTGCACAGGAGTAGATGATGAGGCAAGGTCATGACGCACCTTGGAGCGAGTCTCACTGATGATATTTCCTTGAGTATCCTTGATTTGGTGAGACTGCTCTTGTGTTGTAGCCCGAGAAAGCCTGATAACGAGTCGTCCTTTCTTAGCGCGGGCTTTCTCGACTTTCTTGCCCTTTGCATTGGCGTTGTCGTCGTCCTCATCATCATCATCGTTATCGTTCCTAGCCTTGCTCCCAGAGCCCTCATCGTCAGCGTCTTGTGTTGTGGCTACGCTTGGCGAATCATAGGAAGTCTCTTCAGCACGGGGTTGGCCCTCAGCAGACATAGTCTGATCATCATGGGGCCGGCTTGCCACTGGTCTCTGTGGCCGGGTTGAACTCTCAGGACCCTCTCTTTCTCTCGGCTGACTCCCCGGGGTAGGCTCAGGGGGGTTTATCTGAGCCATAGGGAGTATGACACCATTCTCCTCGCTGTAGCGTATAACATGTGGATCATTGCGACCAGCTAACAGGAGGAGAGGGACAGGAATAGGTAATGGTACCAGTGAGCGTACCTCTGGCATTCTCTTCAGATATTGTAGGGTTGGAGTGCTGACATTCTCAGATGATTTGCGTCTTTGAATCGTTGGAATTGTTCTGCAGAAGTGTCGCACCAGCAATGAAAACCATCTCATGTATGGTAGATGTTTGATCAGATCAGTTTCAAATTTCCTTCTTCGCATTTCCAGAATGTCACCCCAGATTAGTGAGGCGAAGTCATAGTTCTTCATGAAAGCGATGCCGTGAAAGATGTAGACGAGGTAGCCACTGCATTTGTCGAAGCTGCTGTGCTTAGATGTGCAGCACTTGTTTAGTGTGGCCATTAGTGTCCTCCAAGGTCGTGGAAATCGTGCGGTCTTGATTGCAGACATCAACCGGAGGGGCTCAGCGTGGCCTAGAGTGATTATGTCCTCAAAGATTTGCGTTTCTGAGGCCAACGCGTCATAGTGTTCCTCCTCCGGGATCTGTAGCACTTGTTGGACCAGCGCTTTGGTGATGGTGACTCTTGTGTTGCAGATTGTGGCAGCTAGTACATCATCGAGTTGCCTGCCATTTGCATCCACGTCCTTGTCAAGTGTACCCCAGAATTGTTGGAGATACACCTGAGGGACTTCTGCGTTTGCGTTCAGTGCCTTCCACAGCTTGTGGCCCTTCAGAATAGAGACGACCACGTCATCTTGACAGGAGAAGACTTCTGGGTCCAGTTGTGAGTTATTCTCCTTGATTAGGATCCATTGTTCCCTAGCGTAGATCATGTTGATTGGAGTGTTGGCAGCCATTTCAGTCTGAAAATGATAAACAGATTAGAGCGTTTGATTGAAAATGGCTAAGTCCACAACTTATTCCTCACTTGGGCCCTTTGTTCTGTGTTTGTTTTTTTTGTTTTAAGTGAATGTTTCGGGCCCAAAGGATCTCGGTCACACTTTATCTGATATGGGCCTGGACTTAGTTTATTTTGTCCCACATAATGAATTTCCACTAAGGGTTCGCGTTGGGCTGGGATGACTCGATTTCGCTCAACCCAACAGTATTGGGCAAAGTGTTGAATCGCGCAAGGTAACCAAACGCGCAAAGGTAAGAAATCGCGCAAGCCCTAAACGCGCAAGTATTGGCTTCGCGCAAGCCAGGTAAATCGCGCAACTAGGGTAATCACGCAACTAGTAGATCGCGCACCCTTGGTAGATCGCGCAAGGCCAGATATCGCGCAGCCCACTAAAATTGCGCAAGAGCAGATGGATCGCGCAGCTCTTACTAATCGCGCAAGTGCCCCCAGATCGCGCAAACGTCTAAAGATCGCGCAGGACTTGTGGATCGCGCAAGGGGTGAAGTTGCGCAACATTTCAGATCGGGTAACCCAGATCGCGCAAGTCGGATTGAATCGCGCATGGAGTACCAGATCGCGCAGGTAGGCAAATCGCGCAACCTAAATCGCGCTACCCCCGGTTTTTGCGCAAGTCAGAAATCGCACAATGGAGGTTCGCGCAGGGAGCCTGTTCGTCGTCTTCATCAGTGGGTGTATCTGTTTATCTTAAAGATCAAAGAGGAATGAAGAAAAAGATGGAGATTTTTACCTTTGAGTGTTTTTGAAGAGGAGGAGATGAAAGAAGCTTTTGAGTTCTGGGAGTTGGAGGGTTTCGCGCAAGGAAAAGTGAGAGGGGAGAGGTGTTGCGAGTTTTGAGAGTTTAAATAGGCCCGGGAAATTTTGAACTTAACGGGCCCAAATCAGTCTGATTTCAAATTTAAAAATGCCCCCCCTCAACACTTGCTTCCCTTTTAGAATGAAAATTTTAGAAAACTCCCCCTCAACTTATACATATTTTTTGAAAAGCTCCCCCTCAACTTATGAACAGTTTAGAGCAGCTCCCCCTCAATTTATGCAAGAAAAAAAAATGATGCATGAAAAATAAAAAGGAAAACATGCGATGAAAAAAAATGATGCATGAGAGATGGAGAGAGAGAGAAAAATGTGATGCAAAATAAAATAAAATGCAAAACATGAAGGCACACGCACACACACAGTTCAGAGTTACTCATTCGTTCAGGTTCAGCATCCCCAGCTTAGAGATCAGGAAATTGAATCTCTTCTCATCCAGGGCCTTTGTGAAGATATCAGCCAGTTGCAATTCCGTAGACACAAAGTACATGTCCACGGTACCTTTCTCAACGTGATCCTTGATGAAATGATATCTGAGGTCAATATGCTTCGTCCTTGAATGATGGACCGGATTGCACGTGATGGCTATTGCACTTTGAGAGTCACTGTAGATCGGGATGTGTGAGAATGTGAACCCATAGTCTTTCAGTTGGGTCCTCATCCATAATATTTGTGAGCAACAACTAGCAGCCGCGACATATTCTGCCTCAGCTGTAGAAGTGGACACACAATTCTGCTTTTTGGAGGACCAGCACACCAACTTATCACCAAGAAATTGAGCACCGCCAGATGTACTTTTCCTGTCTAGCTTGCAACCCGCAAAGTCAGCATCTGAGTATCCAACAAGGTCAAAGCCTGATTCCTTGGGATACCAAAGGCCCAGATTGACTGTTCCTTTGAGATATCTCAGTATTCTTCTAACAGCATTCAGATGTGATTCCTTCGGATTTGCTTGAAAACGGGCGCATAGACAGGTTGCAAAGACAATATCTGGTCTGCTAGATGTAAGGTACAGCAAGGAACCGATGATAGCCCGATAATTGGTAGCATCGACTGGTTTCCCGGAAGGGTCAGAGTCGAGCTTCTGTGAGGGAGACATAGGGGTTTTCATCGTCGACTTGCTGTCCATTTTGAAGCGCTTTAGCATATCGTGGATGTACTTGGACTGATTTATGAAGATTCCATCTGCATTTGCTTGATCTGAAGCCCTAGAAAGAAGTTCAACTCTCCCATCATACTCATCTCGAACTTGGTGCGCATCAGATTACTGAACTTTCTACAGAAATTTGGATTCGACGATGCAAAAATGATGTCGTCAACATAAATTTGTATCAGCATGATGTCACCCTTGTGTCTTTTGATGAAGAGAGTTGGATCTATCTTTCCCTTCGAGAAGCCTGATCCTACAAGAAAAACTGACAGTGCTTCGTACCAGGCTCTCGGTGCTTGTTTCAAACCATACAGGGCTTTCCTCAGCTTATATACATGATTGGGGCGTTCAGGATCAACAAAGCCGTCAGGTTGTGCGACATATACTTCTTCTTTCAAATCTCCATTCAGAAATGCTGTCTTTACATCCATTTGATACACTGTGAAACTCTTGTGTGCAGCATATGCTAGAAATAGTCTGATGGCCTCAATCCTTGCCACTGGTGCAAAGGTTTCATCGTAGTCGATTCCTTCTTGTTGATTGTAGCCTTTTGCAACCAGGCGGGCCTTGTTTCTCACGATCACACCGTCTTCGTCTTTCTTATTTTTGAATACCCATTTGGTGCCGATAATGGTTTTCTTGTACGGCCTTGGCACCAGGGTCCACACTTTTAATCTTTCAAACTGGTTCATTTCTTCCTGCATTGCAATTACCCAGTCCGGATCAGCCAATGCGTCAGTCATCTTTGTTGGTTCTTTCTGACTCAGAAAACATGAGTATAAGCATTCATTGACTGATGCCGTTCTAGTTCTGACTCCTTGAGATGGATCTCCAATTATCAGCTCTGGCGGATGTGCCCTAGTCCACTTTCTCTCGTGCTGTAGAGGCTGTGGAGTTATGATTGGATGATCAGGGTCAGAATATTCTTGCTCTGGTTGTGCTTCTGGGGTTTCTTGCGTTGCAGCTTCTTCAGGTTGATCATTAACAGGAGAGTTTGGTTCTTGTTCAGCTTCATTATCCGTATGCTCATCATCATTCTGAGTAGGAGTGTTGGTTTCTTCAGTGGTTGGAGCAGGTAACAGGGGGTTCTGAGCGGTTGTAGCGTTTGTAGTTGATGCTGCACGTGGTTGGCTGTAGAAGTGCTCAAAGAGAGAATCCAGAACCACATGCTCATCCGATCTTGTCTCACCTCCCTGCCCTCCTACTCCAGAAGATGATGGAGTTTCATTGTTTGCAGAGGTTGATGGTTCAGAATGAAAATGTTCAGAAGCCAAGTCCGCCATTTCATAGAAGCTCACATTGATGCTCTCCATGACGGTTCTTCTGTCTTTCAAGTATACTCTGTATGCCTTGGAATTGGTAGAATACCCAATGAATATCCCTTCGTTTGCTTTTGGATCAAGCTTCCCCCTAGCATCCCTGTCATTCATAATGTAGCATTTACAGCCGAAGACGCGGAAGAAGGCAATGTTAGGGATCCGCTTGAACACAATCTCATAGGGCGTCTTGTCGAATCTTTTGTGGATCACCGTCCTGTTCTGTGTGAAGCAAGCCGTGTTGATAGCTTCCGCCCACATGAAGTGAGGTAGCTTTGACTGTATCAGCATGGTTCTGGCTGCTTCCACTAAGGTTCTGTTCCGTCGTTCTATAACACCATTCTGCTGTGGTGTCTTAGCTGCAGAGAACTGTTGAGTAATTCCCTGAGCTACATAGAATTCGGTCAGTTCTTTGTTCTTGAACTCCGTCCCGTTGTCAGTTCTGATGATCTTCACATTCTGCTGTAGATAGTTCTGTATGGTCCTGATGAACGTCATGATTAAGTTTGCAGTTTCGTCCTTGGAGCGCAAAAACTTGGTCCATGTGTATCGTGAGTAGTCATCCACAATTACCAAAGTATATTTGCGTCCACTGATGCTATGCACGCGCATCGGACCACACAGATCCATATGTAGTAGCTCCAGGGGACGAGATGAGGAGGGAAATTGTTTTGACTTGTGTGACGCTCTCCTCATCTTTCCCAAATGACATGCAGAACAGTGATGGTTGGGGGAGTTCTTCAGAACAGGCAGTCCTTTCACCAACTTCTTTGAGGAGAGGGAACTGATGGCTGGCAGATTCAAGTGTGAGAGACGTCTGTGCCATAGATTACTTTGTTCTTCAGATGCTTTAGACAGGAGACAGATGGATATGGGGGATCGTACCGATTTCAGATCAATGGTGTAGAGATTGGTTTTCCTCTGACACCTTAATAATGGTGTCCCACCCATATCCATCACACAACATTGCCTAGCATGGAATCTCACTTCCATTCCATTGTCACAAAATTGGCCAATGCTAAGCAAGTTGTGTTTCAGTCCCTGCACATATGACACGTTTCTGATAGTGACGCTCTCACAAATGACATCTCCTATCCCGAGTATGGGCGATGAAGCATTGTTCCCAAACCTCACATTTCCTCCAAACCTTTCAGAATAGTTGCTCAGTAGTTCAATCTGTCCAGTCATGTGTGACGAGCAACCCGAATCAAGATGCCACACATGACTGACCTGCAAAACAGATTAGTTTCGCTTAGGTACCCATCGCCAGATGGGTCCTTCCTTATCAACAGTGAGCAATTGTTTCAACTTCTTTTTGATTTGGGATCCTAGGCTGGCTGATTGAGAAGAGTTTTTCATTTTTAATTGTTCTGCTTCAGCCTTAGGAACCCATTTTTGTTTTATTTGAATGATTTTTGGAGCGAGGGAACTTTCATTTGTCCTAAGTGATTGTTCAGATAAATGATCTTTCAAAATTGGTTCACATGATAGCCTTTTCAGATGTTTGACTGAGTGAATCTTGAGAGGATACCTTAAAAATGGCAATTTGACCTCACTCTCAACATTCACCCTATCAATCTTGGGCTTATTCACAACATTATCAACAATCACAGGATCATTTGGTTTGTGAGAAGAAACAGACTTATAACAACAACATTTCATTAATTTAACACAATCCAGAGAAACACATTTAGTACAACGATTCGAGACAGAAATCTTAGAACTAGAAGACTTAGGAGCCACTCTTTTAGCATAACTAGTTGAAGGCTCACTAATGCTAGAACTAGACTTATTCTTCACATAAAGTATGGCGCTCGACCGCTGACACTTATTTCTTAATCTCGACTCTTCTTCTCTCTTCTTCCTTCTTATTTTGTCTTCAATCCACTCTCCTTTCTTCTCGACTCTCTTCTTCACATCTTTCCCTGTCGGAGAATGAGACTTGGGGTGAGAAGAAGAAGTCTTAAAACTATCGCTTGAATTTTCAGAAGTGTTTTCAGAAGTAGAAGGGGAAGAGGATTGAGAAGCTGTGTTAGACTGAGAGGCGGTTTTCAAAGAAGATATTTCTTTTAAAAGTTCATCCTTTTCTTTTTCTAAAACCTGCTTTTCCTTTTCAAAAGAATCTTTTAACTCAGCAAACTTTCTCATCAATGGTGGAATGTAAGCTGGTTTCTCAATTGGTTCAGATGTGGAAGCCTCCTCTCCGTCTTTCCCAGCTTCCTTTTCAGGAGGATAGGTCAAGATTTCTTCAGCAGGGGTCAAAGGGAGTGCTTTGGTTTTGTAGCTCTTGTTTAACTCTGTATAGTCAAAAGGAACCTCGACACCAGCCTTTGTCTTTCTCTTTTCATCCTCAGGGGCATTCGTTTCTTCAGCACCAGTGAAGGCCATGAGTTTGGTCAATCCTATTTTCATGTATCTAACATCATAAAGTTGTCTACAGTTGACCTTTTTCAGGTTCTGAGGATTGGTCAAACCCAAGCCTTCTTTGGCGTTATAGAAACAAGTGTCCTTAGGCTGGTTAAGGAAAATAGTCTGATCTGTTTGGTCCCTTTTGGCTAACAGATCCTCAAGTTCTTTGATTTTAGTATAAAGAGCACCCCTTCTTTCCATTAGCAAATTATTGACACCAAAAAGCCTAATTCTTTCTTTTTCAGTTGTTCTAAGCTTCTCTGTCAACTCTTTCTCACTAGCACTAAGTCGCTTATTCTCAGTTGTGAGCTTAGTGATTGTTTTCTCTGAATTGATTATCTTAATGTTTGAGCATGTCTGTTTTTCACGCAGTTGATTATATACATCATACAACCTTTTGTAATTCACCTCTAGCTCCTTAAATTTATCATGCATATCTATTCTAGAGCAGTTATGAATAGATGGATTAGAGGTACTTACTTCATTATCAGCATTCCTGTTTTCAGCAGACAGGGCAGTCATTTCATCAGCGTTGGTTGCGGTTGGCAGGTCCTTCAATTCTTCTCCTCAGCTTTGTCTTTTTCCTTCTTTTCATCAGCAGCAGGGGTTGACTTCATCTTTCCTTCCTTCTCACCATCCTTCTCTTTCTCTTCTTCTTCAACAACAGCCATCAAGGCTAGATTCTCTTCCTCATCCGAATCATCCATCCAGTGATCTTTCTCTGCCATGAGGGCACTCTTATCACTGCTTTCTTCCATTGCCAGCAACATCTTCTTCTTGTTCAGATTCATCTTCTGTTTATAATATTCAGCATCCTTCCTCCTTTTTGGCATCCTGCAGTCCTTCATTAGATGTCCAGTCTTCCCACAGTTGAAGCACTTTGGAGCATCATCAGCATTTCCATTCTCAGAAGAATCAAAAGATCGCTCTTTTCTTTTGTTGTTGCTGGAAGAGGACTTGCGGAGCCTGTTGTTTGAGGAGTTCTTCTTTTTCTGCATTTGATTGTTGAACCTGGAGGTGAGGAGGGCAATCTGCTTTTGGAAATCACGGAGTTCATCATCATCAGAATCATCCCAGAAACCAATGTCACTGTCAGCACTCTCACTATCATCAGCTATCATCTTATCTTTCTTGGAGCCAGACTTTGATGGCTTGTCAAGCATTAGGGCAAGGGTGTCAGCTAGCTTGTCCACAGCTCCCTTCCCTTTGTCAGCTGTCACAGTGGCAACCACAAAATCAGAGAAATCTTCAGCATATTGTGTAAGGAATAAATGTAATTAGATTTTGATGATGCTATAGGATTGGAAAGTTAGAGTACCCCCAAATTAGATTTTATGTATTAGAATTTTCAGTTGTAAGTATTAGTGTAGTCGACGATCAGAGTTGCTCAGTTTTGGATCAGATCAGAAGTGCATCAGAACTGCTCGACCAGACTTGCTCTATGAGAACTGCTCCATCAGAGTTCTCTTAGCAGAAGTCCATCAGAATTGCATCATAAGAGTTGCTGATAAACCTGGACATCTGATAACCGATGAGAACTACAGATCAGAAGTACTCATCAGCGGACCTATCAGAGTCAGAATCAGAGTTCAGTCAGAGATCAGAAAGTCTTCAGAACTCAACTCATCAGAAGGCCATCAGAATCCAACACATCAGAAGAGCCTGATCAGAGCCCGACGAACACTTAGAAGATTTCAAGCAACATCCAACAGCTATGAATTCAACGGGTAAAAACATCCAACGGCTAGAAGACTGTGCATGGAAGGAAAGCACTTAATGCACATTAAATGAGCCTGATACGCTGAAGGATTGATTGCAAATAATTGACCAAGGAATCCGGGAAGATATATTATAAAAATAGAAACCTTCCAAAACGGCGGTCAAGTCAACTGTACGCGCATTTAATGCAGTTGTCTCCTCCTCCAACGGGCAGACAACCCCAGTATATAAGCTACTCTCTGAAGATCAGGAAAATAACTTTGCTACAACTCTTGCAAATCATCATTCAAGCTCTCTTGAGATTCAAACTCTACAACCTTCAACAAGACAAGCTTACGTTGGGAAGATTCAAACTCCAAATCTTTCATCCCCAACTAACGAGCAAAGTTCATCCTGTTCTTCAACTCTTCAAGAACTTCTTCAAACATCATTTGTGACGAAGCTAGTTGGAGGAAAAACTCTGTTTTTCAAAGGATCTTCTGAAAAGAAGGGCGTCCAAGTAACTGCAGTAGTGAAGTGGTAATACTTCCGGGAAGCTGAGTGAAAGGACCAGCCATCGGGACGTGGAACTGCATCCTGGGTGGCAGCTAGGCTTGAAGAAGGCGTGGAGAACTTCTTAAGTGCTAGGAACTAAGCTTTGTAACCGATCTACTTCAAAGCTAGTGGAACAGTGGACTAGAGGAACGAGTTGTTCCTTGAACCACTATAAAAATATCCGGTGTCATTTACTTTACTGCATTTTTCTTTATTTCTGCGCTTAGGATATTAACTGATTAACTCTAAGACTTGGAATCTGTGTTCAGCAGATCTTGTTTTCAGAGTTATCAGAAAGGCATCTGCCTTAGTGTTTCTGAGGCTACCCGGACAGATCAGAATCCGCTGCCAAGGCCAGTTCTGATATCAGAACCAGCCTTTCTCTGTCACCAGAATCAGACCTTCTCTGATAAGTCATTTTGGACTTAGAGAAAATTTTGAAAAATCAATCAGTCTATTCACCCCCCCTCTAGACTGATTACCATATTTAACGGGACCAACAAGTGGTATCAGAGCCTCCTTGTTCTTGTAATCTTTTAGGTTACTCTCTGAACAAAGATCCACTTGTTCTTGCCTCTATTTAGTTGTTATTATGGATAACTCTCTTGCAAAGCATCTAATGTTCACAGATCAGAAATATGATGATTGGAAGATCAGAATGAAGGCACATCTATGTGCCCTACATGATGAAATGTGGGAAGTTTTGGAGAATGGCCCCTTTATTCAGTTCATGAAGGTCAATCCTGCTCACTCTACTGATAACACTCAGCCCCAGATGATTGAGAAGGCGAGGTCTGAGTGGACCAAGGAAGAGAAAAGACAGTATAACCTTGACAACATTGCCAAGGACATTCTTTACAAAGCTATTGATGAAAGATATTTCAATAGAATAAAGAAGTGCAGGACTGCTAAGGAAATCTGGGATAAGCTGGATGAGATTGGAGCAGGAGATGAGCAAGAAAGAGATAACAAGTTGACCATTGCTATGAAGAAGTTTGATGACTTCAAACTTCTACCAGAAGAATGCATTGCTAAAATGCATGAGAGACTGCTGATTCTAATCAGTGAAATTTCTGAGCTTGGAAAGGAGCTCACCATCAAAGAGGTCAACATGAAGATTCTCAGGGGATTGCCTTCAGCTTGGAAGATGAAGGTGATTGCAGTCCAAGAAAGCAAGAACATCAAGACCTACCCCACAGAGAGATTGATCTCAGATCTCAAAGCTTATGAGTTCGAGATGGTTGAAGAGAAAGAAGAAGTGCCAGATGAAAGAACCACAACTGCCCTTACTGCCAGCACTTCTAAGGCTACAAACTTTGATCCTTCAACTCTTCTATCTGATGAATATATGGCTGCCTTTGCCAGAAAATTCAGAAAATTTATGAAGAAAGATGGAAGGAGTCCATCTTCCATCAGAAGACCTCATCAGAAGACCAAACCTTCTGAAAGCAATGGAGAGTACCTCTGCTACAACTGCAGACAGCCTGGGCACTTCAAAGCAAACTGCCCCTATCCAAGAGTGTCCAAGAAACAAGGACATGAAGAAGAAAAGAAGCCTGAAGATCAACACAGAAGAAGAAGAGCATTCGTCTCAGAGCAAGCTGAGAGAGATCCACTCTCTGAATCAGAGTCCAGTTCAGACTCTGACTCTGATGAAGCTTTCTGCTGCTTGGATGCAGAAACTGAAGACCTTTGCCTCATGGCACAATCTGATGATGAGGTATGCTCCACTTCTGACTCTATTTCTTCTTCGGTAGGCACAGCCTTAAATGATGATCCAATGTCATCATTTTGGGAAGAGTTCCAAACTATCCAAGCCACTTATTCCTTTGTTAAAGATGAGAACAGTAGGCTGAAAGTTGATATCTCTGATCTAAGGAAAGAGACTGAGTGCAAACTTAATCTCTTAACTGAGGAAAGAGATAGACTGAAGGCTGAAAATGAGTCTCTTCTTAAAAGAATAAGAGATATTGAAGGACTTGAGAGTAAATATAATAGTCTTCTGAAGATGCAATCTTCCATGAAGAATATTGGAGACTCTCATAACTTTACCTCTGGTCTTGGATATGTTGAACCAGAATCTGGTGAGCCTTCTGTAAGGCCTAGCACCAAAGTTGTTAAGGCTAAAAAGGTCATAGTGCCACAGACTCTGAGCCCCATTTGCCATGCTAGTACTTCTGGTACTAAAGTTGTTCAAGAGAAGGTCACACCAGAGAAACAAACTCTAAAGACCAAATCAAAACACAGTTTGAAAACTAATGAACCTGGCAGGAACTCAAACAAAAGGAAGAGTTTTCAGAAAAATAATAATCAAAGGCCTAATCCAATCAGACAATCTCATGACAATGGTATCAGAAACTGCTATCAGAAAGGCAGATATCAAGAAAAGATTAACTATAGGCAGAAGAGGTTGTCTGGTCAACCTCAGAAGCCTAAAGTTAAGCGCTCCTCTAATCTTGATAGCATATGGGACTTCTTTCCAACAAAGAAGGCTATGCAAAAGTATGCAAACAGAAAGCATGATCCTCACAAGCATCTGCCCAAAGTGAATCATACATCTGTTTACTACGACTATCAGGTGGATAATGGGTACCATCCACCAAGGTTTCAGTTGATGAGACCAAAATGGTACCAACTACCAAGACTGCATTACCCCCCAGGACCCAACATTGCTTGGGTACCTAAATCTTCCTTTTAATCTTGCAGGAACTGTGTGCTGGAGCCATCACAGAACAAGAATGGTATATTGACAGTGGATGCTCCAGGCACATGACAGGTGACAAGAGTTGCCTATCAGAGTTCCAGAAAATCAATGGACCCAGAGTCACTTTCGGTGGAAATGACAAGGATGGTCAAACAAAGGGAAGAGGGAAGCTGATCAAGAACCAGATAATCATTGAAGATGTCTCTTATGTCAAAGGTCTGAAGTTCAACTTGCTGAGTGCTAGCCAATTCTGTGACAAAGGCTACACAGTTGAATTCACCAAGACCTTATGCTATGTCAAGCATGAGACAACCAAAGAAGTAGTTCTCACAGCCAAGAGAAGGAAGAACATCTATGTTGTTGACTGGCAAACAGCAAAAGATGGAACCTGCCTGATAGCAAAGGACAATTCAAAGCTAAGCTGGGACTGGCACAAGAAGCTTAGCCATCTGAATTTCAAAACCATCAACAAACTGGCAAGGGAACACATTGTAGATGGTCTGCCTGACATTGTCTACAAGAAGGAGACCCTCTGCAGTGCTTGTCAGAAAGGCAAACAAGTGAAGACCTCATTCAAACCCATAGCTGGAGATCTTTCTACTTGTCCCTTAAATCTGATTCACATGGATTTATTTGGACCAGTTGAAACTCCCAGTGTTGGTGGAAAAAGATACACTCTTGTTATGGTTGATGACTACTCAAGATACACATAGACTGTGTTCCTAACCAAGAAAAATGAAACTCTTCAGAAGTTGCCATCTCTGTTAAAGCAACTTCAAACTGAGAAGAATATGAAGGTCAGAACAATCAGATCTGACAGAGGAACTGAATTTGTCAACAAAGTGATCAAGGACTTCTGTGATCAGAATGGCACCTTCCATCAACTTTCTGCTGCCAGAACACCCCAACAAAATGGTGTTGCAGAAAGAAGGAACAGAACACTGAAGGAAGCTGCAAGGACTATGATTGCTGAATCAGGATTACCCATCAGATACTGGGCTGAAGCAATCAACACTGCATGCTACACCCAGAACAGAAGCATGATCCACAAGAATCATCAGAAGACCCCCTACGAGCTGTGGAAAGGAAGGAAGCCAAATATCAGCTATTTCCATGTGTTTGGATGCAAGTGCTACATTCTAAACAATGGAAAGGATAATCTGAAGGTATTTCAAGAAAAAGCTGATGAAGGTGTATTCTTAGGCTATTCAAGCTCAAGCAAAGCCTATAGAGTACTCAACAGGAGAACTATACAAGTTGAAGAATCCATTCATGTCAAGTTTGATGACAGCACCTCTGCAGAAGAACTATCAGAGACCCTGCAGAAGATCAATCTTGGAGACAAGGCTTCAGAACCATCAGAAGAGGCCATCAACAATCCTATATTCTCAACCCCTCCTGCCAATCCAATTCTGATAGACAAAGATGAAGATGAAGAATCAGAAGATGAAACATCAGAGTTGCCTAGACAGCAACTGACAGAACCTGATCTAACTTGGTTAAGAGATCATCCTCCTAATCAAGTAATTGGTCAAGTCACCAGTGGTGTTAGGACCAGATCTGCATCTAGAAGAGAAGCCATGTTCACCTGCTGCATATCCCAGATGGAACCAATGTGTGTGGAAGAAGCTCTAGAAGATTCAGATTGGATCAATGCAATGCAAGAAGAGCTGACACAGTTTGAAAGGAATGAAGTGTGGAAACTTGTTCCCAGACCAAAGCATCAGAATGTCATTGGAACCAAGTGGGTATTCAAGAACAAAGCAGATGAAGAAGGCAACATTGTAAGGAATAAAGCAAGGCTTGTTGCAAAGGGATACTGTCAAGAAGAAGGCATAGATTTTGATGAGACCTTTGCACCTGTAGCAAGACTGGAAGCAATCAGGATTTTCCTAGCCTATGCTGCTTACAACGACATCAAAGTATACCAAATGGATGTTAAGAGTGCATTTCTGAATGGAGAACTTGAAGAGGAAGTCTATGTTGAACAACCTCCAGGTTTTGTCATTCCTACTCAATCTTCTTGTGTCTACAAGCTTAGGAAGGCCCTTTATGGTCTTAAGCAAGCTCCTAGAGCTTGGTATGACACATTGTCCCTATTCTTAGTGAACCATGGGTTTACTAAAGGAAAGGTGGACAAAACTCTATTTCAAATTTCTGTTGCTAATCATATTCTGTTAGTGCAAATTTATGTTGATGACATTATATTTGGAAGCACTAATCCAGAATTATGCAAGAAATTTTCTCAAGTTATGCAGAAGAAGTTTGAAATGAGCATGATGGGAGAACTCAGTTACTTTCTTGGTTTACAAGTCAAACAAGTACCAGAAGGCATCTTTATCAACCAAGGAAAATACACCAGAGATCTCATCAAGAAGTTTGGAGTAGATGGAAAATCTTCAGTCAAAATTCCAATGAATGCCTCTCAAGGCATTGGACCAGATGATGAAGGCAAAGATGTTGATGCAACAACTTATAGAGGAATCATTGGATCTCTCCTCTATCTGACTGCAAGCAGACCAGACATAGCTTTTGCAGTAGGAATCTGTGCCAGATACCAATCAAAGCCCAAGGAGAGCCATCTAGTTGCTGCTAAGAAGATTATCAGATATATCAAAGGAAATCCAAACGCAGGACTATGGTATCCCAAGGGAGGTAATTTTGAACTAATTGGTTATTCTGATTCAGATTTTGCAGGTTGCAGATTGGACAGGAAGAGTACTTCTGGTCACTGTCAATTGCTAGGTGGGAGACTTGTCTCCTGGTTTAGCAAGAAGCAGAATTCAATCTCAACTAGCACTGCTGAAGCTGAGTATATTGCTGCTGGAAGTTGCTGTGCTCAATTACTCTGGATGAAGCAACAACTCAAAGACTATGGAATGCAAGCAAAGGAAATCAAGCTGCTGTGTGACAATACCAGTGCTATTGCCATCACTCAGAATCCTGTGCTGCATTCAAGGACAAAGCATATCGAGATCAGACATCACTTCATCAGAGATCATGTGGAGAAGAAGCACATCTCAATTGAGCATGTTCCAACTGAAGACCAGCTTGCAGATATCTTAACCAAACCTCTCTCAGAGGCAAGGTTTAACAAGTTGAGAGAAGAATTGGGAATGATGGATGATCTTCCCAGAGATACTTGAATCAGAGTTGCAGAAGTATCAGATGGGGACTCATCAGAACACCCCATCTCTGATACCCGAAGCTCTTATTCATCAGAAGCTTGAATCAGAATTGCAAGGATCAGACTTGCAAAAGTCAGAGTTGCAGGAAGGATCAGACTTGGTATTCATCAGAGGTCCTCATATCAGAACACCTCTATCTCTGATACAAGGGCTAATACTTATCAGAGTGGCTGTGGACTTAGAAAAATTTTCTAAATTTCGGGCGAGACTGTTCAATAAACCGGAAGTTACTATTTTACCCCCGGTAGTTATTACCATTTTTGGAAAACGGCTTTCCGCCCGCATTCCATTAAATGCGACCTCGAAACCGCAAATTATATCAAACGTCCACTTACCCAAATTCATATATACTCCTTCTGAAAACCTAAATCGCTACTGCAATTTTATTCCTCGTCTTCAAGCTTTTATCTTGCTAAAATCTCCAACCTTCAAACCTCTCAAACCTCTCCAAGAACCTAAAAATGAAGTTCATCAACATTTCCGATCTCTCAGAGGCTGAAGCTAAGACCCTAGTAAGCAACATAGCCACCGGAATGAAAGTGGATATGTCCTCATTGCCGCTACTGGCAGAAAATTCTAAAGTGATGAAAGCGGTCATTGCCGGGATGAATGACTCGCAACTGACCAAGATAGTGGCTCATCCCTACGAGCACTTCAGCAATTTGGATGTGGCCGAGTTCTATCTCAACGCCCACATCTCTGACAATGCCATCCACTCCCAGGTTCAGGGAAAGGACCTGAAAATCGATGCTGACTCTCTCAATGAGTTCTTCGGCATCGAACTCGATTCTCAGGACATTGACACCCCCACTCTCATCGACTTGGAATCAGTCGAAGTCTCTGTGGAGACATTTGTGGACACCTACTGCCGGGATGATGCAACCGGAGTAGATAAACTCTACATGAAGAAGAACCTGCTCAAGAAGGACTTTGAGCGCTTGATAAGCATAATGCACCGATGTCTGTGGTGCAAAACAAGCTCTACTGACCAGATGAACAACGCCAACTCAAAGGCCCTCTATGCAGTCCATCATGGGATGAACATCAATTGGGGGAAGGTTCTGTACAAATCCCTCACTGAAACAGTGGAAAAGAAAGACAAGAAAACAGGTCTATTCTCCACAAAGATGGGCCATGGTCTTCTTCTCTCCAAGGCTATTGCTAGTCAAGGAGTGGTTCTCAGAAATCCATCAACAGCTGATCATTCCAAAACCATCTTCCTCACCTCATCTCCCAAGGTGCATGTAGCTATTGCTGCAGAATTGAAGAAAACCAACAAGCAAGAGCAATTAAGGGAGAAACCAGTCACTATAGCTGCGGTTGATGATGGACAACCCAAGGAGAAGAAGAAGAAGAAGATTCAGAAGAAGCCTATCACCACCCCAGAGAAACCTGCATCAGAGGGTGACACATCAGAAAAGGATGCACCAGCAGAGGCTCCTGTCAAGAAGATTAGACAGAAGAGGAGAAGAAAAGCAATCATTCAGAGTGATTCTGATAGCTCAAAATCTCCTATCAGAACCCTGAAGAAGAAGAAGGAGACCAACTCTCCCCCCAAGGAATCAGAACCTCAGGGGGAACCTGCACCAGAGTTGGCTGCTGCTCTGGTGATCTCTGATGCTCAGGGGGAACCTGAATCAGAGGTCCACCCTTTATCTGCACCTGATCTGCCAGTCATCATGCCTCCACCAGAACCGTTAAACCCTTCTACTGCTCTGGACAGACAGTTTCAAAGGGTACTCACATGGAGGAAGTGGAGGATGGGACCTCTGCAGCAAATTATTGCCCAAGCTGCCACTTTTGAAACTGAGGAAGAAGAAGTTCTCAAATGGGCAGGTACAGATGATGTATCTCTATGCTTTGATCTTCATTTTTTACATTCTATCTTGGAGAAGAAGAAGGACAGCATCAAGGGAAAAGAGAAGATGACTGCTTCGACTTCAGAAGAGCATGTCAAACCTCTATCAGAGAGTGAGGTTCCCATCTTTGATGCCTGGCTGATGGAAAAGAAAAGGAGGGAGTCTTTGATAAAGATGAAACCCCTTCCAGGTGCAGAGGGTGAACCCTCCACTGCCAATGACCTATCTCTGGCCATGAAGAACCTGATCAGAGAATGGAGAGAATCTCCAGTTGCGGAAACAGTTCTTGAGGTACTTCCTAACTCTCCTACCCCCCTACCATCACCCCCCAAATCTCCTTCACCCAAACCAGTCACACCAACCACAACTCCACCCCCATCTCCTCCTCAACCTCAGCAAATCCCTTCTCCAACTCCCAAGAAATCCTCCACACCAAAACAACCCTCACCCTGCCATCAGATAACCCCCATCAGAAGCAGATCACCCTCACCTCCTCCTCCATCACAACATCAGAGAACCCCTACCCCTCAAACCTCACCTCATCAGAGCTCCCACCATCAGAAATCCAAATCTGCCTCTCCTCAGCAGAAGCCCTCATCCAAACCTCCATCTCCTCAGCATTCTGCTGCCTCAGCACAAAAGAGAGAGCCAGTTGTAAGGATTCTTTCCTCAACTGAAGATAATGATGGGTTTCTCACAGCCTCAATGGCTGGTGATCTTCAGTCTGCAAAAAGGAAGACCCCTACACCTCCTCCATCTCCTGATCAACCTCAACATCCACCGCAGGTCAATCAAGTACCTCAGCCAGAACCACCCAAAGCTGTCCTCATTCCCTTCCAGGAATTTGTGGAATCAGCAGAGGACTTTGGAGATCAAATGGTGGCTGGTCTGAACAAGCTACTTGTCCTAAATCAGAAGCATGATGCTCATCTGGATTTGGTACAGTACAACATTGAGTCGGGACTTGAGAAAATCTCCAACGCCCTCTCACAACTGTCGACCACATTCTTCAGCTACATGAAGTCATCCAATGAGAAGGTTGATAACATAGCTTCAGAAGTTGCCAGTCTACACACAGTCCTGTTCTCACAATCTCAGACTCTGACAGCACAGGACAAGGCCATTCAAGAATTATCTGATGCTGTAGACACTCTACAGTGGTCTCATGACAAGAATGCAGAACATCTGACTGATGTGGAAGAAATCTGCAAGACAAACAAAGAGTTTGGACTTAAGCTGATCAACAGTGGAAAGGACAGAGATCACAAGTTGACTCTCCTTGAAGCTACAACAAAAGACATTCAATCAACTGTTGATAAGCAGAAAGAGACTCTCGAAGGGCTGGCTTCTGTTACTCAGACTATTCCAGGAACTCTCGAAGCAATCAAGGAAAGCAATGCTACAGAATTCTCTAAAATTGGACTCCTACTTGGTGATCTTGTTGATGCCAAAAAGGGGGAAGACAACAGAGAACTTGTCAAAACCATCAGAGCTACAGAAGGCACAAGCACCAGAGCCCTAACCCCTATCTCTGGTAAGCCTGATCCTTCTATATACTTTGAGAGAACAAGGCAGAAGCAGATTGCTGCTGGTATTCAAAGACCTCCTCCTCCTCGGTTCAAGAAAGGGAAGAAGTCGACCTCCACCTTCACTCTTGCCCAGTGGCTCAACAGTGATCTGGCTAAACCTGATGCTGCTCAATTCAGAGAAATGAAGAAGCATATGACCCCCACACAACAAGAGAATCTCATTCTAGATAAAGATGGGCTGATAATCATAAACCATGGTGGCTCAATGCAAGAAGCAGAAGATTGGTGGCGGATGAAAGTGATCCCTGGCAAGGACTTTTCTGAAGCCATCAGAAACTATCTAGATTGTCAGCTTGCACCTGCCTGGTCAGAATATCAGAATCCCAGAAATCTTGCTACTATCAGAGCTAGGGTCAATGCTGATCTAAAGGAAATTGAAGCAAAGGAAGCTCAACTAGAAGAGGAAGATTTCTAAACTCTATCCCATTGTTGCTTTAAATACTCTTCCTTAATAAGATAACCAGCTTGCCTCTAATTTGCATGGCAATTTCAAATTATTTCTCTATTGCATTCTGATTATCTATGCTCTGATATCTTATGTTTTTTTCTTATCTTATTTATTTGATTATATTGTATCTTACTCTTGCTATCCTCCTATGCCAAGTGCCCACCAAGACCTTAAATGAAAGTTCATTTTTAACTTATTTTCTTTATGGTGAAAGGCACTTCTCCGGAGATAGTTTAAGGGTTTTGGCATCATCAAAAAGGGGGAAATTGTAAGGAATAAATGTAATTAGATTTTGATGATGCTATAGGATTGGAAAGTTAGAGTACCCCCAAATTAGATTTTATGTATTAGAATTTTCAGTTGTAAGTATTAGTGTAGTCGACGATCAGAGTTGCTCAGTTTTGGATCAGATCAGAAGTGCATCAGAACTGCTCGACCAGACTTGCTCTATGAGAACTGCTCCATCAGAGTTCTCTTAGCAGAAGTCCATCAGAATTGCATCATAAGAGTTGCTGATAAACCTGGACATCTGATAACCGATGAGAACTACAGATCAGAAGTACTCATCAGCGGACCTATCAGAGTCAGAATCAGAGTTCAGTCAGAGATCAGAAAGTCTTCAGAACTCAACTCATCAGAAGGCCATCAGAATCCAACACATCAGAAGAGCCTGATCAGAGCCCGACGAACACTTAGAAGATTTCAAGCAACATCCAACAGCTATGAATTCAACGGGTAAAAACATCCAACGGCTAGAAGACTGTGCATGGAAGGAAAGCACTTAATGCACATTAAATGAGCCTGATACGCTGAAGGATTGATTGCAAATAATTGACCAAGGAATCCGGGAAGATATATTATAAAAATAGAAACCTTCCAAAACGGCGGTCAAGTCAACTGTACGCGCATTTAATGCAGTTGTCTCCTCCTCCAACGGGCAGACAACCCCAGTATATAAGCTACTCTCTGAAGATCAGGAAAATAACTTTGCTACAACTCTTGCAAATCATCATTCAAGCTCTCTTGAGATTCAAACTCTACAACCTTCAACAAGACAAGCTTACGTTGGGAAGATTCAAACTCCAAATCTTTCATCCCCAACTAACGAGCAAAGTTCATCCTGTTCTTCAACTCTTCAAGAACTTCTTCAAACATCATTTGTGACGAAGCTAGTTGGAGGAAAAACTCTGTTTTTCAAAGGATCTTCTGAAAAGAAGGGCGTCCAAGTAACTGCAGTAGTGAAGTGGTAATACTTCCGGGAAGCTGAGTGAAAGGACCAGCCATCGGGACGTGGAACTGCATCCTGGGTGGCAGCTAGGCTTGAAGAAGGCGTGGAGAACTTCTTAAGTGCTAGGAACTAAGCTTTGTAACCGATCTACTTCAAAGCTAGTGGAACAGTGGACTAGAGGAACGAGTTGTTCCTTGAACCACTATAAAAATATCCGGTGTCATTTACTTTACTGCATTTTTCTTTATTTCTGCGCTTAGGATATTAACTGATTAACTCTAAGACTTGGAATCTGTGTTCAGCAGATCTTGTTTTCAGAGTTATCAGAAAGGCATCTGCCTTAGTGTTTCTGAGGCTACCCGGACAGATCAGAATCCGCTGCCAAGGCCAGTTCTGATATCAGAACCAGCCTTTCTCTGTCACCAGAATCAGACCTTCTCTGATAAGTCATTTTGGACTTAGAGAAAATTTTGAAAAATCAATCAGTCTATTCACCCCCCCCCCCTCTAGACTGATTACCATATTTAACGGGACCAACATATTGGTCAAGTGTGTTATACACTGCATGAATATCCATCTCATCCAGATCCTTTGTGTGCCTTATTTGTGAGCTCAGCTTCTTCCAGTCAGCTCCAAGAGAAGATAGAAATCTCACGTTCAGTTCCATATTGGACTTATGCACGCCAATCTTTCTCATCTCATTTATCAACTACAGAAATCTCAGGTAGGTGTCTTCAAGTGATTCTCCAAGCTTGGCTTTGAACGAGTCGTAAGCAGTGAATGTGCTAGCTTTCTTCGCCTTTACTCCGATCTCAGTGCCTTGCATGATCTTGAAGATCTCATCCCACATCTCTTTTGCAGTTGACATGCTGTCAATCTGCATATAGATGTCGTTCGGGATGGCCTGCAACAGATAGGTCTTGGCAATGAGATCTGCACGGAGTCTTGCTCTGTCCTCGTCATCATATTCATCAACAGTCTTGGGTCTCCACTCAATCTCAACAGGTGGGTTGTTTCCGTTATCTCTCTCAACTGCTATCATCAATTGTGCAGGTCCATTTGTGATAGAGTCAAGAAGACCTGAGGATTGGTCCTTGCTCTCCAAAAAGTTCAGGAATCGGTTCTTCCATACATTGTACTCCCCTCTTCGAAGAATCAGGGGTCTTGTGTCGTTTCCAATTGATAATGCATCCATTTTAAAATTGATCGGGCTGATCAGTTGATTGAATAGGTTTTGTTCTGTTGTTTGAGTCTTCAGTCAGATGTCTTTGTTCAAGTTGCAAAGTGTCAAAATCGGGCAAGGTGTTGAAGGATCGCTCAAGTTCACTAAGATCGCTCAACTTGTAAAAAGATCGCTCAAGTTGCTAAAAGATCGCTCAAGTGTAAGATTGCTCAATTACAAATCTCTCAACCTGTAAAAAGATCGCTCAACACTGAATAAAAGATCTCTCAACTCAACAAACAATCTCTCATCTTTACAAAAAAATCTCTCAACTTGTAAAAATATCGCTCAACTCCAGAAAATCTCTCAAGTCCAAAATGGTGCAACTTAAGGATTGCTCAGGTCCAAATCGCGCAAGTCAAAAATAGCGCAAGTGTATTTGCGTGAAGTAGAAAACGCGCAAGATGATCGCTCTATCTGCAAAGAAGATGGCGCAAGTCCAGAATCGCGCAGGGAGTGTTGCGCGAAATCTGAGATTGCGCAGGAGTCGTTGCGCGAAATCTGAGAAGCTTGAAATCGCGCAGATGGCACGTTGCGCGAACCTGTTCTTCTTCCCAGCGAGTTGCGCTAAATATCAGAATCGCTCAACTTCTGCCTGACCTGTACGCCAAATTTCAGATCGAGATTTTTCACAGAAGTGATCCCAGCAAGCCTAGAAACACTTTCCTTCAGGCATTTTCCTGCAAAAATAACAACAAAAATAGAACCAAAAATCGCTCAAGTGCGAAACTTCAACGATGAAGAATCGCGCAGGAGTGTTTTTTCAGCCTTCAATCGATCGATCAGCTCCGGCTCTGATACCAGATGTTAGGTCCCTGTTTTCTAGTCTATAAAATGTATGTATGGAAGATAGATCTGGGAATGAAGCTTTCCATTGAATGATGAAGAAGTTTACAGAATGATAAACAATTTAGCGTAAAACTTCTATCACCGATATAGGCACTGCGGCACTAGGAATGTTGAAAAGCTTAACCTAGCCTTTCCCTTAAGGCATATATATAGCCTGACGGGAAAGGTAGGTTTCACAATTATTTGGGCTCCTTTTTCTAGGAGGCCCATACCTAAAAAAGGTATAAAACCTTTTATTACAAATTGCCTTAAAAGGCCTATTCATTATTCTAGCTAGTCTATTTAATTAAAATGCTAAATATAAAGAGCTAAGAAACATTGATCACAATATAATGAAAATATCTCTAACAGACTGATTCTGCTGATATGAAAAAGTTATATTTAAAATATTTTTTGTTAATAAAATAAAGAAAACATTATAAAAAATGCCTAAAATGATTCTCTTGAGTCTTGAGTAATTTAAGCCAATACAACCTAAAATGTAACTTCAGCCTTACGTTTTCTCATTAGTACACAATTAAGCACGCGAAACCAAAATTATATATTTAGTGAAAACATTGTCTGATAAACTTGATAAGCCGAAAAAACAAATTTACCAAATGAGCTCTAAAAGAAGAGTAGGAGGAGAGAAAACTTTACCAAAACAATAGACTACGTTCAGTTCGTATACCGTGCAACCGGTGCATGGTGAGCACCATGCACCCATGGTTATATGAGATGTAACTCGTGTGATTCAAGATGTAACTTCAAGTTAATCAAAATGTAAATTGCACTCATTCATATGTAACTCGTTGAAATGTAAACTGCTTTTATTGAAATGTAACTTGGGGAACAAATTAGATGTAACTTGAGATATGTAACTTTAGGCTATTGAAATGTAAAACGTTTTTACAGAGATGTAACTCCATATATATATATATATATATATATATATATATATATATATATATATAAATGAATATTTATATATTCATTTAAATGTTGAGTCATGGTCTGGAGCTGCAACTGGGTGCTGCAGCTGGGGATTGTGGTGGTGTGATGCGGCAGTTGCAGGGGCTGCATAGGGGTTGTGGGTGTGGGAGGGTGTTGGGCAACAATTCTGCAGGCTAAGGATGGGAGAGGGGCTGGGGGCTGTGAAGGATGGGAGAGGGGCTGGGGGCTGTGAAGGTCATTGTTGGGCGGCCAGATGGTAGTGGCAGGTGGCCGGGGGCGGGGAGAAATTGCCCCGAAGCTTCATTAGTCACATTATACCCGATCGGGTTTTTGATTTACCCGATCAGGTAAAAGACAAATCTTTTCCAAATCTTCGCCCTGAATGTTAAATTGCCTCCAAATCAGATTTGATCTTCGGATCAAGTCAATAACCGATCAGGTATATGCTTTACCCGACCGGGTACATGACTTTTTCCCCAAATTTTCACTTGATCTTGTTCCCTTACACTTTCCTTTACCTTTCCAAGGATCCTTTTGATGATCTTTACCTAGTTAAAGCTTAGAATAATCCTAATCTATACAAATTACAAACAAATAAGAAAAATAAAGTATTACACCAAAAGTGTGTAATTTCCCAAACAACAACAAATAAAACGAGTTAAAATTACAAACATAAATGATAACAATTCTATACTATCAAGGAGTAATGAGAGTTGACTGGTTTCTTCCAAGTCTGTAGAGAAGTGATTATGCACAATGCATATTATCCTTCTGTATATCAGCTTGCTGATTGTTCCAGACTTAGTGTATCGTGTATGGTGTTACTTGAGGTGTAATCTTAACTATATGACATAAAATGATAAACATTATGATCATGTGGAAGCTTATGAATTATGATGTCAAAGTGTTGCCTATTTATGAATGTGTGATGTGTTGCCTATCATGTATGATGAATTGATGATGAGTGGAAGCTACCCTGATATTATGTGCATAGATGGAAGGTCAAACTCCTGAAAGTGTGAACATATCTTTATCTGGAAGTCAACCTTCTTTGAGTCAAGAAACAGAGGTGGAAGCTGAATGGTAAACCACTTTTATGTTACAGTTCATACCTATGATGATATGAACACACATTTGGCTGTGATGAATGTTTCCAGGGTTTAGAGTTTTCACTTTAAACTTTTGAGTAATCATCCCATGACTCATGGATGATTGTGTTGGTGTTAATCCTATTTGGATAGTATGCACATATCCTCTGTAAGATCATATGTGAGATAACTTGCAATCAATCTGAGCCTAACTTTGCATACCTTAAACTGTTTATGAGTATTTACTTCTAAAGTTTATGAGTATTTACTTTTACAGTTTACTTATACAGGATGAAATATCCAATATGTTAATTTGATGATCTGGGTTCTGGAATCTGGATTGTTCACTGTGGAGCATGAAGTATGTGTGAAGTAATGAAGTAATCATCTTGAAGTGGTATGCTGGTGTTAATTGTTAAATATCAATCTGATATATATGATATATATATGTGTGATATATTAAGGGGTTTAGGGTAGGTATTGCTCTTTCAGTTCTTAAGTGATAACTGAAATGGTAGCGGATGTCCCCTATCCTTTATGAATGATAATAAGCATTCTGAGCCATCCCATTGTCTTCTATAGTCATTTGGGAGTTGGGAACTTCTGATTTTGTAAAAACAACTCAATTTGTATCTTCTAAGTATTATTTTCATAGTATACACCAATTCTTTGTGAAGTTGATACTTGTTTATGTCTTCTACTGGCAATCTGGTATAGTGGTATGCTGCTATTAAGCTTGTATATAGTTCGAGTTTAAAATGAAATAGAATTGGATTGTCATGTTCTTTTTCAGTCTATCTTGTGACCCTATTATAACATATGACACATATCAGTATGATATATATATGAATTGTATGTATAATTGTATAGTCATTTGGGAGCTTCTGAAATTCTGAATTCTGATTTTGTAAAAGGACTTAATCTGTTTCTTGCAAGTATTTTTTTCATTGTATACTTCAATTCTTTGTGAATTTGATACTTGTTTATGTATTCTGTGTTGTATCCAGGTAAATAGGCAATGAACGTGTTAAGTTTTGGCATATTAAAGCTGGGAAGTGGACAAGTGGTCAAATGGTCAAGTACTTAGTACTCAACTACTCAAGTGTGAAGTGGGAATTTATGATTTTGCCTATTTGGAGAATTTTAAATGACAGCTTGTGAAGTTGTAACATTTATAACTTTATAAGTTTGTACTTTTAAACATTGTAATGTGTTTGAACTCAGTACTTAAAGTCCCAAATCCCAAGTGGCCAAGGCCAACTCCCAAGCATTTAAATATTTCATTTTCTTCACTTTTTTGGACTTAAACTCAGTATGGTTTGAACTCAGTATGGTTTGATTGTAAACTTCAAATTGTATTTAAAGTCGGTTTTTCTTTGTTAATTCTGCAACCCGATTTAACCTGAAACCCGACCCGCACCCGAAATTAACCCGAAAATCCGAAACCCGAAATTACTTTAATTTAAATGCATAGGATCGGGTATCCATTCAGGTCACCCGATACCCGATAGGGTTTTTGGTTTTTCAAACCGCCCGACCCAAACCCGACCCGTGCTCTCCCCTAGGCTGAAGTGGCTGTATTAACTGATTCTTCTGATTCATGAAAAAATTAAAATTATATTTAAAATAGTTTTTATTAATAAAAAAATTTAAAAATTATATGAAAAATAGCTAAAATAATCTTCTACAGTAACTTCAGCCAATGCAGCCAAAAAAGTAACTTCAACCTTACTTTTTCTGCTTATTACACAATTCAACGCGCGAAAAAAAATTACGTGTTTGGTGAAAAAACTGACTGATAAATCTAATAACCCAAAACAGGGGTCACCAAACGGGCTTTTAATCTCAGATCAAATCAGACTTTAAGACACCAGCTCAACCAAACTTTTACAATTATAAATGACACATAGATCATACATTTATAGATCAGATCAAACTAGTTTAGACAAAACCAGTCTAGACCAAACCAATTTATTGAGATCAAGAATTAGAAATTTTCAATCTAATTACCAATATATTCCCTCTGTCCCTATATAAAAGGCACATTTACTTTTGCACACATCTTTAGGAGGAACACTGTTTTACTTGCCAAAAAGAGAAACATGTCTTTTATATAGGGACGATTCAAAAAAGAAAGTGTGCCTTTTATATGTGGACGGAGAGTATTAAAATACCCCTCATCTTTCGATACATTTTGGGTTTTTATTTGTTAAACTTTTTAGTGATTCGAAACTAGGAAACCATTGAAACCATGACACAAGATGGGATTGGTACCATGACATATGATTACTTGGCTTTTGATTTTAGACACAAAGAAACACATTGAGAATCAAAACGACATATGACATATGCTCCTTTTTAATATTACGAGAATAAATTGGAAATTTGTTGACCAGATTTTTAAAACAAACCGTTCAAAGGTGTAAATTTATCGCTCATATTGGAATCAATTTTTGCATACTAAATTTGGTAAAATTTATGTGGTATTAAATCATTTTTATTAAATTCTTACTTTATCTATTTAATATCAATTAAACATATTTTTTTATAATTGTACCGCATCCTAATATCTTAATATTAGTGTTTTAATGGAACCGAATAGTAACATAATAATGGGTGAACGACATTTCGAGTTTCGACGGCTCTTAAGGAATCAAAATTAAAGTGGAAAGCAACTAGCATCCTAAAATAGATTTTTAGAGCAAGTGAAAAAAAGAAATAATTAGACCAAAATAAAGATAGTTTACAAAAATATGACTAGCTACTAAAGTAGTAATGTAATCATAGTAATTCATGTTCAAGTTTTGAACTTAAATTACCACAACACTACGTTGTAATAATGAATAGTCATATTTATGTAAATAAGTTTTATTTTAGTAATATTCTTGTTAAAAAAAGATCTTTTTTTAGAGCTAGTGCAAATGTGCTATTCATAGCGGTTAGTTTCCAGCAAAAATACGCACGAAAAAAGAACATAGACCCGAAATAGAAAGCATTAGTACAGTAGTCGTTTTCTGTAGTCTGTACTACTTGGACTGAGTCTAATTCAAAACCATTAAATGGAGGCAACTGAAATAGAAATTACAAAGCATAATCAAGCCTGAAATAATTAAAACCCATCGTAAAAGATGCCAAAATCACTGTCATACCCATCGGAATAGACACCAGTGTCATGATCAAATTCGTCCAAGAAGCTAAAAGAATCGTCCCAATTGTCACCAGCATCATAACCATTGCAGTAATAAAAGTCTTCTACGAACAAATCCCAAGGGGTGGTGTCATCATAATAATCATCTTCCCCAAAATTATCATCCCAAAAGGTAGAGCACGCCTCATCAAAGTCCAGATCAAAAGCATCCCAAAACGAAGCCATTGTGATCACATGCACGAATTTAGATGAGATAAATGGCCTTAAACAACTACTTCGTCAAGACCGCGGCATGGGACGAGTGTTTAATTTATTTATCATAAAAGCTTTGAAGGCCAAGGGACGGGAAATCATTGATTATTTAAATTAAAATGCATTGGGGTAGTCAATATGCTCGATCTCCATTTCCCAAGTAGTGCGGATTTTCTATGATATTTATTCGTTTTCAAGTACCTGCTACAAGATCGTTTCCATTGATGATTAAAAAAATCAAAATTTTCAGTAATTCTTACTTTATACTACGTAGATATTATCACATTTTGCTAGGGGTGGGCGCGGTTTTTAAATGGAGAGCATAGTTCGGTACGGTCTGATTCTAGGGATGAAAACATTCGGTACCATGTCGTTTCAGAACGGTACAAAACAGTTCGGTACATTGCCAAACACATGCTAAAACATTTGGACAAATATTGCAATTAGTAGATATCATCAAATCATCCAATTCACATGAAATGTTGATAAAAATTTTAAAAAGTGCATACTAAATACCGGGAAAGATTCAAGATGCTTAAAAAAATTTGTATTTAAATTCACAAATACTCAAATAGTGTAACACAATTAAAAAAAATGGAAAAATGACGATACAACAAATACATATCATCTTTATTTATTATATTCATGTGAAAATATAAAAAGAATAGCATCTTATTGTTGAATATAATACAAATATCTAACGTTCTTCTTTATTCTAGGATGAATATTAGTTCTAATTTAATTCATAGTTGAAACATAAGAGCTAAAATTCAAACCATACGGAGTATTAATTAAGTTGTAAGATACACAAATATGATACGACAAAAACTGATATAAACTAAATTACTAGAAACTAATAGTCATTAACAATTTTTAAAACTTTATATTTCTTTCAAAATATATACGAATTATATATCAAATATAACATAAATTGTCTAAAAAAGAAAAATAACAATATTAATCTAAACACACACATTTAACTAGTTTAGGGATGCATGACTGCATACTTGGACTCTAAAATTGTTGCTCTATAAAAGAGATTTATTGGTATGGAAAAAAAATAAAAATCTCAAATGCATTATTTTAAACGGTTCACTTCGTTATTTTTCGGTTCTCAAAATCTAAGACTGGTCTCATACCCGTTTGAAACAGTACGGCTTTGGTTTGAAATAAAATTATATAGAACCGTTTAAATACTTGGTATTCAATTCAGTACCATTACGGTCCGGTTCGATAAAGGTTCTATTCGGTTTTTATGTCCACCCCTACATGGCTTCATGTTTCGACAAAAAAGATATTATCACATCACAGTAATCAATACACACACACACACACACACACACACACACACACAAATATTCAGGTCCGGCCAGGCCGGACCACTCCCCCCGTCCGGCCTCCATTTGGGGGCCTTCCCGGTGGTATTTTTTGCTCAATTTTTTTGTGTAGGTTCCTCATCAAGTCTAGTTCATCCGTACCAAATTTCAGCCAATAATTCAATCGGGGAAGGTTGTCAAATGATTTTTGCAAGTTAACTGGTCCGGAAAATACTTTTCCGGAGTGGTCCGGCCTGTCCGGAAAATAGCACCGGGAAGGCCCCCAAATGGAGGAGGCCGGACGGGGCTCCGGTCAGGTATACCTGACCGGAAGACTACTCTCTCTCTCTCTCTCTCTCTCTCTCTCTCTCTCTCTCTATATATATATATATATATATATATATATATATATATATATATATATATATATATATATATATATATATATATAAGATGAACTTTTTAAGAGCATACAAAGTGCCCCATAATCCTATCATGTCATATATATAATAATTATTTATTTATTTTTATACCTTTTTTTTATTAGATTCTATTTTTGATTGCATATTAATATGGAAATAAAAGATCATAGGAATCCACCATATTTATTTGAGAATATTACCCAAAATAGGAGTTAGAAAATTTGAAAATTCTAAAATAGGACTGTCATATTTTTATTACTAAAATAGGACTAATTACTACCATGTTTTGACAGTACCAAACTTCAAACATGACAATATTTTTCAAACTTGGTAGTAATGACTCGTATTTTGGGAACAAAAAAACATGATAATCCTATTTTGGAATTTTAAAACTTTTGTAGTCATATTTCAGGAATTTTCCCTATTTAATTCGGTAACTTTTCAAAATATTTTACGTATTTGAGAAGTATTAAATTTAGTAATTGGAATCACAACAATTAAATTTCCCAACAATTAATAACCAAACTTTAAGCACGGGCTCACGCAGTAACAATCATATAATTATTTTTTTATACCTTTTGTTTTTTACTACGTATTACTCCATACATTCTATTGAAGAAATGAAGTATCCGTTGTTTGCTCATTTAATAGATAAAACGGCCAAATTGCAATTAATTTTGTCTTCAAATTTATTTGATAAAAAATCCGTAGTAATATTTATTTTTCTAAACTCAATGTTGAGATGATGATAAAAATCCTTTTTTTTGAAAGAGATAATGATTAAAATTCTAAGCCCCAAAAGCAATTGTGTAAATACTTCGTATTTTCTGCATCTTCATACAATTCTTTTTTAATTATATTAATATAATGATGAAAACTATAACCACCATATTGTTGAAATTAAAAATGAAATTAATACTATTAGATATTCAAATATAGGATCTCTTGAAAATAATATTTTTGATCAAGTAGCTTATTTTATTTGATAAGGATGAAAATTGATATCTCTCTTTCACACACACGTGTATGTATGTGCATGTGTGTGTATTCACAAGTAAATACGTTTAGCCTATATAGCCAAAAAAGTAAATATGTTTGGTTTCTTTATTTTTACAACTACAATTTAAATATGCTTTCACTTATGAAATATATTCCTAATCCAAATTTGAAATCTTTATGAGTTTACAAATTCCTCATTTTATTCAATAGTGTTTTTATTGGATTAATTTCAGTTCCACACTAAACCAGATCATATCAAACTTTAATAATAATAAGTCACATAAAACGTAAAACAGACATCTACCAGACCATATTAATTCAAACCAAATCAAACCCAATCTTTTAATTCCATTAAAAACATTCTTATTAATGAGTAAAATGCAAGATCTCACTATTAAAATTTAAAAAATACGTATTTCATACAAAGTTGAATGAGAAATATTAGAATAATGTTATTTTGAAATGTTCAATAATATAATTTAGACGTTCATAACAATTAAAAATGGTTTTCAATGCAACAAAATAATGAGTAAAAGGTAAAAAAAAATCCATTTTTTACATTTTCAATGTGACAAAAAACTCCAATAGTAAACTACTAGATTAAGTATTTTAAAAAATTGCAAGCAAATCCTAGAACATGGGAGATGCTCTTATAATCGGTGTACTAAAAATGAAAACTCTCACAAATTCACAATCATGAGCTACCGGTGAAGGGAGGATAACAAACGGAAAGAATACAAGTTCAATCCAGCCAGCAAGCAACATTCAAAACAACAACAAGCAATTCAATTACTTCTTCCCAGACAATGCAATAATCGCCCTAGACCATTCCGATCCCAAAACACTAATAACAGAGCTGGCTAACTAGAACAGATGTAAATTGTAACATCCCAAATATAATGCAAATCAATCAAGTAGGTAGCTACTTGCTGTTACGGAGATTGCGGAAATAGGAGGAGGGGTCTCTCTCAAACTCATCCCGAAACATACGATTGGGCCGCCGCCCCGGAGCGACCATGGTTTCTCTGCTGCTTTCCGGGCCTCCGAAGAGCTTATAACCGATCCATGAAAACAGAGCGACGCCGGCTACAGCAGCAACGCCTAATGCGACGTCTCCGGCAGTCAGCTTCTGCTTTTCTTCATCCTTGGCGGCGGTCTGTTGAGCGGAAGCGTTTCTTTTCTCGTGGGGACCCATTCCGATCCGGCCGGCCAAGGTTTAAGATTTCAATTCCATGCCGCAAGGTCTTTATAGATCAGTGCACTCGGAAGATCGAAGGGCATGCATGATCCAATTGATCGAGGAGGGCGGGCGCGGTTTTAATACCAACTGTCACTATTAGATTTATTTATTGAGTCATCCTATATTCCTCTATACATTGGCGATTCATTCCGTGTGGGTTGTGTATAAGGCACACTGGTGTGGGTTGTGAGGTGGACCACTCTTCTCTAGACACTTGTACTCATTAAACCACATCACCTTTCCCCTTGATTGGGAGTATTTGCGTCATGGCCCAGGCCCCTCTAGGCAAATACACGTATTTGTACTCCAGGTACTGACACTTGTTCCGATATGAATACACATAAGGGGATTTCCCTTTTTTACCCTCGCACCACTCGTATTCCGCACAACCGTATGCGAACCTCCGTTCATTGCCTTGAATATCCTCGGGCCGGTTCGTCTTTCTTTTTCCGGTAATCACTGTCATGGATTTTCAAAGATTGTTGATTTTAATGGTTTTCCATTCAATCTACTAGATTTTGAGGGACTTTTATCCGGTGTCTGGCTAAAATTTATTGGGGAGAATTGGAGACCCGCTGCGCTAGATGGGAGAGAGTAGAAGCCTGGGTTGAGTAGGTTATTCGATGGAGATGATTCTGAAATCCGAGCGGGTGGGTGAGATTTTCTATGTAGTGTTTTTTTATCATTCCATTCAGTTCCGCGAAAATCATTCCAGTAAATAAAGATTGAAGTCTGTAGGTGGGTTGTTTGAAGGCACACGTATTCCAATACATTTGCCTGTGCATTGGAACAACATTGTGCTTCAGTGGATAGTGTGCCTGTTACTATTTTGGTGTTCAATTTCAATATAAATTTGAAATCTGAAGTTTTCTTTTCCTGATTTCTTCTCCAGGAAGTTGTAAAAGATCTCGAAGTTGAAGCAGGAGAGATTTAGAAGAAGGAGAGTTATTATTCATTCTGAATGAGAAGGGTACAACAAGTGTATATACACATTTAGGCTAACAGTATTACAGTTGAGTCTATAACAACTTGTCTAACAAGACTCTAACTAACTAAGCACATCTGCAATTTGAAAAGGTGCAGGAATGTGATAGACTTCCAGTTGTTTCAAATGAACTCTTTGTCGAACAATGTATAGATCAAGCTCCATATGCTTGACACGAGAGTGTAGAACTGGATTGTGAGCTAGATTAACTGTGCTTAGGTTATCACAGTGAACTCTGGGAACACAATATGAAGCTTGAATATCTTAAAGTAAGGACTTAATCCAAAGGATCTCTCTGTGGTATCTGCAAGACTTCAGTTGATGATCTGGCAACACAGGCTCTTGACCACCATGAAATAAGATTAGGACCAAGAAGAGAGAACAAGTATATCATCAACATAGATGAGAACATAGATTCTAACACTGTTGTGAATGAAAATAAGAAGAGAGGGATCTCATCTGGATTGCTTGAAACCAATACTGTACGGGGCAGAGGTCAGTTTAAGAAACCAGGCTCTGAGAGCCTGTTTACATTTGAAAATGCATGCAGTTACATCAGAATTTCCCTAAAGTTACATATTGTATACGGCGCGTTACATGTCAACTTTTCTTAACAAGTTACATCATGTTTACAATTGATTTACAATTTCTAAAACGCGTGTTACATTACAATATAATGCGAGTTACACAACCTAATAAGTAATAACCCTCTTCTATTCCAATATCATGTGGATCGGTGTTTAGGACAACTCTTGATCAAGTCTTCTTTGATTTGCCTCTTCTAACTTCTTCTTGGCCTCCTCCTTGGCTCTTGCTTCTTCTTCCTTTCTTTTCTGATATCTTTCTCCTCTTGAAGTAGTGTGTTCTTTCTTCTTGTCTCTGCTCCTTTCCTTGCTGCGAGCTGTCTTGAAGAGGAGGGTACTAAATGGTTGGAAGCAAGCTGCTAGTGACTTAGCAATAGGCACTCTAAGGTGAAGGCTGTTTGAGAGTTGGGTTGTGGATCGGTGTTTAGGACAACTCTTGATCAAGTCTTCTTTGATGTGCCTCTTCTAACTTCTTCTTGGCCTCCTCCTTGGCTCTTGCTTCTTCCTTTCTTTTCTGATATCTTTCTCCTCTTGAAGTAGTGTGTTCTTTCTTCTTGTCTCTGCTCCTTTCCTTGCTGCGAGCTGTCTTGAAGAGGAGGGTCCTGCTCGAGTGTTTTCCCTCTTTTGGCATCATCAGGTTGATCTTGAAAGAGTGTTTCAATATCTCGGCAGTAGCTTGAGCAGTCATCTCGGCAGCAGTCTACTTCCCACCCTACTGCTAACCCTACTGCTAAGTAAACTGCTTGGCTAAACACTTGCTTAAAAAGACATCTCTATGGTTTAGAAATCCTCTACACTCCTCATAAATATCCTAATCCAAACAGAGGTCTCAAAATTATAAACTTTTTAACAGCGAACCAGAGTAGATGCTGCCAGGCTGTATTTTTTAATTGATTAATTGATCCAAACGACGTCGTTTGGATAAGTGCACAGCATAATAAAAAACGACGTCGTTTAATACTTTCCCTTAAGCATCTTAAGCCCTTTACGCGTTGACCACTTCACTAGGTTCCCCAATCGGCCAATACCTCAGCGGCTCAGCCTCTCAATCGTAAAACCAAAATTCCAGCCGTCCAGGTCTCCAGGCAGTCGTCCTTCATCGGTCGCAGGCTCGCTGCTCGCAGACTCTCTTGGCGCTTCCTCGGCAGTCGGCGGCACCGCTAGCTTATTAGGCGCCATCTCTTCCCGGCTTCCCCTTCGACCTTAGACTCCAGAAGAGTGAACCGTCTATTTGGGTAAGTTTGGTATTACTTTAAAAGTTGAATAATTTTTTAATTACTTTAATTTAATTGGTAATTTTCTGTACATCTTGAATTAATTACTTACGGTAGCATTGAATTTGATTAACTGCTTTTAGGTGTTAAATAAATTACTCCTTTATTAGACAAGTTTATTGATTTAATACTTTAATTGCTTTAAAGTTTATTTGATTAAATGATTGAATTGGTATAAAGTTGGAATTGTTTGTGCAATTTTTTTTATTACTTACTCTCATTGATATAGTTGCTTTAAATTATAATTGATTGATTGGTTTAACTCTTTAAGAATTTAAATTTGAAAACTTTGTTAACTTGTTAGGTTACTCACGTGATCATGTCTATTTTACAATTTGTAACTCGAGGCGGTGGGTCTTCTAGACGAGATAATGAAGAAAGTAATAGAAAAAAACATTCTCGTGTCGAATTCGATCCAAATGACGTTGTGTTTGATCCTGGATTACGTAAACCAATCAAAGATTATAATTCTTTTATTAGAGACCGGGTTATGAGAGAATATTTAACAAGAGGTCTGTGTAGGCCGATCGGCCATGTGGCCCATGTATATCCTAAGAGAGTGTATGATGAAGAAAAGAGAAGTTTTCAACCTGCTTGGTTTGATAAGTATCCATGGTTGGAGTATAGCATTTCAGTTGAAAGAGTCTTTTCTGGCATGAAAATGATCAAGACTGATTTACGGAGTGGAATGGGAGATGAATGGATGAATTACAGCTTGGTGATATACATGGAGAAAGAATTTTTTGCTAAAATTGAAAATGAAGCTATTTTGCAACGTTTTCAACATATGCAGACATGCTGCACACAATTGTCTCAATTGCCTTTTTCTTCTAACATTTAATTGTAATGTAATGTACTCTTCTCAAAAACTTTATATTAAGTGAACTTTAATAACATTTTTTTGCATTTTATAATACTTTTAGCCACCCCTTTGTCTTCGTTCTGGTTCCGCCACTGAATCATCTCTACTCCTACTCCTCAAACAAACAAGAATGGCATCTCTTAAACTCATGGCTAAGAAGATCTACACCGGATCCATTCTTGACACATCCATAATTCTGAAGAAAGCTAACAACAATGACCTTATGAAAGATCTTCTGAGAAAGCTTGATAGCACAGGTCTACTGAAGATGGCTACCTACCCATATCCATGCTTCTATCCCGAGGTAGCTGCAGAGTTCTACCCCAACTCTACCAAAGACACTCTCAAATCTTGGATAAGGGGCAGACCTGTAGAGATTGAAGAAGGAGATATCAGAACACTGCTCTCCCTTCCTGGAGATGAAGCTCCTATAGTTGAAGACTTTGAACTCAACGAACAAGAATTCAAAGACATGGCGTTACTACCAAGTGCACGCAACACACAAACTCTCAATCTCAAGACCAACAAAATGGTGTATGAGTATGCCCTTCTGCTAAGCATACTATACAAGTGCATAGACGCCAAAAATACTGCACTTGATGAAATAAATCACAAAAGAGCAACTCCATTGGCAGCAATCATCTCAGGGTCACCTTTCAACTGGACGAGGTATGTCTTCAACAACCTGCTAGCGTTTGTGAAGAAATACCACGACAGACCAAACAACACCATGCCCTGGCTAGGGTATGGTTTTCTCATTGGAGAGATTCTAAGAAGGAAGGGAGCTCGAAGTAACGTCAAAGAAGCAACTAACTGGAGAAAGTTTCTCTCTCTCAAATCCAATCAAGGAGCCCCAGAACTTCTTAAGGGAGAAGACACCTTTCTTTCAAATGAGCCCATCCAAACTGAATTCAGAAAAATCAAATCTCAGTCACTAAAGAGGCCTCGATCTGACAATGAAGCGGTCCAATCAAAACGATCCAGGAAGAAAGACTCTCCTACTACAACAAGAAACCTGCAGAATGAACTAGAAGCAGAAGCCTCCCTCCCACAACTAAATCACGCCCACTTGGAGACCACAACTCACGATCTACCAACTATACATGAAGAAAGTGGCGGCTCCAAACCTGACGAAGAACAGCAGGCTGCTTTCTCCTCATCACAAGGCATTGCTATCTCGGCAACTCCACTTTCTATACATCTCCAAGAGCAGAGAACTCAGGAAGTAGAACAGGAGGCTCCACCCTCACCAGCAGATCACTCAATCACTCCCCTGGAAAGATTGGAAGCTGAATGGGCTCGAGTCAAAGAATGGAGGAAATGGAAGATGTCTCAAATCCTAACCCAAGCCAAAACCCTTTCAAAATTCATCACAGAAGAGTACTTTGCTCTAAACTGGCTAGGAACTGAAAACATTGCTACAGCAACAAATCTTCACCAGATGAATCTGATATATCTCTCAAAGAAGAAGCAGCTGACTGATAATCTCCAAGAGGAGCACTCTACGGATAATGATGACGATGATCTGGATGATAATGAAGACAACCATACAGCTCCAAGTGGCCCTTCAGAGAATAGAGGTAAGCAAATCATTTCTTCTTCCTCTAGTGATAAAACACTTCAAATGGTTCTAGAGAAATCTAGATTTGAGACTAGAGGAGGTGGAGAAACCTCAAAAGCAATGGAGGAAGTAGCTCAAAAGCCAACTGAGCAGCATACTGCCACTATTCCACTCCAGCCCACTGCTGATCAAGAGCACACGTCTAGTTCCCACTCTCAAGACTCCACTCAACAAATAGAGCAGCACTCTCCCACATCCATTCTGAACCCCGAGGATGATGAAGAAGACACTGTAAATCTGGCAGATGTCTTCATCAGAGAAAGAAGGGCTACAACACAATTCATCAGCCGCGCAGAGGTCAGACTACACAAGAGACTCATCTAAATGAAGAAGCAACTAGAAGAAAGGCTAGATATCAGATTTGGAGAAGTCCACAGCCACATCAGGAAAGATTCAATGATCCAACAAGTGTTCAATGCTGAGCAGAGAGCTCTCCTCAAGACCAAAACCTCTCAGCAATCTACTTTGACCAATGAAATAAAGCAGGAGATATCTGCACTAAAAGCCAAGAATGAAGACCTCGAAAGACAAGTGCTAGTACTTCAAAAGCAGCAACAAGCTCAGCCTACTGCAGCAAGTACTTCTGAGCAGATGCCTTCTCTCCCAACCTTACCTCCTAATCTTCAGCAGGCTTTCCAAAAGGTGCAGGAACATGAAGAGTACCTCATAAAACTAAGAAATGAGGAGTTCCCTGCCATGTTCAAGCTCTCTCAGAAATTTCTTATGGAGCAGCAGGCTCATGCTAAAGCCTATGAACAGCTCACTAAGGACATTGCTCACAACTTCCAAGTTCTCCACAAAGGAACTCAAGAAACCTTCTGGCAGCAAGGCAAGGACTTCCAGAAACTGGGACAAGACTTGGCGCAGACAAAACACAAACTTCAGAACTTGGAACATGAAGTCAAGGATGAAGTCAAAACAGATCTTATGGACATCAATAACCACATCAAGGCTCTGTCCAATGAAGTGTATGGTCTGGATCCATCAAGGAGACACACTGAAGATCAAGACTCAGATGAAGAAATTGAGGCACTCTTTAGGGAAAGTCAAACTCCTCTCCTGGATGATGCCAAAAAGGGGGAAAAACCAACACAAGCAGGCCCCTCCTCCTTGAGATCAGCAGCAGCAAAGAAAGCAGCTGAAACGAGAAGGAAGAACAAACTTCTCCAAGAAGAAGCAGAAATCAGAAAGAGAAGAGCAGAAGAAGACAAGAAGAAGTTGGAGGAAGCCAACAAAAGTAGACTTCTAGATAAGTCCGAGAGTGACTAAAATCTAGTGTACTTTAGACTATAGACCAATGTACAATATTCTCAGTGAAAATCAATAAAAACATTTGTTTCTTTTGTTGTATAGTTTTGGCATCATCAAAAAGGGGGAAATTGTTAGTACCCAATTTTGATAGATTTTGATGATGCCACTATACTCCAATTTAGTACATTGTGTCCTAATTAAGTTAGAACATTTGTTTTCGAATTTCTCATAAGTGACAAAAATAAATGTACAATCTTTGAGTCTAATGAAATATTACCGAAGAGTAAAAATGCAATAAGGTATTTTTTTTTTACCTTAATAGGATATTTAGATCCTACCGGTATAGGTCATTTGGCTCAAAGATTAATTAATTGTCACATTTCTTTGTACTCGGATATCATACATTGAATGTGTATGATTGGAAGACAAAGCTTGACCGGCATTAAATACTGAATCAAGTACACGGACCTACAGCATGGGACACATGAAGTAATCCACCGGCTACCAATAAGTGAAGACAACTTCGATAAATGATCCAGCACAAGAAGACAAGTGTACAACTTATCCTTACCAGAATTTCAACGCCAAGGATTAATTCATCCCAACCAACGGATGAGATTAATCAACTATGGAGGCCTATAAATATAGGTAGAAGCATAAGTTCTATAATAAGCTTGAGCATCGTAAGTCGAGAAATTCTTCCATTAAAGCATATCCAAGCTATCTAGCAAAAGAGAAAGTGCAAACTCAACTTTACTCTCTGCTTAGACTCATGCTTCACTAAGCTCTTAGATTAGTTCAACACTTTCATATTTTAGAGCTTAGTTCTTAGTTGGAGATTAGAACTTTCTTGTATCAAACTGTTGTAAACACTTAGGAGAACAGTTGTTCTGATCCTAAAGTGTGGATAGATAGATAGATAGAGTACCTTTTGATCCCCACTGGATCAATAGAGAAAAGTCTAAGGACTGAGTAACTTTGAGTGGTGTTATACTCATTGTGAAAAACCTTCAATCTAGGCCTGAATATTGTAAAGGCTAGATTGCCACTAAGTGTATTGGGCTAAATACTTTAGTGAAATCCATCTGAAATAGGGTGGGACTGGACGTAGGAGGATTACACCACCTCTGAACCAGGATACATCGTGTGTTGATTTACTTTCACTCAACAGAGCACACACCCAACACTTCTCACTAAAGGGATCGTAGTTTGCCAGCAGCATCCTAAGCAGTAGTCTTAATTGACTCTACTGCTTATCTTACTGCTTAATAACTTACTTTTCCTTGAGACAACTATCTCACACGAGCTTTGTAATATCACTATTAAAGGTCTGGTTTGCCAGTTCTCATAAATACTACTTTCATAAGCAGCAGACCGCTTAGCAGATTCCTGGGTCCACCTAACTGCTCAAACTTCTGCTCAGGCAAAACATCTTATTTTCTCCACCTCAGCACACATTCAGTTAGCCCTCATCATTCTGTACAAGACCATATAATCATCTCTTCCAAACTCCTGTTTTCCACTAGAAGTTGCCTCAGCAGTTTCCTGCCATCCAGGCAACTGCCAAGCCAACTACTCACTCTTCAAAGTCCAAACATCATTTAAGCCAGAAAGCTATCACACATTAATCATCAAAAGGGTTTGTTTGCCTCCCGGGCTCCATGTGAGTTGTCTCACTATCCGAACCAGCCATTTTTCTTGGACACGAAACCAACCTTGCTCAACCGACCCTTGTCGAACTTTGTCGAACCTGGCTCTGATACCAACTGTCACGAACTTATTCTCAAGACTTCCGTTGTGCATCTATTAATCTCTCAAAAGATTATAGATCAACTCATCTAGAAGGGAATCTTTTTAAAGTTGAAAAAGATTTAAAAGTCTATTCACCCCCCCCCCTCTAGACTTTTACCCTATCCGGGACCATCATAATGACATACTATCTCCGTTCTCTTTTAAATGCAACGTTGGACTTTTTGCACTATTCACATGTTCTACTTTGACTACATTTTATTTATTAATGTAATAATATATATTTTTGAAAAAATATTATTAAATTTCTCGCATTATAAATTTTCAAAATCTATTTTTTAAACTTTTTTTTACTAATCGGGAATTATATATATTAATGGTCAAAGTTGTGTCTCGGCAAATGTGAAATGTTGACTGTTGCATTTATTTAAGAACGGAGGAAGTATATAATAAAGAATATCTTACTTTCCAGCTTCCTCTGAAAATCCATAGTCAATCACTATTTTCTCTTCCTTCCTCATCTCCTTGCATAACCTGTGGTTATGTTTCAGAAATGGTGACCTGAATTTCCATTCTGTATCAGCTGCCTTGTTGACCTTCTGTCTTTTTGCCACAGGTGCTGTGATCTTGACTTCTTCTTTTGTTCCTTTCTCTTCAGTCAGAACATTCTGAGTTGGAGTTGTATCAATTGCTTCTTCTTCTTTTGATCCTACTCTGGTTCTTAATTTGACAGCAGTGTTTCCATGTATTTCCCATTCTGATTCTTCCTCCGCTACTATAGCTTTTTTTCTTTTTCTGCTAGTTTTTGGCTTGTTGTAAGTCAACAATTGCAATGGTTCTTCAGTTTGAATTGGTTCCTCATCTTCCACTTTAAAACTGTCATTCTCTGCTCTTGCAATGCTTCTAGTGCTTCTTGTATTCCTAAAATTATACATAATAACATTCACAAGTCATTATCACTTTAATGTATCATCACGAATTTATATGTAACTATGCAATTACAAAAGTTACATATTAATATACTTAAGTTACATAAATTCTATCTGTACTTACAACTTACACAAGATGTTCAATAATCAAGTATGGCTACAAAATTTCCAGAATTGGAATCCAAAGTCAATAAAGCCACTGAAGGAAACGAGCAAACCGGAAGAGAGCTTGTAGCTCTGGAAGAAGACTTCAAGAGAAGCATTGGTGAAATTGCTGACATTCATACCAAGCTATCTCTACTAGCAAACACTCTGAATGAAGTGGCAAACAAAAATTATACCAAAAAGGGTGTAAGAAGAGTGAAAACGAATGAATCCGGCCCTTCTGAACCACCAGCAGGTTCAAGACTAAATAAAGGCCCTTGGAAAGCCCCCAAAACTGAAGGTCTGAACAGATGTCAAAGAGGGGCTCTCACAAGACAGAAGAACAAGGAAATGAGAATCATCCATGAAAGACTAGCTTCCAGACTAAGCACTGAGCAGCAGGTACTTCAGAAATTACAAGGTCCATCTTCTCCTCATCATTCTCTCTCAAGCATAAACAGTTCAGATTTTGATGTAAATCTTGATGAGTGCTAATTTTTATCAACTGTTTTCTTTTTAGTTTTGGCATCATCAAAAAGGGGGAAATTGTTAGGTCCCACTAGATTTTGATGATGCACCATTATGATCATGGTGTTAAATTAACTTTTTGTATAAAGTTTGAGGGAGGTATTCAAATGGCATACGGAGTATGAAAGTTTGGGGTGTTTTTCTCAAAGAAGCAGTATGCCATTGTGTTTTTAAATTAAAGGACCAGTTGACTCTTCTGTGCGGACTTTCTTTTCTTTTTGTACAGGTTCTACTTTTTTAAAAATATGAGGGAGACACTTGGTGCAAAGAATGTTATGACTCTTTAAGTATAAGTGTATTACTCATCTTATAATAATATACTTATATATTATATACTATAAACATTATATTATATATTACTTATAATATATTTATACATTATATATATACTATATAGACTTATACACATTCATATTTATTTGATATTTAGCTTTTATCCATACTATTCTTATTACTTATATTTACATATTACATTTACTCAATATATACTTATATATATATATATATTAAAGTATTAAGTATAAGCGTATTACTCATCTTATAGTAATATACTTATATATTATATACTATAAACATTATATTATATATTACTTATAATACATTTACAAGTTATATAAACTATACTAGGTTTGGATCGCGCCTTGGGCGAGGTTGAATGCCCAATAAATGGATGACATAATAAAAACAATCAGTGAAAGGAGGATAGGGGAAATGAGGAAAATATTGAAGAATAATAGCAAAATATAACAGTTTAATATTTGCATAGGCAATCAGGGGGCTAACAGCCAGGGGCAGATCTACATAGTAAAGTGGGGGGCAGCTGCCCCCAATAAAGTCCTATTAATGCCTCTTAATCCATTAAGAAAAAATATTAATCCACTCATTTGCCCCCAATTGAAAAATAGAAATGCCCCCAATAACAGTCCAATCTCTTCAATGTGTGTAAAGTAAAATCTTTTCGAACTTTTTAGTTAAGGCTAATACGGAAGAGAAGTAATAGCAATTAAAAGATTTAATCTCCAAATATAGAAGAATTATGTTGCAGATTAGTATGTGAAGTGAGAACATCAAGATGACTAATGAATAGCTAAATTCGAGAATAACAAATGCAGAGTAGATCTTTCAAAAAAACAAAAAAAAAACAAATGCGGAGTAGATACCGACTGTGATGAGGTCTTGTTCCTGCTTGATACTTCGTATAGTTTATCCTTAATAAAATAAATAAATATTATGACTCATTCTAATTTATAAAAATTAATGTTAATACAGTAGCTAGTAAGCTAGTAGGTTAAAATTAAGTAACTAACGATATAAAATTTTAAATTAACTATCGAATTATGTAAATAGATCTTTTATGGGAAAGTTTCCGAAATAGGACTAAAACAGTTTGATAATTTCAAAATAGGAAAGAGTAAGTACTGTCAAGTTTGGAAAATACTGTCATGTTTGAAGTCTGGTACTACCAAAACATGACAATAATTAGTCCTATTTTGGCAATAAAAACATGTCAGTCCTATTTTGGAATTTTCAAACCTTTTTAGTCCTATTTCGGGTAATATCTCATCTTTTATCCAAATGTAAATTTAATTACACAATAATGTAATGAAATCAGAACTACATGCTTTTGCTGCTAGTTGTTTTTTTTTAGAAATAACACAAGATTTGAGATTTATTAATAATGTATAAGGATGTTTGACTTGGATTGAAATTTGCTTGTTTGTTCTGGTCTGATCTGTTTATTTCTGGTCTGGTAAATATTTGATCTTTGTGTATTTTATAACTACGCGAGTCTGGTCTGGCTTGGTATGAACTGGCTGGTCGGTTTAAGTCTGGTATGGTCTGATCTAGGACTGATAACAATTCAAGTAAAAACACTCTTAGTTATAAAAAGCCACAAACTTTAGGTGTACATTTTTTATTAGATTTAATGAATACTTACTTTGAATAAAACACCGTTATATTATGGCACCAGTTAGTGCAAATTAAAGTACAGATATATCCAGTAGTATTTGAATGCCCTAAGAAGTTAATATAGATGACTAATTTAAGCAATAGAAACAATTTTTTATTAGTTTTTGAGTTACAATATAGTTTCTTTCATAGAAAGAGTTTTATTCAAGGGTCACTACTCACAAATGAAATTGTAATAAATTACTTTCAAAAGATAAAAACTCAAGAAAAGTTGATCGTTTTTTTTAATTGTCATACGCTTTATTTAGTTTTAAACAAATTGTCGTATACTTTATAACCATTTTTTGTTTGATCTAATATGCTTTATTAATGTATTTTCATGAACATGTTTTGTGTATTATTATTCTGCCCCCAATAGTTTTTATTCCTGGATCCGCCACTGTCCGCCACTGCTAACAGCTGAAGTTAGTTAGAAAAACAGCAGCACTGAATTTGTTGGTGCAACAAAAAGCAAAATACATGGTTGTTGATTTGTTAAAACCATTTGAGAATGATTGTTTTAGGAAAGAAACTGGGGATCAAAGCATGTTAAGCAAAGGAGCATAAATTCAATCACATGCGAACATTATAGAGAATCTGAGAACTCAAGCATGGTCGGGAATGTGTGTGCAAGCCTGGCTGCCAATCTCGTACAGTTGATTTTCTCGTGGTGGGTCTTCAACGCCACATGGTGAAATGGCAAGTAATTTAACCCTACCACGCCCATGTTTGAAAAAGGCAAGGGTGCAATCTGGGTCTATATGGAAGTTAAATTGAATCTCTTGGAGGAGATCTGTCTCATTAGCAAAGAAAGGGTCCTGTGCTTCACCATACATGATTAGTACCCGGCCCTTTAGATCACAGCACGAGCTCAGAAATTCAACACATGTTTCCTACAGTGATAAGAGCAATGATGTTTGATCCCAACAAGAGAATTGGAAATAATAATGAACGTATAAGAGACTGTACCGTTTCAGTTTTGGTGGGAATATAAAGGAACGATGATGAACGAAACAATTGTGTGTAGGAGCAGCCAGCCAACGCAGATTTCACGTAAACAAAGAAGTGAGCTGCGAGGGAAACAAAACAGAGAGCATTATATATGCATATAAAGGGCTAATCTGAAAAGGGTTGTACATGAAAAGGCAATATAAATATGCAAGAAAATATACTGTCAGGCAGTGCAGGGTCAAACGCATCGTTGGGGGGTTCACCCATGTTCCGGGAGTGACCTGCCGTGTCAAACACAAGGACATCAAACATGAAGTTGCCAATATGGCGTAGTAGGATGGAAACATCAAGTCAAATGCCGTTGTCCACCAAGAAATTGGCAAATTCTTCCCCAAAAGTATAGGCCCGCACGGGAACTGGCCATAAACCATTTCCATATCTCAAGACAGCTTCTGCTTTTGTGTGTTCAAATAAATGGCGATGCATACAGGGAGGTATTTGCTATAAAAAAAAGGAATAGAAAAAAACAGGAATGAACAGTCTTTCTATCAACCAGATAATAAAAAAAATGGCGTGACCATAATGATCTTACTGCGTTTTCAACATCCTGGTCGTCAATCATGTACCAAACCAGGGAGCTGCCCAAAACATCTGGGTAATGGAATGAGTTGCTCTTTGGGCATGCTACATCAGATGAATAACAAAAAAGAGTGAAGCAAGCAATGGAATAATTCTGAAATACCAAAGCAAATAACAGGGATGCCAGACTTATGAAATAAAGGCAGGGGTAGCAAAGAGACCTGGTAGTGGGTGAAGGGCGGGGTGAGCGCGCAAGAAATGGTTAATTTTGTGTTCCAATTCGGTTTTAGTTCTGAATCGCATGGGCAGAACTCTGTCAAACCCAGAAGAAGACAAGAAGCGTTCCCAATCCGTGGTTGGAAGGCATTCGTATGTCGCATCTGATGTTTGATTAAAAACGGCAACAGATATTTTCCTCCCGTGAATGTGGTTATAGGTTTAGACAAAGTAAGGTATCAAGGGAAAACATAATTTCATAGAACCAGGGATCTCAAAGTTTCCTTACATTTCGAACCTTTCTTTGAGATCCCTGGTTCATTCAGGGACGAAATTTGGTACATGCATCGAGTATTTTTGTTCCCTTACATTTCCTTACTCATCTTTATGCATTTTTCCCCATTTTTTCCCTCAACTTTTCTGAGGTCATATAAAATTTTTTTTACCGAGGCTATGTGTAAATGGATTGAAAAAAATATTCATTCACAGACCAAACAGCTGTGGCTCTGTATTTCAATACCTTTGTGGTGTACTCACTTATCTGCAAACGATTATGTATAATGTCTGTTTGTTTGTATATATCAACTGGTTTAATTCACCGTGAACAAGAACTTTATACCCCTAGTCTGTTGATGTTTGAGATCAATTTAGTTGTGCTCATTTATTTCACTTCATCAGTGCCATGGACCTGTTTGACACTTATACTTTTGAAGATGCTGTGGACAATAGAGGCACCAATACTATTACCTACTTCCTCCATACTGTTCACGGGAGGAAAATATCTGTTGCCGTTTTTAATCAAACATCAGATGCGACATACGAATGCCTTCCAACCACGGATTGGGAACGCTTCTTGTCTTCTTCAGGGTTTGACAGAGTTCTGCCCATGCGATTCAGATCTAAAACCGAATTGGAACACAAAATTAACCATTTCTTGCGCGCTCACCCCCGCCCTTCACCCACTACCAGGTCTCTTTGCTACCCCTGCCTTTATTTCATAAGTCTGGCATCCCTGTTATTTGCTTTGGTATTTCAGAATTATTCCATTGCTTGCTTCACTCTTTTTTGTTATTCATCCGATGTAGCATGCCCAAAGAGCAACTCATTCCATTACCCAGATGTTTTGGGCAGCTCCCTGGTTTGGTACATGATCGACGACCAGGATGTTGAAAACGCAGTAAGATCATTATGGTCACGCCATTTTTTTTATTATCTGGTTGATAGAAAGACTGTTCATTCCTGTTTTTTTCTATTCCTTTTTTGTATAGCAAATACCTCCCTGTATGCATCGCCATTTATTTGAACACACAAAAGCAGAAGCTGTCTTGAGATATGGAAATGGTTTATGGCCAGTTCCCGTGCGGGCCTATACTTTTGGGGAAGAATTTGCCAATTTCTTGGTGGACACCGGCATTTGACTTGATGTTTCCATCCTACTACGCCATATTGGCAACTTCATGTTTGATGTCCTTGTGTTTGACACGGCAGGTCACTCCCGGAACATGGGTGAACCCCCTAACGATGCGTTTGACCCTGCACTGCCTGACAGTATATTTTCTTTCATATTTATATTGCCTTTTCATGTACAACCCTTTTCAGATTAGCCCTTTATATGCATATATAATGCTCTCTGTTTTGTTTCCCTCGCAGCTCACTTCTTTGTTTACGTGAAATCTGCGTTGGCTGGCTGCTCCTACACACAATTGTTTCGTTCATCATCGTTCCTTTATATTCCCACCAAAACTGAAACGGTACAGTCTCTTATACGTTCATTATTATTTCCAATTCTCTTGTTGGGATCAAACATCATTGCTCTTATCACTGTAGGAAACATGTGTTGAATTTCTGAGCTCGTGCTGTGATCTAAAGGGCCGGGTACTAATCATGTATGGTGAAGCACAGGACCCTTTCTTTGCTAATGAGACAGATCTCCTCCAAGAGATTCAATTTAACTTCCATATAGACCCAGATTGCACCCTTGCCTTTTTCAAACATGGGCGTGGTAGGGTTAAATTACTTGCCATTTCACCATGTGGCGTTGAAGACCCACCACGAGAAAATCAACTGTACGAGATTGGCAGCCAGGCTTGCACACACATTCCCGACCATGCTTGAGTTCTCAGATTCTCTATAATGTTCGCATGTGATTGAATTTATGCTCCTTTGCTTAACATGCTTTGATCCCCAGTTTCTTTCCTAAAACAATCATTCTCAAATGGTTTTAACAAATCAACAACCATGTATTTTGCTTTTTGTTGCACCAACAAATTCAGTGCTGCTGTTTTTCTAACTAACTTCAGCTGTTAGCAGTGGCGGACAGTGGCGGATCCAGGAATAAAAACTATTGGGGGCAGAATAATAATACACAAAACATGTTCATGAAAATACATTAATAAAGCATATTAGATCAAACAAAAAATGGTTATAAAGTATACGACAATTTGTTTAAAACTAAATAAAGCGTATGACAATTAAAAAAAACGATCAACTTTTCTTGAGTTTTTATCTTTTGAAAGTAATTTATTACAATTTCATTTGTGAGTAGTGACCCTTGAATAAAACTCTTTCTATGAAAGAAACTATATTGTAACTCAAAAACTAATCAAAAATTGATTCTATTGCTTAAATTAGTCATCTATATTAACTTCTTAGGGCATTCAAATACTACTGGATACATCTGTACTTTAATTTGCATTAACTGGTGCCATAATATAACGGTGTTTTATTCAAAGTAAGTATTCATTAAATCTAATAAAAAATGTACACCTAAAGTTTGTGGCTTTTTATAACTAAGAGTGTTTTTACTTGAATTGTTATCAGTCCTAGATCAGACCATACCAGACTTAAACCGACCAGCCAGTTCATACCAAGCCAGACCAGACTCGCGTAGTTATAAAATACACAAAGATCAAATATTTACCAGACCAGAAATAAACAGATCAGACCAGAACAAACAAGCAAATTTCAATCCAAGTCAAACATCCTTATACATTATTAATAAATCTCAAATCTTGTGTTATTTCTAAAAAAAAACAACTAGCAGCAAAAGCATGTAGTTCTGATTTCATTACATTATTGTGTAATTAAATTTACATTTGGATAAAAGATGAGATATTACCCGAAATAGGACTAAAAAGGTTTGAAAATTCCAAAATAGGACTGACATGTTTTTATTGCCAAAATAGGACTAATTACTGTCATGTTTTGGTAGTACCAGACTTCAAACATGACAGTATTTTCCAAACTTGACAGTACTTACTCTTATTTTGGGAATAAACACATGTCAGTCCTATTTTGAAATTATCAAACTGTTTTAGTCCTATTTCGGAAACTTTCCCATAAAAGATCTATTTACATAATTCGATAGTTAATTTAAAATTTTATATCGTTAGTTACTTAATTTTAACCTACTAGCTTACTAGCTACTGTATTAACATTAATTTTTATAAATTAGAATGAGTCATAATATTTATTTATTTTATTAAGGATAAACTATACGAAGTATCAAGCAGGAACAAGACCTCATCACAGTCGGTATCTACTCCGCATTTGTTTTTTTTTTTTTTGAAAGATCTACTCTGCATTTGTTATTCTCGAATTTAGCTATTCATTAGTCATCTTGATGTTCTCACTTCTCATACTAATCTGCAACCTAATTCTTCTATATTTGGGGATTAAATCTTTTAATTGCTATTACTTCTCTTCCGTATTAGCCTAAACTGAAAAGTTCGAAAAGATTTTACTTTACACACATTGAAGAGATTGGACTGTTATTGGGGGCATTTCTATTTTTCAATTGGGGGCAAATGAGTGGATTAATATTTTTTCTTAATGGATTAAGAGGCATTAATAGGACTTTATTGGGGGCAGCTGCCCCCCACTTTACTATGTAGATCTGCCCCTGGCTGTTAGCCCCCTGATTGCCTATGCAAATATTAAACTGTTATATTTTGCTATTATTCTTCAATATTTTCCTCATTTCCCTTATCCTCCTTTCACTGATTGTTTTTATTATGTCATCCATTCATTGGGCATTGAACCTCGCCCAAGGCGCGATCCAAACCTAGTATAGTTTATATAACTTGTAAATGTATTATAAGTAATATATAATATAATGTTTATAGTATATAATATATAAGTATATTACTATAAGATGAGTAATACGCTTATACTTAATACTTTAATATATATATATATAAGTATATATTGAGTAAATGTAATATGTAAATATAAGTAATAAGAATAGTATGGATAAAAGCTAAATATCAAATAAATATAAATGTGTATAAGTCTATATAGTATATATAATGTATAAATATATTATAAGTAATATATAATATAATGTTTATAGTATATAATATATAAGTATATTATTATAAGATGAGTAATACACTTATACTTAAAGAGTCATAACATTCTTTGCACCAAGTGTCTCCCTCATATTTTTAAAAAAGGAGAACCTGTACAAAAAGAAAAGAAAGTCCGCACAGAAGAGTCAACTGGTCCTTTAATTTAAAAACACAATGGCATACTGCTTCTTTGAGAAAAACACCCCAAACTTTCATACTCCGTATGCCATTTGAATACCTCCCTCAAACTTTATACAAAAAGTTAATTTAACACCATGATCATAATGGTGCATCATCAAAATCTAGTGGGACCTAACAATTTCCCCCTTTTTGATGATGCCAAAACTAAAAAGAAAACAGTTGATAAAAATTAGCACTCATCAAGATTTACATCAAAATCTGAACTGTTTATGCTTGAGAGAGAATGATGAGGAGAAGATGGACCTTGTAATTTCTGAAGTACCTGCTGCTCAGTGCTTAGTCTGGAAGCTAGTCTTTCATGGATGATTCTCATTTCCTTGTTCTTCTGTCTTGTGAGAGCCCCTCTTTGACATCTGTTCAGACCTTCAGTTTTGGGGGCTTTCCAAGGGCCTTTATTTAGTCTTGAACCTGCTGGTGGTTCAGAAGGGCCGGATTCATTCGTTTTCACTCTTCTTACGCCCTTTTTGGTATAATTGTTGTTTGCCACTTCATTCAGAGTGTTTGCTAGTAGAGATAGCTTGGTATGAATGTCAGCAATTTCACCAATGCTTCTCTTGAAGTCTTCTTCCAGAGCTACAAGCTCTCTTCCGGTTTGCTCGTTTCCTTCAGTGGCTTTATTGACTTTGGATTCCAATTCTGGAAATTTTGTAGCCATACTTGATTATTGAACATCTTGTGTAAGTTGTAAGTACAGATAGAATTTATGTAACTTAAGTATATTAATATGTAACTTTTGTAATTGCATAGTTACATATAAATTCGTGATGATACATTAAAGTGATAATGACTTGTGAATGTTATTATGTATAATTTTAGGAATACAAGAAGCACTAGAAGCATTGCAAGAGCAGAGAATGACAGTTTTAAAGTGGAAGATGAGGAACCAATTCAAACTGAAGAACCATTGCAATTGTTGACTTACAACAAGCCAAAAACTAGCAGAAAAAGAAAAAAAGCTATAGTAGCGGAGGAAGAATCAGAATGGGAAATACATGGAAACACTGCTGTCAAATTAAGAACCAGAGTAGGATCAAAAGAAGAAGAAGCAATTGATACAACTCCAACTCAGAATGTTCTGACTGAAGAGAAAGGAACAAAAGAAGAAGTCAAGATCACAGCACCTGTGGCAAAAAGACAGAAGGTCAACAAGGCAGCTGATACAGAATGGAAATTCAGGTCACCATTTCTGAAACATAACCACAGGTTATGCAAGGAGATGAGGAAGGAAGAGAAAATAGTGATTGACTATGGATTTTCAGAGGAAGCTGGAAAGTAAGATATTCTTTATTATATACTTCCTCCGTTCTTAAATAAATGCAACAGTCAACATTTCACATTTGCCGAGACACAACTTTGACCATTAATATATATAATTCCCGATTAGTAAAAAAAAGTTTAAAAAATAGATTTTGAAAATTTATAATGCGAGAAATTTAATAATATTTTTTCAAAAATATATATTATTACATTAATAAATAAAATGTAGTCAAAGTAGAACATGTGAATAGTGCAAAAAGTCCAACGTTGCATTTAAAAGAGAACGGAGATAGTATGTCATTATGATGGTCCCGGATAGGGTAAAAGTCTAGAGGGGGGGGGGGGGTGAATAGACTTTTAAATCTTTTTCAACTTTAAAAAGATTCCCTTCTAGATGAGTTGATCTATAATCTTTTGAGAGATTAATAGATGCACAACGGAAGTCTTGAGAATAAGTTCGTGACAGTTGGTATCAGAGCCAGGTTCGACAAAGTTCGACAAGGGTCGGTTGAGCAAGGTTGGTTTCGTGTCCAAGAAAAATGGCTGGTTCGGATAGTGAGACAACTCACATGGAGCCCGGGAGGCAAACAAACCCTTTTGATGATTAATGTGTGATAGCTTTCTGGCTTAAATGATGTTTGGACTTTAAAGAGTGAGCAGTTGGCTTGGCAGTTGCCTGGATGGCAGGAAACTGCTGAGGCAACTTCTAGTGGAAAACAGGAGTTTGGAAGAGATGATTATATGGTCTTGTAAACCAGACCTGGCAAACCAGACCTTTAGTAGTGATATTACAAAGCTCGTGTGAGATAGTTGTCTCAAGGAAAAGTAAGTTATTAAGCAGTAAGATAAGCAGTAGAGTCAATTAAGACTACTGCTTAGGATGCTGCTGGCAAACTACGATCCCTTTAGTGAGAAGTGTTGGGTGTGTGCTCTGTTGAGTGAAAGTAAATCAACACACGATGTATCCTGGTTCAGAGGTGGTGTAATCCTCCTACGTCCAGTCCCACCCTATTTCAGAGGGATTTCACTAAAGTATTTAGCCCAATACACTTAGTGGCAATCTAGCCTTTACAATATTCAGGCCTAGATTGAAGGTTTTTCACAATGAGTATAACACCACTCAAAGTTACTCAGTCCTTAGACTTTTCTCTATTGATCCAGTGGGGATCAAAAGGTACTCTATCCATCCATCCATCCATCCATCCATCCATCCATCCATCCATCCATCCATCCATCCATCCATCCATCCATCCATCCATCCATCCATCCATCCATCCATCCATCCATCCATCCATCCATCCATCCATCCATCCATCCATCCATCCATCCATCCATCCATCCATCCATCCATCTATCTATCCACACTTTAGGATCAGAACAACTGTTCTCCTAAGTGTTTACAACAGTTTGATACAAGAAAGTTCTAATCTCCAACTAAGAACTAAGCTCTAAAATATGAAAGTGTTGAACTAATCTAAGAGCTTAGTGAAGCATGAGTCTAAGCAGAGAGTAAAGTTGAGTTTGCACTTTCTCTTTTGCTAGATAGCTTGGATATGCTTTAATGGAAGAATTTCTTGACTTACGATGCTCAAGCTTATTTTAGAACTTATGCTTCTACCTATATTTATAGGCCTCCATAGTTGATTAATCTCATCCGTTGGTTGGGATGAATTAATCCTTGGCGTTGAAATTCTGGTAAGGATAAGTTGTACACTTGTCTTCTTGTGCTGGATCATTTATCGAAGTTGTCTTCACTTATTGGTAGCCGGTGGATTACTTCATGTGTCCCATGCTGTAGGTCCGTGTACTTGATTCAGTATTTAATGCCGGTCAAGCTTTGTCTTCCAATCATACACATTCAATGTATGATATCCGAGTACAAAGAAATGTGACAATTAATTAATCTTTGAGCCAAATGACCTATACCGGTAGGATCTAAATATCCTATTAAGGTAAAAAAAAATACCTTATTGCATTTTTACTCTTCGGTAATATTTCATTAGACTCAAAGATTGTACATTTATTTTTGTCACTTATGAGAAATTCGAAAACAAATGTTCTAACTTAATTAGGACACAATGTACTAAATTGGAGTATAGTGGCATCATCAAAATCTATCAAAATTGGGTACTAACAATTTCCCCCTTTTTGATGATGCCAAAACTATACAACACAAGAAACATATGTTTTTATTGATTTTCACTGAGAATATTGTACATTGGTCTATAGTCTAAAGTACACTAGATTTTAGTCACTCTCGGACTTATCTAGAAGTCTACTTTTGTTGGCTTCCTCCAACTTCTTCTTGTCTTCTTCTGCTCTTCTCTTTCTGATTTCTGCTTCTTCTTGGAGAAGTTTGTTCTTCCTTCTCGTTTCAGCTGCTTTCTTTGCTGCTGCTGATCTCAAGGAGGAGGGGCCTGCTTGTGTTGGTTTTCCCCCCTTTTTGGCATCATCCAGGAGAGGAGTTTGACTTTCCCTAAAGAGTGCCTCAATTTCTTCATCTGAGTCTTGATCTTCGGTGTGTCTCCTTGATGGATCCAGACCATACACTTCATTGGACAGAGCCTTGATGTGGTTATTGATGTCCATAAGATCTGTTTTGACTTCATCCTTGACTTCATGTTCCATGTTCTGAAGTTTGTGTTTTGTCTGCGCCAAGTCTTGTCCCAGTTTCTAGAAGTCCTTGCCTTGCTGCCAGAAGGTTTCTTGAGTTCCTTTGTGGAGAACTTTGAAGTTGTGAGCAATGTCCTTAGTGAGCTGTTCATAGGCTTTAGCATGAGCCTACTGCTCCATAAGAAATTTCTGAGAGAGCTTGAACATGGCAGGGAACTCCTCATTTCTTAGTTTTATGAGATACTCTTCATGTTCCTGCACCTTTTGGAAAGCCTGCTGAAGATTAGGAGGTAAGGTTGGGAGAGAAGGCATCTGCTCAGAAGTACTTGCTGCAGTAGGCTGAGCTTGTTGCTGCTTTTAAAGTACTAGCACTTGTCTTTCGAGGTCTTCATTCTTGGCTTTTAGTGCAGATATCTCCTGCTTTATTTCATTGGTCAAAGCAGATTGCTGAGAGGTTTTGGTCTTGAGGAGAGCTCTCTGCTCAGCATTGAACACTTGTTGGATCATTGAATCTTTCCTGATGTGGCTGTGGACTTCTCCAAATCTGATATCTAGCCTTTCTTCTAGTTGCTTCTTCATTTTGATGAGTCTCTTGTGTAGTCTGACCTCTGCGCGACTGATGAATTGTGTTGTAGCCCTTCTTTCTCTGATGAAGACATCTGCCAGATTTACAGTGTCTTCTTCATCATCCTCGGGGTTCAGAATGGATGTGGGAGAGTGCTGCTCTATTTGTTGAGTGGAGTCTTGAGAGTGGGAACTAGACGTGTGCTCTTGATCAGCAGTGGGCTGGAGTGGAATAGTGGCAGTATGCTGCTCAGTTGGCTTTTGAGCTACTTCCTCCATTGCTTTTGAGGTTTCTCCACCTCCTCTAGTCTCAAATCTAGATTTCTCTAGAACCATTTGAAGTGTTTTATCACTAGAGGAAGAAGAAATGATTTGCTTACCTCTATTCTGTGAAGGGCCACTTGGAGCTGTATGGTTGTCTTCATTATCATCCAGATCATCGTCATCATTATCCGTAGAGTGCTCCTCTTGGAGATTATCAGTCAGCTGCTTCTTCTTTGAGAGATATATCAGATTCATCTGGTGAAGATTTGTTGCTGTAGCAATGTTTTCAGTTCCTAGCCAGTTTAGAGCAAAGTACTCTTCTGTGATGAATTTGGAAAGGGTTTTGGCTTGGGTTAGGATTTGAGACATTTTCCATTTCCTCCATTCTTTGACTCGAGCCCATTCAGCTTCCAATCTTTCCAGGGGAGTGATTGAGTGATCTGCTGGTGAGGGTGGAGCCTCCTGTTCTACTTCCTGAGTTCTCTGCTCTTGGAGATGTATAGAAAGTGGAGTTGCCGAGATAGCAATGCCTTGTGATGAGGAGAAAGCAGCCTGCTGTTCTTCGTCAGGTTTGGAGCCGCCACTTTCTTCATGTATAGTTGGTATATCGTGAGTTGTGGTCTCCAAGTGGGCGTGATTTAGTTGTGGAAGGGAGGCTTCTGCTTCTAGTTCATTCTGCAGGTTTCTTGTTGTAGTAGGAGAGTCTTTCTTCCTGGATCGTTTTGATTGGACCGCTTCATTGTCAGATCGAGGCCTCTTTAGTGACTGAGATTTGATTTTTCTGAATTCAGTTTGGATGGGCTCATTTGAAAGAAAGGTGTCTTCTCCCTTAAGAAGTTCTGGGGCTCCTTGATTGGATTTGAGAGAGAGAAACTTTCTCCAGTTAGTTGCTTCTTTGACGTTACTTCGAGCTCCCTTCCTTCTTAGAATCTCTCCAATGAGAAAACCATACCCTAGCCAGGGCATGGTGTTGTTTGGTCTGTCGTGGTATTTCTTCACAAACGCTAGCAGGTTGTTGAAGACATACCTCGTCCAGTTGAAAGGTGACCCTGAGATGATTGCTGCCAATGGAGTTGCTCTTTTGTGATTTATTTCATCAAGTGCAGTATTTTTGGCGTCTATGCACTTGTATAGTATGCTTAGCAGAAGGGCATACTCATACACCATTTTGTTGGTCTTGAGATTGAGAGTTTGTGTGTTGCGTGCACTTGGTAGTAACGCCATGTCTTTGAATTCTTGTTCGTTGAGTTCAAAGTCTTCAACTATAGGAGCTTCATCTCCAGGAAGGGAGAGCAGTGTTCTGATATCTCCTTCTTCAATCTCTACAGGTCTGCCCCTTATCCAAGATTTGAGAGTGTCTTTGGTAGAGTTGGGGTAGAACTCTGCAGCTACCTCGGGATAGAAGCATGGATATGGGTAGGTAGCCATCTTCAGTAGACCTGTGCTATCAAGCTTTCTCAGAAGATCTTTCATAAGGTCACTGTTGTTAGCTTTCTTCAGAATTATGGATGTGTCAAGAATGGATCCGGTGTAGATCTTCTTAGCCATGAGTTTAAGAGATGCCATTCTTGTTTGTTTGAGGAGTAGGAGTAGAGATGATTCAGTGGCGGAACCAGAACGAAGACAAAGGGGTGGCTAAAAGTATTATAAAATGCAAAAAAATGTTATTAAAGTTCACTTAATATAAAGTTTTTGAGAAGAGTACATTACATTACAATTAAATGTTAGAAGAAAAAGGCAATTGAGACAATTGTGTGCAGCATGTCTGCATATGTTGAAAACGTTGCAAAATAGCTTCATTTTCAATTTTAGCAAAAATTTCTTTCTCCATGTATATCACCAAGCTGTAATTCATCCATTCATCTCCCATTCCACTCCGTAAATAAGTCTTGATCATTTTCATGCCAGAAAAGACTCTTTCAACTGAAATGCTATACTCCAACCATGGATACTTATCAAACCAAGCAGGTTGAAAACTTCTCTTTTCTTCATCATACACTCTCTTAGGATATACATGGGCCACATGGCCGATCGGCCTACACAGACCTCTTGTTAAATATTCTCTCATAACCCGGTCTCTAATAAAAGAATTATAATCTTTGATTGGTTTACGTAATCCAGGATCAAACACAACGTCATTTGGATCGAATTCGACACGAGAATGTTTTTTTCTATTATTTTCTTCATTATCTCGTCTAGAAGACCCACCGCCTCGAGTTACAAATTGTAAAATAGACATGATCACGTGAGTAACCTAACAAGTTAACAAAGTTTTCAAATTTAAATTCTTAAAGAGTTAAACCAATCAATCAATTATAATTTAAAGCAACTATATCAATGAGAGTAAGTAATAAAAAAAATTGCACAAACAATTCCAACTTTATACCAATTCAATCATTTAATCAAATAAACTTTAAAGCAATTAAAGTATTAAATCAATAAACTTGTCTAATAAAGGAGTAATTTATTTAACACCTAAAAGCAGTTAATCAAATTCAATGCTACCGTAAGTAATTAATTCAAGATATACAGAAAATTACCAATTAAATTAAAGTAATTAAAAAATTATTCAACTTTTAAAGTAATACCAAACTTACCCAAATAGACGGTTCACTCTTCTGGAGTCTAAGGTCGAAGGGGAAGCCGGGAAGAGATGGCGCCTAACAAGCTAGCGGTGCCGCCGACTGCCGAGGAAGCGCCAAGAGAGTCTGCGAGCAGCGAGCCTGCGACCGATGAAGGACGACTGCCTGGAGACCTGGACAGCTGGAATTTTGGTTTTACGATTGAGCGGCTGAGCCGCTGAGGTATTGGCCGATTGGGGAACCTAGTGAAGTGGTCAACGCGTAAAGGGCTTAAGATGCTTAAGGGAAAGTATTAAACGACGTCGTTTTTTATTATGTTGTGCACTTATCCAAACGACGTCGTTTGGATCAATTAATCAATTAAAAAATACAGCCTGGCAGCATCTACTCTGGTTCGCTGCTAAAAAGTTTATAATTTTGAGACCTCTGTTTGGATTAGGATATTTATGAGGAGTGTAGATGATTTCTAAACCATAGAGATGTCTTTTTAAGCAAGTGTTTAGCCAAGCAGTTTACTTAGCAGTATGGTTAGCAGTAGGGTGGGAAGTAGACTGCTGCCGAGATGACTGCTCAAGCTACTGCCGAGATATTGAAACACTCTTTCAAGATCAACCTGATGATGCCAAAAGAGGGAAAACACTCGAGCAGGACCCTCCTCTTCAAGACAGCTCGCAGCAAGGAAAGGAGCAGAGACAAGAAGAAAGAACACACTACTTCAAGAGGAGAAAGATATCAGAAAAGAAAGGAAGAAGCAAGAGCCAAGGAGGAGGCCAAGAAGAAGTTAGAAGAGGCACATCAAAGAAGACTTGATCAAGAGTTGTCCTAAACACCGATCCACAACCCAACTCTCAAACAGCCTTCACCTTAGAGTGCCTATTGCTAAGTCACTAGCAACTTGCTTCCAACCATTTAGTACCCTCCTCTTCAAGACAGCTCGCAGCAAGGAAAGGAGCAGAGACAAGAAGAAAGAACACACTACTTCAAGAGGAGAAAGATATCAGAAAAGAAAGGAAGAAGAAGCAAGAGCCAAGGAGGAGGCCAAGAAGAAGTTAGAAGAGGCAAATCAAAGAAGACTTGATCAAGAGTTGTCCTAAACACCGATCCACATGATATTGGAATAGAAGAGGGTAATTACTTATTAGGTTGTGTAACTCGCATTATATTGTAATGTAACACGCGTTTTAGAAATTGTAAATCAATTGTAAACATGATGTAACTTGTTAAGAAAAGTTGACATGTAACGCGCCGTATACAATATGTAACTTTAGGGAAATTCTGATGTAACTGCATGCATTTTCAAATGTAAACAGGCTTCTTATTTTCATTCACAACAGTGTTAGAATCTATGTTCTCATCTATGTTGATGATATACTTGTTCTCTCTTCTTGGTCCTAATCTTATTTCATGGTGGTCAAGAGCCTGTGTTGCCAGATCATCAACTGAAGTCTTGCAGATACCACAGAGAGATCCTTTGGATTAAGTCCTTACTTTAAGATATTCAAGCTTCATATTGTGTTCCCAGAGTTCACTGTGATAACCTAAGCACAGTTAATCTAGCTCACAATCCAGTTCTACACTCTCGTGTCAAGCATATGGAGCTTGATCTATACATTGTTCGACAAAGAGTTCATTTGAAACAACTGGAAGTCTATCACATTCCTGCACCTTTTCAAATTGCAGATGTGCTTAGTTAGTTAGAGTCTTGTTAGACAAGTTGTTATAGACTCAACTGTAATACTGTTAGCCTAAATGTGTATATACACTTGTTGTACCCTTCTCATTCAGAATGAATAATAACTCTCCTTCTTCTAAATCTCTCCTGCTTCAACTTCGAGATCTTTTACAACTTCTTGGAGAAGAAATCAGGAAAAGAAAACTTCAGATTTCAAATTTATATTGAAATTGAACACCAAAATAGTAACAGGCACACTATCCACTGAAGCACAATGTTGTTCCAATGCACAGGCAAATGTATTGGAATACGTGTGCCTTCAAACAACCCACCTACAGACTTCAATCTTTATTTATTGGAATGATTTTCGCGGAACTGAATGGAATGATAAAAAAACACTACATAGAAAATCTCACCCACCCGCTCGGATTTCAGAATCATCTCCATCGAATAACCTACTCAACCCAGGCTTCTACTCTCTCCCATCTAGCGCAGCGGGTCTCCAATTCTCCCCAATAAATTTTAGCCAGACACTGGATAAAAGTCCCTCAAAATCTAGTAGATTGAATGGAAAACCATTAAAATCAACAATCTTTGAAAATCCATGACAGTGATTACCAAGAAAGACGAACCGGCCCGAGGATATTCAAGGCAATCAACGGAGGTTCGCATACGGTTGTGCGGAATACGAGTGGTGCGAGGGTAAAAAAGGGAAATCCCCTTATGTGTATTCATATCGGAACAAGTGTCAGTACCTGGAGTACAAATACGTGTATTTGCCTAGAGGGGCCTGGGCCATGACGCAAATACTCCCAATCAAGGGGAAAGGTGATGTGGTTTAATGAGTACAAGTGTCTAGAGAAGAGTGGTCCACCTCACAACCCACACCAGTGTGCCTTATACACAACCCACACGGAATGAATCGCCAATGTATAGAGGAATATAGGATGACTCAATAAATAAATCTAATAGTGACGGTTTATTACAATTTATTACTTCGTATTTTCTGCATCTTCATACAATTTATTTTTTAATTATTAATATAATGATGAAAACTATACCACCATATTTTTGAAATTAAAAATGAAATTAATACTATTAGATATTCAAATATAGGATCTCTTAAAAATAATATTTCTGATCAAGTAGCTTACCTTATTTGATAAGGATGAAAATTGATATCTCTCTTTCACACACACACGTGTATGTATGTGTGTGTATTCATAAGTAAATACGTTTAGCCTTTATAGCCAAAAAAGTAAATATGTTTGGTTTCTTTATTTTTACAACTACAATTTAAATATGCTTTCACTTATGAAATATATTCTTAATCCAAATTTGAAATCTTTATGAGTTTACAAATTCCTCATTTTATTCAATAGTGTTTTTTTTGGATTGATTTGAGTTCCACACTAAACCAAATCATATCAAATTAACTTTAATAATCATAAGTCACATAAAACGTAAAACGGACATCTACCAGACCATATTAATTCAAACCAAATCAAACCCAATCTTTTAATTCCATTAAAAACATTCTTATTAATGAGTAAAATGCAAGATCTCACTATTAAAATTTAAAAAATACGTATTTCATACAAAGTTGAATGAGAAATATTAGAATAATGTTATTTTGAAATGTTCAATAAAATAATTTAGACGTTCATAACAATTAAAAATGATTTTCAATGCAACAAAATAATGAGTAAAAGGTAAAAAAAAAATCCATTTTTTACATTTTCAATGTGACAAAAAACTCCAATAGTAAACTCCTAGATTAAGTATTTTAAAAAATTGCAAGCAAATCCTAGAACATGGGAGATGGTCTTATAATCGGTGTACTAAAAATGAAAACTCTGACAAATTCACAATCATGAGCTACCGGTGAAGGGAGGATAACAAACGGAAAGAATACAAGTTCAATCCAGCCAGCAAGCAACATTCAAAACAACAACAAGCAATTCAATTACTTCTTCCCAGACAATGCAATAATCGCCCTAGACCATTCCGATCCCAAAACACTAATAACAGAGCTAGCTAACTAGAACAGAAGTAAATTGTAACATCCCAAATATAATGCAAATCAATCAAGTAGGTAGCTACTAACTTGCTGTTACGGAGATTGCGGAAATAGGAGGAGGGGTCTCTCTCAAACTCATCCCGAAACATACGATTGGGCCGCCGACCCGGAGCGACCATGGTTTCTCTGCTGCTTTCCGGACCTCCGAAGAGCTTATAACCGATCCATGAAAACAGAGCGACGCCGGCTACAGCAGCAACGCCTAATGCGACGTCTCCGGCAGTCAGCTTCTGCTTTTCTTCATCCTTGGTGGCGGTCTGTTGAGCGGAGGCGTTTCCTTTCTCATGGGAACCCATTCCGATCCGGCCGGCCAAGGTTTAAGATTTGAAGCTATTAGGTGCAGTGAATGAAACGAAGATGAAAGGTTCAATTCCATGCCGCAAGGTCTTTATAGATCAGTGCGCTCGGAAGATCGAAGGGCGTGCATGATCCAATTGATCGAGGAGGGCGGGCGCGGTTTTAATACCAACTGTCACTATTAGATTTATTGAGTCATCCTATATTCCTATACACTAGTATATTACCCGTGCGATGCACGGGATTATTCACTACTTGAATGTATTTATATGAATATTAAAAATTGATATAATTGTAATTAACCATCCCTACTGCATGCACACATACATACAAAAAATTACTTCGTATATCACACGATATACATATACATGCAAATATTGTGTGTGTTTTGAAATAACTTTTTGTGTTAACTCACATTCATCTCTCATATGGTTTCAAGAGTGAAAAAACTTTTAGTGTTTAATTTCCAACATGAAGCCACTCACTCAATACATTCTCTTAATTTGTAAATCCATCTTTAACCAAATATTTATCGGTGTCTTACCTATTAAATTTTGTGACTTACATCATTTTAGTTGATCCTTATAAGGACTTAATAGATGATTTTTAGTAAACTTACCAAAAATTCTAACCAAATCCTTTTTTATCTACCAAATAGATCACTGTTCTGCAATTTCTATAGTACGTTATCTGAGATCTGAGAATATAATAAACTCTTCACCTGTATTATTAGTTCCAAATATCATTTGACTCTCACTAATTAATATCAGAGTTTTTTTAAAAGTCTCACTAATATGAGATTCATGTTTTTCACTGTTTAATTGAATGATCAATATTCCTGAATAGGTTATACGACTTTATACACATGTATATTTATAGTTTTCTTTCTATTAACATTGTTATGATACGAAGCATTTATATGTAGTTAAGAGTTTACTTATTACATGTATATCAATCTCATTTTAGCCGTTTCCTTTTAACCTTTTTATAAATATACTAAAAAAATATTCCATGAATATAGCTACGATACAAAGTATATATCCACATAGTATATATGTACTTATATAAGGATACACATAAAAACATGATATAATTAGTATTTCATTACTTTTAATAATTTATTTTCACAAAAAATAAAATATGATTAAAACATTAATCTATTTCCTAGATGCTTACGACATGCTTCATACTATTCAAAGAAGAAAAATACGACAAAGGTATATATAAAAACCTCACCCTTGACAAATTATTTTAAGATCTAAACAAAAGGGATATTTTCTAAATTTGAAAGGATTACCTTTGTATAATAGTAATCCTTTAGAGGCATTAAAATAATGAAGTATTCCGTAGGATAAGAGTCGATGAAATAGCAGCTTGTTTCCCTTGTTCCAAAACGCAAAAGATCTAGTGTTGAGTCTGCTTCTTCTATAATAATGTTATGCTGATAACCTTGATTAGCAAACCAATTCAAGGCCCATAAAATGGCTATAATTTCTGCCTCTGATAACATAGAATCCACTGCAAAAGGATAGTAGATACTCACTATGAATTGGCAATGTAAATTTCTCAATAATATGATGCTTCTTTAGCAGCCCTATTAATAATAAAGACTATTCTTGGAATATTTTTTTAGATAATAATAATAAAGCCCTCTATTCTTTAGGTTCATATCACATTGGTGTTGGTTTATAGATTTAGCACACTCCATTAATAGATGGCAGGTATGTTGATTTGTATTCTGATTCAAAAAACAATGAGAAACCATGCTACTTTCTTTAATACCATTCTAAAACCAAAGAAAAATTGAGGGTTGTTTCTTAATGTCTGATTTGTATCTCATGTCTCATAATGACGGAAGTAAAAAGTTCAATTCTCAAGCATGCATACCATTAGATAACTATTAAAAAAAGAAAAATATATTTGAATAGATATCTATATAATTCCGTAAAATGTACAGGCAATACAACAGCTCATACATTCAGTGGGTCTGCAATAGTGTGTTTTGAAATAGTACTGTATCTAGGTTTCTTTTTTCAAATAAATGAACATAAATAGGAGCATGATTTTGTTTTAAAATGAAAATCCCATTGTGTGTTTTGAAAGAGTAATGGTAACTTTGGTAAGTTTTTTCCGTCGATGCTAATTAATTTAAAAACTAATTTAAAGAAGAATCCAGGTTACTTTCTTTAAACCTATTTAAATAAAACAAAAGTTTGTTCCTTAGTTGTATTGACTTCACATAGGGATTTCAAGCCTGACAGTAAAGAAGGTAAAACTTAGTTAGGATTCGTATTTCACATTTGAATAACTAAATTCTAACCAAATTAACTAACTTTTAGAAGGACTAAATGCAAATAAAAGAAAAATAAGTTTAGCATGACATATGTATAAGTTTCACAGTTGCATACGAACTGCTATATTATGGTCCAACTTTTTGGTGTTCAAGACTTCAAGTTACCTTTCATCTATTTGAAGAATACATCATACGAATGATATTTCTACTCCTGCTGCAACAAACATAAATCGAAAAATTGCAGAGATAAAAAGAGACTTCTAGAGAATCAACTAATCCAAATACATTGAACAGGAGCGTGCGGAAAAAGTTACAATCATTCTAAATTGCAGTTCAGATGTAAAGGTGAGCCGCGAGGATATAAGTGCTACTTGCAGTTCATTTTCACGGATGAAGAATCCCTAACTTGAAAAATGAACAAATGAAGAATTAGAAGTTTTTTTTTTTTCAAATTCTGAGTATAAACATTAATCTGACATGCAAAGCCGTGCATCCTCATCCTGGAAAATTGTTTTCTAATACGGAGATTGAAGGGGAGAAAAGTTATATGGAGTGTTTGATTCAATGGAACACCAGCGAGAATATCTGCTTAAGATGATCGAACTTGATGCCTTGATAGGATTTATATAGATGAACTTGCAAGAATTTTAGTCGCAAACAAAAAAATATTAAATGACGAATTGAAACCATTGGAATTCGAAAAGGCAAAAGCAAAAGCTTTAATTTATTACGTAAAATAAAACAACTACATAGTGCATACCACACATTTGTATTGTGGATATCGAAGAGACAACTAACTTTGGTAGCCAAACTCTGCAGTCCAATGCTTTTCCGTAATGATATTTTTACATTATTTATCTGTATTAATGAGTTTTGTTAAGTTTCTCACATTTCAGACTATGCGTTTATGTTTCCTCTCACGTGCCAATCACACTTTTCCCGCCCAAACTTCTCTTGACTATTTTGTTTTTATATATTATATAGATATAGATTCTCTGTTTTTGTAGATTTGGAGCGTGGGAGGGGCCAGGTTAGGAATTCAATCTTTTGGAACAACATACTCAAACATAATTTGCTATATAACTTTGACCGATTATATATTTAAATACAAAAATATTAATAGTATTAAAAATGTTTTCTCATCCATTCATCTCGTACTCCCTCTGGTCTATTTCTTTCTCAGCGTAAGTATATATTTGATCTTCTTCATCGTTTTCATTTTCATACTTTAAAACTTGTTCGCTCTCCATTTCCTAGTCATACTAAATTTTCCCTTACTAATGGAGAGCTCCTTACTGACGCCACAAAGTACAAGAGTATGGTAGGTGCATTGCAGTATTTGACTTTGATTAGGCAAGATATTACTTTTGTTGTAACCTGGTTTCAATTTATGCATGCCCCCCCCCCCCCCCCCACTTCACATATGTTGGTTGTTAAGCGTTGTTGGGATATTGGGTCCAGGCCCAATACCTCCGGCCCAAATCGAGGAAGAAGTAGCAGGCCCAAAGCAGTCCAGAGTTCCCGATCAGCGTTCGGGATAAATCTTATACATTGGAAACAGTTACGCCAAAACACTTATGACTGGGTCCCGATCGGCATTCAGGATACTTCTTATGAAGGGGAAATACCTATGGCAGGGTCCCACTCACCGAACGCCATACCCGAACGGGTAATTAGCAAGTGGAGGCCGCATTTAATGCTGAAGCATGGAGGCTGCAAGTAGGGGCATGGGTGCTTACATGGCAGAGGTCACGGCCTACTAGATTTGGCCACGTGTCCAGCTTACCCATCCTCATTTTAGTATAAATACTTGTGTTTAGATCATTGTATAGGGTGAGCATTTTGATACTCAAAGCTTAGCAAGTAGAAACACTTCTCTTATTCTTGTATTCTTGTACTTACCTACCGTTTGGGTAATTTCATTGTAATCGCAGAATTACTGAATGCAAATGGGCTCTTGAGTTGATCAATATTTCACTGTTTTATATTTTATACTCTTTCCAAACCAAGTTAACATCCCCACAATATCCAAAGCTTGTGTTGGGCTTTCGGATCTTCGGGAATAAAACTCAACAAGCGTATTCTCAGGTATCTTCAGGGAACATCCACTCATGGTCTACTCTTACAGTCTTCTCGCCGTCCGATATCGGTCATTGCTTATTCTGATGTCGATTGGGATGGATGTCCTGATACAGGCAGGTCTACCTCTAGCTATGCGATTTTTTGGGTCCAAATCTAATCTTATGGTCATCCAAGAAGCAGCCCATTGTCCCCTGCTCTTTCACTGAAGCTGAATATAGAGCCATAGCTTTTATTGTTCAGGATACTCTTCACATACGCTAAGTGTTGTTCGAGTTGGGCGTTATTGTCCGCGTGTCAACTACTTTATTTTGTGATAATGTATCTGCTTCATATCTCTTAGTTAATCCCATTCAGCGTGTTAGGAGTAAGCATATTAATATTAACTATCATTTTGTTCGTGAGCGGGTGGCCCATGGTTATCTCCGTGTTAACTATGTCCCCACACAGGCTCGCTGACAGATATTTTTACCAAGTGTTTGTCGCCACAACATTTTACTATTCTTTATGACAATCTCCACATTGTTTTCCCTGCATAGATTGAGAGGTGTAATAGAGTAGTTTTGTTATTTTTTATTATTGTGGGACTCCTGTTGTAATTATAACTTTTTCATTATAAATATACCTATCAGGGCTACCATTAAGGTTAAGTCTGATATTATTAATCGTCATCTATTTGGAGCATTCATAATCTACAATCCAATCATTTTCATAATTTATGAATCTATTACTCACCTTGACAAGAGCCACTTCTTGCTCTCCTTCAATGATTGTTGGAACATAATGTTTTGTTTATGACAAACAACTAGTGTTACTTTTGGTCTATAAGTGATTGCAGGAAAGGAAGTTAAGTCGTGCTTTAGAGAGGACAAGGAGAGAAACTCAAGGTAACCTGACCAGTATGCATAACAGGGAGAGAAGTACCATCAACTACTATAATCGAATGAAAATTAGGAGAAAAGGTTCTATTAGAAAAATACCTGGATGAGAAGTCATATGGGCTAAGGCACCTGAGTCAGGATACCACACGATATCAGAAGCTTCAGGAGCCTGAGTAGCAAAAGCATGTGCAGCCGGCTGAACAAAACAGGACGGACAAGTAGAGGTGGGATGACCTGGAGCATAACAAAATCAGACATACTAGAGGGGGAACAGAATTTCCTTCAATAGATGAAGAAGCAGATAAGGCGCAAGTATACAAATTTGACTGAACAGACATATCTGCCGAGCCTAGAGCCCCAAGAATACCCGCATGAGGTACCCCCCTGAAAAATAGCCGGGGGAAGGAACTGCATAACCGTACTGTGGGACATAGCCATGACCAGGCTGATGTGGACCGTAACCCCAGCCACACAGTCCTCTCCTCCGGTACGGCTGTCCTCCCTGCTAAGGATGTGGTCCCGCAACCTGTGCCTGACCAGCAAAGGCATGTGCCTGATGAAGTTTTTCCAGATTACGCATGCACTAAAGAGTTTGCTCCTTTGCAATCAAGTTGGTGCACAATTTTTCAAATGTGAAGTTCTAAGGAAACAAACCTACCGAGGTAATAAAAAATTATAGTCTCTTCCCAAACCATGTAAAATGCATTGAAACAATTCACGTGTAGAAACAGGAGCATTTATCACAACTAAATGATCAACAATAATTTTAATGTCTTTAAGATAGTGCTCCGTGGATTGATTAGAACCTTTCCTAGAATGTGACAGCTGTCGTTTCAGTCTCATAAAGCGAACAAGACTAGCAGACATAAAGTGAGATTCCAAACAACTCTAAATAGCAGAAGACTTTTTTTAATTCATGCACCTCAATTAACACATCACGAGACAATGTAGCAAACAATCAAGAATAGACAGTTTGATCAAATTTCAACTCTGGGGGAGGATTAATTGTCTCACACTGATATGAATAAAAAAATATAAGGGGGAGGAGCAGGGATCGAACCATCTAAAATCCCCAAAAAATCATTTGAGACCAAAAAAGTCTCAAATTGTGTGCGCCAAGACAAATAATCTTCTACCGCATCCAGTTTAGTAGTAACAATATTGATAATATTAAGTGCGGAAAACCCAATATTCTTAACTAATTAAACCAAAGAAAGACCTGGATCGGGTAACAGAGTCATGTGAGGACCAATTGGACCGAGGGACGGCATAGGAGCAATCCCTGGAGCACATGCGAAAGCCGAGTCAGCAAAACTGGAAGAGGAGCCCGCTGGTGTAGAACGACCGCCGGAGAACAGATTGGGCAAAAGATGGATCGCAGGACTCGACGTCCAGGTAAACATTGGGGGACTCCACCCATCTGCGGCCGTAGGAGAAAACATCGACAGAGGAAAGAGAAAAGAGACGATGTCTGTTGCTGTGCGGCTGAGGCGACTGAAGAGAGAACCGGTGCAGTGGTGAAGATTATCACCGGCGACATCGGCCGAGCAGCGGCCGAAGAGATTCCCGGTGCAAAGCCGTGACGGCGGATGTAATTGGCACAAAAGACATTGCATCCAAAAAAATTAGGGATTTTTAGATGATTGAGGCTCTTGATATCATGTGAGAATAATATCAGACTTAACCTTAATGGTAGGCCTGGAAGATATATTTATAGAGAAAAGAGATATAATTACAACAGGAATCCCACAATACTAAATAATAAGAAAAATACTCTATAAAACTCCTCCAGTAAGTACTGACATATCTAAAAAAAGCACAAAACAATCCATGAAAAAGTCGCACCAACGCGATGCTCTGGCGGCGTACTAGATCGATGAGCGTATTGCCCTCAGAAAGCCCAGATCGATGAAGGAGGCACCGGTATCAAAAGGGTTTAGCGTCTCATTTTTCTGCGGCCAGGTTTTTCCGTGATTTGTGTTCTCTTTTCCGGACGGCATTTTTTTTGTGCGGTGTTCATTTTTTCTCCGGACGTTTGTTCTGAGACTTTTTTTTCCGGCTCAATTTGGCCGAGATTGGCTACTGTGCACTGTTTTATGTTCTGAACAATCGGTTAGGCCGAGAATTGGTTATTGTGGTTTGGCCGAGATTGGTTTTGCTTCATGATCTGAGTAAACAGTTTGGAGCCTTCGTTTTCGTGGTTTGCAATGCTCTTGTCTCAAGTTTCATTTTTTCTTAGTTGTTTGAGTCGGTGATTATTGACTTGTGTTGTTATGGATATGCTGTCAAAGACTGTAAACATGTTATCTATTGCTGAGGAAGAAAACAGGGGGCTGGTGATTGTGGCTGATCCAACAGAGAATGGGGGTGGGAATAAAGAAGGGTTCCAGCTAGTGGCGGTGGCTCGAGTGGTGTCTGACAAACCTTTTCGTGCTGTTTCTTTCTGTCAAACAATGGCTTTGGTTTGGAGGCCAGTGAGAGGTGTTTCTATCGATGAAATTGAGGACTCAAAATTCCTTTTACAATTTTATCACGAAGGAGACCTGAATAGAGTTCTTGATGAAGGGCCTTGGTCCTTCTAGCATAATTTGGTGGTTATTCGACGATTGGAGCGCACTGATAAGCCTCTAGAGGTTGAACTGGACCATGCAGATTTCTGGGTCCAAGTACATGATTTGCCGTTAAGCTATTTGACGGCAAAGGCTGCACGTGGTATAGCTAATAGCATCGGCTCTTTTGTACAACTGGATGAGAGTTCTCCTAGCGGAAAACAAATGCTGGTTAGGCGCATTAGGGTCATGTTGAATGTTAAGATGGCTCTAACTCGGCGCCTGCAGGTTAGACAGGAGGGAGACGGTTGGACCTGGACAAATTTTAAGTACGAGAGACTCCCGAGTTTCTACTTTCTATGTGGGATTCTTGGTCATGCTGACCGTTTCTGCCCCTCCAACCCGCATAGTGGTTTGGGAATGGGGGAAAAACCCTATGGGCCATGGTTGCGGGCCGATATGAGGTGACGTGCACTTGTCGTGTGTGCACTCAAAATAAAGTTCAATACTAACACTTATATAGTGTAGTAGAGTTCGTATCCACAGGGAAAGGAATAATTATCTTTTTATAGAACAAGTAAATAAGGGGGGGGGGGATTGAGTGATTTAATTAAATTTAAACACGAAGATGAACGAGTTATATGGGATTAAATTCAAAGATAAAAGGGACTTGGCATTGCTACTTTACACTTGTTGATATATTTTAGTCGATCATTGTTATATCTATAACTTATTTCCTCTCGAATACTCAATCGAGGAGTATATCCAATTCATCGAGGATAGTTATTAACAACGACCGTTCATTAATAACCCTTACTATTAGTCAAGTATAGAACAACGCCATATACCGACTTGATAGTAGCATTTAATCTTTTAACTCCTTGATGAAATCAATTGAGATTGATAACCTCAACACAACGGTTTCGGTTTAACCAACAAAATTAATCCCTCTTAAGTTTATTAACCACGACCGTGCATTAATAAACCGAAGTTACTTACTTGTGAAACTATCAACGATTAACCATCGGTTCGTTGATCGTTTCTAGTAATAATTAATATATGAAACAAAACTAGTTGATCCTTTAAGTAATGTTCAAAATATTAATATGAAATATGAATAGGAATTAACTAATACTCAAGGAAGAATATTAAAGAAAATGAATCCTACTATAGTTAATATCAAGATGTTAACTAATTGTCATCTTAGTAACACTCCTCAATATTAACATAGAGGAAGGAATAGCTATTACTAAGACCAATGTCAAGATGTTAACTAATTGTCATCTTAGTAACACTCCCCAACATTGATATAGAAATAGTATTTAAAGGAAGAATTAATATTCAAGGAAAGAAGTTAAGAAAATAACTCACAACTTTAATAATCCACAAGCTTCAAGAGCAATACCAAGAAATTAGAGTTTAGCTCCTCATTTGGAGACTAAACATGCTAAAAGAAATATAAAGAAATGCTATTCTAAACTGAGCTTAAGAGTATAAAGGAATTGATATTTAAAAGTGAAGGAAAGGAGGTGTATTTATAGGCTTTTTTGAGGTGCAGGTCGGGTACTCGATCGAGTATATACATATACTCGATCGAGTATGTGTAGAAACTCGAATTCGATCCATACTCGATCGATATTCGAGTAGAATTCATAGCTATACCCGATCGAGTATGTCGGTGTACCCGATCGGGTATAGACACTCGATCGTGGTAAAATCTTCCCTGCATGTTCTTTTGTTTTCGGATCCGATCTGATTTGAAATTTCAACAAGATACCCGATCGAGTATAGATAATACTCGACCGAGTTTAGACCAAAATCAGGATCTTCCCTTTTTGTCTTGTGATTTTGCACCTTCCTTCCACTTTTGGAATTCACCAACTGTCCTTTGAGTGATTGTAGACCTGTTTGAGCTCAAAATAAACCTAATCTAAACAATTTACAAGAATTTAACAAACTAAACTATTACACCGAAAGTGTGTAATTTACGAAATACTAAACAACCAAAACTAACTAAAAATGTAAATAAACATACGGAAATTACAAACGTATCAACTCCCCCACACTTAGTTCTTTACTCGTCCTCGAGTAAAATAGAAATATCAACAGTTTAAGAGTTTCAAGAAAGAAAGAAACTAAGACCACCAAGGGGGAAAATGAGTTTTTAACAACAACATTCTTTCTTGGGTTTAATGATCTTCTATGCTCCATCTTCTTGCCTCTTTTTCTTCTTCTCTTCTTCCTCTTCTTTTCCTCTTTCTTCCAAGAGATCAAATGAGTTCCTGCACACAACAAATATTTCTCTCATATCTCTCATTTTGCCTAGGAGCCTTTTCAGGTTTTCATCCTAGCATCTCGTTGCGTTTTTCCATCCTCCTTAACTCACTCATTTTTTAGTAAGCCATTTTTGCTTAGATTGCCCATTCTTGGGTTTTCAACCTAACTAGCATTTCCTTTTCTTTCTTTTTTTTGTTTACAAAGAGTAAAAGAAAATCCATGCATAGTAAAGGGTAGAAAATAACATTACATACCATGAGGAGTCTCCTCCCCACACTTATGTGAAGCAATGTCCCTAGTGCCCGCCTTCTCCGCCATAGTAGCTGCCTCCAAAACCGCCTCCATACCCTCCGTCGCCCATGTGAGCATCGCCGCCGTCCCCGCCATCATAACCTCCACCCCCGGAGCTAGATCCTCCAAAGTTACCCCATTGAGTGGGGTCATACCAAGAGGGGGGTGGGGGTGGTTGAGCCATGGTATGGAATGAGCCTTGATGGGCCATGTAAGAGTACATAGGTCCATAGAATCTGTTGATCTTCTTCGTACCTTCGGTCGTTGTCTACAGCCCATTGCTCCTCAAGTCTTTGAAATCCTGCTTGTTGTTCCTCCCGATACTTTCCAACTTCATTGATCACTTTGTTGAACCCATCAAGTAGTTGTTGGAAGTAATCGGGTGGTGGGGGGACTTGGTTCTGTTCGGGAATGTGGGGAAGTATGGCCTCGGGTTCATGTTGCTCGTCTTGAGGTTCTTGGTCGGGATGGTTTTCGGGGGGGGGTTTTGGGCTTGAGGTTCTTGTAGGTGTGGTGGGAGGAGGTGTGGGAACAAGTAATGGGGCACATCTCTATTGTAATGGAGTTTGGGGAGGTCCGGGTTAGACAAAGGGTAATGTCTACAGGTTTAGGGTGTATGAGCCAATTGTATACATGTCGGGGTTGGTCTTCCCCATACACCGTGTGAGAAAAAGTAGCACAACCCGAGTTGCCTAACCAAGTGATGTTCATCAAACAATAGTCGGGTATAGGAGAGTTGTCCGCATACCCAAACTTTGTTGCCAAGTGCATAATCACCCCACCCAATACAATTGGGCCTTTAGCGAAGATTTCTTTCTTGAGGTGTGCTCACATCAAATTACACAGATTAAAATCCACAGCACGACGGAATAAAACCGTGGTCATCAAACACACGTCCCCCATCCTAGTGTGATGGTTGTTGGGGCGCCCAAGTATACAATTAGCCAAAAATTTTAAAAATATCCTTAGAATTGGATGGTGAACATGGCTTATGTATAGTTGGGAGGAGCTAAAGTTTCCTTCTCCGGTTATTTTGGTCCAAAGTGCATGACCCATCACGGTGTTGTCCGAAATCTCTCTCTCGTACGGGACGGGAATGCCAAAATGTTCGTGTTAGACCCTAGATTTTGATGATGCCTTAGTTTTAATATCTCCCATCTTTTGTAGCATTCAATTATTATGTATACTGGCAGTTGGCTGTACTAATTATCTGAAAGTGTCCTGCTCAAATTAAAAATTAACAAATAAGTATAACTGGAAAACATAAAATGCAATAAGGTAATACTTTATTACCTTAAAAGGATCTCTTATAGATTCTACCAGTTAAATTGATTTGTTACATCAAATGACACAAAAATGTTTCGAACAACTAAACTGTTTAGTTAACTGGAATACAAAATGCAACAAGGTAATAATTTTTACCTTAATAGGATTTGTTATCCTACCAGTTAAAAGTATTTAGTTTATGTTCGAAATACTTGATGAGCCATACACAACCAAGTGTGACCAAGAGTCAAAAGAAAAATGTTTGTATCAAGTAAATTATACCGGAAAAATAAAAATGCAATAAGGTAATTTTTACCTTAAAGGATATTTAAATCCTACCGGTATATATTCACTTTACCACAAACATTTTAATTCGTCACAAAAATGAAAGACACATTGGTATGAAATATACATGTGTCTAATTGAGAACAAATAAATGTATAATTTTTAAGACCAATAAAATTAATACTTGAAATTTAAAAATGCAATAAGGTAAATTTATTTACCTTAATAGGATATTTAAATCCTACCAGTATAAATTTTATTAGACTAAAAAAAAATTAACTGCTCGAGTGTTTGTCTCGTGATTATCCGGAGCCAATCAAAAATCCCGACATGGAGAGCCAAGACGTACAGTATGGGATGCACAGTCAACTTGAAATGGAAAAGCTACAGTGACTAGGCAAACAAGACAAAAAGAACCCATCAGCTCTGAAGAAGAAAATAAACAACAAGTTGTTTATCTTCTGCGATCAAGATTCAACGTTCATGATTAAATCATCTCAACCAACGGATGATATTAATCAACCAGAAGTGCCTATAAATAAAGGCCGAAGCATGAGTTGAAAAATTAAGTCATTGAGTTCAAAGCAAAGAGATTATATAATCACAAAGTATATCTAGCAAAGGAGAAAGTGCTTGATCACAACCTCACTCTCTGCTTTGACTCATGCTTCACTAAGCTCTTAGATTAGATCAATACCTTCATACCTTTAGAGCTTAGTTTTTAGTTGGTGGCCAGAAAATTCCTTGTATTATTCAAGTGGTTGTAAACACTTAGGAGAACAGTTGTTCGGATCCTAAAGTGTGGTTAGATAGATAGAGTAACTTTTGATCCCCACTGGATTATTAGAGAAAAGTCTAAGGACTGAGTAACTTTGAGTGGTGTCATACTCATTGTGAAAACCTTCAATCTAGGCCTAAGTGTTGTAAAGGCTAGATTGTCACTAAGTGTATTGGGCTTAATACTTTAGTGGAAATCCATCTGAAAGAGGGTGGGACTGGACGTAGGAGGATTACACCACCTCTAAACAAGGATATATCGTGTGTTGATTTACTTTCACTCAGCAGAGCACACACCCAACACTTCTCACTAAAAGGATCGTAGTTTGCCAGCAGCATCCTAAGCAGTAGTCTTAATTGACTCTACTGCTTATCCTACTGCTTAATAACTCACTTTTCTTTGAGACAACTGTTTCACACGAGCTTCGGAATACCACTTCTAAAAGGTTTGGTTTGCCAGTTCTCAGAAATACTCCTTTCATATACAGCAGGTGGCTTAGCAGTTTCTTGGGTTTACCCAACTGCTCAGACATCTGCTTAGGCAAAACTCCTCATCATCACCAGCTCAGTACATATTCAGTAAGCCCTCATCATTCTGCATAAGGTCACAATATCATCCTTCTCAACCTCCTAGCAGTTGCCTCAGCAGTTCCCTGCCATCTAGGTAACTGCCAAGCCAACTGCTCACTGTTTAAAGTTCAAACATCATTCAAGCTAGAAAGTTGTCACACACTCATTACATAAAGGGTAAAGACTTCCGCTGTGGATCTATTAATCACTCAAAAGATTATAGATCAATTCATCTAGAGGAAAAACTTCATAAAGTTGAAAAAGATTTAAAAGTCTATTCACCCCCCCCTCTAGACTTGTACCCTATCCGGGACCATCAGTTCGGCAAACTCAAGTTTCGTTATTGAATATTCTTGGTTTAGCAAACGAAACGAGAGTGTATCATCCCTAAGATCATCCTCGTTGTTCTCAAAACTAGCCGAACTTATGAACTCATAGATAATTCTTTCATTTGAGTTGTATTGCATATTGAAAATACGGTCCATATTCAACTCATGAAAGAATTTCCTAGTGCTCTTAAGAATGCCTAAATCACAAAGAGCTTTATGGAAAAGAAAACGGGATGGTTTCACTTACCTTGAAATTGTGGCGAGAATTCGAGCCCGTTGTTCGGTATCGGTGAAATGAAAGTCCTCATAGCCCGGGATGGGTGCCATGGCGTTTGAGATTTCTCCCCTATTCTTTCTTGGAGCCATTGTTGGTGTTTTTGAGCTTTGAAAATCCAAAATTCGAAATGGGGGTAGGGTTTGTGGATTTTTTGGAGATTTGGGGAAAAAGGGATTTGTAGGTATGGATATGGAGAGGAGGGTGAGGGGAGTATTTTGGTGGTGAAATGGGATGATTTGGTGGAGGAATGAGGGAGATATGGTAGAAAGAAAGTAGAAAAATGGAGTTTGGGGGAGTTTAGTTCGAGGTTTGGGGTGATTTTTGGAGAAGATGAAGTGGGTAGGGGTGTTTTTGGGGTTAAATCGCAGGGGTACCCGATCAAGTACCCTGCTATACCTGATCGGGTACTGGAGACAGGGTCAGTTTATACTCAATTTTCCAGCTATACTCGACCGAGTAAGGGTTTATACTCGATCGGGTCTCGGAGACAGGGATCTGGTAGGGTTGATTTTCCAGACATACTAGACCGAGTATTGAATTATACTCGATCGGGTATGCCTGGTTTTTGTAAAAATTTTCTGATTCGGTCGAGTATTGAACTTGGTTTCTCTTTTAGACCTGTACTCGACCGGGTATGTAATTGTACCCGATCGAGTATGTCTCCAGCTGCACAAAACCTGCATTTTTTTCTTCTCCAAAAATATGTGGTTAACTCCCTCTCTCCCTTTTCTCTCAAATTCACACAAAAAGGAAATAAAATCTAACTACCTAACTTGGGTTGCGTCCCAAGAAGCGCCTTATTTAATGTCGTGGCACGACGTTTTATTTATTTTTACAATTTATGTGGGATCGTGAACATCCCTTCCTTTTTGAACAGCATTGTTTGGCTGAGTCTTATTTTTCTTCTTCGGTCTTTTCCATTAAGGCCGGCCTTTCTTCTTTGATCCCAACTCAATTAAAATATTTGGCGTGGGTGGTTCAAAAACATTCAAAGAGCAAAGAGATTGATCTTTAAATTGTTTTTTCGTAGAGTCAAAGATATTGAACTCTACTTTTTGGTCATCGAACTCTAAAGTTAATGAACCACTAGACACATCAATTTTTGTTTTTGCGGTCTTCAAGAAGGGTCTTCCCAAAAGGATGGGTGTTGTTTGGTCATCATTCCCTATTTCGAGGACGTAGAAGTTGACAGGAAAAACCATATTCTCTACTTCCACTAGCACATCTTCTAACACACCCTTCGGGTAAGTACTAGAACGATCTGCTAGTTGAATCACTACACCGGTTTGATGTAGTGGGCCGAGTTGTAGGGATTTATAAACGGAATAAGGAATGACGTTTATAGATGCCCCTAAATCTAATAAGGCCTTAGGAAATGTGGTGTTTCCTATCGTGCAAGGAATAATGAACATGCTTGGGTCGCTACATTTTTTTGGAAGCTTCTTCTAAAAGATGGCCGAGACATGCTCACTAACTTCAACCTTTTGTTTCCCCTTTAATTTATTTTTTCTTTTCATTATACATAGTTCTTTTAAGAACTTTGCATAACGGGGAACACTTTTGATTAGTTTAAAGAGTGGGATATTTACCTCACAATTCGCGAAGGTCTCATAGATGTCCCGATCACTCTCTAGCTTCCTTATGTCTTTCAACGCCTTAGGGAATGGAGGGATTGGTTCATACGATGACAGCGGAGGAAATTTTGTCTTCGTTGGCTCCTCCTCCTTGTGGTCAACCTCATCTTTGTCAACCTTTTCTTTTTAAACTTCCCTTGCTTGTAATTCCGGGCTACTCCTTAGCATGATGAAATTGACCTGTTGCCTTGGGTTTTGCTAAGTTTGGGAAGGGAGCCTACCCGAATCTTTTGCTTCAAGTCGATTCACAGCATTCAAAATTTGGCTAACTTGAGTTTCCAAATTCTGAATGCTTGACTTCGTTTCTTGTTGAAATTGCACCACGTTTTGTTGCAAGGTGCCCATGCTCGTAGCAAGAGTTCGAATCATGTCTTCCGTAGACATACTCGATTGAGAAGGTGGGTTGGCTTGTTGAGGGTTTCCATGCCTCAAGTTTGGATGATCCCTCAATCCGGGATTGTAGGAGTTTGAAAATGGGTCGTACCTCCTTTGCTGATGTCCTTGGAAACCCAAGGCGTTGACTTGTTCTGTGGTGTCTTCTTGAAGAGTTGGGCATGAGTTCGTGGGATGCCCTTGTTGTGTACAAATACCGCAGACCTGGACTTTAAAAGGAAATCCTTGACCAAAGAAGTCAAGCCGGTAACTTGGCTTGTCAAGCCGTTCACTTGACTTTCCAACGAGTTGTTGGATTCCACCGCCATAACTCTACGGGTTGAGGACCGCCCGTTATAGTGTCTAGAGTTCTTGGCAAACTCCGAGATGAGATCTGATTGTGAAGGAGTTTTGTTGACAATGCCTCCTCCACACGCTGCATTCACCATACGGCGATCTTTATCCACAAGACCATCATAAAAGTAGAGAATGAGGTCTTGTTCGGTGTATCCGTGATAGGGGCAACTCGCACATAGCTTCTTGAATCTCTCCCAATATTCGTATAGAGATTCATCAACTTTTTGTTCAATGTTGCTTATTTGCTTCTTGAGTGATGATGAAATAGAAGCGGGGTAGTACCTCTCAAGAAAAGCCTTCTTTTTTTTTGGATGAAATGTAAGTATATATATAAGCACCCAAAAATAGCATTATACAATGCATCAAAACAGACCTCAATGACTATCTAAGCTAGAAAAGACTAACCCAGATAAATAATTCAATTAGAAATGGGACAGCCCCCACATCACAAAATCAAAATTAACTAACTAACTAAAATGAAGTATCAAATGCCAGCTCAAATCGGCAACTCCCAGAGAATGCAGTGAATTAGCAATTCCAGGCAGAAATTCTAGCATAATCCCTCAAAATCACAAAATTGGAAAACCGAAACAGAAGCTATTTTTTCTTCCCATTTGTCCTGCCCCTAAAAAGCTTTGGAAGAACTGTTGGGTTTCGGGCAGAAAAACGCAGCGGAATAAACAAAAATTTTCTACCCAAAAGTAAATGAACAGATCTGAGGTTCTTATTATAAACGAAATTACAAGAATTTAAGAGGGACTTACATAGCAATCTTAATCAAGGATGTCAGACAGTCCGAGAAAACGATCCCGAGCTCTACCGGTATCCACACGCACGTGACTGGATCGGCCGCAGGGAACGTGCTAGCGTTCTCTTCTTTCTTCCTCTCTACTCTAGGTTTGAGAAGTGAATTTTAACTCTTGAAATTCGTGGGTCTCCTTAGCCCTATTTATAAGAGGTGGAAAGAAGGGGTTTTATGGCTAATAAAACCCTTAAAGAGGCCCTAGCCCAATACCATTCGAAACCCTCTTTCGAATTGGGCTAATCAAGCTATTTTAATGTTATTAACAAACATTAATGATCCAAATCACTTAGGTGTGTGACCCTGTAGGTTTATATATTATTGGCAGTGGGCTAGAAATTAATTCGAGCCTCACAAATCATAAGCGGTCTCTAGCAAGGCATTATGACTATCCAAAATATATAAATGTCAATTAAATCTGACATAACCTTTTAATGATTAATTTGTGCTAATAATTCTCTTTTGTCAAACGATATCTTAATTGAGACAAGGTTAGGTCGTGTCATCCTTGTTATTCTCAATTAATATTTCTTGATTACCAAGTAAGATTAATCTTGATCAAATGACACCTCATTGAGCATGGCCATGCTAATTAATCTTACTTGTCAAGGGGCCCAATAGATATCTTTCTCTCGATTTACAAGAGTGACAAAAACTATCTTGATAATTCACATACTACTACATGGTTCATAATATGTACAATCACCACCTTTATAATTACCCAGTTAAAGATAACATTTAATGGTGTTAATACATATTAATTCTCATGCTAGTAACCATGATTATCTCAAGTATAAGAATATAGCACCCCATCATTATTGAGGACAACACTGATGACATATAACCTAGCAGTGTCCTCAAGTTGGGTCTGTCCAATGAACTTGTTCCCTAACAAGCATCTATGTTATTAACTTGATATCTCTATACCCATGACTAGTGGAATATAGCCATCAGTTAATCCACATACTGGTCTATTAATTATTAATGTCCCAAATTAATAATATTAGACCAGGGACAATAAGAATATTATGTTTATTTTAAAGTGTAGCATTCCACAATTAAGTCACATACTTAATTAGCTACTAAACAGAATATTCAGGGACTAAATATTAATAAAGAAAACTCACAATAATAATTAACATAAAATGAGTTTGTGACTTTATTAATTAATGAGCATTAAATATTTATTTATAAATCATAAACTACGATTGTCCTAGGGCATATTTCCAACAGTCTCCCACTTGCACTAGGACCAATCGTGAACAAAACGAATGCCTAATGCACTAGTATGACGTTCATGCTTTGCTTGTGGTAGTGGCTTGGTGAGCGGGTCAGCCACATTTGAATCTGTCGGTACTTTGCATATCTTGACATCACCTCTATTGACTATTTCTCGAATGAGATGATAGCGTCTGAGTACATGCTTTGATTTCTGGTGTGATCTAGGTTCCTTAGTTTGTGCAATGGCTCCATTGTTATCACAATATAAGTCCATTGGTCCAACAATGCTAGGAACCACACCGAGCTCAATGATGAATTTTCTTATCCATACCGCTTCTTTTGCTGCTTCTGAAGCAGCAATGTACTCAGCTTCTGTTGTAGAATCAGCCACCGTGTCTTGTGTAGAACTCTTCCAGCTCACTGCTCCGCCATTGAGGCAAAACACAAATCCTGACTGCGATCTAAAATCATCCTTATCGGATTGGAACCCAGCATCTGTGTAACCATTTACAATGAGCTGATCTTCACCACCATAGACCAAGAATACATCCTTAGTTCTTCTCAAGTACTTTAGAATATTCTTGACTGCTATCCAGTGACTATCACCTGGATCTGACTGGTATCTAGTAGTCATGCTTAGAGCGCAAGCTACATCAGGGCGAGTACATAACATAGGATACATGATAGAACCTATAGCAGAAGCATAAGGGACTTTATTCATCCGATCTCGCTCATCTTGTGTTTGTGGACACTGAGTCTTGCTGAGATATGTGCCATGTGACATAGGCAAGAATCCTCTCTTGGAGTCTTGCATATTGAACCTATGCAGGACCTTGTCAATGTAGTTACTTTGACTTAGTCCTATTAGTTTTCTAGATCTATCTCTGTAGATCTTGATCCCTAACACATAGGATGCATCACCCAAGTCTTTCATTGAGAAACACTTTCCAAGCCAAGCCTTTACAGACGAAAGCATTGGAACATCATTCCCAATGAGAAGTATGTCATCTACATATAGGACTAGGAAAGTGATTGCACTCCCACTCAATTTCTTGTAAACACAAGGTTCCTCTTCGTTTTGATTGAAACCAAACTCTTTGATTGCAGCATCAAAACGAAGATTCCAACTCCGAGATGCTTGCTTCAGACCATAAATTGATCTTTTAAGCTTGCATACTTTCCCAGCATTACTTGGATGTTCAAAACCCTCAGGTTGTATCATATACACGTCCTCTTCTAGATTTCCATTTAGGAAAGCAGTTTTGACATCCATTTGCCAAATCTCATAATCAAAATGAGCGGCAATTGCTAAGAGAATCCGAATTGATTTAAGCATGGCAACTGGCGAGAATGTTTCATCATAGTCTATACCATGAATTTGTTTGTAACCTTTCGCCACTAAACGTGCTTTATACACATCTATATTGCCATCTTTATCCAATTTCTTTTTGTAGATCCATTTGCACCCAATGGTTCTACAACCATCAGGTAGATCAACCAAGTCCCAAACTTGATTATCAGCCATGGATTTCATTTCGGATTTCATGGCTTCTAGCCAACTATCGGAGTGATGGCTTGTTATTGCTTCTTGGTAGGTCAAAGGTTCATCTTCGTCAATCAATAATACGTCGCGATGCTCAGTTAAGATAAACATGTATCTAACCGGTTCGTTACGTACCCTAGATGACCTCCTTGGAGCGAGTGTTATCTCAGACGTATCCACAACAACTTGTGGCTGAGGTTGTGGGACTGCTTGCATAGTCTGACTATCTTGATCTTCTCGAACTTCTTCAAGCTGAATTTTACTCCCACTGGTTCTTTCGAAAAGAAATTCTCTTTCTAAGAAAATACCATTACGAGCAACAAACACTTTGTTCTCTGATGGGTTGTAAAAGTAATATCCTTTTGTTTCTTTAGGATAACCCACAAATAAACACTTATCTGATTTGGGTTCAAGTTTATTTGAAAGTAAACGTTTTACATAAACTTGACAACCCCAAATCTTCACAAAAGATAGACTAGGAACCTTTCGTGTCCATATCTCATATGGTGTCCTTTCTGTAGCCTTTGTTGGAGCCCTATTGAGTATGAATGCGGCGGTTTCAAGAGCGTAACCCCAGAAAGAGATTGGTAGTTCAGCGAGACTCATCATGGAACGGACCATGTCTAACAAGGTCCGATTTCTCCGTTCGGACACACCATTCCATTGTGGTGTACCTGGCGGAGTGAGTTGTGAAACAATTCCACATCCTCTTAGATGATCACTAAATTCCTGGCTCAAATATTCACCACCTCGATCTGATCGAATGGCCTTAATTGTTTTGCCAAGTTGATTCTGAACTTCATTCTGGAATTCTTTGAACTTTTCAAAAGCTTCATGTTTATGCTTCATTAGGTACACATAACCAAACCTACTGAAGTCATCAGTGAATGTTATGAAGTACTGAAAACCTCCCCTGGCCATTGTTGACATTGGGCCACATACATCCGAGTGTATGAGGTCCAATAAACCGTGAACTCTTTCACCTTTACCAGTAAATGGTGACTTGGCCATTTTACCCAATAAACAAGATTCACACTCCTCGATTGATTCAAAATCAAAAGAATCAAGAAATCCACTAGAATGGAGTCTTTTAATGCGCTTCTCATTTATATGGCCTAGTCTACAATGCCAAAGGTATGTTGGGTTTGAGTCGTTAGATTTAAACCTCTTTGTATTTATGTGATAGATGGGCATTTCAAGATTTAGAACATAAAGTCCATTTATGAGACTAGCACTACCATAACAGATCTCATTAAAATAAATAGAACAAATGTTGTTCTTTATTATAAAATGAAATCCTTTCTTGTCCAAACAAGAAACAGAAATAATATTTCTGCTAATGGCAGGTACATGATAACAATTATCAAGTTCTAAAACTAAGCCCGTGGGCAAATTCAAAGTAAATGTCCCTATTGCTAATGCTGCAACTTTTGCACCGTTGCCTACTCGTAGGTCAACTTCACCTTTAGCCAACCTTCTACTCCTTGTTAGTCCCTGCACATTTGAACAAATGTGAGAACCACAACCGGTATCCAATACCCATGAAGTAGTGGTAGTAACATTTACTTCTATCACATAGATACCTGAATTGGAAGCATCACCATGCCCCTTCTTTTTCAGTTCCTCCAAATATGCCTTGCAATTCCGCTTCCAATGACCAGTTTTGTTGCAGTGGAAACATTTTTGCTCTTCTTTAGAAGAAGAGCTAGCAACCGATTTGCTTTTACCCGAGTTCTTAACTAAGGTTTTGGATTTCTTGTTTCCACCAACCTTGCCTTTACCATGCTTCTTGAATCCCTTCCCCTTTTTGACCATCAAAATGTCACTCCGATTTTTCTTGATGTTTTGCTCAGCAGAGTTGAGCATTCCATGCAATTCGGTTAAGGTCTTCTCAAGACCATGCATATTATAGTTCATGATGAACTGGTCATATGTCGGAGTGAGTGATGCGAGAATCACATCAGTAGCCAACTCTTGACTAATTGGAGATCCAAGTCTTTCCAGGTTGATCCCTAAGCCCAATCATCTTGAGCACGTGAGGTCCAACCGGGTTTCCATCAGTAAGCCTTGTGTGAAACAAAGCTTTGGTCGTCTCGAACCTTTCGATCCGTGCTTGTTTCTGAAACAAGTTCTTGAGTTCATTAGAGATGTCATGTGCACGACGATTCAGAAACTGTTTCTGAAGATTAGCTTCCATGATGGTTAACATCAGACAAGTGACATCAACTTCATCACGGACATGCCTTTCATAAGCATCTCTAATGGCTCTAGCAGCATTGGCCGCTGGTTCAGCAGGAATTGGTTGGTCAAGGACATATTCTTTACGCTCTTGCTTGAGAACGATTCTCATATTCCTATCCCAGTCCATGTAATTTGTTCCATTAAGTTTTTCCTTCTCAAGGATAGATCGCAGTGAAAAAGTTGTGTTGGTGGCCATATTTACTACAACAAATAATGCAAAGAATTTTAAATAATGCTCAAAAATAACTCCCACTATATTAAATAGAAAGTCCCAAATATAGTGGTCCAAGATCCATATTTCACTAAAATTTAAGTAAGCTTTGGCTTATCACTTAAAAATTAGTTATTTAGGTAAACAACTCTTGTTAATCATATCCTATATGACTCTTGGTTTGTTTGGTTAACATCATTTGATTATCCAAACACTCCTTGCTTCAAGGCCCAAAACCATTTTGATGGCCTTGTAAGTCCAAACCAATATCAAGACCCGAGAATGACGATCATTCAAAACATCTTCCTAAGATAGTGTGAAATGCTCTGCTTTGGTTTGAATTGTGTAGAGCTCGTCTTCCCGTTTCCGGAAAGTACTTATGGGCCGAAAACGGATTAACGAGTAAAAAGATATGCTCAAAACAAGATTGTTCAATACACAAAATTAGCTCATTAGCCAACGGTTGCAAAAATAATCCGGATCTCATCCAAAAAATTAGAAACCAAATCTTCCAAAATTAAAATAATATTCTGAATATAAACTAGATCTAATTCAATGAAAATTGAATTTTCATGTCCAATCTGATCTGTTCCGAATAATTAGGCAGTAAGATTTTATCCAATTCCTAATCTATTCAGATTTTGATTCAAAAGAATTAATGAATAATATCATAAAATATTCTTAACATAAATTATGAGTATTAACTTGGATCTAATTCAAACTCTTGAATTTTCATATCCATTCAGATCTCTTCTGAATAATTAGGTTGTAGGATTTCATCCAATTCCTAATCTATTCAGATCTGATCTGTAAAATAAATATTATCACAAAACATTCCAAATATTATTGTGAATATATATTGGATCAAGTTCGAATCATTCGAATATCACATCGTTATAAAATTCGGAATATAACATACACATACAAATTCCGAAAATAATAAATCAATAATTTCGAAATTAATAAAAAATTAATTCCGAAAATAAATCCCAAAATAATCAAATTATGTAACCCGAATATAATAAAGAACCGTAGGCTCTGATACCACTGTTGGGTTTCGGGCAGAAAAACGCAGCGGAATAAACAAAAATTTTCTACCCAAAAGTAAATGAACAGATCTGAGGTTCTTATTATAAACGAAATTACAAGAATTTAAGAGGGACTTACATAGCAATCTTAATCAAGGATGTCAGACAGTCCGAGAAAACGATCCCGAGCTCTACCGGTATCCACACGCACGTGACTGGATCGCCCGCAGGGAACGTGCTAGCGTTCTCTTCTTTCTTCCTCTCTACTCTAGGTTTGAGAAGTGAATTTTAACTCTTGAAATTCGTGGGTCTCCTTAGCCCTATTTATAAGAGGTGGAAAGAAGGGGTTTTATGGCTAATAAAACCCTTAAAGAGGCCCTAGCCCAATACCATTCGAAACCCTCTTTCGAATTGGGCTAATCAAGCTATTTTAATGTTATTAACAAACATTAATGATCCAAATCACTTAGGTGTGTGACCCTGTAGGTTTATATATTATTGGCAGTGGGCTAGAAATTAATTCGAGCCTCACAAATCATAAGCGGTCTCTAGCAAGGCATTATGACTATCCAAAATATATAAATGTCAATTAAATCTGACATAACCTTTTAATGATTAATTTGTGCTAATAATTCTCTTTTGTCAAACGATATCTTAATTGAGACAAGGTTAGGTCGTGTCATCCTTGTTATTCTCAATTAATATTTCTTGATTACCAAGTAAGATTAATCTTGATCAAATGACACCTCATTGAGCATGGCCATGCTAATTAATCTTACTTGTCAAGGGGCCCAATAGATATCTTTCTCTCGATTTACAAGAGTGACAAAAACTATCTTGATAATTCACATACTACTACATGGTTCATAATATGTACAATCACCACCTTTATAATTACCCAGTTAAAGATAACATTTAATGGTGTTAATACATATTAATTCTCATGCTAGTAACCATGATTATCTCAAGTATAAGAATATAGCACCCCATCATTATTGAGGACAACACTGATGACATATAACCTAGCAGTGTCCTCAAGTTGGGTCTGTCCAATGAACTTGTTCCCTAACAAGCATCTATGTTATTAACTTGATATCTCTATACCCATGACTAGTGGAATATAGCCATCAGTTAATCCACATACTGGTCTATTAATTATTAATGTCCCAAATTAATAATATTAGACCAGGGACAATAAGAATATTATGTTTATTTTAAAGTGTAGCATTCCACAATTAAGTCACATACTTAATTAGCTACTAAACAGAATATTCAGGGACTAAATATTAATAAAGAAAACTCACAATAATAATTAACATAAAATGAGTTTGTGACTTTATTAATTAATGAGCATTAAATATTTATTGATAAATCATAAACTACGATTGTCCTAGGGCATATTTCCAACAAGAACCATCTTCTTTTTAGCAAATGTTTCCTCCCAACTTAAACCTGGAATTCTCCTTATCATTCTATTTCTGTTCACATTAGCATCTTTCCTAATCGTAAAAACCTTACCATCCATATAAACTTCATCAAAGTCCGGACTCAAGTCCTCCTCCCCCGAGCTGGCGGTCTCATATGAATAATATCCTGAGCTCTCACTTTCAGTCCTTTCCGGCACTCTAGTGCCAGATTGCTTAGTCTCCGGCCTAACCATCCCCTTCTTCTTCTTTTTCGCAGTTTTGTTGCTATCCAGCACAGCAGGTTCAGTGTCCTAGTCCAAAGTGGGTTCTGCCCCGCTAGTCTGCACCAGCGTTGGCTTATCACCTTGAAGCTCACTGACCATAGTGGTTACCGGTTCAGTTTCATTGTCCTGCACGGCAGCCAACGCTTTTGGTTCTGGTACATGCTGAGAGTTCTCACTCTCCTCTGTCCTCACAAGAGTCTGCACATGAGTACTAGGTAGCTCCTCCTTTTCTGTCCCTATGTGCTCAATATCAACAATCTCATTCACAATCTTATCCCCCATTCCAGCCATAGCATCACCCCTTTCTTGAACAACTTCATCTCCTTTCTTTTCGTTTGCATTCTCTTTACTAACAATTTCAGCATCCTTCTTCTCCTTACTAATCCCTGCTAGTTTTTCACAAATAAGCGGGTGGTGCCCGTATTCTTTGCAATGAAAGCAAAAATTTGGAAAAGTTTCATATACCACCATTTGTTTGAATACCTTCCGAGAAGGTAATCTTATGGGAAAAGATAAAGTTGGTGGTTTTGAAATATCAACCTCTATCAAAATCCTAGCAAAGTTATGGTTTGTCTTGTCTTGGGTGATCTTATCCGTAGTCATCGGAACTCCAACCATCGATGCTACTTCACTCATAGCCTCATCGTTCCAAAGCATCCATGGTAGTTTCGGAAATTTAACCCAAATTGGCACTTTTAAAAATTCTTCATCTTCAAATGAGAAGTCCTCGGAAAGTACCTTTAACATTAATTGTTTCCCAAAAATGGAGTAAGGGCCCCCATTAAGCACCTTAGTCCTATCCGCTTCATTTTGAAACTTAAAGATGACCCAACCCTTATCGTGAGACCTAACAAGACATTTCACCCCACATTTCCATTTCAATTCATGGATACCTTTAAGGCCTGGGAATCTCCCTGTGAAGCAACCAACGAGACAATATCCCCACATTTCAATCATGGATGACAAAATTCTATTCGTAAAGTCCAACTCTTTACCTTTTGGCGGGATGTATTTCAGTTTGAGGCCGTGTGTAGGTGATCGATTATCCTTGAATAAGGTAGACCAAGATTTGATAACAACTTCATTGTCTTTGGGTTCAACCAAAGCACTAATCTGCCCAGCATGATCATCCCCCATAGTCAGCCCATCCTTCTGTGTAATGGCAGAAATTTCTACAGATACCAGCATCCCCTCATTCTTTCCATTCTGGTCAGCCCCTACAGCAGATGAAGCCACATGACCAACCTTACTCACTGGCAGCTTCACGTAATTACCATAATCCAGAATTGGGAATTCTTCATCAGTGCCTTCCAAGGCTGCAGATCTAGAAGAGGAACGAGTAGCTCTCGCCCCAGTAGCCTCCCCTGATCCCTTATTCTTTCTCACCATAGCAGAAGCAGAGCTAGAAGCGCATGGGTTGTATCATAACACTCGTCAAAGCCAACTGAGTTCAAATCCGCTCTAAGAATTAAAAAGCAGCGTCTGGAATCGTACATGAACAGTAAAGCCCCTAAATCCAATCTTTGTAGAAATGGAATCGTACATGAACAGTAAAGCCTTTAGCCTTAAATCATCATTCTGAAATCAAATCTAAGATTTTCAACTCCGGAATATCAAGAAACGCAACCAAGGTCGCCGAACATGAACTCGAAGTTCTACTAGTCCAAGGTCAGAAATAGCTTGAGGAGTGATTTCCGACACACAATCATCAAGAAACAGGGGTAAAACAACAATCAGGCCATGGAAATTGAATGCGAAAGGAAAAGAGCTGGGTCGCAGATCGATCTCAGGAGAGAAACCCTCTCAAGAAAAGAGCCTTCTTCATTTGTGGTCATGTAGTGATACTTCCCGAAGGAAGATAGAATAGCCAGTCCTTTGCGGTATCCTTTAGAGAGAATGGAAAGGCCCTCAGTTAAGGCCTCCAAATTCATTAGACAGCTCTCACAAATTCATATGGATAGCTAATGTTTTGGTTTCGGATTCTTGGTGTTTCTTGGTTGATTTTCACCTCTGAGTTCAATTCCGCAGCTGGATTTGAAATTGGAATCATGAATTACGGCCACAAGCTCAAAGTCATTCTAAGCTGTTTGGTGTTTATCTGTAACACCGTCCCCAAATATATTTACTTTCATGTAAATAATGTATTGAACCTTATTAAAGGATTAATGAATTTACGAAGTTGTAAATTTTTATTTTTTTCTTTCGCGTGAATGGTAAATTGCACGTGGGACCCACACCGGGAACGGGGGGCCACCCGATATTCCCGGGATCACATAAATCATTCTTATGGGTCGAAATAATATTTATATAGTGGTGGATATTTTATTTGGGTCGTGAAAAGGCCCAGAGTTGACCGATTGGGCAAAAGAGGCCCAAATACCGGTACCGACAATTTAACAGATAACAGCCCGAAAATGAATTTCGGAGACTCCTAAAGTAATGTTTTGGAATACATATTATTTCAAAAGGCCATTACGATTGAGAACACGTAATATATTTTATTGGACCCGATAAAATAAAATATATTTAAAACAGTCCGAAAAATACAACTTTCGGGACCGATTGTACACATCGGGACACAAAGGGATGACCTCCCACATGAGTGGGGTCCACCCCACGTTTTTATGTGCTAAACACATCAATTGAGAGCTGGTTTGACAAGAGGAAATGAGGAGGAGATGCATTTGGCATCAAAAGTACAATGGGGAGGACCCATTCCCACATTATTTTGAGAGAAAAGCCAAAGAGGCTATCTCCTCACTCACCCACCCCATAATTTCGGCCAAGGCACACCAAGAGAGAAAGGAGACCTCTGCAAACTCATCTTCCATAGCCAAAATTCGAGCTCAAGCCATAGGGTTCCAAGAAGGAAGATTAAAGAGGGAAAAAGTGTGAATAACTAAGGTAATGACCTTATTATAACTTCTCCTTTATTTTTCTTCTACCATATGAGGTATATATCATGTGAAGGACCCCTAGTATGGTTCCACATGTTATAAGTATGGATTTATGGGTAGGAAGATGGTTCTATGTCCAAGAATGGACTTAGAGACCAAAACTACCGGTTCACCGGAAAATAATCTTTTAGAGGTTATTTGTATTAATATGAGTTTTATGATTATAAAACCTTGTGAGGCACTTGTAAAGGGTATTTCAAGTGGTTTCACAAAGTTGGAAAAGTCGCCGGAGTTGTCGCCGGAGTTGACCAAAAGTCGCCGGAGTTTCACCGGAGTTCAACCAAGAAGGGTAGAACTTCATAACGATAGTTCAAGGTGAGTGGACGGCTTAATATCTTATAACTTTTGGGTTAATTATGAGATTACCTAAATAAATGTTATATGAGTTCATAATAATGTTTAAAAGATATTTAAACATGTGATTAGCCAATAGGGTTAAGTTTGTATGAAAGAAATAAATTGTTTATGCATGAAATATGATATGAAGAAGTATACAAAATGTATATTTGTTTGAAGTGTATAAGAAGCACCAATGAATATTATCAACTTAATTACATGATAATTAAGTTGATAAGTGTAAGACTTGAAATGGCGGTCAACGAAAACGTGGACCGAAGAGCAAAGGATTTAATTAATACCGGTTGGTATTAATTAATAATGAATATATGTAAATGCATGGTTTTGCATGGATTGTGATACATAAGATTTATGTATTGGATTAGTTATGAGTAACTAAGTATGATATAGACTCTATCTAGGTTGAAAGGAGGTTGATCATAGGAAAACTTGGTGGAGGACCCTAGTACTTAAAAAGTACTTAACACTCAAACTTGGTGGAGGACCCTAGTACTTAAAAAGTACTTAACACTCAAACTTGGTGGAGGACCCTAGTACTTGAAAAGTACTTAACACTCAAAACTTGGTGGAGGACCCTAGTACTTAAAAAGTACTTAACACTCAAACTTGGTGGAGGACCCTAGTACTTAAAAAGTACTTAACACTCAAAACTTGGTGGAGGACCCTAGTACTTAAAAAGTACTTAACACTCAAAACTTGGTGGAGGACCCTAGTACTTAAAAAGTACTTAACACTCAAAACTTGGTGGAGGACCCTAGTACTTAAAAAGTACTTAACACTCAAAACTTGGTGGAGGACCCTAGTACTTAAAAAGTACTTAACACTCAAAACTTGGTGGAGGACCCTAGTACTTAAAAGTACTTAACACTCAAAACTTGGTGGAGGACCCTAGGACTTATGAGGCCTTAACACTCACAAACCGGTGGAGTATCCAAGGATTATGATCCTAAAACTCATAGATTATGATATACAATTAGGGACAAGGAGGAGTCCTATACACTCATAGGTATATGGGTGGGTTGGGGTTTTTAGTCAAGAATATTGACTATTACTATTTTTCCCAAATAAAACGGTGATCTACGGATCGGATATTTTCCAAGTATATATATATACTAATAAGTATTTCATAACTTGGGGGAAAGACTATTTATTTAAGTATCACCCTATGTTTGGGTCTTATACTTGAAATGCTAGTTATTCTATATTTAGCCTGCTACTCGCTCGGTACTTGTACTGACCCCTTCGGGGGGCCCCACCATTTTCAGGTTGAAGCTAGGGCTTGCTACTTGCACCTTCTCACGGGTGGTATCATATCGGGAAGACGTGGTTCGTGCTTCCTTATTTTCTTTCAGACTACCGAACACTTGCTCATGGATATTTGTTTTACTATAAACTATTTTTGGGGCTTGCATGCCCATGTTGTTGGCCGGTTGTGGCTCATGACTTACCGTTGAATATTTCCGCTATTCATTGGTTTAAATGTGATGTTGTTATGTATGTTTACTACTGAGTATGGATGGATTATTTTCTCGAACGCCTTGTGTAATTGAGTGAGGTTGACTCGCGGGTGGCGTCACTCGATTATACGGCGGTTGTGCACGCGCTTGGATTGCGGTCTGGGGCGTGACAATTAAGTGGTATCAGAGCCATCTCAGTTCTAAACTATATAATCAACCTCTCACAAAAGATTTTACAAAAGAGTTTTTACCGAAAACCATGAGCATTGTATTTTGACGTTTATAGGACTATTGGTGCTTAAGTTGCAAGGCCTCTAATTGTTAAGACGGTACCCTTAACAATTGGTATGGTGGTGACTTGGGCCAATACGTGTCTGTAACGTTCTTCCGTCAATTGACATTTATAGGAGTCTAATGACTCATCCATATTTCTTTCAAAAATGGAGGGCAGGCGAATGGCAACAAGAAATGACCCTAAGGGACAAGCGTCGGTAGCTTACCTTGAGGCTAGCCGGGCTGTGTCAGAGCCTTTACGGGGAGAGGAATAGGTCATGGGGGCCGCGAGGGCCGCCAAACGGCAAGCGCTAGTCGCGTGGGCTCGATGTGTAACATGAGCACCAGGAGGAACGAACGTAGGCGTCAGGCTAGGCAAGATCGGGCCACCTCCCAACGTGATATGACTGCCAGTCAAACCCATCCTTGGGCAAACAACCGAGGAGGAGAAAGCACTTTTACGCCACCATCATCACCGGTGAAAAAGAAAAGGAACTCAAAGTGGCATGCGTCCTTTGCTTACTCTTTAAGATCATCTAAATGTTCGAATTGCTCTAAGAAACATTTCGGAAAGTGCAACGAGCCCCCAATGTGCCACGAATGTGGGAGCACAACCCATATGAAATTAAGCTGCCCATGGAGGAGGCAACGAGAAACATCGCAAGCCGATGAAGGGCTCACCATGGAAGGAAACCATACGGAACCAACGACGAACAACGCTATGTCCGTCAATCAAGGCAGGGCCCAAGCAAGGGTCTACGCAATGGCCGAGGCGGATGCGTGAGCAAACCCGGACTCCGTCACAGGTAATACACGTATTCCCATGTATTTCTAGGCTTACTTTGATCATATACGGCGTTGGGATTGAGTGCGGGCCACCCCGGGGTCGAACCGGGCGAGTTAGGCCGAATCGGGCTGGAAACAGCCACTGCTGGCCAGGCACGCCCGCAGGCACGCCGTGCCTGGCATCGTGCCTGGAAGGCAGTGGCACCCGAAGGAATTTTGGCCAGGCACGGCCGCAGGCACGCCGTGCCTGGCGTCGTGCCTGGAAGGCAGTGGCGTCCGAAGAAATTTTTGGCCAGGCACGGCCGCAGGCACGCCGTGCCTGGCATCGTGCCTGGCCGGCAGTGGCAAGCAGGGTGAGTTTGTTGCACGCACGGCCGTGCGTGCCACCCAGGCACGCCGTGCGTGGACCCCCAACACCCGAAAGTTGATTTTTTCGCCCCGTCCTTCCACGTTTGGACCCCCGTTCGATTCCAAACCTTAGTATTAACTTAATAACCTCCTAAAGATGTGTAAAAACATTAGAAAATGTATCTTACATGGTGTATAAATGTAGGAACATTAAAGATCAATGGTAGGTGTGCGAGGATCCTCATCGGTACCGGGGCACAACGCTCACTCGTGAGTGAGGCGTTCGCCGAGGGCCTTGACGTGCCATTGACACCTATGACGCAAGCGTTGCTAGTCTCCACACCGTTAGGAGACGACGTGGAGAGAGATCATTACTATCCCTCGTGTGAGGTAGAAGTGACGGGTCAACCTTTGACTTGTGATTTCATACCTCTGAGCATGTTGGAGTTCGATGCAATCCTAGGGATGGATTGGCTCGAGAAACACCATGCTCGAGTGGATTGCTACACCAAGGTGTTGGAGCTTGAGGATGATCAAGGGAATATGCTACGTTTTGAAGGAGATCGGGGGAAATCTAATGCTTGTATCATATCCGTGATGAGAGCACGAAAGATGATGAGGAAGGGATGCCACGCATACCTTGCTTACGTGGTAGATGATACGAAGAAAGAAGTCGACATCAAGGATGTCCGAGTCGTGTGCAAGTACCCGGACGTCTTTCCCAAGGACCTACCGGGGCTTCCACCCGATAGAGAGATTGAATTTGTAATCGAAGTGGAGCCGGGAACCAAACCCATTTCGATTCCTCCTTATCGAATGGCACCGGCCGAACTTCAAGAGTTGAAGGTCCAACTACAAGAACTATTGGACAACGGGTTCATCAGACCCAGTCATTCACCGTGGGGAGCACCCGTACTATTCGTAAAGAAGAAAGATGGTACATTAAGAATGTGTATCGACTACCGACAGTTGAACAAGGTCACCATCAAGAACAGGTATCCCTTACCGAGGTTTGATGACTTGTTCGATCAACTTCGAGGGGCAATAATGTTCCCGAAAATTGACTTGAGGTCGGGGTATCATCAGTTGAAGATCAAGGAGAGTGACATACCTAAGAGTGCATTTCGCACTAGATATGGTCATTACGAATTCCTTGTGATGTTGTTTGGTTTAACTAACGCACCGGCGGCATTCATGGACTTGATGAACCGTGTGTTTAGTGAATACTTAGATCAATTTGTGATAGTATTCATTGATGACATCTTGATATACTCCAAGAGCGAGGAAGAGCACGAACACCATTTGAGGCTTGTACTTGATCGGCTAAGGGAAAAGCAACTCTTCGCCAAGTTCTCCAAGTGCGAATTTTGGCTCAAAGAGATTGGTTTCCTCGGTCATGTCATATCCGGTTCAGGTGTTGCTGTGGATAACGCCAAGATAAAAGCGATCATGGATTGGGAGAGACCCAGGAATGCGAAGGAGATACGTAGTTTCCTTGGCCTAGCGGGATACTATCGTAAATTTGTGGAAAAATTCTCCGTATTGGCGTCTCCATTAACGAAGCTCACAAAGAAAGGGGCCAAGTTCATATGGGACGACAAGTGTGAGAAGGGGTTCCTTGAATTGAAGAAACGACTTACCGAAGCACCAGTCCTTGCCCTACCCATACAGGGGATAGGGTATGACATTTACAACGATGCTAGCATCCAAGGGCTTGGATGTGTATTAATGCAAAACGGTAAGGTGATTGCCTATGCTTCTATGCAATTGAGGAAACACGAAGTGAACTACCCTACTCACGATCTAGAGTTGGGGGCGGTGGTGTTTGCATTGAAGATTTGGAGGCATTATCTCTACGGGGAGGCGTGCCACATTTATACTGATCATAAGAGCTTGAAGTATGTATTCACTCAGAAAGAGTTGAATATGAGGCAGAGGAGATGGATGGAGTTGATCAGGGACTATGACTTGATCATCGACTATCATCCCGGAAAGGCCAATGTAGTGGCCGACGCACTGAGCAGAAAGAGTACGTCAGGGACGCTACTCACATGTCTACAGGCATTGAGGGCACACGTGGAAGTGTCCACGACCGGGGCGCTCATTGCTAGGTTTGAGGTGAGGCCTACATTGCTGGGTCAGATCAGTAGATGTCAGGCCATTGATGAGGAATGTCAGAAGATCCGCGAACGGATCCTTGAGGGACCCGTTGAGAATTTTCGGGTTCGCGATGACGGTCTTTTATTATTTAAGGATCGTGTGTGCGTACCAAAGAATGAGGAGCTCCAGAAGTCTATACTCGAGGAGGCTCATTCTTCAGCATATGCTATGCATCCAGGAGGTACTAAGATGTACCGAGATCTGAAGGAAAGTTACTGGTGGTCAGGTATGAAGAGAGATATCGCAGAGTATGTGAGTCGATGCCTTACTTGGCAACAAGTTAAGGCAGAGATTCAGCACCCAGCAGGGCTCTTGCAGCCACTCACCATCCCAGAGTGGAAGTGGGAACATGTGACCATGGACTTCGTGGTGGGGCTGCCACGAACAGTGAACAACTACGATGCAGTATGGGTATTGGTTGATAGGCTCACCAAGAGTGCACACTTTCTGCCTATCAACATTACTTATCCTCTTGAAAGATTGGCCAAGCTATACACGGAGGAGATTGTGAGATTACATGAAGTCTCAATATCCATTGTCTCGGATGGGGATCCACGATTCACATCCCGATTTTGGCCAAAGTTTCAAGCATCGTTGGGTACTAAACTGAAGTTTAGCACAACCTTTCACCCACAGACGGATGGACAGTCCGAACGGGTGATACAGATTTTGGAAGACATGTTTAGGGCATGTGCGCTGGAGTTCCAAGGAAGTTGGGACAAGCATTTGGCCCTAGTGGAGTTTGCTTATAACAACAGTTATCAAGCAAGTATCGGCATGCCTCCATATGAGGCATTGTATGGGAGGAAATGCAGAACACCTTTGTGTTGGGACGAGGTTGGCGAGGCCAAACTCGAAGGGATAGAGCTGGTTGAGATCACCAAGGCCAAGGTGAGGATCATTCGGGATAGACTGAAGGCTGCTCGGGACCGACAGAAGAGTTATGCTGATAAACGGCGGAGACGGTTGGAGTTCGAAGTCGGTGATGAGGTCTTCCTAAGGATTTCTCCTTGGAAGGGCATCATTCGATTTGTATCGAGGGGAAAGCTTAACCCCCGATACATAGGTCCGTTTGAGATCCTTGAAAGGATCGGGGCCGTGGCTTATCATCTCAAGTTAACGCCTGAACTTGAGAAGATACACGACGTGTTTCATGTATCAATGCTCAAGAAGTACATACGAGACCCATCTCATATTCTTGAGAAACCGCCAGTAGAGATTCGTGAGGACTTACAATATGCGGTTGAACTAGTGAAGATTGTTGGTCAACAAGTAAAGAAATTGAGGAATAAGGAGATTCCTATGGTAAAGGTCCTTTGGAGAAGTGATCGAGTCAAGGAAGAAACGTGGGAGACCGAAGTCTCAATGAGGGAACAATACCCATTTCTTTTCAATTAGATACTTGGATTTCGGGGACGAAATCCCAAATAACGGGGGGGTGAACTTGTAACACCGTCCCCAAATATATTTACTTTCATGTAAATAATGTATTGAACCTTATTAAAGGATTAATGAATTTACGAAGTTGTAAATTTTTATTTTTTTCTTTCGCGTGAATGGTAAATTGCACGTGGGACCCACACCGGGAACGGGGGGCCACCCGATATTCCCGGGATCACATAAATCATTCTTATGGGTCGAAATAATATTTATATAGTGGTGGATATTTTATTTGGGTCGTGAAAAGGCCCAGAGTTGACCGATTGGGCAAAAGAGGCCCAAATACCGGTACCGACAATTTAACAGATAACAGCCCGAAAATGAATTTCGGAGACTCCTAAAGTAATGTTTTGGAATACATATTATTTCAAAAGGCCATTACGATTGAGAACACGTAATATATTTTATTGGACCCGATAAAATAAAATATATTTAAAACAGTCCGAAAAATACAACTTTCGGGACCGATTGTACACATCGGGACACAAAGGGATGACCTCCCACATGAGTGGGGTCCACCCCACGTTTTTATGTGCTAAACACATCAATTGAGAGCTGGGTTGACAAGAGGAAATGAGGAGGAGATGCATTTGGCATCAAAAGTACAATGGGGAGGACCCATTCCCACATTATTTTGAGAGAAAAGCCAAAGAGGCTATCTCCTCACTCACCCACCCCATAATTTCGGCCAAGGCACACCAAGAGAACAAGGAGAACTCTGCAAACTCATCTTCCATAGCCAAACTTCTCCTTTATTTTTCTACTACCATATGAGGTATATATCATGTGAAGGACCCCTAGTATGGTTCCACATGTTATAAGTATGGATTTATGGGTAGGAAGATGGTTCTATGTCCAAGAATGGACTTAGAGACCAAAACTACCGGTTCACCGGAACATAATCTTTTAGAGGTTATTTGTATTAATATGAGTTTTATGATTATAAAACCTTGTTAGGCACTTGTAAAGGGTATTTCAAGTGGTTTCACAAAGTTGGAAAAGTCGCCGGAGATGTCGCCGGAGTTGACCAAAAGTCGCCGGAGTTTCACCGGAGTTCAACCAAGAAGGGTAGAACTTCATAACGATAGTTCAAGGTGAGTGGACGGCTTAATATCTTATAACTTTTGGGTTAATTATGAGATTACCTAAATAAATGTTATATGAGTTCATAATAATGTTTAAAAGATATTTAAACATGTGATTAGCCAATAGGGTTAAGTTTGTATGAAAGAAATAAATTGTTTATGCATGAAATATGATATGAAGAAGTATACAAAATGTATATTTGTTTGAAGTGTATAAGAAGCACCAATGAATATTATCAACTTAATTACATGATGATTAAGTTGATAAGTGTAAGATTTGAAATGGCGGTCAACGAAAACGTGGACCGAAGAGCAAAGGATTTAATTAATACCGGTTGGTATTAATTAATTATAAATCTATATAAATGCATGGTTTTGCATGGATTGTGATACATAAGATTTATGTATTGGATTAGTTATGAGTAACTAAGTATGATATAGACTCTATCTAGGTTGATAGGAGGTTGATCATAGGAAAACTTGGTGGAGGACCCTAGTACTTAAAAAGTATTTAACACTCAAACTTGGTGGAGGACCCTAGTACTTAAAAAGTACTTAACACTCAAACTTGGTGGAGGACCCTAGTACTTAAAAAGTACTTAACACTCAAAACTTGGTGGAGGACCCTAGTACTTAAAAAGTACTTAACACTCAAACTTGGTGGAGGACCCTAGTACTTAAAAAGTACTTAACACTCAAAACTTGGTGGAGGACCCTAGTACTTAAAAAGTACTTAACACTCAAAACTTGGTGGAGGACCCTAGTACTTAAAAAGTACTTAACACTCAAAACTTGGTGGAGGCCCCTAGTACTTAAAAAGTACTTAACACTCAAAACTTGGTGGAGGACCCTAGTACTTAAAAAGTACTTAACACTCAAAACTTGGTGGAGGACCCTAGTACTTAAAAAGTACTTAACACTCAAAACTTGGTGGAGGACCCTAGTACTTAAAAGTACTTAACACTCAAAACTTGGTGGAGGACCCTAGGACTTATGAGGCCTTAACACTCACAAACCGGTGGAGTATCCAAGGATTATGATCCTAAAACTCATAGATTATGATATACAATTAGGGACAAGGAGGAGTCCTATACACTCATAGGTATATGGGTGGGTTGGGGTTTTTAGTCAAGAATATTGACTATTACTATTTTTCCCAAATAAAACGGTGATCTACGGATCGGATATTTTCCAAGTATATATATATATACTAATAAGTATTTCATAACTTGGGGGAAAGACTATTTATTTAAGTATCACCCTATGTTTGGGTCTTATACTTGAAACGCTAGTTATTCTATATTTAGCCTGCTACTCGCTCGGTACTTGTACTGACCCCTTCGGAGGGCCCCACCATTTTCAGGTTGAAGCTAGGGCTTGCTACTTGCACCTTCTCACGGGTGGTATCATATCGGGAAGACGTGGTTCGTGCTTCCTTATTTTCTTTCAAACTACCGAACACTTGCTCATGGATATTTGTTTTACTATAAACTATTTTTGGGGCTTGCATGCCCATGTTGTTGGCCGGTTGTGGCTCATGACTTACCGTTGAATATTTCCGCTATTCATTGGTTTAAATGTGATGTTGTTATGTATGTTTACTACTGAGTATGGATGGATTATTTTCTCGAACGCCTTGTGTAATTGAGTGAGGTTGACTCGCGGGTGGCGTCACTCGATTATACGGCGGTTGTGCACGCGCTTGGATTGCGGTCTGGGGCGTGACATTATCATCCTTAGATGAACTCAGCGACCCTGTTCTTAAGTGAGATTAGTTTGATTAGCCGATACCCAGACTTCTGGATACTGTTCGTCGTTTATGTTCTGCTACTGGTCCGATGCTTAGGTTCAGGGGTTAGATTGCGTCTGTGCTGCGTGACTCTCTCGGTTGGTGGGCTGCAATTTGCTGGTGAACTTGGGTTCCGTCTTGCACAAACGAGGGGACATCTGCTGTGTTTGCTTGGAATCTGGGTGACTACTGTTGTTTGAGGTATGGCAAGGAAGAAGCCGAATAACGGGGAAACATCTCAGAAAATGGTTACCAGGTCCAAAGCTTCTTTCAATTTGCTGGATGGATTGGATGATGAATTCCCCACTCTGGGCTCTACTAGCGTGGGACTTTCTGCCAATGCAGGGGCTTCTGATGTAGTTGGCAACACCTCCAATAAGGTCCTGGGTGCTTATACTATTGCTTTGCAAATTGAAAGTGCTGAAAAGCTGCCATTTTCACTTGACATAATGGTAGGGGAAGCTGTAACTTCAGTTTATGCCATTAATGAGAACATTGCAGCAACTAAACACCAACTTGCAGCTGAACAGATTACTATAACAAAGACTAAAGAAGCTGCTTCAGAAATAAAACCTTGGAACACTCTGTTCAAGGACAACCGAGCCCCAACGCATGGCCTTAAACTGAAATATGTTCCACCCAAAGAAAAGGGACTGGACTTTGCTGATAGGATCTTTCCCTCTATGGTCGAGATGTGGGGTTACTGTCTCGTCGGGTGTTTCACAGGTAGATTCCCCGGATTGAAAGCGGTTCACGAGTTGAGAGAGGAATGGGGTGTGAAATGACAAGTTAGGTCCCATAATAAGGGTTGGGTCATCTTCAAGTTTCAAAGTGAATTTGATAGAACTAAAGTGTTGAATGGAGGGCCATACTCCAAATTTGGGAAATTGTTGATGCTCAAACCACTCTCCGAGGACTTCTCTTTCGTTGATGAAGAATTTTTAAAGGTCCCGATCTGGGTTAAATTCCCCAATCTACCCTTAAAGCTATGGAATGATGAGGCGATGAGTGAAGTGGCATCTATGGTTGGTGTCCCACTAACCACGGACAAGGTCACCCAAGAGAAGAGCAACCACCACTTTGCTAGAGTGCTTATTGAAGTGGATGTTTCCAAGCCACATCAACTATCATTTCCTATAAGACTACCTTCCCGTAAGGTATTCAAACAACATGTGGTGTACGAAACATTTCCTAATTTTTGCTTTCATTGCAAAGAGTATGGGCACCATCCCTTTATTTGTAAAGTTCTGGCCGACAAGGAGATTGAACTTTCCGAAGTTGAAGCAAAGACATTAGGAGTAGTTGTAATGGAGAATACAACTCTCAAGGACGATGTGCTTGTTCCTGGCTTGAACACTGAACTTTCTGTTGGAGAATTAGTGATTATGCAGACTAGCAACACACCAAAAGAACCTTTGGAACCTGCTGCCACGCCGAAGATTCCCTCTTTGGTGCCTGCAGCCACGCCCTCTTTGCATGCTCCAACCACACTCATTGGGGTAGAGGAAAGTGAAAGCTCAGAATACGTTACTATGTCTGTGCCGGAGCCTACTGTTACGGCTAAGGAGAAGTTGATTATGCCGGAGTCTACTATGCCGGAAGAGACTGAAAGTGAGGGTTCAGGATATTATTCGTATGAGACCGTCAGCTCGGGGGAGGAGGACCTGGGTTCGGACTTTGATAAAGTTTATATGGATGGTAAGGTTTTCTACGATTAGGAAAGATGCTAATGTGAACAGAAATAGAATGATAAGGAGAATTCCAGGTTTAAGTTGGGTGGAAACATTTGCTAAAAAGAAGATGGTTCTTCCTAGGGGTGGGCAAAAATACCGAAAAATCGGTATACCGCACTTACCGTACCGAAAAATACCGGAAAATACCGAAATATTGGTATACCGTCATTTTCGGTACGGTATCATACCGTACCGATCTATTTCGGTACGGTAACGGTAAATGTTTTCAAATACCGCGGTATACCGGTATAATACCGTACCGACTCCCTACTCAACAATTACTTTTAATTCTAATATATTGTAAAAATCCATTACAATTTCGAAGCCCAAAATTAATACTTAAGTTGGTTACAAATACAAAAATACAAAAATAAAGGCTCAATTTCTCAAACTCACTATAACCTTATAGACTTCTACTACGCTAACCTTAATGACTAATGAGTAATGTACAAATGTCAAGAAAAAAGTTCATCTTGTTCCAAGAGCTTGCAAGTCGTGATGACTAGGCCGCTAAGTAGCTGACGAGTGAAGAGAGATACACTTATGTGATAAGTGTATCTACATAGGGATTTCGCGAGTCGAGACACAAAACTTTGTCCGAAAGTCTAATTCAATTTTTAAAAAAATTATAAAAATGACTAAATACACAATATCATATTAGGAATAAATGATTTTATATCCATGTTGTTTGAATAGTTTTATTTATTCTTGTTAGAAATCACTATTGATTTAATTATATCCATATTGTTCAAGTTATTTTAGGAGAATGTGTTACTTTTTAATATGTTGCATGTTGAACTGCATAAATATACTAATAATAATTATTGTTTAATATTGAATTGACATCAATAGATTATTAATTGTACCTCGTAACACTTTAATAATGGATTTAATATGTCGCTAGTAATAACGATTTAGTATATTTCGTTAGTCTATGATAATTTTTTGTATTGGGAGACATGCACGGTAATTTACCGATACCGTACCGTTACCGAACCGAAACTTCGGTATACCGAAATGCGGTATACCGAAACTTCGGTAAGGTAAAGGTATGCAAATTTTGCATACCGAAAGTTTCGGTACGGTAAAGGTATGAGAAAAAATATAAGGTATACCGTACCGAACCACCCCTAGGTTCTTCTTCTTCCAAAACTTTTTAGGGGCAGGACAAATGGGAAGAAAAAGAAAAAAGTGAAATAAGCTTTCATAGCTGCTGTTTCACTTTTCCTATTTTGTGATGGTTATAGTGTGAAGGTGGAAGACAAGCATCTCCTTTATATTTGTGAGAGTACGCTGGAATTTCTAAATTGGGATGGGAGTAATTCGGTGCAGGGGTTGCTTTACTGCTTTGGGATGTAAATTGATGTTGCTGCTTGACTGCTTGGAATTGCTACTTCGCTCGCTAGCTGGGAGGTGACGCTTTTAGCTGGCATGTGATACTTCATTTTAGTTAGTTAGTTAATTTTGAGTTTCTGATGTGGGGGCTGTCCCATTTCTAACTGAATTATTATATCTATGTTAGTCTTTTCTAGCTAGCTTAGATAGTCATTGAGGTCTATTTTGATGCATTGTAAAATGCTATTTTTGGGTGCTTATATATATACTTACATTTCATCCAAAAAATGGAAAGACCCTCAGTTTGATTTGCTCCTCGGACACACCATTGGGGCACATGCTTGTGCACACAATATGGAACTCCGACAAGTGTTTGTTCGGATCCTCCCCTCGTAAACCATGGAATGATGGAAGGAAATGAATGAGCCCAGATTTTAGCTCAAATGTGACCCCCGTATCAAGAGTTGGAAAAGTGATACATAGAGGTTGTTGATCTAGATTCTAGGCCGTGAGCTCCCTCAATGTTCTAGTTTCATGAGCCATAGTGATTGGCTCTTCGGTCTCGCTAGATTGAGAACTAGCACTGGATGATTCTCCCGAGTCGGAGCTTGAGAATTTATTCTTCAACCACTCGAGAGTTTGTTCTATTTCAGGGTTTGATTTGTAAGTGATTTCGTTCAGTGAACGATATTTAATCATATACTACAAAGCTCAGAAGAAATAGAAATCTTTATACTTGAAGTAAATTTTTTTTCTTAAAATAAAATAAAAAGAAAAATTAATTGCCTTTCCCCGGTAACGGCACCAAATTTGACGTGCACTTGTCGTGTGTGCACTCAAAATAAATTTCAATACTAACACTTATACGTAGTATAGTGTAGTAGAGTTCGTATCCACATAGAAAGGAATAATTATCTTTTTATAGAACTAAAGATTAAATTTAAACACGAAGATGAGTGATTTAATTAAATTTAATTAAATTCAAAGTTCGTAAATAAAGGGGGGTTTTGGGATTGAGTGATTTAATTAAATTTAAACACGAAGATGAACGAGTTATATGGGATTAAATTCAAAGATAAAAGGGACTTGGCATTGCTACTTTACACTTGTTGATATATTTTAGTCGATCATTGTTATATCTATAACTTATCTCCTCTCGAATACTCAATCGAGGGGTATATCCAATTCATCGAGGATAGTTATTAACAACGACTCTTCATTAATAACCCTTACTATTAGTCAAGTATAGAACAACGCCATATACCGACTTGATAGTAGCATTTAATCTTTTAACTCCTTGATAAAATCAATTGAGATTGATAACCTCAACACAACGGTTTCGGTTTAACCAACAAAATTAATCCCTCTTAAGTTTATTAACCACGACCGTGCATTAATAAACCGAAGTTACTTACTTGTGAAACTATCAATGATTAACCATCGGTTCGTTGATCGTTTCTAGTAATAATTAATATATGAAACAAAACTAGTTGATCCTTTAAGTAATGTTCAAAATATTAATATGAAATATGAATAGGAATTGACTAATACTCAAGGAAGAATATTAAAGAAAATGAATCCTACTATAGTTAATATCAAGATGTTAACTAATTGTCATCTTAGTAACACTCCCCAATATTAACATAGAGGAAGGAATAGCTATTACTAAGACCAATGTCAAGATGTTAACTAATTGTCATCTTAGTAACACTCCCCAACATTGATATAGAAATAGTATTTAAAGGAAGAATTAATATTCAAGGAAAGAAGTTAAGAAAATAACTCACAACTTTAATAATCAACCAGCTTCAAGAGCAATACCAAGAAATGAGAGTTTAGCTCCTCATTTGGAGACTAAACATGCTAAAAGAAATATAAAGAAATGCTATTCTAAACTGAGCTTAAGAGTATAAAGTAATTGGTATCTAAAAGTGAAGGAAAAGAGGTGTATTTATAGGCTTTTTTGAGGTGCAGGTCGGGTACTCGATCGAGTATATACATATACTCGATCGAGTATGTGTAGAAACTCGAATTCGATCCATACTCGATCGATATTCGAGTAGAATTCATAGCTATACCCGATCGAGTATGTCGGTGTACCCGATCGGGTATAGACACTCGATTGTGGTAAAATCTTCCCTGCATCTTCTTTTGTTTTCGGATCCGATCCGATTTGAAATTTCAACAAGATACCCGATCGAGTATAGATAATACTCGACCGAGTTTAGACCAAAATCAGGATCTTCCCTTTTTGTCTTGTGATTTTGCATCTTCCTTCCACTTTTGGGGTTCACCAACTGTCCTTTGAGTGATTGTAGACCTGTTTGAGCTTAGAATAAACCTAATCTAAACAATTTACAAGAATTTAACAAACTAAACTATTACACCAAAAGTGTGTAATTTCCGAAATACTAAACAACCAAAACTGACTAAAAATGTAAATAAACATACGGAAATTACAAATGTATCATGAGGCGGGGAGGAGTTCACCCGGGGAACAGATGGCTTATTCCTAGTAATAATAAACCGGCGAGAGGCAAGGAAAAATTGCAGAGTCGGATAAAGAGGTAGGGGATCAGGAGAGCTATCTGGTGAGGGACTTTTATCAAAGGGGAGGGAGATTATTTCAATTGGGAATGCAACTAGAAAGCGTCAGATCACTGAAAAGGAAAACGGGGTGGGGACGCAGGCAAGCATGGATGTTGATGAGGAGTCTTCAAAAAACTTGGAAGTGGCGGTGCTGACCGGTCAGTATCGCCAATAGTAGAAGGAGGCGAGAGCTCGATGGTTGTTCCTTTAGCGGAAGCTGGTCAAACCGCTACTCCCTTGCCGGTGGCTGGTCAAACTGGCTTATGTTATTTTTCTATCATTTCATCAGTTTCGAACTATGCTTTGTTTTTTCATTCCCTTTCTACTAGTAGGAACAACATTCCTGTGCTTAGTGTCTACCACATTGCGGGGTTAGCGAGATGGGTCGCTAATAAACGTGTTTCCAGCTCTGAGTCTCACCCTAGTGTAGCCGGTTCTCGACGTTATTAATGATTAAGTTATCTGTTTTAAAAAAAAACTACTCTATTATGATAAAGTAAAAATGATTTAGAACACAAACTTTCACTAATTTGGCATGGGACAATCTTAATCGAACGGATCTAGGGGTAGACTCGGGCCGGGCGGCCCGGTCTGGAACCGGCCCGACCTGGTACTGTTTTGGTCCGGCCCGGCCCGGCCCGGTACCCGGTCTTGAAGCTGGTTCGGGCCAACCGGAACCGGTCAGTTCCCGGTGCGGGGTCTGGCCGCCTACACCGCGAACCGGCCCGACCGGTTCGGGCCAATTTTTTTTTTTTCCAATTTTTTTTATTCTACCGGATTGGGTTGGGTGTTTTGGGGTGGGGGTGGGGGAGGGGGTTGATTACAAAAGCAAAAGAAAAAAAACGAACTGGAACCGACCCGGTTTGGGCCCGGCCCGGAACCGCCGGCTACCCAGGCCAGTTCCGGTTCCACCTTTCCCAGATAAAAGTCCGGCCGGACCCAGGCCCGAACCAGAACCGGCCCGGGACCACCCTTAAACGGATCGAAAAGGAAAGATGAGACAATTTTAGCAGGACGGAAGGAGTAGTTGATAATTAAAATGTAGTTGCACTTGCACAAAATCAATATATATATATATATATATATATATATATATATATATATATATATATATATATATATATATATATATATATATATAGAATAGAGATCAAATACAAAGTCTTCTTAATTTACAAAGTACAAACTCATCTTGACCGTCCGATGAGTTGATCCAAAGGACATAAAGGCAAGGTGGCACTTTTGTAATAAAACTCAACTTTTTAAGGTGCAACTCGTTGCACCTTAATGTGCAACTGCTATTTTTATGACTTTATAATGTGCAATACTTTGAACCTCAATATGCAATGCAAATAACGTCAAGGTGCATCGTACAAATATTTGCACAATAAGCACACTTTGTACTTGATCTTTCCCCTATATATATATATATATATAAGAGGAACTTTTTAAGAGCATACAAAGCGCCACATAATCCTGCCATGTCATTATATATAACAATTATTTAGTTATTTTTATACCTTTTTTATCAATATACCTTTTGTTTTTATTAGATTCAATTTTTTATTGCATATTGATATAGAAACAAAAATCCTTAAAAATCCACCTTAATTAATTTGGTAATCTTCAAATAAGTAAAATATTTTTTTGTTATCAAAGTGAAATTCTAATAACGATTATTGATATGGAAACTAATTTACATAAGTTTACTAAACGGAATTAAATAGAAACAAATATGCAAATTATTTTACTTATTAATTTGACACCTATTAATAAATTAGTAAGCTTCAAATAAGTAAATATTTAAAAATGAAATTAAAAATTATAACCAACATAAAGTATATATAATTTCACAAGTACATACGTTTAGCCTAGCTAAATAAGTAAATATTTTTGGTTGTTTCTTTAGTTTACACCTAAAATTTAAATATGCCTTCACTTTTGAAATAGATTCCTAATCCAAATTAGAAAATCTTTATATGTTTACAAATTCCTACTTTTATTTTAATAGAATGTTTTTAATTGGATTGATTTCAATTCCAGATTAAATCAGATCAGATCAAACTTTAATAAATATAACAATAAGTCACATAAAAAACAAACATCTAATAGACCATATTAATTCATACCAAATCAAACCCTAAATTTTAATTCAATTAAAAACGTTCTTATTACCGAGTAAACTATAAGATCTAACAATTAAGAAATATAAAAAAAAATTAATATTGAGTTCATAACAATTATGTTTACTTGAGATGCTCATGTAAAAGACCAATTTAACTTTTTTTTCATATAAATATTTCTTTGTTTCACAAATGGAATATATTTCACAATTATTTATCATGATTCAGGAGATTCCACCCATTTAAACAGAATTCAATCAATTGCAGCAAAATAAGTTAATTTTATTTATTTTAGTATTATCAAACAGACTTGGGACTAAGTTTATTTTTATTTTAAATCACATTATAAGTGATCCGATAGAAATTAAATTTCAAATTAACTAAATTACATATTGTTTGTGCATCGCACGGGCTTGAAAGCTAGTACCTTATACAGCAATTTGTTTTCCAAGTTCCAACTTAATCCCAAATCTGGGAATTATAACTCTAATTCCAAATACCAGCATCAAAACGGCTATGAAAAATATAGTTAAAGTGAGCTCGTAGTTGATTATATCTTACATTATATCTTACAACCGATTGAAAATTATATCAAGTACAAGTTTTCACTGGTAGTCAAAATTATATCATATATGTGCAAGGTTTGACGTCATATGTTTGGCAAATATTTTTCCTTCATGCGGGAGATAAGCTTAAATTTCTCTTCAGCTTCAACCTGCTGACGAATATCCCCTCTTGAAGCCCGATCGGGGTGGAAGGTCAATAAGGCTTTCTTGTAGGCTGTACGTACCTGAAAAAGCGGTTGTTTTCTTGCTCATTATCTTCCATGTTCGAGTATATATAAATATATCTACATCTACACACACATACACGATCAGAAATAAGGAGAAAGAGCAAGGTTGTTTTTACTTGGACTGTAATTTGCTGGTCTAGTCTGGTCTGATCTGGTCTGGTTTCTTTGTATTTTTATAACTACCCAAGTCTGGTCTGGCCTGATCTGGGACAAATTACAGTCCGAGTAAAAACATCCCAAGTCGGCACAGAAAGAAGCCTTTTCATATGCAATTAAGCATTGCGAAGATTTTCAAAAGTCACCATTCTAATTCCAGCATGTCTCTCTAGCTCATTGGAAACGAACTATCTTAAGCCATTATATTTGTAAGAAGAGATGAAAAGGAAAGTTTGGGGTCCTATAAGTTCGGTTACTTTTTGTAGCATAAGTTGACACTTGATAGGGTCACAAAAAAGATAATAGCAACATCTTTGATTGACAAATAAATAAATGCAAAAGGGGCTTCAAGTAAGAGTAATGCTACAAAGAAACTGCCTGAGACACCACCTTCAGTTTCAACTCCCACGGACAAGAGGATAGTTATTTCTGTGAGAACAGAAGCGAAGTTGGTGTCAAAGGTGATATTTGTTTAGCAATTTCTTAAAACAAAACACTAAATTTGCAGGGTTGGAAACATAGTTAAGACTTCACAAGTGAACTTCTGAGGCAGTTCAAAAACACATTGCCGAAAATTTAGAAAAGGAAGGTAATCCCTACCTCATTTAAAAGTGGGGAAGGGCTGCTACCAACTACAATGCCCAAGCCCTGCAACAGAGACACCATGTCATGGCATGTAGCTTCAATTTTACTAAGTTCTCTTCTAACTTGATTGCGAATCACATCCTTTGTGTTCATATTCTCTTCATCCTGAGATGTAACATGCAGAAACAAAGTTGTGTTCAGTAAAATATAAAGGACATTACCTCTCCCTTGAATGCCATCACAAAGAAAATGCCCACTGGAACTTACTGCTAGGATGGATGGGACATAAGGAGCACAAAAAATGGAAGAATGCAGTATAATTTGTTAGATAGATAACACATTCACAGACTGCTGACCTTCTTCTGTGTCTCTCTCATTTCATCCAAACGCTCTTTTTGCCTTCTCTCCATGTCTAATAAACGCATTCTTTCTGCTTTCTTTCTCTTCACCAACCGTCGCAGTTGTTGCGCTTCTTCAGCCTGAGTTTACAAAACTATTAACAACTAAAAGCTATAAAGTTGAAGATTGAATGTCGTGAAAATAGCATAAATGTATACCAATGAAGCAATCAAGTAGGATAATTCATTGGGGCAATTCAAGTAACATAATTCATTCTCACAACAGTACAACACAACATCCAAGCCTTTGCCCCAAAAGAGTTTGGGTTCGGCTAACCTGAATCGACATATGAAATCAGAGCTAAAAAGATATAAAAAGAGGATAAAAAGATAAGATTAGATAAAAAGAAAGATACAAAAATATAAGGAAAATGGCAAAAATATTGCTATACACAAAAATATGACTACTTTTCATTCCCCCCAAAATGTGACAAACCTTTATTTAACTAATAAACTTTTCTTTTAATAATAATTCCTACGCAACTACCCACCCCTGCTCCTGCCCCACTACCTTCTTCAGCAACACCGGCGGGTGGAAATTTCCGGCAGAATTTTTTTTCCAGTTTTTTTAATGCCGCGAGAAAAAGACGCCGGAATTTACCAATTTTTTAATTTTCACGTAAAAGTTTTCGGGAAAATTTTCCAACAATCACGGTGAAATGTTTCCACTGATGGCGGCAATAGAAAAGATGAAATGCACTCAATCCTCCACCCAAATAATCTGCCTCCACTTCACTCCCTTCAAAATCATACTCTCATCCAACCCAAGAAGTAACATAATTCAATCTCAATTTAATAGAATATAATGGCATTGTTTTAAGGGAAAATAATACCACAGTTAGTTCAAATCAGTTGCAGGGTTGCTCAAGTCAGGCTTGGTTGAAGCTGAGCTGATGTTATTATACTCCAATATTCTTGTGTATAAACCCATGCATGCATGCATTGTGAAAAGAATATATATGGATACTTTTCTATCCTCCCAACATACACAAAAAGAACTCGACTATAAAATAGCCTCGAAACAAATCAAGTTAAGATAAACTGCATAAAAAATTAGTCACCAAGTCTTCCGTACTTCAATAAAGAAGCCGAAAAAACTTGGAGGTCGGCTTCACACTACAGTTAAAGGGAAAAGCTAAATGTTGCTCTCTTACATAAACTGACATTTACTAAAAAAAACAATGCAAATGAAAGGTCAAATATACTGAAATACTTATAACTGTCAGGTCATCCCTTGAACTAAAGGAAATTAAATCATGAACCCGGAAACTTCAGATATTATCTGGGCCCTGAAGGATCTAAAATCTAAACGAAACATATATGCAGGAACGGGTGAGATAATGGCATCTGAATTACATTATCAAAGTACAAGAATTTATATACAAAGGTTATCAAGTTCCATGACTAGTGTCCCAACTTCTAATCAAGATTTAGAAAGAAGTACAAATAACACACCTGAATCTGTATTGCCCGTTGCCTTGAAGCCAGTTCTTCCTCGAGCGCCTTTTTGTATTCGTCAGTTTCTTTAAGCCTTTCCTTTTCAGTAATCAACGAAGAACCATTACTCTCAAGAACGGCTTCATCAATTCCTTTGATATGCCCTTTTCCAGTGCCGATTCCTTCACAGCATGATATATTTCTACTAGAGGTTTCACCTGGACTAGGAGTTGATTTGTTGACCAAAAGAATGTGACCATTATTATTATGTTCAAAGCACGACTCATGATTTTCAAATGCAAACCCTCCAGAAAATGGAATCTTCTCCTCAGAGCTACTGCATTCATGAGTTGACTCTTTGGTACACTGAGAGTTGTAATTCGTGGTATAATAGCTGCCACAGTGAGCATCATTACCATCTAAACCACTAGAGGAACATTTATCTTCATCTAAGCAATCTCCTTTACCAACTGAACTGTAATTTATGTGACTGGAGCTTTTGACACCATATGACACAGATTTTGATGCACAAGGATCAGATGATAGGTTATTAACTTTATCTTGAAAATCAATATCCAAATCATCAGCAGAATTATCATGAAATGAGGAAACCCCATAAGGGTTTTGCCTATCTTCATTTCTCAAACTGGAAGAGCTGGAACTGTCATTACAAGCATGCCCTCTCTCACGTTGTAATTCAGCTCTTGATGTACTTTCAATCCCATCAACAACAAACTGAGCATTGTGGTTACGATATTTCCTCCTGGAGGAAGCTTTCTCCCATTCTTCCTGAAGCTTTCCAAAAGAATCCACGATCAACTCACTATCAGAATCAGATAAGCTGGTCTCTGAATCAGAGGTCAAGCCATACCTATTCTGAGGGGAGGCACTTCTCCCAGAGTAAGTTCTTCGGCATTTTGATAGCTTCAATGGAGCTTTGCTTTCTCGAACAAACTCACAATCATCTCTATTTTCATCTCGCATCCTCCTCCTGTTGGAGGGTTGAAAGGACCTTTCTTTACTCCAGTTGAAATCGCTGTCTACATCACTATCATCATCAGTTAAACAAATTACTTTTTTATGCAGGTGCCCTTTGGATTCACTTGGAATGATTGTCTGTTGAATATCTTCTTCAGAGTCCTCAGGGTCTTCGATAATAATGACATTGGTAAGGTCATTGCTTTCAATGTCAATCAGGACAACATCATCAGGATCAGCTCTGGGATGATTGGTACACCTCCTCAGCATACTACTCTGGTTAATTTGGTCCCGGAAACAGTTTACTGCTTTACTTTATATGTAGAAAATCTCAAATTGAAACTCCAAATGATCACAGGTAAAATCATGGACACAAATACAAAGACAACAACATAGCGCAATCAGACCCACTTCTGTACACTAACAACAATTGCATACGTTTACATGCATCTAATTATACTTGCCGTCCGGCACATCATAATCAAAACTATGAGAGAAAAGTCAAGAAATTGACACGCAAAATCAAACCTGTGGAGAAATCGCGTAAGGGCGGCGTATAGGACTCTCCAGTTGCATATGGTTGACCGGATACCAGTTCAAATGCCTCGAACAGGGATGGGATGCTTCTAGATACGAACAGGCTCCGGTGGTGTTATTAAATAAAGGTGGGAGTTTGAAATGCAGTTTTAGCAGCTAGGAAGCGCCGGAGTAACGGCAAACGGGTGGTCGGAATCGGCGGAGGTTAATCCAACGTTAACGATGATTGGGCGGCACTATCTGCAAAAGGAGGGTGGAGAGTAAGCAGGTGAGACGAGGGGGAAGCTCCACGAGGGGGAAGACTCGTGATCGGATTTGTTTGGCAATTCTGTAAAGCAGCGGTTTTCAAATCTTCTACTGTAGGGTTCCTTTGGTTAGTGAACTTTTAGTTGCCACAATCCCAAACACACCTTAATGGCTTAAGCTATGGGAGTTTTTGAATTTTCAAAGATTGTTTCAAAAAAGGTTACACGGGAGGATGTATGTCACGGTGACTCAATCAGCAAAGTGTCAGTAGGCCCATACACCCTGCACACCAGAGGCCCAGCCTTATTTCAAGTTCTGTGATCTCCATCCGGTCGTTACGGGGATTCGAACCTTGATCATTGTTCCAAATCTCCCACCACTCGAGCAATTGAGCTACCCATGCGGGTTTGAATTTTCAAAGATATTTTGGTCATATCATTATCTATTAAGGAGTTGTTTGGATCTACTTTTTAAACCGCTTCTACTCTTTCATAGAGCAAAAGCAGATATTGGAATGTTGGGATGAAAGTGTAGAATTATTTTTAGTAATACTTTAAATTGCTCCTTAAAATAGTTTTTTAGAAGCTAGAGAACACCAAGGATGTTTTTACTTGGACTGTAATTTGCCCCAGACCAGACCAGACCGACCAGACCAGACCAGTCCAGACCAGACTTGGGTAGTTATAAAAATACAAAGAAACCAGACCAAACCATTTCAAACTAGACCAGACAAGATCAGACCAGACCAGTAAATTACAGTCCAAGTAAAAACATCCTAACTTCTGAAAAACTGATTTCAATTCTAGTTATGCTTTTAGAAAAGAAGAAGCAAAATCAATTCCAAACTGCCGCTAAGTTTCACTCTTGATCCTCTTCTTTTAAAAGTCTCACTTTTGGGTATTGCTATTATATATTTGGGAGACTCATTCCTCCAGTAATTTAGCCGGCCAAAATCTGTTGGCAAAGTTATTTATTTTCTCCATGTCACATCATAGGTAATTATTTTAAGGGGCACTTTTGTCTTTATACAAATCCTAAGTCTGAGGTATAACCCCCGCGCTCCTGAAAATTGAAACCAACCATTCTTAGAGCATCTCCAGCGGTTAGCTAATTGCCTAAGACTATTTGTAGTGGTCAAGAGTCCAAATTGTTAAATTTTGACTCCGTCCATATGAAAACAATGTTTAGACTCCCTCAATAATGTTTCATTGCATTCGTGCACCGTTAATAAAATACACTCCCGCTGAGTTTCACTCTTGGTCCTCTTCTTTTAAAAGTCTCACTTTTGGGTATTGCTATTATATACGAAGTATTTCGGAGACTTATTCCTCCAGTAATTTAGCTGGCCAAAATTTGTCGACAAAGTTATTCATTTTTTCCATGTCACATCATAGGTAATTATTTTAAGGGGCACTTTTATCTTTATACAAATCCTAAGTGTGAGGTATAAACCCCGCACTCATGAAAATTGAAACCAACCATTCTTAGAGCATCTCCAGCGGTTAGCTAATTGTCCTAAGACTATTTGTAGTGGTCAAGAGTCCAAATTGTTAAATTTGGACTCCGTCCATATGAAACAATGTTTAGACTCCGTCAATACTGTTTTTCCTTGCATTCGTGCACCGTTAATAAAATACACTCTGCATTTATTTTACATATCAATTTAGTAAAAAATTAATTAAATTATTATAAGTAATGTTTTACTTTTAATTTTTACCCTAAATAATTATGAAATAAAAATACACATTTCGATGTAAAAATAAAGAATTGTTGAGGTTTATTCCTTCAACCCGTGGACCCAACACGTAAGCCCAAAGGTTTCGAGTGGAGTGAGTGTATGAATATCTAACCCAACAACTATCAGAGGGATCAGGAAACAAGAGTAATAGCAGGCAATGTAAATAGGTATTATTAACTTCGTAATAACTCCCCTAAATACAACCTACTTGCTAAAAGGGCACGTCGGCCGTTCGTCTTACAAGGCAGTTAGAAATGCTGCGAGTAAGAATGCTGAAGCTAGTATGCTAAGAATAGTAAGTTGCCAACCCTTTACAATGAAATAAATGCTTCTATTTATACCCGCCAATGGGCAGGTGGCTGTAGTGACGTGGCAGCCTGTGGACCGCTGGTGTCCCAACTACCAAATCTTTAGCATTAAATGCACTTCCCGCCAGAATCTAGGTTTCCCGCCGGATCAGTGGGGACGTTCGTCCACCCGAGAAGTGAGTTGGATTGCTCCAAGTGACCCTCAGGTGATACCGGCTGTTCGTCTCCTGGCCTTGATAGATACTCACCATGTGGACTGGGTTTCCTCCGATGACTACAGGCTTTGCTCTGGGGACGTTCGTCGCCATCCCTGGTGGCCCGTGGTTCTGCTCCTTGTCCCTGCATAGACGTTCGTCGGGATGAGCTGCTGGGCCTGAGCCCCCCAACACCAGACGTTCGTCCATCCTCAAGGAATATGGGCCTGTGGGCTGGCCTAGTGTTCTAACTGGACGTTCGTCTGGCAAAATGGGTTAGTGGGCCGGACCTCGGCTTGGGCCCTTAACCCAACACAAGTCCCCCACTTCTGATGTTCTGAGCATGCGCAGGACATAAGGAAGTATGAACCTCCCCGAGCAGACGTCCGTATCTTGGTACTTGTGTTTATGGCACCTGGTGGAAGCGTACGTTCGTGGTCCTGGTGCTTGACAGCTGTTGACGGTTCAGGAAACGAGGTGACGGCTGATGCTGCGGCGGCGCATTTTCCCGAGGAAGTGTCATCATTACGTTCCCACCCCACGCACAGCGCGTGGGCCGGAATACGCTCCTTGCCACGTGTCAGTCCCTCGTTGGCTTTTCCATCGGTGTTTCTCCTATAAATGCTGGGTTTTCCCTCTGAATTAGGGTTCCCAATTTCTGCTCTTTTGCTCTCGATCTTCCGCAGCTCTTCAAGTCTCCTGAATTCGGCTAACCCCTTTGTAAGGTAATTTCCCCCCTCTGCTTCTCTTCTTTACTCTGATTTCTAGACGGAATGACTTCGATGGAGATTTCCTCAAGTTCTGATTCCAGTTCGTCGGGTTCCTCCTCGGGCTCCTCTTCTGAAAATGCAAATGCACGCTCCCTGGGAAAAACTAGTGTTTCCGGAACCTCGGGTTCGGCCACGACGGTGGGAACCATCCGGGCTGATGGCGAGCCGGGTGGTGCTTCCCAAGATAGTGGGAGCAGCGCCGGGGACGGTGGTGCTGACGGGGCAGTAGATGTTATTGACGCAGTCCCCCTGAATGAGCGTCCTGCCGATTATGATTCTGGAGAGGAAGCCGAATCCGGTTCCGATATGGAGGTGTATGATCTGGGCATCCCCACGGATATGGAGCGCCACATCTGCCCGATCAGGAGCGCCCTTGACCACGACCAAGTCCTCTCCCGCGTCGCCCTTAATAAAATCCGTACCTTCCTTCCTCCGCCGTTCGTCTGGAGTGTGAGAGGCGCCGAGCATGTGATGAGGAGACGTCCGGGGATGATCATGCTTCACCTGGATTCCGTGGAAGCCGGGCTGCGGTTCCCACTTCATGCGTTCTATGTGGAGTTCTTCCAATGTTTCCAGGTGGCCCCGGCGCAATTCATGCCAAATTCTTATAGATTCATATCGGCCTTCTTGGTGCGCTGCAAACTTGCGGGGGTCGATGCCACTCTGGAGCTCTTCCACTATTTCTACCGCGTCACTCCCCAGAATGCCGACGGGTATCTGAGCGTGGCCGCACGTCCTGGGAGACGGCTGTTCAAGAGCTACCCCTCGTCCATCCACGACTGGAAGAACCGCTTCTTCTTCCTTCGATACGACGGGCCTCCTCTCCCTCTCCGGTGGAACGGGTATCCCCCAAAGATTGAGTCACCGGAGCCGAACGACGATCTGCTTTTGGATGCGGAGAAGGTGTTGGAGGGTGGCGTCCGTCCGATAGCCGGGTTTCTGACCTTCGAGGCACTCTCTGGGGCAGGCATAGGTACCGCCCGTGTCCCTGGATCTTTTCTACCCTTCGACGCTCGTCTCGGGGCACCGGGCGGTCCTGTCCTTCGAGGTGAGTGTCTTATTCTACCTCCCGCTCGTCTTCTAATCCTTGTTGTTTCTTGCAGGTTCTCCGCCAGACCGAGATCAGATGAATCACGCCGAGTGCTTGAAGACAAGGAAGGCCAAGGCGGCCGCTGCTAAAGCCGCACTGGCAAAAGCCAAGAATGCCCCCGCCTCGGAGTCCAACTCCTCGGCTTCTGATGCTGCCCGGCGAACTGCCGAGGGTGAGCAACACCTGATCGCCACTATGCTGGCTCAGGGTTCTGGGGCCCCTGCTCTTGAAGCCGCCCTTCCACCGCCGGTCGTCCCGTCGAAGGCGGCTCCTCAAAAGGGGACAGAGAAGGTCCCCGAGAAGAAACAAAAGAGGGGCCGCGAGGCAGTCTCCACCGGGCCCCTGCTTGAAGACGTCGGCTCCTTGCCATTGAGCCGCCCGGCGGAAGAGCTTTGGAGGGAGATGGCCCTCAAGGCCGGTCTAGAGCTGCCCAGCCGCTCGTCTTCTGAGGCGACAAGCGCTGCCCTGGCAGCCGCTCTTCAGGTAATTCCTTCTCGCTAGATCTGAGTATATATATTTTTTCCCTGACGTTCACTATCTGATCCTTACTTTTTCTTCTGTCATCCAGTCTGGGCTTCTAGTCCTTCAGGCTGAAGCTGCCAGGGAGGCTGATCTCAAGGAGGCCAAGGCTAAAGCCGATGCGGCCATTGCTACGGCTCGGGAGGCCGCTCGTCGAGCGGAGGCGGAGGCAGCTGCCAAGGAGAAAGAGATCGCCGCCCTGCGGGCAGAATCCCGCCAGCAGCTGGTCAGCCTTGAGAAAGCTGGCTTCAAGCTTGTCCCGGTGCACCCTGCTGCAAGGGACGCCAGTCCGGAGTGACTGGTCGACACCTCCGGCTATCGGAACACTGGGGAGTTTATGGACTCCGCCAGGGACTACTGTGCCGGGGCCTTCAGTGATGTGTTTTCTGCGGCGCTGGCGAAGATCCCACCCCGGCAGCGTCTGGCGAGCGGGGTCCGGATTCTGGAGAGCTCCCCTTTGTCCCACAAGTTCCTCTATGAGGTCGGCGATAGCACCTTCGCTGCTGGCTACAACGAGGGGGTTAAGGCCACTCTCCCCATCTTCTCGAGGTTGCAAGGGGCTGATTTCGAGCTGGCTGCAAACACAGACGATGATCTGTTGCTTCAAGCCCTGGGGAAGCTGGGGAGGGACCAACGGCGAGCAGAGGCAAAGGCCAGAGGGGAGATTCCGGAGCCCCCGACCCCCGAGCCCGAGGCCGAGGAGGAAGAGCAGACTCCGGGAGGCAGCCGGCCTGAATCCCCTTTCTTTGTGTAATGTAAACTGTATTTTTCCATTCTAACTTCTGTAATATCCGGCCGTTAGAGCCGAGGAATATACATCCTTTTGCCCATAATTGTTCCATGTTCATGATCTCTGCTTGTTACCTTTCTTCCTTTTGTCCTTTGTTGTATGGAAACTCCCTCTTTGCTTCGACATTCTCTGTCGCCTAGTCTGCGTGGACGTTCATCTCTGTTCCCCACTTGGTTTGGGGGCAGGGGCGTCCCTCTGCCAAAACCCTGTACACATTTAGTGCGTGGCGCCAGTGTTAAGGTCCGTCTCCGGACGGCGACACCCGGCGCCGATACTGGCTGCCCCTCCTGCAACCTCATTCCGATGGCAAGACGACGCTCGTCGGGGGTTGACCGTTAGTGGTCATACGCACATCGGAGATTGCCTCAATGCTTGCTAACGACGTTCTTCTATCGTCGCGCGGCATGAACGCTAAAGCCCCGCGCAAGGGTGTCCGCCTGTCCTGCGTTTTCATCTGGCATGAAGTGTGGAAAGGCGACGTTCGTCCTCCGTGCACCCTTAATGGACGTGATTTTCACTTCACCCTTTTTGTGCCCATCGTCTGTAGTATAAGGAATCCTTCCGGCGTCTCGACGCATCTTTACCGCCCACGCGGTATCTTGACAGTGGGAAGACGTTCGTCGGTAGTTGCCTTGTCAGTACGCGTTTGAGTATGGACATATGGGCGTATTTCCCTGGAACAGCGCTTGGTGACGACGTTCGTCCACATTTGCGTGACATGAAAAACTGGTGTACTGCAAGAGGGACGTCGCCAGTTGGTGCGTGTGCCCTCATCAGCCGCCGACGCTAGGGTCAGCCGGGGAGTTAAGGAAGCAAGGGAAGGCGAATGTCTTCAAATTCCTCCGAGCCGGTGAGCCCTCCTCAAGGGACGTTCGTGGTACGGACCCGGATGTCCTTGTGTTGGTTATGCGGCGACAAAATCGAGACGCCTTAAATACCGTGGTAGGTACCGGTACCCAGGCGCCACGTGTCCTGCTTCGGTTGGGGCAATTCCGCGGTGTTGCCTATAAATACTCAGGATCCAGGTGATCCACTCACATTTCTCCTTACGCTGCACAATTGCCTTCTCTCTCTAGACTTCTCTTTGATCGTATCGGAAATCTCGAACCCCAAGGTACCGTTCGTTGTCATGTCTTCCGAAAGTCGCTTTGATGATGGGTGTTCTTCCGGTGATGACCTGGAGTATTATGAGTGGGGAATGCCACCCCGGCCTCCCCGTTATAGCCTTAACTTCTCATGCGTCCGGCGTCAAGTTCAACGCCTGACGAACGCTGACAAGCGACTGATCAGCCAATGGTTTTATCCCCCAAGGACCTACGACGATCGGCGTCTACGAAACCCCATGCGCCACCTGCCCGGCTATGTGGTGGTCCACCTAGATTCGGTGATAGCCGGGCTGAACTTCCCCCTGCACAGCTTCCACTTGGAACTTTTCAGGGCCCTTGAGATTGTTCCTGCGCAGCTCGTCCCCGCCGCTTATCGGATAATCGCTGGCTTCATCATTAGATGCCACAGCGTCGGTGTGACCCCCACCGTGGACCTGCTGCACCACTTCTTCCGTCTGTCCACCTTCGGACGTATAGGGTATTTGACCCTGACTGCCCGTCCGTCCATGGTTCTGTTCTCGAACAACGCTGGGAACCCAGACGGTTGGGAAGAGCGCTTCTTCCTGGCCGGAGTAGGCTCACCGATGCCATTCTCTGATCGGTGGAATGCCTACCCTATGAAGACGATCCCGCCGCCCATGACGGACGAGGAGCTTGGGTATGCCAAGCGCATAGCCGGACTTGGCATCCAGAACCTCCGGTTGCTGGTGGCCGATCCCTTCAAAGCTCAGGCTGGATTAGGTGCGTCCGTTTGTACTTGTATTGTTTTAACCTCTCTTCGCTGTTATGGTTCTGAACGTCTTGATTCCCTCTATGCAGGAGTTTTTCCACCCACGTCCATCATGCGCCGAGATAATACCGCTCCGTCTGCCGCCGGTCGTGGGCACAAGGGGCATGACAAGCCCGGGAAGCCGCTCGTCCCCAAGGTTGAAACTCGGGTGACCAGGGCCCGGACTGAGGATGATTTGGGAGCCGGCGTCTCCAAGAGGCCGCGCGTCGAGGGTACAGCCTCCAAGGTCATCATAGTAGCCGACGACTCTGATGGTGAGCCCGGGAGCCCCCTTAAGCGGAAGCCTGCCTCTCGGGGCAAGTCCCGTCCTTCTCCCCCACGAACTTCTGATGTTCGTCGTCTCCGGGATGATGATGCCCAGGTCGCTAAGGGTTCTGACGATGCTCGTCCTCCTTCGCCCCCAAAAGCCAATGGGTCCTCCCTTGGTTTGATTGAGTTCTCCGGGGTTGGTCCACGCAAGGAGTCAATGATGCTCTTTGGTCAAACAGCATCCTCTATATGGTGCGGCCTGAATCTCAAGGTCCCCCAGGACTTCGCTGCTCAGGAGGCACCCGAAGACCTTCTGGAGTGTGGTCAGAGCACTTTGGACAAAGCCGGGCTCTACTTCCACAGGGCCCGGATGGCCTTCGAGCACCAAGGCAGGGAAATGGCCAGGGTCCGGGCCGAAAGCGACGCCCTTCTGAGGAATGCAAAAGGCAGGGCCGGCACTCTTCAAGAGAAAGCCGATGCCTACGATAAGCTCGTCCAGGAGAATGCCTCTCAGAAGGAGCTCCTCAAGAAGCAAGAGGCCGAGCTCGTGGATCTTCGCAGCCGGATGTGGGCCGTGGAGCAGGCCAAGGTGGAACTCCGCCAGACGGGTGTGGACAATCACGTCCCTATTTATGAGGCCGATGTTGCCAAGATCAAGGAGTCTGGTTCCATTGCCTTTCAGAAATCCAAGGCTTATACTGGCGCCATCCACACCATGGCTATGAAGTTCCTCCCGCGGCTCGTTGGCGAGTTCCTGGCCACCTGCCCGGATGCCTACCAGGATGGGGTTAAATTGCTCCAGGCCACCCCCACCGGACGTCGTTTCCTTGACGATCTCGCCGATGACACCTACCGCAAAGGTATGGTTGGGCTAGTAGCGGAGAATCTCCCGACGTTCGAGCGTCACTTTGGGGCTCCCTTCGATCCGGAGGCGGCTGGTTTCGACGTCTTGATGGCAGACGCTCATGCAGGGGCCCTTGAGCTGCTGAAGGAGCAAGAGGAAGCCGCTAAACGTGACAAGTCCAAGCAGGCCCCTTCCCAAGTTCCAGCTCCGGACGCCGATCGGCTGTGATTCTCCGTTCATTATCTTGTACTTGTACAATTTTTCATTTTTTGTATTGTACCCTCATACATTGTAATTTTCCGGCCAATAGTGCCGAGGAATAAAAATCATTCTTTGCTCCATGCTCGTCTGGCATTTTTTTTTTTTTCTTTTTTTTTTTGGAGTCTTTTAGTCTTCGTTCGTCCTTGGTCCTTGGTCCTACCGGCGTCCCTGCCTCGAGGAGACGTTCGGTATCCGCAGACATCGCAAGGAAGAACAGGTTTATCTACATCGAGATTCCCCCCTTTTTTCGTTAGTCCGTGGTCCTTTTAGCCTTACCGGCGTCTCTTGCTTCGAAGAGGACGTTCGGTACCTAAGGAACTCGCAGGGACGAACAGGTTTACCCTCACGGGTTCCCTTCTTCGTTATCCCACGTCCATCGATCCATGGTCATTTGTGGGATAAGCAGGTTTATCTTGGCAGGCTCCCTTGGTTCGTCTAGCCCCCTCCACGTCTCTACTAATCTCTACATCGAGAGGTGTTCGCCTTCGGCGGTGGGGGAAGATCTGGCACACCCGGGCAAGATTCCCTTCCGTGTAGGAGCTTCTCTCCTCTTCTCCCCATCTCTTTTCTTTTTTTTTTTTTTTTTTCTTTTTTTTTTTTTTTAAGGGAGGTAATCTTCGTTCGTCCTTGGTCCTTGGTCCTACCGGCGTCCCTACTTCGAGGAGACGTTCGGTATCCGCAGACATCACAAGGAGGAACAGGTGTATCTGCATCGAGATTCCCTAGTGCTTCGTTCGTCCTTGGTCCTTGGTCCTACCGGCGTCCCTACTTCGAGGAGGCGTTCGGTATCCGCAGACATCACAAGGAGGAACAGGTGTATCTGCATCGAGATTCCCTAGTGCTTCGTTCGTCCTTGGTCCTTGGTCCTACCGGCGCCCCTACTTTGAGGGGACGTCCGGTATCCGCAGACATCACAAGGAGGAACAGGTGTATCTGCATCGAGATTCCCTTCTTTAGCCGTCGTTGGCAAGAACAGAAGTGATGTAAAAAACAGGGGGCCTTTATCATTGACGACGTCCGGTCATTTTACATGGGAGTGGAAATACAACAAGGACATCAGCCTCTAACTATTGATAGAACTTCTTCAGGTGTTCTACGTTCCACATCCCGGCATGGTCCCCCTCCAGGGTGTGGAGGAGGAACGTCCCCTGGTTATATCTTCTGATGACCCGGTAAGGCCCTTCCCAGTTCCTCGCCATCTTGGCGCCCTCGAGCGGCTTGCTCTTCTCTCTTTTCCTGAGTACGAGGTCCCCGGCCTCTATTTCGCGGAATTTCACGGCTTTGTTGAAGTATCTCTGGGTGGCCCGGTGATATTCTTCCATGCGACGAGCCGCTAGGTCCCTCCGTTCCTCAATGAAATGGAGCTCCGCTCGTAGGTTGGTCTCGTTGTCCTCCGGCTGGAAGTGCTTGGTGCGGTGTGTAGGTACCAATACTTCCGTCGGTACCTTAGCTTGGAACCCGTAAGCTAAGGCGAAAGGGGTCTCCCCAGTCGCCGTTCTGGGCGTTGTCCTATATGTCCACAAGACATAATTCAGCTGTTCCGGCCAGGTGGAGGCGTAGTCTTCTAACTTCTTCTTGATTCCGTCCATGATGGTCCGGTTCATGTTCTCCACTTGGCCGTTGGCTTGCGGGTACGCCACCGAGGCCTTAGAGTGCCTGATGCCCCACTTTGCCAAATATGCCTCGAAGCCTCTGCCGACGAACTGCCGGCCGTTGTCAGTGATGATCTGCTCTGGGATCCCGAAACGGCAGATGATGCTCTGCCAGACGAACTTCTGGCATTGGAACTCAGTAATGGAGGCCAATGGTTCGGCCTCGACCCACTTCGTGAAATAATCAACTGCCACGATGACGAACTTCCTTCCTCCAGCAGCCGTGGGCAGAGGACCCAGCAGGTCTATGCCCCACCTAGCAAAAGGTAGTGCGATGGTCATCGGGGTATAGAAACTCGCTGGGCGGCCAGGGACAGGTGCATACTGCTGGCATACTGCACACTTTCGGGTGTGATTGAAGCAATCTTGCTGTATGGTCGGCCAGTAATAACCTTGCAGGATGATTTTCCTGGCCAAGGTCCGGGGGCCCTGGTGGCTGGAGCAGATCCCTTCATGTATTTCCTCGATTACCGCCGCTGCCAGGCTCGGCGGGAGGCATCTGAGGTAGGGTCCGCCGAACGTCTTCTTGTAGAGCTGTCCGTCTATAAGTTCAAAGTTAGGGGCACGCCTCTTTATCCATGCGGCTCTTCCTGTACTACCATCACCTTCGGGCTCAGGGAGTGTTCCATCTCTGAGATAATCTGCTATCTCCTTTGCCCAGTTAGGTTCGGCAACGGAGATAACCTCCACCTGGATGACGTCCGTCGCCGGTGTTAGGAACACCTCCTGCCTAACGAAGCCTCTGATGTGCCGGGGGATGCTTGATGCCGGATCATCGGTTGGGGGGTTGCTCAGTTTCGACAGTATGTCCGCCTCTGCATTCTCCACCCGCGATACCTGCTCAAGCACCACCTGCTCAAATTGTGCGGTCTGTTCCTCCGCCAGCTCTTTGTAGACTTTCATTCTCTCTTCCCTGGTTTCTGCCGTGCCGTTCATCTGGGTTACCACCAGCTGGCTGTCCATTCTCACCTTCAGACGAGCTGCTCCGAGGGCTTTCGCGCATTTCAGTCCTGCGATAAGCGCCTCGTATTCAGCCTCGTTGTTGGTGACCTTGAACTCGAATTTCATAGAGTAGTAGGCCTTGAAACCTTCGGGGGAAGTGATCACCGCTCCCCCGCCACAGCCCCGCGCACTCGAGGCCCCATCGGTGTACATCTCCCACCAATTATCGAAGTTGTTGCTGTCATGGGTTTCGTCCTCGGTGCGCGCGGTGCATTCTGCAATGAAGTCCGCCAGTGCCTGTCCCTTGATCGTCGGCCTTGGTTTGAAGTCTACGTCATACTGGCCGATCATCAGGGACCACTTAGTTATCCTCCCGCTCGCCATTGGATTCCTGAGGATGGTGGCGAGGGGTTGCGTTGTGTAGACGGTCACCGGGTGTGCTTGGAAATACGGCGCCAGGCGCTTGATAGATGCAATCAAGGCAAGGATCGTCTTTTCCATCAGTGTGTATCTCGTTTCGGGGCCGTTCAGCGCCTTACTCACAAAGTATATCGGCCGCTGAACGCCTTCAGATTCCTTCAACAGCACGGCACTTACAGCCAGGTCGGCCACTGCCAGATACATGTACAATCTCTCCCCGGGATCCGCTTTGGTGAGGATGAGCGGGGAGGAGAGATACACCTTGAAATCTTCGAAGGCAGCCTGACACTCCGGGGTCCATTCAAAGGGATTGGCCTTCTTCATGATCTGGAAAAAGGGAATCGCCTTATCGGCCAGTTTGGACAAGAACCTGCTCAGGGCCGCCAGACGCCCGGTGAGTCGCTGCACATCCTTTAGGCTCTTCGGGGCCTCCATGTCCATAATTGCCTTCACTTTCTCCGGGTTAGGCTCGATCCCCCGCTCGCTCATCATGTAGCCGAGGAACTTGCCACCCTGGACGGCGAAGGCACATTTCTTCGGATTGAGCCTCATGCTGGCCCTCTCCATGATGCCGAAGACCCTCTCCATGTCCTGGACATGGTCCTCCTTTCTCTTGCTCTTGATCAGGATGTCATCCACGTAAGCTTCCATTGTCTTCCCAAGTACGTCTTTGAACAACATCCCAATCATCCTTTGAAAAGTAGCCATGGCGTTCCTCAGGCCGAACGGCATGACGATGTAGCAATACACGCCGTATGCCGTGACGAACGCCGTTTTCTCGGCATCATCGGGGTGCATGAACACCTGATGGTAGCCCCTGAATGCGTCCATGAAACTGAGCAGCTCACATCCTGCCGTTTCATCTACCAGCAAGTCGATCCTCGGAACGGGGTAAGGATCCATCGGACAAGCTTTGTTTAGGTCCGAATAATCGACGCACATCCGCCAAGTGTCGCCCTTCGGGGCTAGTACCACGTTGGCCAGCCACTCCACGTGGATGACCGGCCGGATGTGTTTAATGCTGAGGAGAGTTGCCGTCTCCTTCCTGATGAAATCGCGTCGGTCGGCCGCCATGTATCTTTTCTTTTGCTGTACAGGCTTGGCGTCCGGCCGCACGGCGAGCCTGTGGCATATGAGGTTGGGGTCGATGCCCGGCATGTCCTCCGGTCCTCTGGCGAACAAGACTCGGAACCTCCGCAGGACAGCTATGACCCCCGCCCTGATCTCCGGCTCTAGATCTGCACCGATGGACACCTTCCTGTCCGTCGGGTCGTCGAGCTCGATTTCCTCCAGCAGAGTTGCTGGTTCCAGATGAGCATCCAAGTCGGCCTGTTTGGCCCTCTCGGAGATGCTGTTGACCCGAGCCTCCCGCTCGTTGAGCTTCTCCATCGCCTTCGTGTAGCAGGCCCTGGCCATATGCGGGTCCGTACGTGCCACTCCCACTCCAGTGTCGGTGGGGAATTTGATGCATGAGTGCCGTACGGAGCATATGGCCTCCAAGTCTTCCAAGCCGGGTCGGCCCAAAATGGCGTTGTGGGCGCATTTTAGGCGGACCACGACGAACGTCATGCTGATTCGGGCCGTATGAGGACCGTCGCCGATTTCTACTGGCAAGGCGATGGTGCCCTCGGCGTCGATGCAATCCCCGGTGAAGCCGGACAGCGGGGTGCGTAGGGGATGCAGCATGTCCTTCCTGAGCTTCATCCCTTCGAAAGCCTCCCAGTAGAGGACGTTCACACTGCTCCCGGTGTCAATAAGGACGCGGCGGACGATGGCATCGTTCACGTCCATGCTGATCACCAGCTCGTCCCTGTGCGGTGCTGGTGACATTGGCAGATCAGCGGGGCCGAAGGTAATTGCCTCGATTTTATTGCGCTTGGTGGGGGGTGCTGATACGGAACCCACATACAGTGATCTCTCAAATTTTTTCCGTTCGGCGGGTGTATCTCCTGTCTCAGCGCCCCCGAAGATCACCTTGATCTCCAACTTCTTCTTCTTGCCCTTTGGGCCGAGGGATCCCTCCGGACGTTTATCTGCACTCCGATAATCCACGTCCTGAGGTTCTGCCTCGCGCCGGTCGTCGCGGCGCCATGTCTTGTGCCTTGGGGTCGGCTTCTGCTGACTGTTTTTGTTCAGCAGCTGGGTGAATTCGCCCAAGTACCCCTGACGGATCAGCTCGTCGATCGCTTTCTTTAACTGGCTGCAGTTGTCCGTCAGGTGGCCGATCCTCTGATGGTACTCACAGTAGGCCGATTGGTCAAGCCCCATATACTTCTTCATATCTTGAGGTTCCGTCAGGAGGCCCTTGTCCTTGATGGCCTCGAAGATCTGGCTCACTGGATATGCCAATGGTATATAGCGGTCGTCCGGCCGCGTCTGGTTGTCTCCGGGGGGAGCCTTCCATGGGATCATCGCCCCGTCCAACCTCTTCTTTTTGTTTGGGGGTGAGGGCCCGGGTCCCGGTTTGGGTCCGAGCCTGTCCGCCATCTTCCAAGGCTGGGCTGCGGGAACTCCGTCCCGCTGCCTGATCTCCTCCTCAATGGAGGCATATTTTTGTGCCCGAGCCAAAACCTCGGTGTAGCTGGTGCCGGGATTCCTCCTCAGGTCCCGGTACAGATCCCCTGTGGCCAGCGCACTGGTGAACATGTTGGTGGCCAGACGTTCGTCCAGATCGTCGACCTGCAGTACCTCGTCCCTCCACCTCACCAGGAACCTAGCCAGCGGTTCGTCCCGCCCTTGCTTGATGTGGGCGAGTGCCGTGACATCCTTCCTGGGGGTGGTGCTGGCAGCAAACTGTGCCATGAACTGCCGGGAAAGCTGTTCGTATGAATCAATGGTGCCTGGCCTCAACTGGCCGAACCATTCCTGAGCTTGCCCCCTGAGGGTGCCGAAGAACAACCTGCAGATGGCCTCGTCCGATGCTCCCAGCATGGACAGGTTCCCTTGGTAGCTTATCAGATGGGCCTTAGGATCACCAGCCCCATTATACACCAAGTTCCCCGGGGGCCTGCAATCCCGGGGAATCTCGACGCTCATCACCCGTGGAGTAAAAGGTGATGTGAGAGAGAAGGAGGGTGTGGCCGAGCCGGCGTCCGCCCGCCTGTTCATCTCGGCTATCTGCCTCTCCATGGCTTCCAGCCGTGCGTCCTGTGCGGCCCTTCCGGGGGACATAGGGGGCGCGGCTTCGGGGGTGGCGTTCTGCTGAGCGGCCACAACATCGTGCGGCCGCCTGAAGATCTGCGCACCTCGCCGTTGGAAACGTCGTCCAACGGTGTTGACCCTTGGGGTCTCGTCTCCCCGCGGAATCAGGCGAGGAACTGATGGTGTGAGAGCCCTGGATGCAGCGATGCTAACCCTGGTCCGCCCTCCCGTTTCACGGGAGCCTGAACCCCCACCTAGCCGCTCGTGGACGGAGGGCCGGTGGTCGCTGGAGCCTGTCGTATCATCGTACGACTGCATGCGGCGTATGGGAGAGAGGGGCGTTCGCTGGGTGCTTGCAGAGTACACCCGATCTCGGGCCTCCCGTTCATCTGCCAAGCGACGCATGGTATCTGCGAGTTCCCGCATGAGGTGGGGATCCGGCCTGGCCTCCAGGGGAATGAGGTCAGTGATGCCCCCGTTTCCTCCGGAGGTCCATATAGTAGCGGATAGTTCCGAGTTCTGGCCGCGGTTCCGGCGGCTCGACTCCAGACGCTCGGAGAGATCACGCTGGTTGTTGCTTCCTGACATCGTATTTGCTGTAGGTAGACTTAGCAGCTGCTTGGAAGAGTTTCTGGAAACCTTTTGCTCAGTTTCCCACAGACGGCGCCAGTGTTGAGGTTTATTCCTTCAACCCGTGGACCCAACACGTAAGCCCAAAGGTTTCGAGTGGAGTGAGTGTATGAATATCTAACCCAACAACTATCAGAGGGATCAGGAAACAAGAGTAATAGCAGGCAATGTAAATAGGTATTATTAACTTCGTAATAACTCCCCTAAATACAACCTACTTGCTAAAAGGGCACGTCGGTCGTTCGTCTTACAAGGCAGTTAGAAATGCTGCGAGTAAGAATGCTGAAGCTAGTATGCTAAGAATAGTAAGTTGCCAACCCTTTACAATGAAATAAATGCTTCTATTTATACCCGCCAATGGGCAGGTAGCTGTAGTGACGTGGCAGCCTGTGGACCGCTGGTGTCCCAACTACCAAATCTTTAGCATTAAATGCACTTCCCGCCAGAATCTAGGTTTCCCGCCGGATCAGTGGGGACGTTCGTCCACCCGAGAAGTGAGTTGGATTGCTCCAAGTGACCCTCAGGTGATACCGGCTGTTCGTCTCCTGGCCTTGATAGATACTCACCATGTGGACTGGGTTTCCTCCGATGACTACAGGCTTTGCTCTGGGGACGTTCGTCGCCATCCCTGGTGGCCCGTGGTTCTGCTCCTTGTCCCTGCATAGACGTTCGTCGGGATGAGCTGCTGGGCCTGAGCCCCCCAACACCAGACGTTCGTCCATCCTCAAGGAATATGGGCCTGTGGGCTGGCCTAGTGTTCTAACTGGACGTTCGTCTGGCAAAATGGGTTAGTGGGCCGGACCTCGGCTTGGGCCCTTAACCCAACAAGAATTTTCATTAACTTTTTTAACATTTTTTTGTTAACAAAAATGAACTAAGTTTAAGTAAAGTTCGATTATGGAATATTCAGTAATTTGTGACGGTTCCATGAATTAAAAATTTGTGTTTCATTTTCTTTTTTGCTCAAGAAAACTGCAATAGATAAAACTTCAATTTTGTTTTCGTTTTTTATATCGCATATTGATGTCATATGAAATATCTTCAAAATTCAAGAATTTTGATATATTTTTTGAAAAATTTGGAGAACAAATAAAAAAGTTATAAGAGTTTTAAAGTTATATTTGGGGTTATGATGACATCTGTGTGAGGTCATCATGACGTCAGTGAACCATATACATTGCCCTGGAGCGGGCGCCACCACTTTCTTTTCTTTTTCATTTACTTTTTAGCTGTCCAAATTCCTCCAAATTTGACCTCATCTCTTCCCAAACTCATTTTTAATACCCTCTTCAATCAACCAATGCATGAAATTAGGAGTCCAAAAATGCCATTTTAACATTTTGGACTCCTAATACCTCACCACTCCAAATGGTCTAATAGCTTAACTAGCCAAAAAGGCATTTGTACTAAAATTGAAATGTACTTCAATGCTTAGCTATAACTTTTTCATCTTCGTTTATTACGGAGTATTAATAATGTCATATTTAATAATTCTTCTTGCTCAAGCTAGTAGCTTATTTAGGCTAATTAGTTTTGTCAAGCAAAAGAAAAAGCAATGTTCCAATGGTAAGCTATTACCTTTAAAATTGCAAGCGAGTCCTCAAACCAAACCATTGGAGATGCTCTTACACATCTTTTGCTCAAGAAGAATTTAAGAGCATATGAAGCTAAGCTTTGAAACACAACTCCAATAATAAAAATAGAAATTACTTCAAATAGGACTAAAACTATGACAAAAACTCAAAATAGGACTTGCTATGTTTTTTATTCCAAAATAGGACCATAGTGGTCCTATTGGAAACATACCCATTTCTTCCTTCCATTCTTACTCCTCCTTTAAATATTAGTAAGAGATAGCTAAAAGTCATAATTAAATGTTTAATTCATAATAAATAAATTCGAAAAACTTTCAATAATTCATAGAAAAATAATAAAAAAATTAATAAAAATTTTATAAAATAAAAAATAAGAATTTTTTTTTTAAAATTAATAAAAAATAGTAAAACTCCATAAAAAAATTAAAAAAAATATGGATACCTTTCCCACCGCCTGTACTACCTCCCTGAACCACCACCTCCGATCGGTGTAAAAAATGCCACTTTTTTTTTTTAAAAATTCCACAAAATGGCACATTTCTCTATGAGAATGCCAACATTTTCATTCTGCCAACTTGAATCCTTTTGAATTTTGCCAAAAATATGACATTCATAATTTTTTTGGCATTTTTTTACCCCGGTGACAGGAGGTGGTGGTACCACCTCCCTGCACCACCACCTCCGACCGTTAAAAAAAATGCCATATTTCCTACAAACTTCCATTTTTTTCGGAAAATGCCAAAAATATGGCATATTTCTCTTTGACAATGCCAACATTTTTTCTTCCATCTTAAATCATTCTGAATTATGCCAAAAATATGGAATTCATAATAAATTTGACATTTTTTTCCCCAAATGACTAGAGGTGGTGGTGTTGGGGCGGCAGAGGCGGTGGTGACATTTTTTTTTTTATTTTTTTTTATTTTTTTTTTCAATTTTTTTTTAAATTTATTATTATTCAAAATATTTTTATTAATATTTGGTATATTTTACGAATTTTTATTATTTTTTATTATTTTATTATGAATTAAAACATTCCAATAGGTATAAGAGTATATTTGTCCAAGACACACATAATTAGTCCTATGGAAACATAGTTTATTTTTTGGTCCTATTTGTGCAAAGTGAATGACTTGTAGTCCTATTTTGATAATTAACTCTAATAAAAATGGGGGGAAAGGGGCAACTAAGGCCACATACTAACCAAAAAAGGTCAAATAAGGCCTTATTTATGAGGTTCCGTCCGGCCTTCGCCATTAGAGGTGGTTCTTGGTGGAGTTTACTCATACCAAATTTCAGCTAACAATTCAATCGGGAAGGCATTCAAATGAATTCTTGAAGATAACTGCGCTTTTAACTGTGCAATTATCTTCAAGAATTCATTTGAATGCCTTCCTGATTGAAGTTTTAGCTGAAATTTGGTATGAGTAAACTAGACTTACTGAATAAAATGCTCAAAAAATTTCGTCAAAAAATTCCACCGGGAACCACCCCAAATGGAGACGGCCGGGCAGAACCTCTTAAATAAGGCATTATTTGACAATTTTTGGTTAGTACGTGGCCTTATTTGACCCTTTTCTCTAAAAATGGCTAACTCTTCTTTTAAGAGATGTGGCTATCATTCAAAGAAGCGGAATGTACTTCAAGAAAACATCCCTAATTTTGTTTGTTCGTAATTTGTTTTAAATATACGCGTGCTAGGGCTGCACAAGAATAACCCGAACCCGCATAACCCGCCCGACCCAACCCTACCCGACCCTATTTAATCGGGTATTTGATTTTTAAAAATATTCATGGGTTAAATATGTTTGAACCTGCACCTAATGGGTAGGGTTGCTGAATTAAAATCTCAAACCCGATAGTACCCAACCCGGCCGAAATTCATTTTACTATTATTATGCTACAATGTTTTCTTGGATAATTTCAATTTAAGACCAATGTGCTCTATCTAGGACTTTATGATATTAGAATTATAATTAAACATTTATCATTTTGACTAGGTATTATTATATATTTATGTTTCCTTCTAAATGAACTTCCGTGAAGTATGTTTTAATACTATTACCTAATAATGTTTTTGCTTATAAAACATACGAGTACTTGTATTTGTTTGTGTGTTTTGGAAACAAGTTAATCGAGATTTAAATTGGTTACATTAATTTTGCACATGAAAGATGCAAGCCGAAGTGATTTTTTTCCCATTACCCGACCCTACCCGACTCGTTCATGCATGGTTTACCAACTTATTTTGCGTATCACTTAACCAACCCGAACAAATCCGCTAGGCCCAAAAAATATAAGCAACTCAACTCGCCGTATGTGTAGCCCTAATGCGTGCACTTGTAGAATGAGATTGCAGGCGCAGGCGCCCCTCATCCGAGTGTATCGCGTATTGGACGTCGCAAGCGCTCTTCATCTGCAAATTTTTTTGGCTCTTCATATCCGAGTGTATCGAAATTTCATCGATTCGAAGCAATTTTCGAGGAGACTATGCAGACCTACGATTTAGGCGGCTACGGAAACGTTAAAAAGACTCTTTAGCCGGCGTCTTCTGAGTTCTAACTTCCGACCTTGGTGGTGGCTGATTGGCTGGCTTGCAGGCTGCAAGGCGGCAACTTGCTATTGCAGAACAGTAGAAGCTCACTATCTGAGAATTGAGAAGCGAGGGCCGCAGGGGATAGCTAATTAGCTACAGCAAGTTGGCCACTCTTGTTACACAGAATTACAGTTTCAGGAGTCCGGACCCAAGTGCTTTTACATTAAAAAAATCAGCCCTTTCAGTGAATCAAGTCGGTCGTGCAATATTCTGCTGCCCGTCATCTACAAATCTACAATCACTAGACTTCAGGATCGACAGTTGACAGCATGGGAGACTGGGCTGCACTCCCCGATGATATCCTAGTGATAATTCTACAATTGATTGTTATCGGGAAAGATCATTGCAGCTTTGGGTGCGTTTGTAGATCTTGGAGAAGGGCAGCACTATTGTTTCTCAGCATCTTCGTCCCAAAGGGTGCTCCTTGTCTGATTGTTCCGGACAAAAACACTAGCTGCTCATCAATCGCCCACCAACACAGACGGCTTCTTCTAGCATTTCAGATCGGAAAGGACATTGCTGAAATAGAAGGCTTTTTGCCTCAAATCAGAATTCCACCCAGAGACATCTGTCTTGGATCTTACCAGGGATGGCTTGTCATGATATCCAAATACGTGAAGATCTACATATGGAATCCTTTTTCGTGCACTTCCATAGACCTGTTAATGTGTAAGTACTACAGATTGAGTGGTCTTCAGCTCTGCATGCTTAGTCTTTATGAAAAGGAGATCAAGTTGGCTGTGCTTGATATGTATATCAGCAAAGCGATCTTGTCAACAGTTCCTACAGCCCCAAATTGCTTTATCTTTATTATTTATGGGTACAAGAACTTTGCTTTTTGCAATGTATCCGACAAAGTCTGGAGATACATGTTTCGGCCTCAGAGTAACCATGATCCGACAACTCCCCCACAATCTTACACGGACGCAGTCTATTTCAAGGGACAGTTCTACATTGTCTCAGCAAGCGGGGAAATATTTTCTTGCGACGTTACTGCTTCTCGACCAGGACTGATTAGTGTTTATGGTCCGCCACCAAAGACACTGTCTGCCCATCAATGGTATCTTGTGGAATGCAGGGGGGAACTATATAGAGTCATGCAACAACTCATGCGATGTAGGTTTGCTGCAGGAAAAGATGATGATGCTTGTATTGGTATTGATAACCAAGATCTACATCAGGCTCTTGATGAACATTTTCGTGGAGAGTCATATGGGTGCAACGGATTTGAAGTGCATAAGCTGATGAGTGATACGGTTGGTTGGATACAAGTGCGTAATTTTGAAGGCAATGCAGTTTTTTTGGGTAGGAATCAGTCTTTTTCCCTCTCAAACCCCGGTGATTATGGCTACAAGCGAAACCGGATCTATTTCACCGATCATAGATCTATAAATAATGACATGGGCGTGTTCAACCTGGAGGATGGTACCATGGAGTCGCCACTTTACAAGACAAATTCAAGGTTTATAGTGCCACCTGCTATTTGGATGATACCTAACACATGATAATAGAGCCCATTTGGTAACTTGATTTTCAGTCTTATCAACCAAGTTTTTATGAGAAAATTTCTAGGAGTATGAATAAAAAGATGATTCCTAAATTATGATTTGGTGGTTTTTATTTCATAGATATAGGTATTTTGCATCAAAAAAAGATGATGATGATGATGAGCACGGGTGGAGTCAGGGCACTGGGCCAGATTGGGCCAGTACAAAGAATATTTTTGGAAAAAAATTAAACAGAATTTTTCACACTAAAAATTAAGTCATTTTTAAAATTTGGGGCGGGCCAAGGCCTAGAATGACCACCCCTATCTCCGCCCATGATGATGAGAGTAACTGTAACTATTCTCATTCTAACATAGAGAAATACTCATACGGTGATATGAAGGAAATTAATATGGATAGTGATAGAGTATTAATTCTAGAGAGAAGTGAGAGCTAGAGAGAGAAAGTGAGTAATTATATTTCTCAACTTGGAACCCCCCCTATAATTAGCCCCTTGGGGTCTATTTATAGGTGAAAATGTGGATTTGGGCCCCTAGCCCTGGGCTTAGGAGGCCCATTACAATAATCATGCATCTTTGGGCAAAATAAGGCCACTAATGGGCTGTGTACAACACTTAGACAATACAGTAAAAAATACATTCTGCCTGGTCGAAGTCCGGACGATGCGGTCCATGGACGATGCGGTCCATGGACGACGCGGTCCATGGACGATGCGGGCCATGGACGACGCGGATCCTGGGTCTTGCCCAAGGATCTAGGCGACATCTTCTTTCCTGGACGTCACATGCCTTTGGCCGATGCGGGCGTCCCGCTGGTGTCTTTTGGGCCGTTGAGTATGTGGGCCATGGGGTCCAGGCCCATATACTCTATCAGATAGTATTGAGTTTGAACACAATGTGGACTTCAGTAATAAAAATGTTGGGTTGATGAGAGATGACGAGCAACTAGTTATTGGATGTAATGAAGAAAAAGGTTGGCTGGTCTCAACTTATCTAGTGATGTTCTCAAGAAGATTCATATAGTGATGCTGAAAGTTCAAAAGGCAATGACCTATTTTTAGAGCTAGTACAGAAATGGAAAATCTAACATTTTCTTTAGGTATGACTTTTTCAAGTAAGAAACAATTTAGAGAAGCATTGCATAATTATGCAATTATAAATTGAAATGACTTGAAATTTGTGAAAACATATTCTCTTAGATTTATTGTGAAGTATAAGAAAGATGAATGTCCTTGGACAATAACTCCAAGAAAAGTGAAGAATTCTTTATCATAGAGCCTGGTCTTATAAAATAGGAGGACATTCATTATCTTATAACACATTATCTTCTTTGTTTTGAACCATTTTCTAGATCTTATATGGTATGGATATTATCCATCAAGTGGTAACCACCGTCATCTTTATTTAATGACCATAATTTTATGTGGCTCCTCAACCAGCATATCGATCGTCTTTACTTGATGATCAAGGCGTCTCCAAAGGGCATAACCTTGACGATGCATATAAACCTAGGGATTGCCCTTGGCCTCACATGACACCCGACCTTAGAATGGCTAGTGACACCTTGGTACCTGAGGTAGTCATGGAGTCATCTCAGGAGACAATTATCGTGTCATCTCAAACCACTTAAGACCGCCTCCTAGCCAGGTGCTTCGTGTGGCTAAACTAAAGTAGATCTTGTCCGTAAATGGCTTGTCTATGGGGAACGCCCAAGTAGTGGGCTAGTTCCTCGGACCGGTGGCCGTACCCGTGCCTCAAGGGCATGTATTCACAATCATCACACCATTTGAAGACCGGTCTCATCCTTCCACCTCATGGATGACGATCGTTGCTTATATATTTAGGACCAGCCTCTTAGTGTCGTGGTCCTCATATTACGCCCGATCCCTCAGCGCCGACATAATCATCTTCAAATAGGCTCCTTGTGCCTTGTCTTCATGTCACGATCGGCTCCTCAATGTCGATGTCGTGCTCTCACGATCGGGATCACCCTTTCTCTTCTGAGACGATGACCGTCATGTTCATATATAGGACTAGACTCTCAGTGTTGAGGTCCTCATGTTACGTCTGACCCCTCAGCGCCGATATAATTATTTTAGGACTGGCCTCTCAGTGATGAGATTCTCATATTTGATAAGTTCGTATTACAACACGCATTTATGCGTGTTGGGATCGACTTTTGATGGTTTTCATCGCTTTTAGGTGTCACAAGTCTCAATTTTAGCTCAAGTTATGTTTACCAGGCGTTGGTTCGAGTTTTGTATTGTTTGGAGTCAAAATCAGGAAATTAGAGTCCGGCATCGGCGCTTGAGAAGCAATCGAGAAGAGTTGAAGAGCATTCGAGAGAGATTTGAGAGTTTTGGAGGCCACCAGGAGGTTCACAACGAAGTTTTGATGAAGAAAGAGCCTTTGGATCGATCTTGGATGCATTCGGGAACACTCGGAGCAAGAAACGAAGAGAAATGATGAAGAATAAGCCAGGCACGACCGTGCCTGGGAGGAGGCACGACCGTGCCTAAAGAAGAAACACGCGAGGACCTACTGGAGGCCAGGCATGATCGTGCCTGGCAGGGAGACACGATCGTGCCTGCATACGAGACGCGCGATACTCCGGAGGCACGGAGGCCAGGCACAATCGTGCCTAGCATCGTGCCTACCTCCAGAAATCCCAGTTTGAGCTGAATTTATCTGTTTTATATAAATAAGGCCTCCATAACCCTATTTTGGGGTTACGAACTTCATAGAGAGGCCTAGGGCCCGGTTTTTGTTGGAAAATGTAAAATTAAATGTATTTCAAATAAATTAATTATTTTGTATCGGGTGTTTATTTGACCACACATCTTGGGTCCTGTAACGCGCATATGCGGCTGACCAGTTTACTTTGTTCACATATACTACAAGTAAAAGATGTACCCATATTGTGGTTATCAAAGATAGGGACTCTAATATTTGGAAAATAATAGGGCCTTGAATTTCATTATCACGCTCAAACCAAGAATATTGATGTTTGACATCATTGGTTGCAAAATGTGATTGAAGAAAAGTTGATGAAACTGAAGAAAGTTTACATAAACAAGAATGGTGCATACATCTTAACTAAGGTAGTTTCAAGAAGAAAGCTTGATGTTTATGGCAAGCTTACGGGGATGAGCTTCAACTGGTAATTGTATAGTGTTCATCTTCCCCGTGTTGGGCTGGAAGGGGTGATTGTATTAGGCCCGACTCATATTTGCAATGTTTATATAAAAACTCTATTTACAGCCTCCAGATGACTTAACACAACCTTTAAATTAAATAATAGTAAATAAATATATTTATATATCTAATTTACGCAAGTTATGCAGACTCCACCCACCCCCAAGCTATACACAGGCAGTCAGTGAAAGAACTTTCGATGGGGATGGAGAGTGTTCCACTACAGAGAAGTTTCTGACATCCCTCTAACCTCCTCACCATGATTTGAGTTCATTAATCTCTAATTAGCTAGACTAATTTCTACCATGAGTTTCTTACTCAATGACGTATTGTTCTTCGGTTCTTCCATCAGTTAAATGTATTTCGCATACATGGGTAGAAGGATTATGTCCCAAACAAGCTTGGAGCCTTTGTGACTTTGATTCATGTTAGGTCTGATAGTTTTTCCATGATATGAAGCGGGAAGAGCATGGGGCGGGACGGGCTTGAGCCCACCTTCGTGGGCTGTCTGCGAGCAATTTAATTAATTTTAATTATTCCTTTTATTTTGTTTCCTAATTTATTTTGTTTCCTAGTATGATTTAATTAGGACTTCTATTAATTAGATGTTTCCTATTTCTATTTAGTTTCCTTGAATGGTTTAATTAGGACTCCTATTATGCTTCTTATTACTAGGATTTAGTTTCCTAATCAGTTTTGGATGTAAGGGTTATATAAACCCCTGCCTAGGCTTATTCAAATCAAGCATTAATAATATTGGTTTTAGCTATTTAGCTCTGGGCAACGGATCCAGCCGTTGATTATTTTGGGCAACGGGTTACCCCGTTGATTTTATTTTTCTGTTCTTATCAATTGGTCCGACCTGCCGGATCCCGTCCCGCCAAGATGACGAGATCTCAGAATGATCGATTGACAGAGCGGGAGAACGAACAAAATCGTATGAGAGAAGAAGTGACCCGGATAAGGGCCGAACAGGCAGAGCATGGTGGCAAGCTGTCGGAGATCATCGCCTCACTAGCGGCGTTGACCCAGGCGATGGTCCCGCCGGTCACACCGAAGAAAGCCGCGGATGACGTGGGTCGAATCCCGGCAACCGAGCTGCATGGAGAAGGCGTGCTGAGCAATCCAACTATAACGCTGCTTCCGTCGTTCGATGGGGGATACCCAATTGGGTGGATCGCTCGGGTAGAGCAACAGTTCGAATTACACAACACTTTACCGGAAAAGAAGGTGGCTGCCGCGATGGTAGCTATGGAAGGAGGACCGCTTTACTGGGTGACCTGGCTGAGATCGCGCAGGCCTGGGATGACTTGGGCAGATTTCAAGTAAGCCTTGGTGGACAGATTTGATTCTCGATTTCAGGGGAATAAGTATGAACGATTGTCCGGAGTTAAGCAAATTGGGTCTATAGAAGATTACAATATCTTGTTTGTCCAGCTAGCAAGCCAAGTTCTAGGGTTACCCGATGAGCACTATTTAGGATATTACATGAGCGGTCTTAAGGAGATAATCCGAAGCTCACTGCGATTGCTCTGACCAAACAACCTGGAGATGGCTATGTAATTAGCTCGCGAAGTGGAGTATAATCTGTCCGTCCAAAGTGGAGAAAGTGGCAGCCTGAATTATCATTCAGTAGGGGTACGTTCTAGCAGCCTTTTAAGGGCAAACACAGGTTCCCCGTTGACTGCCATTGGTGGCAGCTTACAGGGTTCGGAGGGCAGCTTTGCGAAAGATAGTGGACAACCTCCGGGGCAAAGTCAGGTTTGTCTGGGCAGCCTACGACACGCTCTCAGTTCACTCGACTTCCGCCGGAAGAGTTTGCAGAACTGCGGGCGAAAGGATTATGCTTTAGGTGCAAGAAACCATTTACACCAACACATGACTGTCCCTTTAAGCAGCTGCGGGTAATGATAGCTGAGGAGGATGAAGAGTTGGACCTCAAGCAGCATGAATTCTGTGAAATAACCGGCCAGGAAAAGGTCCCGGAAAGAGAAGAAGGATATTTTCCAGTCTATACTATGTCTGGAAATTTCAATTCCCGATCCGCGAGTTTTCAACCTTGAGGACAAGGTTAATTTGAAGGAGGATGGATTGATATGAAGTGGGAAGAGCATGGGGCGGGACGGGCTTGAGCCCACTTTCGTGGGCTGGCTGCGAGCAATTTAATTAATTTTAATTATTCCTTTTATTTTGTTTCCTAATTTATTTTGTTTCCTAGTATGATTTAATTAGGACTTCTATTAATTAGAGGTTTCCTATTTTTATTTAGTTTCCTTGAATGGTTTAATTAGGACTCCTATTATGTTTCTTATTACTAGGATTTAGTTTCCTATTCAGTTTTGGATGTAAGGGTTATATAAACCCCTGCCTAGGCTTATTCAAATCAAGCATTAATAATATTGGTTTTAGCTATTTAGCTCTGGGCAACGGATCCAGCCGTTGATTATTTTGGGCAACGGGTTACCCGGTTGATTTTATTTTTCTGTTCTTATCATTCCATCGGTTTAATGCATTGAAGCTTGTCCCACACTGTTCATCACCGCCTTCCTCAAGCCACTGTAGCCAGAGCAAAGACTCGTACACCCAACAGGCCCAATCTATTTACTAATGTTTGTCAGTGTATCCACTGTCGTGTTGATTTGAGCATGGTATGGTTTTTGGTGCACGAATCATTCTCAGATCCTTTCATTTTTCGCTTCCCATGTTTTTTGAGAACTTGAGAGGTGGATGGAGGCTGCATAAATTAGAAGGGTAAATTAGATAATACAAGTATTTTTATTTTTTAATATTTAGTTTGGGGATGTGTTTAGTCATTCCGAGCGTGTGAATAGAATTTCCCTGTTTTATACCCCGTGTAGAAGATTTGAATATTTCAAGAACATAGACTCGAAGATCTGAAAACGTTCAGATATATGTATTTTAAAAATTAAACATAAAAAAGATTTATTTTAATTAAATTCTTGAATTAAATTAAATTCTTTTAAGTTGAAATGAAGAATTAGAGGAACATATTTAGATATTGAACCCAATATTTTCATATCATATATTTGATTTTCGATCAATTTAATGTAAACATTTAAAATTTATTTCACAATGACAATAAATATAATAATACACTTCCGTCCCATCAAAACCCGTGGTTGAGCACTGTGTTGTCTCCAAAGAAGCGGCTCTTCCTCAGAAGTGTTCTGAAAAGCATGGTAATACTCAGACTAGAAAGGCTACAAACTTGAACGCCATTGTTTATTTGTTTCTTATTGTGCTTGAAAGTTTTTTGAACTTTATATGTATACAGTAACATTTATGTGAAACAAGAGAAAAAGGACACCTTGAAATGTATTTGAACTCATATAGTCAATACCCAAGATGGTGTGTTAAAGTCTTCCATATCTGAGCAGTCAATTGTTAATTCCCGAATGAATTAGCGTTCTTATAATAGCTTTAGCTATATAGTTTATGACAAATTCAATGCTACTGATATTGTTTGTGAATTTCAATTAATTGCTATTTGAAGAAACAAAATTTCGGTTGATTTTAAGATGAATTGTGCGATGAAATAGCAATTTTTTTATTCCTGATAGCCATAAACTGCACACTAAATCATTTTGTCTTCTTAATATTTCATTTTTTGTTGAATAATGTACTTTTAAACATGGAGTTGTCTAGATTAATGCTTTGAATGGATGTAGTGTTTAGGGTTGTTAGTTAAGCAAATGTTATTGACATTAACCTGATGATCACAAGTATAGTAACTACTGTGGCTATATGTTTTACATTTTCTCATTTGCTTTGCATTCCAAATTTGATTCTAAATGAATCATACACTTTTCTCATCTGCGCAAAAGTCTTTTGTTAAATTTTGGCGGATGACTGGATGTCGTATATGAGCACATACAAACATATAAAGAAATCGATAACAAGGGCAAATGGTTTTCAAGTTTCAACTACTTGTTTTCAAACGCAATACATGTTATGGGTCGAGCCCATATTTGCAACATTTTTTTATTGTTTATGTTAGAACCTTTATGTCCTATTTCTTGTGTCCATTTGGTATTGAACTTGTTAGGAAATTTACAAAACCTACCTCGAAAGTACAACAACGGAAGTTTAAAATTTTCTCAAACAGATCTTCCCTGATTATGACAAAATAACGAATATAACAATAATACCAAATCTGAGTTAGAACTTACGGATCTTCCAGCCTGAAGGTGATAATCTCTGACCTTAGGTATCCACGTCATTTCTCATTTCCGAAAGAACGGTTAGATCTCCTAAAGAGAAAAGCTAGGAAATATCTTCGTGGGGAAATAAACTGGTAATACTGAATCCAACAGTCACTTAATTATGAAAGAGGATGATGTATTTATACTAGTTCTAAACTAGTTTCCCAATCACAATGAACGACTTTCTCATTAATGAGTTCTAATCCAATTAGGACAAATCTCATTCATTTAGTCAAATAAATAAATAAAACAAACTAAGTAATAATAAGGGGGAAGTGGGCTGCACGCCACTTCCCACCCTTATTATATTATTTATATTATTCATTTATTAATTAAATATTAATTAAATGATGTAAATAATAAATAATACGTAGTAATAAAATAACAACAAGAGAAAAGCTAGGGAGTGGCTTTAGCCGCTACCCTACCTTTACTCCATATATCTTATTATTATTATTATTTTGATTTTTCTTTTAATCTAATTCCAAAATGTATTAAAAGAAAATATCAATTTTGTTTAATTATAAATATCAAGCTCCTCCTCTAGAGCAGATTAATTCATTTGAAGTCTTAAAGAATATGGAGGATGTGAGCAATAGTTTGAATCATGGTACTGTTGGTACTTCAGTTTCTAATTTTGATGAAGGAAGCTTTAGGCCAACTAGGCCTCCAACTTGGCTGGTTATTATTTCCCGCTGCATTGTCCAGGGGCTTAACCAATCCCTGAGGCAGAAAGAAATATCACGGTTTATGCAGTTGCATAAGGTGTCTATTTTTGGTATTGTTGAGACTAAAGTTAAAATTACTAATATGAAGAATATTAGAGCAAAGTTTGGGGTTCATTGGTAGTTTACAGATAATTATAGTGCAACTTCTAGTGGCAGGGTTTGGGTTGCTTGGGATGCTAGAATTATACAGTTCGAGCCTCTCCAAGTGTCTGATCAATTTGTCCATGGCTGCTGCAAAAACTTGTCAGGAAATTTTAAGTGTTTTATTACTTTCATCTATGGTAGTAAACTACTAGTAATGAAATGGTGGAGAGAAAGGTTCTATGGAATGACTTGAGGGGAATAGGGGAACATTTGGATGATGCTTGGATCATTATTGGGGATTTCAATAGTGTTCTTCACTTAGAAGATAGAATTGGTGGAAATCCAAATTTTGATGCAGAGTGTGTTGATATCAGAGATTTCCTCTGTGATGCAGCTCTGGATGAACTTCCCTATACAACTTGGAAACATACTTGGTCTAATAACTAATAAGCAAGCAGAATCGCTTATCTACTAAAAAATTGACAGCTGTTTTGGCAATTACTCTGTCAATGTTCTAAATTCAGGAGGATTTGATCATTCTCCTTTGATCCTCCAGCGGCCAGCCAGGAGCTCCAATCCCCTAGAAACATAGACATAGACAGTTTAAGTTCCTTAACTGTATTACCTCACATCCACATTTCATTGATAAAGTCTCTTTGGGATGGAATATTCAAGTCAATGGGGTCAAAATGTTTAAAGTATGGACCAAACAGAAGGAAGTCAAACATCATATGCAAGATTTAATGAAGCAGTTCTCAAATTCTCAGGAGAAAATTGAGATGGCTAGATCTAAAGTGGAGAATATGCAAGATATATATGCTTCAACAGAATCCTTTAAATGTTGAAATGTTTAACAGTGTTACTCATGCATAGGAAGAGCTTAATCACTGGCTTGAAGTTGAAGAAAGTATAATGCAGTAGCGCTCCAAAGTACACTGGCTCCAGGTTGGGAATGGAAACACCAGATACTTTTATGCTACATTGAAAAGCAGAAGTTCATCCTATATTTCGGTATGTGCTCTTTAATTCTACAGGTCATAAACTAACTTATGCAAATGAGATTAGGAATGAGATTTTGGGGTTTCATAAGAACCTTCTTGGCCCTCCAGCTTGCACTTCTAGGGCTGTTGATATTGGGGTTGTCCATACTGGACATGTGTTAAATCAATTGCAAAGACAAGCTCTTACCCAACCTGTTACAATCAAGGAGACCAAATCAGGTTTGGACCAAATAGGTTATGAAAAGGCCCCAGGCTATGATGGTTTTAGTGCTGCTTTTTTCAAAAAATCTTAGAGTGTGATTGGACAGGAAGTCACTGCTGGCTGCTGCAGTCCAGGATTTCTTTACCATTGGAAGGATCCTTAAGAGTATAAACAGTACACTGATTACTTTAATACCTAAAAGTGCTACTGCAAATACTATTGTTGGAGGTATTGGTCCTGCCAAGGCATCCCTTCCACTTTATTATTGACTTGCACCCCATGTTTACTCCCACTTTGGCACCTCTTGTTTTGAATCTCTCCTAACCAATAATATGGCCATTTTGACTTATGTGGAGTGACCCCTTTGAGTTGTCCTATGCTGCCCTCCTTGTCTTTGCATCACATGTGAGTGTCCTTGTGTCTACCAGCCTATTATTTAGTAGCTTTGCTTCTCCCTTGTTGAAGTAGCCTGCGTGAAAAACTAGAGAGAGCAGTGCCCTTCTTCTTCTCCATTTCCTTTGTGTGAGAGTGTGAGAGAGAATACCTTAGTGGTAGAGAAGAAGCTTGGAGTTGTGTTGTGGTCTAGCCTAGAGTGGTGTGTGAGAGTATAGCAAAAGGGTTGGAGACCTGAGCCGGAAAGAAATCGCAAAAATGCTCTTTGTACACCTTCTTATACACATTAGTACACACTATATATACTCTTAAATGTTTTTACCCCTCTCACACCATTTACCCCTTCCCCACTTATCTCTCCTCTCTCCCCCTCCCTTCTACGCCATTCCTTTCCCTTCTTTCTCTTTTCTTCCATTTCGTTCAATTCTTTCTCTTTTCTTCAACTTTAAGAGCTCTCAAGAGGTCTCAAGTGGTATAGAAATTTTCATCAACTACTTGTTCGATTGTGGATTTAATTTTCTTCTCCCAAAGCCTTGTTCATATAAGGTATTTATTCCATTTTTTGTGTATTTTGGGTTACAATTATTTCTGTTTTTTCTTACTTTATGTATATGATATACAGAGTACGTCATAATGTTGAATGTTTATTTACTGTTATATACTTATAGATATGTGATGTTAATAATTTAATTTTTTTGTTCAAATATTCTATTTCACTTTTTTGCTCATAAGGTGTTTGTTGTAATGCTTCAATGATTTTATTTATTTATATACACGATTTTGGAAGTTCATTCTCCTTTTTTGCTAATATGCTTTTATACTTGATGGATTTTAAAAGTTCTTTTTTGTTGCAGGTTGCTTCAAATAAGCTAAAGCCTAAAGAGTGGGTGACTGGAATTTTATTTTTTGCAGATAAACTTCTAATTATTAGTTGCTACTAGCTAGATTGCTTCAAAAAGGAGCTACGGCCTTGCACCTATAAAACCTGTGAACTTGGCAGCAATAAATCACCTGTAAAGTTGATTCTTATAGTTCACCATAGAGTTTTCAAACGTTAAAGAGGGAAAATGGTGAATTGACTGAGCAAGTGAAGCAATTGAAGTTTGGCAGGGCATGAAAAACTATTACTAGAGGAGAATCTTGTGCTCAATGCTCAAGTAATTTGGTGATAAAATAGCAAGAGGAGAAAAATTATTTGAAATGAATATGCAAAAACCAAAAGAGAATAAAAAAGCACTCAAGGCCGAATTGGTGGTGCTTCTAGCCTTCTAGGTGAGTTAGAAAAAATGAAAGTCAGACATGTATCAGAAATGAAGATTGAAAGTGAAGTAGCTAGATTTATAGTACTTAGCTAGGTCTCATTTGATGTATATGTATCAATTGTATCAGTTGGTTTACTTGTCAATAAAATGTATTGAGTAGTATGTCAACTAGTTTATGGTTTATTTTAGAAGTGTTGCTTCTAAGATGGTTAGAAAATATTGATGCTCATTGTAAGAGAATGTTTGCTGATGATGATGTGTAGCATAAGTAGTTGTTATAGTTTTTACAACAATGTTGTACTAACTTGTTACACAAATCATTTATTTTTTACTATTATTTACTAATAATTGTGTAGCACACATTATTACTAATAAAAGTAAGTCTAACTACGATGGCATTCTAAATATAACAACATTAATTTTACAAAGTGACTAATCAAAAATTAAAATTACGAACTTATGTTTGCTTCCCTTTTATGACAATACAATTGTCATATTGTAAAAGTGTAGAATCTTGTAATTTATAAAACTAGTGTTGATTCGTTTATATAACTAGTGATTAAAACATTGTCCATGTATTCGTTTTTTTGTGCATATAAAATCATTGTATGTGTCTTGGTTTGTATTGTCTGTGATTTAAACATTGTTTGTGCACGGGCAAAATAAACAAAACACACGAACAATTACTTCAATGCACGGACAAAATAAATGAACATATGAACAATGTTTTAACCATGTACAAACACTATAAATGAATACATAGACAATTAGTTACTAACCAAGGACATATCAATGACCACATAGACAATATAAATGAACACACAGACAATTATTTTTTAGCACAAACAAAATAAATTAACACGCAAACATTATTTTAACCTCACATGGACAATATAAATGTACACACAGACATAATAAATGAACGCACAAACAATTTTTTAACCACACACAGACAATATAAATGAACACACAAACAATTAATTTTTATGCCATTTGAAATAGTGAGAAAGTGAAGGACATTTTCCTACTGATTTTGACTTTGCTTTGCTTCAATCTTTTTTTATTCAGAAAAAGCGAAGGATGTTTTAACGGTTGGATTATAGGTGCTTCAATTTTGATTTATTTTGCCTTCTTTAATAATGAGCTGACTAATATTAATGGCTCAGGTACTGCGGTTTTGATTCATGTTTTCTTCTTTTTGCAAACCTAACTACTATTTATTCAGGAGTTAGAAAGGGGGTGAGAATGAAGGTGGACTAGAGGTGGCGCTCCTTGTTTTGAAAAAATGTTCTGCGTGATTAGATCTGCATCGAGTACGTGATTGTTTATGTCCTTCTTCTCAATTTTAGTTCTTAATTTTGTTAGTTTTTACATCAGTTTTCCGAACATGTTAGTTTTCGATTAAATATGTGATATGAAACAGATTTGTATCTTTATATGGCTGATTTATTGAGCACGCATAATGTCTACTATAATTTGGTCAAAATAGTTGAAATATACTATGTATTTCCCTTATGATTCATGTTTTTTGTTCAGGAGATCCTGAGATAATGACTCCTCACCTGCTTCCTTTGTTAACAAGAGTTATTAATCATCATTGTCGAACCAATACCAACTAATCTGTTTTTTATTTCCTAGCGTTGGGCACGGATATCGCGCAACGCGCGTTACCGCGCTAGTATTATTATATATGGGACTTGCACTAAGGCAAAATAATCCCCCAATACGCAATCGTAGGACCACCTGCACTAGTAGCACTACCACCACCGAAACCAGCAGTACCACCATCCATATGAGAGGGCCAACACCACCTTGGTACATCTAAGTAATGATGTGATTACAAATACTCTCAAGTTCCTTAAACTTATCTGCAAATTTATCAACCTCCACAAGTTGGTTGTATCAACCTCCACAAGTTACAAATAGCCTGTTCAACAACACCCTCAATTTTCTTCTTATCTTCTACCGGCAGCTAGGAGCCACATCCACAACCGGCAAGCACACTAACCATTAACCACTTCATAAAATTACAAAAAGTCATGAACAATTTACTAAAATCCCCCCAAGTAAATCCCAGACTTTTACTCTCCCTTGATCTCTCTTGCCAATAAAAATCAGCTCAATATGCAACATATACTGTATTTGTATTATCCAAGAACATCCCTCTCTGCTGGGCATTTGTATTTCCTTGTATATTCTATGGCAACAACATATGAGAAGGGAAACCCAAATGAGAAATGTACTCCTGGTATGTGAGGGAAGAATTACGCAGCATTGCCCTTTCATGTGAAACAATTGTATATCAATTACAGGGTTTCTTAGGAATGGAAATTGTATAAAATATTTCATTCCTTACTTCCTGTGAAATAATTTGATCACATAATAATGAAAGCATTTACCCATGGATGTATATAAGTATATTCCTTCTTTTGACCATCTAGGCTATTGCATCTTACATTCTTACTGTTTCAAGAAAATCAGAGCATCAAGTTGAGATAACTGCCACTAGAAGATAAGAGAAAAAAGATAAGAAAAAAAGAAGAGTAAAAGTCTTGGATTTAATATTACTAAAAGTCATGAATCTTCAACTAATTAACAAAAGAAAGAGTGAAAATCATGGATTTAAACAAAAAAAATTCATTGAGTCATTTCAACAAACATGCTATAGGCATAAATGTGAAATAAGACAATTGAACTAAAATTTCAATATCTCACACTACACCCTCTTACAATAATGCAATGTACTCAACTATTAAGCATTATACCATACATAATATACAAAAAATCAGAAATTTTAAATAAATAAAACCTAAAATACACGAAGAAAAATCAAAGTATACCCCAATATTAAGGGCTGGTTGATTGAAGCTCCTTGTTCGAGCAGCGAAATCGACTGTATAATCCTCTCTGTCGCATTGATTCCAACTGCAACCAGGACGTTTGAGTTGGACTCAGATTTTACGAGGATGGACGTAAAGGCTGAAACGGCTGACCCCTTGTGCGGGTCCAAGAAGAAACAAAAGCAGAAGAATGAAGAGAAAGGAAATGAGATTAAAAAAGAAGAAAGGGAGAAGAGGGGAAAGAACAAAGGGAGAAGAGGGAGGTTGGGAGACTATCGTAAAAGAAGAGGGAGAGAGAAGGGTAAAAGCAAAAGGAAGAAGGTAAAAAAATAAAATCCTTTTATAGCGTGTACTGATGTGTAGAATAAGTGTGTACAAAGAGACTTTTTGAAGAAATCGACTCCCAACAGATTCAGGGCATTTCCCTCCTAAGGACATATCCTAGGAAAACATATTCCTTAGTCCTAGGTTCAGATTTATCATTCACACGATTCACATAAGCAGCACAACCAAACACTCTCAAATTTGGCAAGTCAAGTGGTGTGCCCATGAACACAGATTCAGGGCATTTCCCTCCTAAGGGAACAGACGGGGACATATTAACCAAATCAACAGCATAACAAATAGCCCAGCATAACAACAGCATAATAAGCTGATCATCACAGAAATCAAAACTGACTGTGGTCCTTAAAAAATTAATTTTCTTACCGGTTTGTTTTTCAACAAGGGTTTTCCAGTTTTTAAACTTATCAAAAACTTCAGATTTATTTTCAATCAACAAAACCCACACTTTCTTTGAAAAATCGTCAATAAACGTCAGAAAATAATTTTTCCCACCATGAGTGGAAACACTATAAGGACCCCACAAGCAGCATGAATACAATCAAGCACATTAGTACACTTAGACAGGTCAGGAAAACCAACTCTACACTGTTTTCCTAGCACACAGGGTTGCACACAATTCACAGAATCAAGTACGGGTTCAGCATGACAAACATACAAGTTGTTTTTCATCTCAGCTTTGAAAACAACTAAACAACCCTTCACAACTTTCATGATTCCCTTTCCCCATTTTCCTTTCAAACCCTCATTTTCAAGAGAAGCACAAGATAGCAAATTACAGCACAGCTCAGGAACATGCCTAACATTCTTCAAAGTAAGCACATAACCAGAAGAAAACCTAAGGCACACATCTCTTATTCCCAGCACATTGCATTTCTTCTTATTTGCTAAAGACACAAAGCCATGCTCAATCTCTCTATAGTTTGAAAAAACATTTTTCAAAGGGAACCAGAGAATGTTGGAGGTATTGGTCCTACCAAGGCCTCCCTTCCACTTTATTTGTTGAGGCTTGCACCCTATTGTTTTACTCCCACTTTGGTACCTTTACCTTGGTATTTTATCTGATCAATAATATACCTGTTTGAGGGTTGACTTACCCACTTGGCTGGCCCCTTTGTGTTCTGTCCGAACTATTAACAACTATTAAGGACTATAGACCAATTTTTACAAAGTTGATTTCCAAAGTTATTACAAGTATGCTGAGTCCTGCCATGGATGTATTGGTGAGCTTTGAACAGGATGCTTTTGTCCCCGGTAGGAATATCCATGATAACACTATACTTGCACAAGAAATAATCAGGGGTTATGGACAAAAGAAGATATCTTCTAGATGTATGATGAAACTAGATCTAAGCACTACTACAATTTTCGTCATTTGCTACACCCTATTTGCTGCGGATATTTATAATGCGCAGCAATTAACATGAAAATACTTAAGTATTTGCTTTGGTCACACTGAACCCGCGGCATTTGAGGCAGAAATTTAAACTATTTGATGCGCTGGAAACGTAACCGCAGCAATTGCATCTTAAACAATTAATTTTATTCACTTTTTGTTGTGGGCTCGTAGGAACCACATCAATAAGTAGGAAAATTGCAGACCCATGCCTCTGCCTCCTCTGTCCCTCCCAGCAGCACACCGACCAGGGGCGGATCTACCTTAGTACCAGTGAGGGCCTAGGCCCAACCTCAAAAATAAAAAATTTACTAGTATATACTCCGTATATATATTATGTATATATTGTTGTGGGATAGGGATAATAACAACGAGAATCAATTAAAAACAATGAAGCCGTGTAGCCGAGATGGTTCAGACCTGCGAACTTCCCTCTGCCTGTAGACGTGGGTTCAAATCTTGCGAACAACAGGTTTTTTTTGTCTAGAATTTTGGAATTCTAGTCTCTTAAGCCCAAAAAATTAAATAAATAAATTTTGGAGGGTTATAATGGCTTTATTGCCTTTAATACTTTGTTCTCTATACTTTCTTTTTTTTAGCTTTTAGGTTTACGTTTTTATGCCTTTATATAATTCTAATTTTTACGTTTACTTCCAATTTTACCATATCAGTCTATTAAGATTTCTATAAAAAAGGTGTAAATTTGAGGCGTTTTTTATTTCACTTTGACAAAATTCTTATTCTTGTACTCCGTAATATTTATTTATGTCTTTGACATTTATGTTGCAACAAATATCAATTTATACTTGAAAATAAGTTTTATTAAATATACATGAAGTCAAAATGTCTTTTACTACATTTTGACTCCTTTTTACAATATATGTATTTTATTAAATTTTGGCCCCACCTGAATGCTAATGCTAGATCCGCCCCTGACACCGACCACGCCGCCTCACACCGCATCGGTCTAGTAACACCTCTGCCACTCATCCAGCCACATCGCGCCTCCGTCTAACACCGTCTTCGCCCAACAATGTTGCTGCCTAACGGCGCCACCGCCTGCGCTTATAAGCAACGCCGCTACATCCAATATTTCCTCTCCTCTCACTTCAAGTTAAGTTATTTACTTTTATGTATATTTTTAATGTATATTTGTGGTTTTACAAAGTGATTTGTAGATGTACTTGTGGTCTAGTAACACCTCCGCCACTCATCCAGCCACAAAGTATTTTTAATGTGAACTTGAGTAATGAAAGTTATTTTTCTCAAAATATAATAACGATGCTTATTCACAAAAACATACGTAGTATTAATCATGGGTATATTAATTTATTGTGTTAAACCAACGCTCAGCAAAATCCACAATTTTTACATTTTTGTGATTGAATGATCCCAATCATAAGATGTATTTGTTTTTAGGAACATTGAAATTGCACAGTAATTGTTTTCAGGTTATCAATATCGAAAGAACTAAACATCTATAAGCATTTATAGATGGTTATATATAGACGTTGGTGGCCAATCTATAGAATGATGTTGTACAAGTTAAAGTTATTTCATGAGGCATTTTATAAAGATATTGAATGAGATGGTAAGTTGTATGAGCAAAGCTGGTTTTACTCAATAATGCATTTGTGTTGGCAGTGTTAGATAAACAAGAAACTGCCCAGGCTACACAATTCTACTCAGTATGATCTAACACTCACACAAAGTAAAGCAAAGAACACGAAATAACAATATATCCACACAAAGTACTTTCTTGCGTGTATTCTTTTGATAACTAATATGGAGGAAAAACTCAGTGCATTCGAGTACAAAAAACCTCCTAACCCCACCTCCTATATATAACAACTTGAGAGTGGGGAAAAACGTTTGAGAAAAAATAGCAACCACTTACCCTACGTGCATGGGTGGTCATTTGACTTCTTCCCACATGAATAAAATAACTTAAATGCTGAAATGATTAACTAAAGTACGTACTAAATAAACAAAAAACAAGTTTAAAACACAAAACATACTACGTACTAAACTAAGGCTTACATTCACCCCCTTAATCTTGTTTTTTTTCTTCTCTTCAAACTCTTGTGCTTCTCATGCCTATCTTGTCCCTCAGTTCAGTAAATCTTTGTCTTCCAAGGGGCTTAGTTAGTATGTCTGCCAGCTGAAACTCAGTCTTGATATACTCCAAATCTATATCCCCTCTTTCCACACATTCTCGTATGAAATGGAATCGAGTATCAATGTGTTTACTCCTTTCATGATGGACAGGATTTTTTGCAAGGGCAATAGCTGACTTGTTGTCAATCCTCAAGACTGGTTTTTCATTGATCTTCCCTTGTAGACTCTCTAGCAACTTCATAAGCCAGATTCCTTGACATGCGCCTCCAGTTCCTGCAATATACTCAGCTTCACATGAGGAAAGAGCTACAATCCTTTGCTTTTGTGATATCCAAGTAATAGGACTGTCACCTAGAAAGTATAGGATACCAGTAGTACTTTTCCTATCATCCACATCTCCAGCCAAATCACTGTCACTATAGCCTATCAACTTCTCAATCATTTGTCCCCTTCTAAACACACATCCCAGATCTATGGTACCTTTTACATATCTTAGTATCTGTTTGACAGCATTCATGTGTGCAATAGTGGGTGCTTCCATGTATCTGCTAACAATACCAACTGAGAAAGCTAGATCAGGTCGTGTATTAACAAGATACCTTAGACTCCCTATAATACTCCTGTAAAGTGTTGGATCCACAGTAAAACCTTCATCAAATCTGCTGAGCTTGCTTCTTGGTTCCATGGGGATACAACATGGGTTGCAATCTGTCATTCCCATTTTCTCCAGAATTTTCTTTGCATAACCTGACTGACATAAGCTTATGATCTCCTTGCTTTGCTTGACTTCTATGCCCAGATAATAGCATAGCAGTCCTAAGTCACTCATCTCAAATTTTTTCATCATTTCTTCCTTGAAACCTTTGATCAACCTTGAGCTTGACCCTGTAAGAATTATATCATCAACATACACACCTACAACTGTGGTATCCCCTCCAGCTTCCTTCATATACACAGCATACTCAAACTTGCATTTTTGGAACCCCAATGACTTCAAACACCTGTCTAGTTTCTCATTCCAAGCCCTGGGGGCCTGCTTTAATCCATACAAAGCTTTGTGCAGCTTTAGCACCTTGTTTGGATGGCTTTTGTCAACAAAACCTTCTGGCTGTAGCACATATACTTCTTCTTTTAGTTCCCCATTTAGAAAGGCTGTTTTTACATCTAAATGATGAACTTCCCACCCTTTGTGTGCTGCTAAAGCCAGCAGGGTTCTAATTGTTTCTATTCTGGCTACTGGGGCAAAAACTTCAGTATAATCAATACCATACCTCTGAATATAGCCTTTAGCCACTAACCTGGCCTTGTGTTTGATGATGTTCCCTTCTGGATCTTTCTTTAGTTTAAAAACCCACTTCAGACCAATGGCTTTATGTTTGCTTGGTAAGTCACACAATTCCCATGTGCCATTTTTCTGAATGGAGTCAACTTCAAGGGCCATAGCTTCCTTCCACTCTTCATACCCTGCAGCTTCTAGGTAGTTAGTTGGTTCTTCTATGGACAAAAAACACAGACTTACCTCTTCATTAATCTCCCTAGTTGCATCATATATTTCTTGTAGGGATCTAAAATGCAGAGGTTCTTCACTTGACTCAGTGCTTGCATAGGATCTGGGTGTGTTTACTGGTGTATCATGCATAGCATTGCCATCTACTTCATCAGTTCTTTCACTATTCTCTCTTTCTTTCACATGAACTGTGAACATCTCTGTTGTTTCACTCCCCTTTCTGCCTTCATAATCCTCCCAATTCCACCTTTTATCTTCTTCAAACCTTACATCTCTGCTTATCAGAATCCTTCCCTTGATAGGGTCAAGGAGTCTATAAGCTTTAGACCCCTCTTCATATCCAAGCAAAACTGCCTTAGTACTTCTATCAGCAAGTTTGGAGAGATAAGGCTTCACTATTTTGACATGGGCCAAACTACCAAACACACGAAGATGATGTACATTTGGTGGTTTTCCATGCCAAGCCTGATAGGGTGTTATCCCATCAACACTCTTGGTTGGAGCCCTATTCAATAAGTACACTGAGGTGTTTACTGCTTCTCCCCAATACTTTGCTGGCATGCATTTTCTTTTCATCAGACTTCTTGTCATCTCCATAACAGTTTGGTTCCTCCTCTCCACCACTCCATTCTGTTGGGGTGAGTATGGTGCAGTAAGATGCCTCTTCACTCCTTCTTTCTCACAAAAACTCCTGAAGTCATGTGAAGTAAATTCACCCCCTCTATCTGTTCTTAGGCACTTCATCCTTACATCAGCCTCAGTCTCCATCTTCTGCTTGAGTTGTTTAAAAACTTTCAATGCTTCTCCTTTATGCTTAAGTAGTGATATCCACATATAGCGTGAAAAATCATCTACCAAGAGCATAAAATAGCCATTTCCACCAGGTGTGGTAGGTGAAACTGGCCCACATAGATCACCATGCACCAGTTCAAGATTTCCTTTAGCTCTGTATACTGCTTGCTGAGGAAACCTTGTTCTATGTTGCTTTCCCATCATGCATCCATCACAAACTTGATTGTTTTGAGTTATTTCTGGCATCCCCTCTACCATTTTCTGACTTGTGAGGATCCTCAATGCCTGAAAATTAAGGTGCCCATACCTAGCATGCCAAAGCCAGTTTTGACTTTCCATGCTAGTTAATAGGCAAACCTTATCTGCAATTTTCATATTCACTATGAAAAGCTTATTCTTCCCTCTTTGTACCTTGATCATTAGCCTGTGAGACTCATCATAGACTCTCAGTACTCCTTCTTGTATGACTACTTGACTGCCAGATTCATCAAGTTGTCCAAGGCTTATGATATTACTTCTAAGATTTGGTATAAAGTATACATTGGATAGGATCATATGTTCTCCATTCTTGCATTGAAACAATACTGATCCTAATCCTTGTATATCAATCATTGAGTTATCACCAAATCTTACCTTTCCATGCACTGAGGTGTCAAGTTCAGAGAAGTAACTCCTATTGCCTGTCATATGGTTGCTTGCTCCTGTGTCCAAATACCACCAGGATCCTGATTTAACTTCACCAAGTGATTTATCCTGCAACTTTGAGTTATGTGATTCAGTTAGTTCACATATCTCAACCATCATTAAAGAAGGTTGTTCAGATTCCTCATTTTCAGCCAGGTGAATCTCCTCTTCTTGATCAGTAGAATGACACTCAGAAGCAAAGTGTCCCATCTTTCCACATGCATAACACTTTATCTTGGATTTATCAAATTTCCTCTTCTGCTTAGGCTCTCCTCCCTCTCCATGGAAACTAGTATGTCCTCTTCCTCTGCCACGGCCTCTACCTCTTCCCCTAGAGGTAGTTGGATCTCTATTACTCCTTTGTTGAGGTTGGGAGTTTTCCCTAGCCTCCCATTCTGCCCTAGTCAGTAAGACAGTCTCTTCTTCTCCAGTGTGGTGGCTCTTCAATCTCTCCTCATGTGCTTTGAAGGACCCAATGATGTCTTCAGTAGTTTTGACTTTTAGATCACCAAATTCCTCAATTGCAGATGCAATTTGCAGGAGCTTTGGTGGAGCTGCTCTCAGAAGTTTCTTCATTACTTTTTCTTCCTCAACAACATTTCCAAGTCCTCTTAACTTGGTCACAACCGTTTGAAGCTTCCCTGCAAAGTCATCAACATTGTCACTATCATTCATTTTCATTGCCTCAAATTCTCTCCATAAGGTTTGGGTTCTGACTTCCTTTACTCTCTCAGCACCCAGGTTCATGGTTCTTAGCATGCTCCATGCTTCCTTAGCTGTTATTTTTGCCCCCAGCTGTAGCAAGGTATCCTCCCCTATACCTTGATAAATGGCTGCAAGAGCCATCTTGTCTTTCCTCTTGTCAACCGGTTCAGAGGACTCTACTGCATCCCAGACTCCTTGGGCTATCATGAAAACCTCCATTTTGATAGCCCACGCTGCATAATTGCTCCGGGTAAGCATAGGATATTTGAGAGTAACCGAGCCCTCTTTATCTTGGATCTTGATGTTGTCATCTCCTATGTTTCCATCTCCACTTTCAGATGAGGTTGTACTCATGATTCGTGGATTTCTGGCTCTGATACCAAATGTTAGATAAACAAGAAACTGCCCAGGCTACACAATTCTACTCAGTATGATCTAACACTCACACAAAGTAAAGCAAAGAACACGAAATAACAATATATCCACACAAAGTACTTTCTTGCGTGTATTCTTTTGATAACTAATATGGAGGAAAAACTCAGTGCATTCGAGTACAAAAAACCTCCTAACCCCACCTCTTATATATAACAACTTGAGAGTGGGGAAAAACGTTTGAGAAAAAATAGCAACCACTTACCCTACGTGCATGGGTGGTCATTTGACTTCTTCCCACATGAATAAAATAACTTAAATGCTGAAATGATTAACTAAAGTACGTACTAAATAAACAAAAAACAAGTTTAAAACACAAAACATACTACGTACTAAACTAAGGCTTACAGGCAGATAAACATGGTTTTTTTTACAAACCCTTCACCAGGAATGATATTGAAAGCATTATTATATCCTTTCTTTGATGACACACTTGATGCATCAAAGTTTGGATGCAGCAGTTGCATTTGTGCCCTCTATTTTCATATTGCATTGGTTAGTTTGTTTTTTATTGAAGTTGAACAAACATTGAGTTTTTGTGCTTTCTTCCCGATTCATTGATATGATCCGAATTTTACAAAATGCATTGACTTTTCTTATCCTTATTTTTATTGATTATTTCGCTGCTGGAATTTCTTTTGCAGATGGGAGCTTATTTTGGATAGTTTGACATAGGTTTAATTTTACATGTGTCAGCCATATGCCAAGGTAAAAAGTATGTAGTCTAAGCGGGAAAACTGAAAAGCAATTGATATTTATTTATAGGAAGTAGATTCAGTTTTGGGGCTTCTAGGAAAGATAAAACAAGTTAGGAAAAGATATCATGTACTCAAAAACTTAAAGAAGTGCTTACAGAAACACTTTTATACAAGTAAAAAAGCTGGATTTTTTTTGAAAGAGTAAAAAAGCTGGTTAAGTCAAATAAGACAATATTGTATAGTATACTCTGTGTCATAGATGTATTAATTTAAGTAAAAGTTCGTAACTCAGAATAGTTAGTAAACCTCTTGATTTCAAAAGCTTTATATGTTTGTGCATGTGTAAACATTATACGAAGTATTTTTTTTTTTTTATACATATGGAATAAACTGAGGCTATTCACCTTCTTCGGCAACTTATAGAGAAGTATAGAGACGCTCACAAGGATTTGCATTTAGTGTTCATTGACTTAGAAAAGGCATATGATAGGGTACCTCGAGAAGTTCTTTGGTGGGCCTTAACTAGAAAAGGCATTTCACACAAGTATATCAGCATCATCATGGATATGTATGAGGATAGTACTACAAGTGTCCGTACTAGTGTAGGGAGGACTGCGGAATTCCCTATTACTATCGGAGTGCACCAAGGATCGGCTCTGAGCTCTTTTTTATTTGCCATAGTCATGGATGAACTTACAAAGTCAATTCAAGACGATATACCGTGGTGCATGATGTTTGCCGACGATATTGTATTGATTGATGAGACGCAATCAGGGGTTAAAGCAAAGTTGGAAGTATGACGACAGACATTGGAGAACAAGGGTTTCAGACTAAGTAGGAGCAAGACAGAGTACATGGAGTGCAAGTTTGGTGGAGGTAGAAGCAGTGGTAATAGCGGAATTACTTTAGATGGTAAGGAGATACCGGTCAGCGATATGTTCCGTTACTTGGGCTCCATAATTCAGAAGGACGGTGAGTTAGATGGAGATGTATCCCATAGAATCAGAACAGGGTGGATGAAGTGGAAGAGTGCGTCAGAATTTCTATGCGATCGAGGTATGCCGACTAGACTGAAGGGTAAATTTTATAGGACAGCAATTAGGCCTGCATTACTGTATGACACGGAGTGTTGGGCGGTGAAACAATGTCACATTCAAAAGATGAGTGTGGCAGAGATGCGCATGCTGCGTTGGATGTGTGGGCATACTAGAAAGGACCGCGTGAGGTATGAGACAATTAGACAAAGGGTGGGAGTAGCACCTATTGAAGATAAGATGCGGGAGTCACGCCTACGGTGGTTTGGTCATGTGCATAGAAGACCGAGGGATGCACCTGTCAGACGAGTTGAGATGTGTGGAGAAGAGGTAGGGAAGAGAGGGAGAGGAAGGCCCAAACAGACGTGGGTTAGGGGAGTCAGAAGTGATATGCTTCTTCTTGGATTGGATGAGAGTATGGCTTTGGAGAGAGCAAAATGGAGGGCGGGTATTCGTGTGGAAGAGTGATCTTGTATCATCTTTTTCCTTTTTTTATATTTTTATCCTTATATATAAATATTACTTTATCCTTTTTACTTGATCTTTTATATGTATATTCATCTCTTGTATATTATCTTTTTTTTATAATAGCTTGTCTTTTTTATCTTTATTTTCGTTCTTTTCCTTTTGGTGATATCATATATTGATTCATGTTAGCCGACCCCAATATCGTTTGGGACTAAGGCTTTGATGTTGTTGTTGTATACATATGGAGTAAAGCAAAGTTCTTTAAAGTTGGGTTCTAAGCGATCCTGCCAGGTCCAGTGAGGCATCACACAGATGTGCAACTTTCTCCAAAATACAGCACTGTAACATGCCATCACCCTAGATCTCGCCCAGCATGCAGCCACAACAACGCCTTTAGTGGGTTGACCTGATTAGTTCAGGTTGTTTTGCGTTGCCTGTACATCAACGGATGAGATAGTACATGCAGTTGAACTATCATGTGAAGAAAAATGGCAGAGTTCAGATATTTATCGACATGTGAATTGTTGGTCTTATGGGAGATCAGCACCACCCTTTGATTCAGGGCTTAACCGCCCAACCTGTTGGCACCACAAAGTGGTGCAGCCCCTCATGTCCATCCACCGCTCAGTAGTGGGGCTCTGCACTGCCGTAGTGAACTGTGGGGGGTGCCCCACAGGAATCTACCTTGACTTGGGGACTACAGAGTAATGGGTTAAATAGAGGGTGTCCACTTCCTTATCACCAATTGGTTTTAAGAAAGATATGGCTGCTATTTAACCACAGAACTCTGGAGTTAAGCGAGCCCGGGGTAAGAAAGCCCAAGGATGGGTGACCCACTGGGAAGTTTGTCGACAAGGGGTGAATCGATCCAACAAGTGGTATCAGAGCGAGGTCACAGGTGAATCTCTCGGCTGGTGCTGGGGGGTGATTGTTGGTCTTATGGGAGATCAGCACCACCCTTTGATTCAGGGCTTAACCGCCCAACCTGTTGGCACCACAAAGTGGTGCAGCCCCTCATGTCCATCCACCGCTCAGTAGTGGGGCTCTGCACTGCCGTAGTGAACTGTGGGGGGTGCCCCACAGGAATCTACCTTGACTTGGGGACTACAGAGTAATGGGTTAAATAGAGGGTGTCCACTTCCTTATCACCAATTGGTTTTAAGAAAGATATGGCTGTTATTTAACCACAGAACTCTGGAGTTAAGCGAGCCCGGGGTAAGAAAGCCCAAGGATGGGTGACCCACTGGGAAGTTTGTCGACAAGGAGTGAATCGATCCAACATGAATGAAAATGGTAAAAACGAGAACATTATTATAGGAGTGACATATATTAATAGGAATATGTATATGGCTGGTGTTCCTTGTCACTCTGCAGAATCTCTTTGGCTAGAGATGGGTTTCCGGCATTTAGATTGGGCAATTTTGAATATCCAAAGATATGTTGTCTACCTTAAAGGGGCAAAAGAGAAAAAAACATGATTCTGTTGAGGGTAGCTTTATCATTTTGGGGTTATAGTCATGAATTATATGACTAAGATAAAGATGGTTTACAAAAATATGATTCATTACTAGAATAGTAATGAAATCATAGTAATTCATGTTCAAGTTTTGAACTTTAGTTACCACAGCACTACGTTGTAGTAATGAATAGTGATATTTATGTAAATAAGTTTTATTTTAGTAATATTCTTGTAAAAACCCCTATAGTCATCTTTGTGAATTGATCGGCCTTCTTTATTATTCTTAAAAACTCTTCTTTGGGCTATCCACTTGAAAAGAAAAGATAAATTGTGGATAAAGTGGGTTAGTTCTTACCAGAAATTTTAAAGAGCACGTCACGTGCTCCTTATTGAGCACGTAGTACGGTTGACGCCTCACCAGGAAAATACTCTGTATTAGTAGGCTTAATATTTGTAAGTTAAAGTATTCGGAGTATTAGTAATCATTAGTTGGCAAGCTATAAGCCAATTAGAACTTAAGAGTTTTGAATTTCAATCTTAGAACAAATAATATGAACTTAGACAAGATTTTTCTAAATCCATGTATGCATCTCAATATAAATTTTTTATCAGTGTTTTCTTTCTGAAATTAATTAATCTGATTAATTCCTAATCTTATACTTCCCTATTTCATAAGACTTGGTTATGATGACAAATGATTTTTTTAGTACCAAAATATTTAAAGTCTGAAAATTATATGGAGCTATTCTTTGTTTTTTTGGCAAATGGAATTTTTTTAAAACAACTTTTATAAAAGTATAAAAATGTTAATTTCCCACAAATATAATAGAGGCTGAAGTTTTCTACCCGGTAAGGTTGCTGACCAAACAAAATCAGACCTAAACAAATTAAACGAGGTTAGATCGGAAATTTTCAATCATATTAAAAACATCCCAAGTCATGTGATAAGAATATGAAAATTTTGAGGATATAACTGGGTTGAAAATTTTCAGATCTGATTTGTTTAAGTCTAAAATTTTGTAGTCTGATATGACCTAAACTAGGCGGTATGTTTTTGTTCTATATGTATTTTACAACCATCAAAATATGATCCAATCTGATCTGATCTTTTTAAATTTGATCTAATCTCATTTACAACTAGAACCAATCCAATTAAAAATACCCTTACTCTACTAGGGCCTACCATTTTTAGCATAAAATTGGGACTGAAAGCAATTATTAGACTAAAATGTAGTTCTTAATTGAAATTTAAGCAATCACAAGAACAATTAATATAATGTTACAACATACGAAAAAGTCTAGAAAAAGATTTCTCGTCTTGATATATGATTAAAATTTCATTCATATACAATTAGGGGCGGAGCCAGGGCACTAGGTCGGACTAGGCCGGTACAAAAATATGTGTGAAATGTCCACATAATTTTTATACTAAAAATACAGATATTTTTAAAATTTGGGCTGGGTCTGGGCTGGCCCTCCCCTAGCTACGCCCATGTATACAAAAACATGAAATTAGACAAAATACCATTCCTATACAAATATCATATTCAAATTTTCATAACAATGTGTACTTCCTCAATTATATAAAATTTGGTCAATTTCATTTATCCTGATCAATGATAATAAATTTTGATCAATGATTTTTAAGTAGTTTATTTGAAAGCATTTTTTAATTAGTTATTATCATTGTTCCAATAATTGATCTAGGTGCCCGACTAGTCCCGTCTAGATGCCAGACCGCAGGGGCGCTTAGTTGCCCGCCAAAAGTGTCTAATTGTCCGTTTATGGCATCTTCATTTGTGAAACCTTATATTTTATGTTTTTACTTTTAAGAGATATATATACTTTGACTTTAACCACACATATGAGAAAAGTTATTTGTATATTAAGATAAAAAATTATAAGCGGGATATGTTTTATATTTGTGGGAAATTAACACTTATATTTTTATAAAAGTTTTTTTAAAAGAAAATAATTTCTCTATTTTAATTTAAAAGCCTCTCTTTTTTGTTCAAAAAATAATAATAATTCCATTTGCCAAAAAAAAAGAATAGCTTCATATAATTTTCATACTTTAAATATTTTGGAACTAAAAAATTCATTTGTCAACATGACCAAGTTTTATGAAATAGGGGAGTATAAGATTAGAAATTATTCAGATTAGTTATTTAATTTCAGAAAGAAAACACTGATAAAAAAATCATATTGAGATGCATACATGGATTTAGAAAAATCTTGTCCAAGTTCATATTATTTGTTCTAAGATAGAAATTTGAAAACTCTTTAGTTCTAAGTGGCGTATAGCTTGCCTACTAATGATTACTAATACTCCGTATGCTTTAATAAGGAGCACGTGACGTGCTCTTTAAAATTTATGTAGTTCTTACTACATTAAAGATCAAAATGTGTCGCATGTGGATGTGCCTAATGCAGAGCCGGCGTTTAGCATGTTCAACATGTTCTACAGAACAGGGCCTCCCGATTTCTGGGGCCCCAATTTTCTAAAAGTTTATTAGTATTACAGTAAAATATAAATAAATATTAATCGATAAAATAAATTTTTTTTGTCGGTACTCTTATAGTCTTACTCATGTTTTATTCCAATTGATTGAGTGATGAGTTGTGTGGATTTAAATCAACTACAAAGTGATTTTTAGTTTTTTTATTACATTTTTTGATGAATATTCAATTGATTTCAGTAAAAGTATTTCATTTGAGTTTCTTTCTAATTCTTAATATTAACATAGGGTCTTGATTTTACGTTTGGAACGGGGCCTCCAAATCCATTGGACGGCTCTGGCCTAATGCCTATCCATGCCTCATTCACGTTCAAGAAAATACTGAAAGTGAGGGAAAAGGTGCAGCTAGTGGGTGATTGGCAGAAGCAACTGAAGGAATAGTTTTTTAGAAGGAGATATATGTACGCCCTGCTTAGATCTTCTGTTGCAAACGTTGACTGGAAGGAAATGGTAATGCAAACTAAGGCTTCGTCTCGTGTTAGATTTACTTTGTGGTTAATCTTGTGTGGTAGAATTGCTACCAAAGATAGACTGTTACATTTCCATATTCCAGTTCATAATGCTTCTTGTGTCTTTTGTGGAGTTCATCTTGAGAGTGGACCATGTGGTATTGTGGTGTTTGAATGCCCTGAAATTCAAAAACTCTGGGCAGGTTTACATAGATGGTTTGGCAGAAGACTTCATATTTGCAATTGGGCTCAGTTTATCCCTATACTAGGCACAGATACGAAGGGGAAGAGAATACCTAACACAATCTTGAAAGCTCCGGTTACTAAAATGCTTTATTCTATATGGCAAGAACAGAACCAAAGAAGTTTGACCGATACACATTTGGAGCTACAGAGTCTTCTCTTACAAGTTGTTCAAAAGGTTGCTTGTAGAGTTGTAGGTATGCCAAAGTTATGGAGATATCTCGATTCTTTAATAGATTTACGCATTATCGAGTGATTTAATTTTGTGGTAGGTTTTTGGTGTTTCTATGGTATTTTCTCCTGTTTGTTAGGGGTTTTGTTAGGGGTGTGCCTTGTTTTGGATACGTGAGACGGTTGTGCTTATTGGCCATTGGAAAGGAATATAACATGCTTATTTTCGTACAAAAACAAAAAATACATCTTAATTTAGTATAATAAATCTAATTTACTTTACTTAATTAATTCTATCAAATATAACTCTCCTTCAGCTTCATGGACTAAATACGTTTAATCTAATTAATATTTAATCCATTTTCAGTATTACGAGTTAACTATTATATAATCAAATTAATATTTAATTCCTTCGAACAATTCAATCGGAAGGTATAATCACTTGTTGTGTGACCAATAGAGCCTTATATATTAAACACTAATCAAATAAAGGTGTTAGCAGAATCACTAAACGATTTACCATTTTACCACACAATCTTAATATATAAGGACATTTGCGATAACTATTCAAACTCCATATAATATAGAGCTCATAATGATACCGTCCTTTCATTCAACGAACATTCAACTAAGTCTAGAACTTGATATTGTGTCTATTCCAATAACTTAGTCGTTGCCTCTCAATCTTTCTAGATTATCCATAACGATCATATTCGATATCCAAAACGAATATATCTTTGCATTGGCTAATGAATTTATGATTCATCTAGATATGAGAAGTAGAATCTTCTCTCTTAATCTATTATGAGGAATGAATTCTTTCTTGGTTCAACTACTACTCCATATGCTTCATGATATGATGTACCCAACACATGTCATGTCTACCCTTATAAGAGTGCAAGCGTTGGTCATGGTCAAAGTACATCACTCCGCACATGTGGTACGTATTGACCTCAAATCGGAGGACTATTACACTACTCTATACGCCGATAATCCCATATACACATGAATAGAACTTATGAAAGGATTTCTCGAAGGGTATGCGAATATTCTCTAAAATATCTATGTGGTCATCATGAATTACAGGAACTCATGATTGTGAGATCAATTACACTTTCTAAAGTATGATGCAGTCCGCATACCAATCTTATCGCATATCATTAATATCCCGTGATCATTGATTGAGGCGATTTTAGGAGTTTATGTTATATATCACATAAGCCCCCATTTACTTAGTGACAACATTCTCTCCTCCATACCCCCTTCCGTGAGGTGGGGGGGTTGAACGGTAGATGCTATTTAGGTTAGTTTACTAGCTTAGATAGTTATTTTTGACACATGTACTTTGTTACTTTTGGATGATTTTTTATATGTACTTACATTTCATCCACACAAAAAAACTTGGTGACAACATAAGTCCAAGGAAACACAATTATAAATAAAGCATTGACAATCGAAATGCTTAATCATAAATGTGTAATACTGTATATATCTAAAAACATTATAATTGTCAATGCCTTATAAGCATAAGATGTTGTACACTTTTATTAAATCACTATACTTCTTTTTCTCATGGGTTTAAATACCCCTCATCCGGTAATTTTAAGAAGCACTGTTAAAGTGTTAAACAACTAGCGTCTAGCTAATTCGTCCGCAACCACCGTTACTTACATTGAAGTAAATGTGTGAAGCATATAGTGCAGCATATAGAATTGTACTACGTAATTGACTACAATAAAAAGGAAAATTTTACGGGGTATAACTAATACATATGACTACTTTTGTTTTTAGATATTCGTATGACTAAAAATTAAAAAAAAATCTCATCATATTAAAATGTTGAAAGACGAAAACACTTTTATTAAAAAAATGCATTTTGTGCTACTTTCGTCTAAAAATACTGCACTTTATGAAGAAGTTATTGTACAACATTTATTGCATTTTATGCAAGTATTACTGCACGACATTACGGATTGTTTTAAGCATTACGAAAATGTTATGAATTTGTTTACATCATTTGCAATGGAGCCTAAAATTCACTATTTTTTGACTTGAGAATATGATGATATAAAGCAAAATGGCACACTAAATTGTCAGCGCTTATTTGTTGGGAAGTAGCAGTCAGTTCATGCAATTTTCAACGTGATTTTCACCTTGGATCATCCTAAAACAGTCTCTTTGTGCTTTAGTACAAGGGTAAGGTTGCGTACATCCGACCCCCCCCACCCCACCGTAGGTGGGAACCTTTATGACACTGGGGTAATGATGATGATGATGTTGGTGGAAATTCGGCCGGATATCCCTGCAAAAATAACGTTAGAAAATAATCTAGCTCGAGACGCGTCAGACGCTGTCCTCAAGAAAGTATTTCCGACTAGCGAAAACCTTTCCCCAAGATATAACGAGCTCTTCGGTGTAAACCGGTAACAGAACAACGAGAGTAGAAAATATTATTAATCCAGCAGAGTGAGAGTATTAGGGGATGTTTTTGCTCAAAGTATGTGTATACTCCATAGCTAGCCGAACACACATATATATACATGCAAAGAATGAACGTTGCTGCTAATGTTTGGAGTAATAAAGATCCAACCTCCCAACGTTCAAATTAATAAATAGTATTTACGTTGAGCATGCACGTTGAGCATATTAAATTAGTCTTTAAAGACTCAGGCTCTAAAAAGTGAACGTTGAGCACATTAGTAATTCCTTTGTACTCATTAAGGAAAAATTATTAAACACTGAAGGATGCTTACGTTATTATTTTGAAGGACTAAATGAACCATTCATTATTTTATAATGGAATATACGAAAGTACAAGTTTGATTAATACAATAATATTATTGAATAACAGATAATATTTTGGATATTTTATTCATTTGAAATACTCCCAATTATTCCAACAATCCCCCACATATTTCAAATGAATATTTTTAGATGTTAAAACCAGTTTACAAAATTTCTGCTGGATTAAAGGAATGAGACTTTAAGTTTGGTGTCCGTAGACTTGAAACCAAACCGAGACGATTAAGTCTTAATAAACCGAGCTTTTGGTGAAACCTATAGTTTCTTGAAACCAACAAGCCACTATTGGTAAATCAGGGTCTTAACGGTCGTGTCTCCCCCCGCACAATTTCTCGTTATTACGCCGTTGTGCGCCGTAAGGCCATGCGCGTGCTTGGTTTTCATGAGTGCTCTAGAAGTTTTGTCATGCTTCATGGAGGCGGCCCCACCTCACACTCATATAGGTGATATCATCAAGTGTGTATCGCTTTTGCACACCACCCTAAAAGTAAGGGCTATGATAGTCATTAAGAGCTTTTAGCTCATCCTCTCAAAGTATGCGGTTTCTAGCCAATATCTCACATCATGGAAATGGGCAATTTTAGTTAGGCTAGCAGAACTAAATGGAAGACTTGTTATTACCCATTTGAACTTGCTTCATGGGATCTCCAATCACACAAGTTGGGTTCCCATCCCCATTCGTTTCAAAGTGACACTAGTCCCATTTCCTTAGATGTTTCGGTTATTAATTTTCGTCCTAGGGCTTTTGTCAAAGGATCCGCTAAATTTCCTTGTGACCTCACAAAATTAATGGACACAATTCCATTCTTCAATAATCGTTTAATGACTTTATGCCTTAAACGAATGTGTCTATTCTTCCCATTATAACACATTTTCTTAGCAGTATCTATTACACTTCTGCAATCACAATGAATAGACACAGATGGTATTGGTTTTGTACCAACCGGAATTTCTGCTAAGAAAGATTTCAACCACTCCGCTTCACTACAGGCTACTTCCAAAGCAATAAGCTCGGACTCCATAGTGGATCTAGAAATTATAGTTTGTTTGGTTGATTTCCACGTAATGGCACCACCTCCAAGGGTGAATATATATCCAGTATTGGATTTTATCTCATCTGAGTCAGAGACCCAGTTAGCATCGCTGTATCCCTCTAGTACAGCGGGTAACCCACGATAAAATATACCATAATTAATGGTACCTCTCAAATATTTGAGTAATCGCCTCAACGCGGTCCAGTGATCCCCACTTGGATTATGAGTATATCGACTCAATCTTCCGACAGCATAAGCTATGTCGGGCCTCGTATAATTCATCAAGTGTAATAAACTTCCAATAATTTGGGAATACTCATATTGAGCCTCGGGATCACCTATATGTTTTTTCAAATGTGTATGAGAGTCATAAGGGGTGCTCACGGGGCTGACATCGAAATGTCCAAACCTCTTTAGAAGTTTTTCAGCATAATGCTCTTGAGATAGTATAATACCATCATCCTTCCTTATGACTTTCATACCCAAAATCACTTTTGCTTCCCCCAAATCTTTCATAACAAATTTTGAAGCAAGAAAGGATTTTGTCTCAATTATTAACTCAAGGTTGCTACTAAAAATTAACATATCATCCACATATAAGCAAATAATAATGCACACACCATTTTCACATTTAGTGTATACACACTTATCTACTTCTAGTGAGGTAAAACCATGAGCAAATAACACTTCATCAAATTTTTCATTCCATTGTTTTGGAGCTTGTTTCAAACCATATAAAGATTTGATCAACTTACACACTTTGTGTTCCTGACCAATAACTACATGACCCTCCGGTTGCACCATATAAATTTCTTCCTCTAGCTCACCATTTAAAAACGCAGTTTTAACATCCATTTGATGGACAAAAAGTTTGTGAATAGAAGCCAAGGCAATTAAAGTTCGAATGGAAGAAATACGCGTTACCGGTGCAAATGTATCAAAATAATCAACATCTTGTTTTTGAGAAAAACCTTTCGCCACAAGCCTCGCTTTATATTTATCAATTGAACCATCCGGATTTAATTTCTTTTTAAAAATCCATTTGCATCCGATTGGTTTACAACCTTTTGGTAAATCGGTTAAAACCCAAGTTTTATTTTGTTTGATAGAATCAATTTCATTTTGTATGGCCTCAAACCAAAATGGAGCTTCTTTTGAAGAAATAGCTTGTGTATAAGTTAAAGGTTCATCATTAACAAGATATGTATAAAAATCATTTCCAAAAGATTTTTCTATCCTTGGCCTCTTACTTCTTCTCAAAAGAGAAGGTTCATCATTAAAAGTATTATTTTCTTTTAATGGATCACAATCACTAGAGGAATCATCATTAAAGGTTTCATTTCCTTGTAATGGGTCATACTCACTATATGGTGCAATGGTCTTGTGTTCACGTTTCAAAGGAAACACATTTTCGAAAAATTCAGCATTTTTTGTTTCAACAATTGTATCACATTCAAGTACATCACTTTGCAAAACTAGGAATCTATAAGCAGCACTAGATTCAGCATAACCAATAAACAAGCAATCAGAAGTCTTAGAACCAATTTTCCTCTTCTTAGGATCAGGCAATAAGACTTTAGCCAAACACCCCCACACTTTCAAATATTTCAAATTAGGTGCAAAACCTTTCCACAATTCATAAGGGGTTTTCTTATAGTGCTTACGAGGAATCCTATTTTGTAAGTGACAAGCAGAAAGAATAGCCTCCCCCCAAAGATTATCAGGTGCATCGGAACTAATTAAAAGAGCATTCATCATCTCTTTTAGTGTCCTATTTTTTCTTTCAGCTATTCCATTAGATTCAGGTGAATATGGTGGAGTGACCTCATGAATTATCCCTTCTTTCTCACAAAAATCATTAAATAAAATATACTCACCCCCTCTATCCGATCTAACTCTCTTAATCTTTTTATTTAATTGATTTTCTACCTCGGATTTATACACTAAAAATTTATCAAAAGCCTCATCTTTATTTTTAAGCAAATAAACTTTAGTGTATCTAGAAAAATCATCTATAAATGTGACATAATAATTTTTACCACCTCTAGTCATGGTATTTTTCAAATCACCTAAATCCGTGTGAATTAAACTAAGCAATTCAGATTCCCTATAAGTGGAGGGACAAGGTTTTTTGGTTAGTTTAGATTGAACACAAACATCGCATTTTTCTAGTGTCATTTTATTTTTACTAGAAATCAAACCACAATCATTTAGCATTTTAATATAAGAATTACTTGCATGTCCTAATCTAGCATGCCACACATCAAAAGAATCAACTAAATAGGCAGAAGCATTATCATGCAATATTTCAGAAATGCCAAGTATATAAAGTCCTTTCTTACAATAGCCATTTCCCACAAGAACATCATTTTTGGTCATAACAAAATTATCACAACCAAAAGAAACTTTAACCCCAACTTTTCCCAAGAGATAAACAGAAACTAAATTAGTCCGAATCTCGGGCACATGAAGCACATCATTTAGTGATAAAGTTTTCCCCGATGTGAGTTTAAGAAGAACTTTCCCTTTTCCATGCACCTCAACAGTTTTAGAGTCCGCTAGGTACACGAGCTCTTCACCGTCTCCTATAATGGTATAGGAGGTAAAAGCATTTTTGTTTTTACAAATATGCTTGGTAGCCCCGGAGTCTACCACCCACTCATTCACATCATTAGTTTTACAACTTTGAGAAACAACCGCAATAAAATTATCATCACTACTAACCAAGTTTAAACTTGATTTTAGTGGGTTGTTGTTTTTCATAGTTGTCATTTTACCACTAAATAAAGGAATAATATTTTTCTCAAAAATTGGTGTTAAATTATGGCTTATTGTAAGTAGGAAAGTAAAAAGAGTAAGCATTATACGTAGAGATATATCCAAATACCAGTCTAAATTACACCACACATGCAAGATTAACATGGCCGTGATGAGTGCAGCGACAACGCCTTGTGAGATCACACGTGCAGACATATCCGACGCCAAATACTTTCTTGAGATTGTTGGTGGAAATTCGGCCGGATATCCCTGCAAAAATAACGTTAGAAAATAATCTAGCTCGAGACGCGTCAGACGCTGTCCTCAAGAAAGTATTTCCGACTAGCGAAAACCTTTCCCCAAGATATAACGAGCTCTTCGGTGTAAACCGGTAACAGAACAACGAGAGTAGAAAATATTATTAATCCAGCAGAGTGAGAGTATTAGGGGATGTTTTTGCTCAAAGTATGTGTATACTCCATAGCTAGCCGAACACACATATATATACATGCAAAGAATGAACGTTGCTGCTAATGTTTGGAGTAATAAAGATCCAACCTCCCAACGTTCAAATTAATAAATAGTATTTACGTTGAGCATGCACGTTGAGCATATTAAATTAGTCTTTAAAGACTCAGGCTCTAAAAAGTGAACGTTGAGCACATTAGTAATTCCTTTGTACTCATTAAGGAAAAATTATTAAACACTGAAGGATGCTTACGTTATTATTTTGAAGGACTAAATGAACCATTCATTATTTTATAATGGAATATACGAAAGTACAAGTTTGATTAATACAATAATATTATTGAATAACAGATAATATTTTGGATATTTTATTCATTTGAAATACTCCCAATTATTCCAACAGATGATGATGACGACGACATAAAATGTTATGAATTTACCGTTCTTTATTATCCTTTTTAGATTTGATAAACTTAGTTTTTTTGCCTTGCATCATCCATACTGCTAAGTTACCCCATATTTTTCTTTTTTGTCCGTCTCACTAAGTTTTGGAGTATATTATAATAGATTATCACCCGTGCGATGCACGGTACAAATTATAGTAAAAAAATATCAAGATATGAATAGAGGACAATGTTTGAATGTGTGAAAAAAGAATAAGAAGTCATATATGTTTGGAGAGACTAAGAGCCCGTTTGGTGATGTCAAAAATGGTTGAATCGGCTGATTTTGTTGAATTTGCAAATTTTGGGCTGAAGTGGTCACATTAGCTGATTCGTTTGATTTATAAAAAGATTATATTTAAAATTATATTTTATTAATAAAATAAAGAAAAAAATTTATAAAGAAATATTGACTAATAATCCTGATAAGCTGAAAAACAGAATTACCAAACAGACTATAAGGTAGATGACACATTTTCTTAGAGAATTGATTTCCTCTCTCTCTTACTACATAAGGAGTATCTTTTATCATTTTATTTGTCTATGTCCTTGTGCTATTTAGATTTTTTATCTTGATTGGAGAGTTAAAAATAAAGGGTTATCCCTCGATGTGTTCTAAGTTACCCCATTTTTTCTTTTTTATGGGTCTCACTAAGTTTTATACTATATTTGATAACATTTGGGTGGTTCTACATCATTTTTTTAAATCTTACTATTCAATTCAATATCAATCATATAAACGCAATTTCAAAAATCACACTACTTGCTCTTGTATAAAAAAGGATGACACTTCATCTCTGATAGGATGTAAGTTGAGCTTTAATCACACTTGTTTTTGGCACAATATTTTAGGATAGAATAGTAGGGGTAGTGAATAGTGTAGAAAAAGTAGAAGAGAGTGTGTAAAAGTATGAAAGAGAAGATAAAATCTAGATAAAGCAAGAGTAATTGAGTATTTTATAAAGAATAAAAAAAATGAAAGTGTAGGAAACTTTTAAAGTGTAGGAACATAGTGTATACTTTTTCTCCGAGTAAAGGGTCAGTTTAGTCCTCGTAGTTGCAAAAAAAGTCATCAAATAAGTACTTATATAGAAGATTTTGTCCGGACGTGCCATTTGAGGTGGCTCCCGGTGGAATTTTGTGATAAATTTTTTTGAGCATCTTATTCATTAAGTGTAGTTTACTCATACCAAATTTCAGCTAAAAATTCAATCGGGAAGACATTCAAATGAATTCTTGAAGATAACAGCGCTTTTAACGGCACAGTTATCTTTAAGAATTGAATTCTTTCCGATTGAATTTTTATCTGAAATTTGGTATGAGTAAACTAGACTTAATGAATAAGATGCTCAAAAAAATTCATCAAAAAATTCCATCGGGAGCCACCTCAAATGGCACGTCCGGATAGAATTTTCTATATAAGGACTTATTTGACCCTTTTTTTGCAACTTCGAGTACCAAACTGACCCTTATCCCCTTTTTCTCCATATCATTGTTGTTGGTTGCTCTTTCACGATTTCAGAACAGGCAAATGTCTTTTTCGGAAAGTGACCCTACAAAGATTCCTCGTGTTAGCTTTCTTCAGAACAGTGAAAAAACATTGCAGAATCAAGTCAAACATATAGCTCAAAATCTTACTCAATTATCAACAAACAGCTCAGAGCTAGCCAAAAAGCTATCCCAGTTTAAGCCAAGCAGTAATACTTGACCAAGTAAAGAAAAAATCGAAAATCAAATCTTTAAATACGGCGTATTCATTACGTTGTACGTACTATTGTACGTACTACGAGCCAAAGTTTGCCAAAAAAACATTATAATACTCCTTCGACCCTTTAAAATTTTGCCATTTTTAAAATTTTTGATCAATTAAAGTAAGTTTTAAACAATGGCACATCTTAGGAAATGATTTATAAAATAAAAGCTATATAGAAATGTTTTTTGCTAAAAACATTTGAATAAAAGACTAAAGTATAACATTTATAACTGTTACTATGCACTATATTATTATGCTAATCAAAATCATTGACCACAGTTTCTCATCATTGACTTTAAAAGTCAAATCCGTGGTTTAAATTATGTAATAATCAAAACACTCCGTAAGTCAGATTGAAGTTACTTTTGGATTGAAATGACTGAAGTTACTGTAAAGAACTATTTTATCTATTTTTATTGGAAAAATTGACAAGAAAAATCTCACCTTTCACTGGTCTTCTCATAATAATCACACATTGACGTAATCCAAGAATAATCTCACCTTTGCACCTCATCTTCTTTCATTGGACCTTGATCTATTGATAACCTACAAAGGTTGGATTATTTATATAAGATTTAAAAAAAAGGTCCAATGAAAGAAGATGGAGTGAAAAGGTGGGATTATTCTGGGATTATGTAAAGGTGAGATTAATATGAGAAGACCAGTAAAAGGTGGGATTATTCTTATCAATTTTTCTTTTTTTATATAATTTTTTTTATTAAAAAATGTACTTTAAATTGTTTTTCATCAATTTCATCAAATTCATCCAAATCAACGCTTAATTTCATCACTTTTAACTGAATCAATCGATTGAGCCAATTCTAGTGTTTCCAAGCATGCTTTACATATTTCCAAAATGATGTCCTAGTAATTAACTCATTATATTTGCTCAGGAGGGGTTATGCATGCGACCAAATAGGAAAGTTTATTTTAGATTCATTATTTTTGTGACGTTTTTCGTGAGGGTTTGATAAATAACACTTAGTACTCAATATTCACCCACAAATTTTGGTGATTTGCCTTCTCGATTAGAAATTCTAATATTAACTCATTTTATAACTGATTTGGTAACTTTTCTTGCAGTTGAGTCAACATTTTCACCAAATGTTAAGCTTAGATTTGCACTAATTAGGATTTCATTTTATATTATTCAACACATATGCATAACACCTTATGCATACATACTTTCAGGTTACAAACTAAAACTCATGTTATTACCATTGATCTTTTTAGGGATCCCATATTTATTTTGTACTAATCTCCAAATTCGCTTTTATTTGACTTTTCTCTTATTAAACAATGCAGTAGTACAAAGCTATATGCATGATTAATCAAAACACGAGGGTAGTTGGTAACAAGCTTACAAGCTTAAGCCAAAACCCATCTCAACCAAACATATCATAAGCTAACATGTAAAAAAGGGACTAATAGATCTGCAGATAGCTATACTAGACTGAAACATTGATCAACAAGGTGTTGAGTTCATTTCCAGTTGAATAAAAAGTTAAAAAAACATATTTACAACCACTAGCTATGGCATGTGCCCCTTTTCCTTGTAGAAAAGGAAGAAACTTTGATGCTACTAATGGACTTCTTATAAGCACACACCCTAAAAAGGCCTAGAATATATTTACAAAGAGAAGAGGGCTGTAACAGCCACTTCTTAAGAATATGATCTGACCAAACCGAAATTACAAAAGGATCTCGACTTGAAGAGGCCACCAAAGAGGAACCTGGTTGGGGATTCTGGGGGAGGATTAGCAGCTTCAGCGTTTCCGCCTTTCACACGAAGTATTGTCTGCCCAATGGTTTTCCTAATAGACTCCACGATCTTAGGATCAACGGAATACCCCGACGCGTCACGTACATAAAACGTGTTCAAAGCTTTCCCAGCTCTTGTTGTCACTTCTGCTCTGGTCACTGAGAGACTGTTCTCACGGAATATTCTAGTGACATCGGATAGCAGTCCACTTCGGTCGGTTGTGCATAGTTCTAGCTTTAAGCCCTGTTGACATTGAAGGATCATAATAGTCCTTTAGTCAAAAAGCAGCTAAAAAGACCATATAGGAAACACATTGATCAGAATAAAAAATCAAAGCAGCAAAATGATATTAGATCTGTTTACTCTTTCAAAGACATGTCATTTTAAAAAGTAATCATTTTAAAGCTAAATTTATAGAACAGCAAAGTCTTGGGATATGTTTAGATCCCGAAAAAGCATAGGGAAAGGGGAAAATGTTAAAGAAAATTGATTCCTTATGTTTGTCATGCCTAATAAAGTTCTGCAAAATGAATATTGCTTATTTTAAAATGGAGTATTTGTTTACAGATATTTAGATCTGTTAAGTGTTAATGAAATAGAAAAAAAGAAAAAAAGTGTTTAAACAAAAAACACTAATATAAATTTAGAGTGTGATCATAGCTTTTATTTTCTTCCCTTCACATTTAATTTCCCAGTTTCAGTGTTTAAAACATGCCTTTGGATACGAATATATGATTGGATCACTGAATGATGGTAATTTTCTTATGTTTCGGTATTCCCTATAAAATTCAAGGAAAAACAAAAGTATGATTAATAAAAACAATATTTGCATATATCTATAATTTGTAGTGTTTATATAATACATACAAATAAAAAAAAAGCATCAACAAACTTCTCAAATATATATGTAATGAGTTCAGCTTATCTTTTCTTTTACCCATATTTCCCGTACTCCTATTTCCATGTATAGTTGCTTTCCCTAATATTTTCTTGTTTCCAAACCCTCCCTTACTGTTCTTGAAACATATACCAAAAAATAAATAGGATATTGAAAGCACTAACCTCAGATACCCTTCTCAGTATGGCTGCCTCAAGACATTGAATTATTCTTTGTCTTTCTGCTTCAGATTTTACAGGAGATCCATCCACATGCCTGATGCAGTACTCCTTCACAAACAAAACACAATTGTTTTAGTCGCAACAGACCCTAAACTGGGGGTCTGGGGGGAAAGGAAAAAAAGAACAATACACAACAAAGACACAACTTACATGATGAGCTTCTGCTCTACTAGTATCCACACTGCCATGAAAAACCACATATTGCATGTCAGTCAAAGTGCATATTATATCAAACAGAAGCTTTGGTCTATCCTTACAATGGACAGTCACAACTGAGTAGTCCTTATCATGCCAATTGACCACACTCACATTAGGCCTTTCTTGATCGGTTACAAAACCGTCTTCCTCACTCAACTGTTCATAATCCCTATCAGCAAACATCAACTGATGAAGCCTTCTATCGGCATGAGTGACCCCATGAGTGACCTGTGTCTTTGCATCTCTACTCCGGTTGCTTCCCTTAAGCACATTGCATAATAGCTTCTTTATTAGTGACAACCTCTCGGGATCACTAATGGGCCCGCCCGTATCATCATCGGTCACTTGCATTATGGCTGCAGCTCGGGTGTTGTGTGTCCATACCTCGGCATTGACCACGTTACATCTTAGATTGGTGAGAACTGCACTGACCTCGGAGAGTAAACCCGGCCTATCACTTCCTATTAACTCAATGGACGTGTGGTCCATTGCTGGTTTCACCCCAACCGATCTTCTCATCGAGGATGCAAAGCAAGAATCCGGCCCAAGAGACTATAATGATATAAATGAAAATAATATTAGACTATAAACAAAACATAAGTAAATAACATTAACCTCCAATGAGGTCTGTTCAAATTACAAAATGGTCCCTGAAGTTCACATAAGTTACAATTTGATACTTTTACAAGTAAAGTTTTTTGTGAATGTCCATTACTACTTAAAACATGATGAAATGTAATGATATTGGCAAGAACTAAGGGGGCTAGAAACTAAAGAACTATTCTTTTGGAGGAAAAATTTTGACATGTAAAGAGTTATTTGGGACACTCAATTCCTCTAAGTATCATAATATTCCATCTCATCTTTCAGTGACATTTACGGAATATTTGACATGTTAAAGGGTGTGTTTCAATTTTTAGAAGACAATGAGGATCGTTTGGTAACATTACTAGCTAAACCTTAGAGGGAGTAGATATGATAAACCAAACAAAAATACAGACTGATAAAAGAAGGTGGAGCAGCTAACCTTCATAATATAATCTAAGATTGCTTCATCTGTTATTTTTTTCCCATCTTGATTTGTGACATTGAAGACTGCCAAGAAATATAAATATTGAAAGAGAAGGAACTCAGAATGATAAACTGCCATTTCCACAACAACAGAAACATTTCTACAAGAAATGGGAAGGAAAATGAAATGCCATATATTACCATCCATGAACCATCCTCCATCAGAACATATGTATGCCTTTGTAATGCTAAGGTTAAGATCTGTAAGGATTTGAACCACTTCCAGAAGAATACCATGTTTGTTAGCACTATCCACCTACACAAGTACAATATTACAGTATCACAACACCGTTGGAATCAGAAGTTATTGAGAGTAATGACATTTAAGGGGTGAAATTACTGTTTTTATCTTAGACTAGAGTTGTGAATCCCATAAAGTAAGGGGAAAAAAATCGCTCTTAAATTTTTTCCCCACTAAACCAGCAAAGAAGCAAAAGAAAAAAAACAATGAAGCAAAAAAACTGACCTGTACCACAGTGGCATTTTTGCAGGTTTCATTATCAATTACCACTCTGACAAAAAAGACAAAGCACGAGTTAGCAGGCACATGGTATAACATTAATTAACACTAGAGCTGGTTAAATCTGGACAAGTCGAGTAAAATGATGGAATGACTACTACCTTGGTGGATTCATTCTTCTAATGAGTTTTTCATATTCATCATCCATGTTCTGTGAGTAGCTTACTGTAGCTTCTGAAACAAAAATAAAATAAAATATATAGAATCATAAGCACCAATCACAGAAAAGACAATGGAATCAAGAGTGTGCAAAAAGTAATTAAGAAGGGAAAAAATTGGAAATCACAAACTGACCAATCAAGAAAAATTAGATACATAGCCATTAGCAGAACTACACATATTTCAAAGAAGGTCAAACAAGAAACCTAAGACCCTCCCCCCAAGATAAAAAGGGGTGTGTTTGTATTGTGGGGCTCTCTGTCTCTGTCTGAAATCAATCCACATTGAAACACTCACCAAGAATAAAAGAATACATATTAAAACACAGAGATTTGAGTTTATCTCTGTTGTGGGAAAACAATCCAGATTCAATTCCCATCAATCCAATAATTGTATGACAACCCACACAACCATCAAAATTAAATTAAAAAAGCACTTAATCCGTTTTAAGTTTTGATATGATCAATTATCAGAACCCTACTCCAATGAAACTAATCATGTTTACCCATCACTCCTGGGAGAAGTTGCTAACTTTGTAATCAAACCCAATCCCAATAATTCAATTATTCAAGAATCGGGAAATGAGAAAGAAAGAAGAGAAAATGGGACGTACCCATGGTAATTCTCGATGAATATTACAACGGGTAAGAAAGGCTTTCGAGATTCTCTCAGCCAACACGAAAAAAGGTGACAACTTTCGGTTTGCCAGAGCGTCTTCAGAACAACTATTGAGGAAGTCAGGAAGACAGCAATCCTGTCCAACCCTTCTTCTCCCACACCCTCTATATATAATAATACTCCGAATAATACATATCAAGGGAGACTAGATCATTCTATTGCCTATTATGCCACAGGCAACAGATAAATCATACGTTCAAAACCTGCAACTTTATAAAGTACTACCATAAATATATAAATACGGAGTATATATATACACACACAAAGTCACGAACAGTGGACCTTTCTGTCTTTCTCTTTCCAAATACTGCGTAATCTGTATATCGGTGGGTGATGTGTTATTTATTTTCTTGAATTTAATAATTTAATACTTCGTATATGAGGATTGGCTTGGTAAAACTACTACGGAGGATTAATTACTGTAATTTTTAGAACTCTGTTATAGACGGAGTACTTTCTACGGTTTGGAGGAATGCGAAGCGTGGTTAGAAACGGCTGGGGTAGAGTTTATCGGCTTAGCCAGCCAAGTTCGGTGGGTTAGAGGTAAAACCGGTAAATTGAAACCCCATGTGCCACATTTTGTTTTTATTTTCCAAAAGGATGATATCCCATCCTGAGGGCCCCCAACACCGACCGGACGGCACGATGAGAGAATGCAAATTGAACTATAATTACAATCTGACATATAGAGAGTGAGGTTCTGTCTCCGGTACTTGCAGAGGCCCTATGCATTTTTCAGCATAGTAATCCCTCATCGCAGTTGTCGGGATTCGAACCCGGGACCTAACCCTTGTGGCACTCCATCGCTACCAGTTGAGCTACGCCCACCGGTTTTGTTTTTATTTTCCCATATGCCGCTCTTTTGCCCACAATTGTTTTATTGTCTGTGTGCCCTAAGATTTGTTTCAGAAGGTTAGAACAGTAATTCATATCCGTCAATAAATCAAATTTCTCATTAATTTATCTGTATTCATTAAATAAATTCAGTTTTTACTGTAATGCAAAACTGCCAATATATTCACCCAACAAAAGTTTTTTTAATTAAATTCTTGTTTTTATTATTATACATCAATTATTTGTAAAAAAATATTGGAATAACAATGATTTTAAAAAATCAAACATTTCGGTATAAAAATAAATAAATTTGGAATTTAATTTTTTTGTTGCTATTTCATACCAAATTTTGCAAAAACTAAGTGAAAGATGTACAAAAATACTTTGATCATGAAATCTTAATTTTAGCACTTGAATCTATTTAAGGAACTTTTTGGGTCTGAAAATCTTCAACAGTTAAAGATTTATATATTCTTTTAAAATTTTTCATATGCGATATTGATGTCATATGAAAGATAATAAAAAACATGAGTTTTGATATTTTTTATAAAAATTAATATAAAAATAAAATAGTTATAGCCATTTAAATAAAAATGAGATTTAACTTTTGCACGGGTCCCATCACTTTTCTACCACTTCGATGTTGCTAGCTTCATCTTGCTTCGGTCAATAAGCCATTTGATTCCCACCAATCCCACTCCAGGCGTGCCCTCTACCCACTTTGGCACCTCAAAATACCTTGGGTTGCAGCTGATTTTAGAGTGAAAAATTCATGCCTCATATAAATGTTCTCATTTAGCCTAAGAGTATCAAATTCAAAAACACCTTGGACGCATTCATTGCAATTAGCCTAAGAGTATCAAATTTGACAATATTTGAATATTGTATGCTTCCATGTTATTTTTGTTTTATTTTTAATTTATCGATTTAATATTAAGGTTCTCGTTTTTCTTTTTTCGATCTCTCCTATAAATGTTCTCATTTATATTTTCACTTTATTGTAAATTATCACGTCGCTACCTTTTTATAGAAATAATGACGTAAATATCGCTAGTATAAATATGATGGACAAAAGTGTGACCCCCCGTTTGTAGTGACTATATTAATAACTTTTACTTATCATAATTATATCTAATTTTACACTATATTTACCATTATATTACACTCATAATAACTTTAGTCATTTTTATGTCATTAAGTTCAATTTGAGTATAGGAAATTATCTATATTATATTACTACTAACTTATAATGTCATTTTCATTTACTTCCAAGTAGTGTTGCAAGTGCCGCCGCTATCAAACATGTCACTTTGATTGTTCAAGAACAAATTCAGGTGGTTTTAGCAAATTTTGTGCAAAAAATTTCCCAAAAAAAATCAGATAAATATTTTTGAGATGACCAACGCAACAATTCCAAGTATTTTTAAAGACGTTCCTAGGGATTAAGTTGTTTGAAAGACTTCCTATGATCTAATAAAGAGGTTACTACATGGAGGCAAGTCCCACATAATAAGAGCAATCACAAATGTTAAAAAGAATTAATTTCTTTACTTTGTGTTGTTAATTGTGTGTTATCAGTTCTCATATATATTACCTACTCACACAATAGTAAAATACACATACCCTAAAGATAATTATCAGATAAGATAAAACTTAAACACAACTAATCAAATCCGACCTGAAAATTTCAATCCATGTAAAGACATTCTTATTTATGTCTTTGAGTCCTTTTTAGTAATTATTATTCACTACTAAAACATTATATATAACAGAATAGTTATCATGTTGCTTATATCATAAACCTTTTATCCAAGGCTTAAAAAATTGCAATTGGACTCGTGAAATTGCACGATTTCATGAATCAATTTCATAAAATTGTTATGATCCAGATTTCATTAAGATCGTACAATAAGTAAAAAATTGATTAAACCGTGAGTTTGGCTTATTTTACAATCTCGAATTACATGACATGTCTAGAACAATTTAAGCCCCGTGAGTTTGGCTTATTTTACAATCTCGAATTACATGACATGTCTAGAACAATTTAAGCCCAGATCAAACGTAAGCAATGAGATCGGTGTTACCTGCTTGCGCAACAAGAAGAGTACTATATAGGGCAACCGAGGAGATAGATTGCCATCTTGTTCTGCCGTGGAAACAAAGATAAATAAAAAGGAAAAACAAATATTAGAAAACAACTATTACTTTGATCGGAATCCAAGTTGTGTCTATTCAATTCAATAGTGTTCTTTGCAATACCAACTCACTGACTGCAACTAATGTTAACTTTTGGAACTAATAACATATCCATATACTACAACCTCCCCGCGTCAATTAACATACCCTAGTGCTTTGGCTTATTAATGATCATTTGCGAGTTTCATTTTAGTTACATTTTAATATTTTTAATTTCTTAATCAAGATTCTACGTGTTACAGTTTAATTTTTAAACCCATGTATATACCTATTCACCTAAAACATGAATTAACAACTTTAGTGAGAGTATGTGAGCACAGAATCATACGCTTGCGGTTATTGGGTTTGGACAACACCCTATATACGTCTAGACACTCAATGGTAATTGGGCCTATTGAGCCTACTATCAATCTAGTAACATATGATATACACTTGGCTATACAATGCGAACGACACAATGGTACGTAATTGATATTTTGATTTGTTTTTAATTGCTCACTTTTTAAGATGTCATCAATATACATTCCTTTGATAGGTTATGCCATGGTGTTTACCAATGGAAACACCTTTATGATGAAGGGGTAGTGAAGCCAAAGTGCAAACCCTGTAGAAAGGATGGGGAGTGAAGGTTGTGTGTAAACCTTGTAGAAAGGGTTTGGATGATGAGGGTTGGTGCCAACTATTAATGGTGCTTTGGAGTGTCCGGAAGAGAAAGAATGATCTTGTCTTGAGAGAGAGAGACATCGAGGTGATGCGGTTGTCTTAGCTTGTGCAGAGGCCACATTTTGACTGGTGGGAAGAAAAAGGCAATGAGGGGAGCTCACAACGCAGAAGGTTGCGTAGATGGAAGCAACCACAACATGGGTTGGAGAAAGTGAACTGACACAACGTTTAACAAAGACTAGGCATCCCATCATTCGGTTAGGTAGCATAGAATGCGGAAGGTTAGTTTTTGGGAAGGGAATGCAAAACCATACAACCGATATGGACATGAACAGAAACCGAGGCTATGAAGTTTGTGTGGCAGTGTCTTGGAGTGTTCAAATGAGGTGGTTACATGTTGAGGTGGAAACAAATGCTCTCTTGGTGGTTCTAGGAATTTCGAACAAAGGAGGGTCATCCTACTTTGATCTCGTGATGAATGATATCTGACATTTATTATGTTCAAAAGAAAATTTGAATATCCTTTGTTTCTAACCTATGTTTGAACTGTGTTGCGCATGCATTACCTAGGTTAGGCCTTTCTAACTCACATTCTAGTTATAGTGATGTTCAACTCCGGCTTGTAGTATAATTCATTTGGCGGATGATATTCTTGATTAGTTCAATTAGCTTCTTTACCATAATATAAAAAAAAGTATTTTATGGACATTTGATACCTCTGGTGTGCACATTTTAAAATTTCATATAAATGATCTCATTATTTATAGGCTTGATCCTCCATGTGTGTCTAACATAAAAACTTATCTAAATAACTCATACACATGATTTATTCATCACAAAGAAACATAATATAATTGTGTTCACTAACTCAATTATTAGTATTTTGTAGTTAGAAATTAGTAATCTTGTTAAGAAAATAATTTATACATATGGCCACGTTTGGTAATTGGTGTTTCAGCCAAAAGTTAGAGGGTTTGACCAGTTTTGGAGTTTTGAATGGTTGAAAACGCTGGTTTTTTATGTTTGGTGAGGAGCGGTTTTGTTTAGCATTTAGGATGAATCCGCCAAAAACTAAAACGCCAGAAATAGGAGTGTTTAGTGTTGGTGTTTTCAAATTATTTCTGGATTCACAAGTCTACCCTCATCTTCTTTTTTGTTCTTGCTGCAACTCTGGGAAACCTATGGAAGACGCCATGGTAAAATATTCAAAGATGATTTTTTGCCAAAGGTACACGTATAATTCTTTGCTCCAGAACGTGAATGCTCTGTTGAGTCGCTGGGATCTCTCTTTGAATTTGTACTTCTGCAATTTTTTTGCTTTTAATCGCTTGTATACTCTGCTTCGCATGAGAAATTGCAGGCTACGAAGCTTGGGAGTCCACCACTAAGAATTGTGCTTTTGATCACTTAATAGTTATATATGGAGTACATAAGGACAAGGTTAATGTCGGTTAGGAATAGATATATGTATGCATAAAGATTAAGGATTGCTGATTAAACACGACTAATTTTTTATTTATTAATGTACTTACATGTTTTTTTATCTAGTAACCACTACGATCAATCAGCTAATTTACCAAACACTATTCTACAACCCGCTAAATGAATCTGCTAGTCAAACTTGCTGATTCAATCCGCTGCTAACAATCAGCTAACACAATCCGCAAACCGCTATTTGTTAACTGTTGATTGTCAAACATGCCCTATATCTTTTATTATGCCCATTTATAATGTTGAACCAATGCCCACTTATTTTAATTATTATACTCATACGCATAAGATAAGAGGGTGTTTGGAATTGGTTCCGCTTCTGCATCTTTTTAAGATGAAGAAGTAGAATCAGAATCAGAAACACTTCTGAACTTTTATCCAAACAATATCATATCTGCTTTTGCTCCTTGAAAGAGCAGAAGCAATTTAAGAAGTAGATTCAAACACTCCCTAAATATTATACTTATACACCTCTATCTATAAATCATAAATATTATATATTTACTACACACCGAATTAATATAACTCGCTTCGTTTACTCGCTTATCAGTCGCTTTAGTAATGAAAATATAACATTCTTATTAAGAAAGAAATTTATAATTTGTTATTCTAGACATAATGACCTTTTTGTGAACATTTCATAATGTTACATCAAAGCACTTTAGGAGTATTTTTAGCATGAAAGTTTACTACTTGTCCCACACCGATGGGAGAAAACTAAAGCTTCAACTTTATAAAGGAAAGTCTTCCAAGTGAATAGTAAAGTGTATGGTTTATGAGCTATTGGACCCATGAGTTTTGTGGGCTGTTATTAGTATGATTATATATATTATATATGCATAGTTATATTAAATACTCAAGGTCTGGTACAAAACGTGAAAAACATGATACAAAATAAAAATGATTATTAATTTTGTAATTAACTCATGTGATTATCTCTTAAGATAATTATGAACAGTTAAATAACTGCCATATCAAAAAACACCATGAACGATCATCTAGTTTGTATATATACACTTGTTTGTCATGTGTTAGGAGTCAGAGAACTCTTCTTTCCAAAACAGAAAACACATTTCACAAGAAAACATTATTTTACTTATCATATACACATTCTGCAGATGTGCATGCTACATTAGCAAGGCTATTAGTTACAAAGTATTTAGGATTAGATTATTAAGTGCAAATAATCCAATGAGGCTTCCATTGTATCCTAAAGACAATTCGTTGGACCATATGCACCATTTTCTATGAGACGTATTTCGCCTAAAGGAAAGCGATTTGATCGTGACTTGAAGTCGGTGTAATTCTACTTTATGTTTTTCAATTTATTGTTAAATAAGTAGTACTTCAATAAGTTTCTGTTCAAATTTCCAACAATATTTAGGCAAAATAAGTTAGTTTTCTGAAATGGCAAACCTGCCACAATTAACCACCGACTATGTAAAGTTGGAAAAGTTTGAAGGAGGAAATTACATGTGTTGGCAGAAGAATATCAAGTTCCTGTTGTTCAATCTGAAGGTTGATTATGTTCTGGCTACACCAAAGCCCGAGGAATCCGAAAATGAAACCATGGTTGACACAAGGGCGAGGATCAAGTGGTTGAACGATGATGAAATGTGAAAAGGACATATTCTAAATGCTCTAACTGATGGTTTGTTCGATGTACCAGAACACCCCTACTGCAAAGGAACTGTGGGAGACTCTGAACAATCGCTACTTGGTTGAAGATGTCACAAGTAAGAAATTTTTGACTTCCCATTTCATGAACTGTGTCATGTCTGATGATTGTCCTATCTCTAATCAATATGATGAGATGATGTGCATTTTAGGACAAATGAAACAATTAAACTTAAACATGGATGAAACTATATAAGTTTCAAGCATCCTAGACAAACCACTTCCCTCATGGAAGGAGTTTGAAAAAAGTTTGAAACAAAAGAAGGATGTTATGTCTCTACTAGACCTCTGGACACATATTGGTGTTGAGGAAGAGACAAGGAAACTTGAAAAAAATGATGAACCCGAATCTTCCAAAATCAATATGATTGAGGAAGGAAAGTCTGGACGGAATTCTAAATTTTCTGGAAAGAAAAGGAATTCAAATGATGATGGACCTAAGGAGAACCAAAACAACAAAAAGAAGGAAGTCAAATGTTGGTACCGTCGTAAAGTCGGCCACATAAAACGTGATTGCCGATTTTACAATCAGGAACATGGTAGTAAAGGCAAAGATAAAGACAAAGAAAAATTTTGTTGCTGTTATCATGGAAGCCAATATGGTGGAGGATGATGGTTCCTGGATTATTGATTCTGGTGCTACAAAGCATGTGTGCAAAGATAGGAGTAAGTTCACATCCTATGAGGCTCTTCAAGATGGAAGTGTCATGTACACGGGGAATTCTTCAACTGCTATGATCAAAGGCATTAAACAAGTTGATCTGGAATTTACTTCTGAAAAAATGTGTTTTATAACTAATGTGTATCATGCACCTGATGTTAGGAAGAATGTCGTGTATGTGACTCTCCTTAACAAGCATGGGTTTAAGAAACAGATGAAGTATGTATGAAGGCATGTTTAAGCTTAATATTAATGAAATAAAGAACCGGTCTGCCTATATTGTTGCTTCTTCATTGTGGCATTCGAGATTAGGACATGTTAATACTGAACATATGAAGGACATGGCAAAGTTAGGCTTAATACCAAAACATGATGCTAAGTTGGATGATAAATGTATAGTTTGTGCACACACAAAAATCACTAGAAAACCTTTTTGTAATAAAGTAGATTCTTCTTCTTTATTGCATTTGATACATAGTGATGTTTGTGATTTTCATAATACTCCAACAATTGGCAATAAAGTGTATTTCGTGACCTTCATCGATGACTACTCAAAAATTGTTATCTAAATTTGTTATCAAGTAACGATGGACTTTTGGACAAATTTAAAATACACAAAAGCGAAGTAGAGAATTTTTGTGATTGTTCTATTAAGTGCCTAAGATCATATAGGGGAGGAAATTTCATTTTCCCACATATTCTGAATCTGTTGGAATTATTCATGAAACCACCAATTCACCATGGCATATACTCCACAACAAAATGGAGTGGCAGAAAGGAAAAATAGAACATTAACAGAAATGATGAACTCTTTACTTTATAACTCTGGTTTAAGTAGTGGATTTTGGGGGGAAGCAATGTTGACGGCCAAGGACGGAGCAATTTTGGGGTGTCATTGTGGTGCCAATTGACACCATTCAAATATTCTTTGTAGATATATATATATATATATATATAGAGGGCTCTTCTCATCAGGCCGGCCTGACGGGCTGCCCCGTCCGGCCGAGCCCGTTTGGGCACCTTCCCGGTGGAATTTTTTGATGAAATTTTTTGAGCATGTTCCTCATCAAGTCTAGTTTGTCCATACCAAATTTCAGCTCAAAATTCGATCGGGAAGGTCGTCAAATGATTTTTGCAAGTTAACTGGTCTGGAAAATACATATTCCGGACCAGTTAACTTGAAAAAATCATTTGACGACCTTCCCGATCGAATTTTGAGCTGAAATTTGGTATGGACAAACTAGACTTGATGAGGAACATGCTCAAAAAATTTCATCAAAAAATTCCACCAGGAAGGTGCCCAAACGGGCTCGGCCGGACGGGGCAGCCCGTCAGGCCGGCCTGACATGAAGTTTACTCATATATATATATATATATATATATGTATATTTTCGAAAAATTAAGTTTACATCACCTATATAAATGAAATGAGAGTAAATTGACACCACTCAATTATTTTTAATAGTTATATATGTAGAGGTATATTTTCTAAAAATGATTTGACACCACCTATATAAAGGAAATGAAGGTCAAAGTATAAAAATATATTAAATTAGTATATATTTATGACTAAAATAAAAGTTATTTACATAAATGTGAAATGCATGTGACCTCTTAAATGTAGTGACTTCAGTGGTAACTTTAGTCATAAAACTTTGAAGTTAAAATTTTACACTTAAGTGATCATGACATTATATTACAGTAACTTTTAGTCTTATTTTTGTATATAAATTTTACTTCAATAATATTTTTGAGAAAAAACTCTAAATATATTTATTCAAACAAATAAATTTACATGCTATAAAATCTAGTCGTGATTAATATATTTTACTCATTTTCAAAATAATGATTCGTAAATTTAAAAATTGGGAAAAAATTATTATTAGTGCCATAAACAGAAGAATTGACATATGGTTATTATTTTTACTAGAAGAAACTAAGAATAGCCATCGTACCTATAAAACATGATATTTGACTATCAAATCAGCTTTACTTTATGGTTTGTATTAAGCTTTTGATGATTTGAATGATCGAATTTGATATTGTAAACTAACCTAGCATCATTTTCTTATATATTTGAATTTTTGAGATATGAAATAACTATTGGAAAAATTGAAAATAATAATCCCAACTATTGCTGGTCCGCTAAGAATAATCCCAACTATCGATTATTTTTGTATAATCCAACTATATGGACCGTTCGCCAATAATGGTCCATGACTGGATATTACCTGCTCTACCAGGTGATTTTTAATAGAAATTAAGCATAAAAATTAAAAGTTAGTATTATTTATAGGGATTACCTGTCATATCTCTTCACATACACTTTAGAAACTATAAGAATTTATTTATAGTTGGTCACGCCGGACCATTATTGGCGGAAAGTCCCTAAAGTTGGGATTATTCTGAAATAATCGTTTATTGAGATTATTATGAGCGGACCGCCAATGGTTGGAATTATTACTATCAATTTTCCATAACTATTTAAATAGTGTGTATTATTACTGATGATAATTGATATTATGAAATTTCTATTTTGGAATTTTATCAATTTAGGATATGAAAGATAGATGAATTATCAATCTGGGACCTGAAAAATGAAATATGTCGATATAGGTCGTATAGTGCCCGAAAAATTGAAAAACTGTCAATTTAGGATCTCAAATCCCACAAGTTTAGATTTATTTAATTTTTTATTAATTGCATTGCTAATTTTTTATGTAAATTTCTTCACAAAAGTTTATGAGTTTAATGAAATTAAATAATATTTAAATTTTTCAAAATAAAAAATAGTAAAGTTCATGACAATTTAGGTCCTAGATTGATACCCCCATAGTAGTTTTCAATCATTCGAACCCTATACCGACACATTATATCTTCTAGGTTCCGAATTGATAGTTCATCTATCTTTCAGGTCCTCGATTTATAAAATTCAATTTTTTCCTATTTTAAAATTTTAAAATATACTCAAATAATTGTAGAAAACGTATAATTATCAATAATTTTATTTCCAATATCATGCCATAGATTTAATATTTAGTTTAAAATTGACACCACTCGAAAACTCATGTTACTCCATATGAATTATGGAAAAGGAGAAAGCCAATTTTGAATAATTTAAAAGTGTGGGGTTGTAGGGCGATTGTTCGCTTACTTGAACCTAAAAACTAGAAAGTTAGGAGTAAGAGTTGTTGAATGCATATTTTTGGGATATGTTTCTTGTGGTAGAACCAAATGAATTTATTGGTGTTAATTCTATCATTGAGTCTACAGATGCTATTTTCTATGAGAATAGTTTCAAGACTATTTCTAGGTTTAATGGTTCACATGAATCCGAAAAGGAACATGAAGTTATTGTCTCTAAGAGAACTAGAATTAAAAAACCATTTGGACCCGATTTTCTGGTTTACTTGGTTGAAGGATCTAAATCTTCTCATTGTGCCCAAACTATGATTTCTAGTATTGTTGAGCCCGATCCCCAAACTTTTGATGAAGCTATGAAATCACAATATGTTTCATTTTGGAAAGAAGCTATCAATTATGAAATGGATTCTATCATGGACAACAACACATGGGTGTTAGTTGATTTATCCCCAGGGTCTTAACCCATAGGGTGTAAAAGGATCTTTAAGAAAAAGATGAAACTTGATGGAACCATAAATAAGTTTAAAGCTAGGTTGGTGGCTCAAGGCTTTACCCAAAAAGGAGGTATCGATTATTTTGATACGTTTGTCATTCTGTTGCTAAAACACTAGTGCAAAATATAGATTCTATAACTGTCATTCAATATGGGTTGATTTCCGACTGTTATGGTATGTTGACACGGGGTCAAATTTATAAATAATAAAAAGATTCTCTTTGTTGATGGGTTAAAACTATAAAATGTCAAAGTTTATTCATAACGGTTACTAGTTAACCTGTTATAGAATGGAGAAACGGGGTCATATTCACAATTTTTATAAAACTCATTCTGGTGTGGGGGTCATTTTTTAATTTATAAAAACTGTTTTCTATGTCCGTTCAGTTATTAACCCTTATCGAATGGTATGTAAAGTTTTAAAATTTATACCCTTAAAATTTTCCTTTGATAATATGTTATTTATGTGCAGAAAACTTGTGGAACTAATTATTGGATCCCAAACTCGGTACGCCTATTTCTCTGCCTATCGGTAGCATAATGTGTAAAAGTACTTTTTAAAGAAACCAGTGACATTTTTCTGTTAAGATTAAATCAATTTTGTTTTATCTGATAGGCAAATAGTATCTTGAACTATAATAACCTTGCAATGAGTTTTACTAAGTGTATTGTATTTTGCCAAGTTTTGTTCTCCCTTTCTCTCTTAATGGAATCAATGTTCTTTTTAAGGGTTGTTTGGAACTGATTCTGCTTCTGCTTCTTTTTTAAAAGCAGAAGTAGAATCAGTTTTCAGAAGCTGGTACCCCCCAGCTTCTAAGAAACTGATTCTGAGAGTAAATTAGAGCTCCAGAAGTGCTTCTGGAATTTCACCCAAACACTCCAGCTTCTGCTTCTGCTCCCTGAAGGAGCAGAATCAGTTTTGAGAATCAGATCCAAACACCCCCTAAGCTGAAGAAGAAATTCTCCTAGGCTTATTTCATTGTGTACGTTCACTTTTGGACTTGGTTATCCCGACTTATTTCCTTCCCTTTTCTTGTTACATTGTACAGTTTTTCCAGGTCATCACTGATGGATGTCGGTCTGGTATAAAATCGTTCGTGGTTTAATCATGTTTTTCAGGCTTCAGGTTCAAGCTTTTATGTGGTTTTTCAATTCGTATTATCATTCTTATTTAATGGATGGGGTTTATTACACTTTTCCGTGTGGAATCTGAATTTAATTGTTTAATTATATTTGACAGAGTATTAAGAAATTCAGGATTGAGATGGTTTTGTTGAAGAATGAAGAACTAAAGTGCACTGAGAAGAAGCTTTAGTTATGTCTCATAATAAGGGTGTAATCACTTTTTTGTTTAGTAATTGTCTTAAATAGGACTAAAACTTAGTCTAAACTCCAACTTAGGACTCTAAGTTTATTATTTCTTAAATAGGACTCCGGATTACATTTTTACCCCTTCCTTATAATTAAACCCCAAAAGTCACCCCTTCTCTCACGCGTCTACGTATTGTCGATCGCAACTACTCCGCCACAATTCTTCCGTCTGCCATGGACCTGAGCTCTACCATTGATCGTAGCTAGCTCTCAAAGTCGTCGATGCAAGTAATCTTCTTTTTATTTCTTTCTTTCTTCTTCTTCTTCTATATCTTTTTGGTCCCTGTTTTCTTCCTGGTCCTCTGCACATTCTTTCTCTGCCGCATCTTCTTTTTCTTTGGATTGTTTTGATTTGTTATTTGTTTTTTCTGCTTTTCAAATTAAATAAAAAACATTTCAGATATGAAAACATGTACATGAAAAGAGAGATTTCAATGAGCGATCAATGATTGAAAATATTTGGATTTGAAATTTTTTATTTATTCATTAATTAATTTTGACTAAATTTGGATTTTGAAAATGTCACTAAGATGACATTTTGATCTACTAGTAATTAGAAAAAAGTCACTTTAATGGCATTATATCTATCAAGATGTCTGTATTACTCTGGGACTACAAAATTTTGAATGACATGTTTTTGTCCAGTTTGACAAACATATGTAATTTCTATGCCACTAAGATGACATTTTAAGTGGTTTGCAAGAAAATGTCATCTTAATAAGAGTAATGACATAAATTTAAAATGACATTTTCATTTAAAACATGATATTTTCCGCTGTAAAAATATAGATTTAGATAAGACATAGACAACAATAATGCCATAAAAGTGACATTTTTTAAAATATTCAATAATTATGACATTTTGAGATTTTGAAAGTGGCATTTTTCTTGTAATCACTTATGGGGCATTCTCAAAATCAAAATTAATAATAAATAAATATTCAAATTGAGATATTGTCAATCAATTGTTCTTTTTTGAAGACTAGTCCATCTAAAATTCTCAAACTCAAATTTTGATTTAACAGAAAACAAAGAAACGGAGAGCAAGTATAGGACAAGAAGAGGACAAGAAGAGGATGAAATTTCAAATCCAAATTTTGATTTGATAGAAATTAAAGAAACAGAGAGCAAGCAGATGACAAGAAGAGGATGAGAGGAGAAGAGGAAGACGGAGAAGAAGGAGTACTGGAGAAGAAGAAACTTACTTGGTTTCATCTGAGAAATCGCAGAGCAGCGGCGACGGCTACCGTTGATGGCGGAGGTGGAGCAGTCCATCTGTTCATGGCAGTGGTGCGGCTATAGTTTGGCTACTGTTGATGGCGGAGGGGCAGTGGCGGTGCGACTACTGTCCAGCTACTCTCGATGAAGAGGGAGAGACGATAGATGTGTGTGGTCGATGTGTGTGGTCGATGCAGGGCTTTTGAGTTTAATAATAGGAAGGGCAAAAATGTAATCTGAAGTCCTATTTTAGAGAATAAAACATAGTAGTCCTACTTTTGCAATTTTGCATTGTTTTAGTCTTATATAGGCAATTTACTCTTTTGTTTGAATAGTGTATGTGGTTCTATATAATGAAAATTGTAATTACGATATATTTAATTACTCTGTATTATTATGTTTCTAAATTTAAATTAATTTTTTTGTAATTTTTATAGGTTTATATGCATTTGGATACAAAGTAGTGATATATACTTGTTTTTTAGGTTTTCATTACGATATATATATACTGGAAGTCTGAAATGTAAAGCAATTTTGTTTTAAAAAAACATTTGACTTTCTATAACGGTTGCATTAACAACTGACATTATATGTCTTTTGTAAGGGTTATAACACCCGACACTGAAGCTACCCACTTTCTATGTCTCTGGATACTATAACGGTTGACAACCGTTATTGTATGTCTGTTTTACCCCATATAGAAAATCATTTTTCCACTAGTGATAAATCTCTACCATTAGAGTTCTTGTAGCTTTGGCTTCTATATATGATTTTGTCATTCATCAAATGGATGTGAAAACTGCATTTCTCAATGGAGAATTGGAGGAAGAAATTAAATATACATGAAACAACCTAAAAGTTTTATCATGTCTGGACAGGAGAAGAAAGTATGTAGACTCATACGATCTTTGTTTGGAATGAAACAAGCTCCAAAGCAATGACATGACAAATTTGACTTGGACTACTCTCTCTTAGCCGAGTTTACTAATCCACTAAGGAGTAGGAGACTCATGATGGAGTTATGTGCCGGACTAGGCCAAGAGCCTAGCTAATCGGCCCAAGCCCAGTTCAATTATGGGCCCAACAACTCAGAGCTTGAGCCGGCTAATGTTTAAGCCCATCAAAGAGCGGAGGTCCAATAGAGTGGAAGTCAAGCGGAGCGGAAGCCCGAGACGGCCGGCCTGCCTTCAGCCCAGTGGGGAGCCAACCTTCATCTCAGTGATGAGCCTGCCTTCCAGCAGCCCCCAGTCCGAACGCCGTCCGAACATGGCCATTTGGGGCACTTCCCGGTGGAATGTTTTGATGAAATATTTTGAGCATGTTTCTCATCAAGTCTCATTTATCCATACCAAATTTTAGCTCAAAATTCGATCGGAAAGGAAGTCAAATCATTTTTTGAAGTTGACTGCGCCAAAATATACAAATAAAAACGCAGTCAACTTCAAAAAATGATTTGACTGCCTTCCCGGTCGAATTTTGAGCTGAAATTTAGAATGGGTAAACTAGACTTGATGAGGAACATGCTCAAAAAATTGCATCAAAAAAATTCCAACGGGAAGTGCCTCAAATGGCCATGTTCGGACGGCGTTCGGATCAGGGGCTGCTAGACAGGATCATTTATATATATATATATATATATATATATATATATATATATATACGGAAAAGATCCTGTCCAGCCGGAGGGACAGGATCCTCCGTCCGGCCGCCGCCGTTTAGGGCGGTTCCCGGTGGAGTTTTTTGATGAAATTTTTATGGAATGTTCCTCATCAAGTCTAGTTTATCCACAAAAAATTTCAGCTAAAAATTCGATCGGGAAGGCAGTCAAATAATTTTTTGAAACATAACTGCGTTTTATATGTTTAAGTTGGAGCAGTTATCTTCAAAAAATTATTTGACTGCCTTCCCGATCGAATTTTTAGCTGAAATTTTTTGTGGATAAACTAGACTTGATGAGGAACATTCCATAAAAATTTCATCAAAAAACTCCACCGGGAACCGCCCCAAAAGGCGGTGGCCGGACGGAAGATCCTGTCCCTCCGGCTGGACAGGATCATTCCTCTATATATATATATATATATCTCCCTAATATCTAAAAGTTGGAAGGGAGTTAGTTTGGTACCATTCCGTTACTACAGCCCCAGACGGTTGACGCCGTGTGTTGCTCTCCCTACATAATGAGCGCAGGATGTTTTTCCTCATTTCATTTCCCATTTCACTCTCTCCCCCAAGTCTAGCTAGGGTTGCGAGGAGTTTCAGTCAAGTCTTCCGCCGAGTATCAAGCTGCCATCACCACCAATCGCGTCCATTATTCGGAACATCGACAAAGGGTTTTCAAGAAGACAAAGCGTGGTCGGTGGCGCTCTGGCTGGAACCCGTCGCGTTTCTGCGGAGGACCAGAGAGCGGCTCCTCATTTTCACAATGGGAGAAGAAATCACTTTACTCGTTCCTGCGACCAGGCTCGAAGAGAGAGCGGATTTGGTATTTATGGCTTCCCTGCTGAAACCAAAAATTGGAGCGAGAGCAAATTCACAGGTTGGCTTCACTCAATTGACCTCTGTGGCTGAATGTAAATCAATCTTGTCTATCGAAAGCAAAAGGTTTAGTTTTGAGCAAACCCAACTGATAGTTTATTGAATAGTTGAAATTGTATGAGAATGAAGAGGAAATAGAGGTAATGCTCATTGTTCTAAAAAATTGTTTCCCTTTTCCATATCTTTAGTTTTTTATTCGGTTTAATCTTTTCATACCTTGTGTTTATATTAATTTGAACATTTGTCTGGCATTCTTGGATCTTACTTATTAATTGACTTAGTTTGGATTATTTTGTGGCCAGGTAAATGATTCAAAAAAGCGTTCACGTCTTATCTTTCCATCCTTTGCTTGCCCAAGCTATAAGGTCTTAATGGTTAATATAGTTGCTCTGTTCGTTTTGCTAGAAGGCAGACCAAAATCAGTTTGACTTTATATTACCTCTTTTAATTTGATTCAATCTATAATACAAAAGAAATTGTATCCTTTAATTTAATATCTTTTTTTTTAAGACTGATTTAGTGATTCTACATATTGTATACTCCAATTTGGTTAAATTACTTAAAGTACAATTCGTTGATGGTTCAAGTTTTTTTTGTGCAGGAAATTTTGAGTCCTTGGCTACTTCTTTGTTTTCTTTGTCTACAGGGGTAATTATTCTTTACATCACCCATTTTCTATGTTTTTTAACATATTAGCTATCAAACCATATCCTCAAATTCCATAACATTTAACTGAAAAAGCCCTGAAATAGTCTTAAGATCTTTTTCATTTTTAACCTAGCTAGCTTGTATTTTCTTTGGTTTTTCTACTGATTTTGGCTTTGCTTTTTCTCCAGTTTGTATTTATTTATTCAGAAATAGTAAAGGACATTTGAATAGTTGTATTATAGGGCAGGTTCATCCACATTCATCCACAGGTTGTGTAATACGAAATAATGGGGAAATTCAATGTAAAGCAGGACCTATTATATATTGAACACCTTCATGATTTTAATATATATATATATATATATATATATATATATATATATATATATATTTCTTCAAGAATTGTGTCATTTTATTTGTTCACACACTTTGCATGACAGATCTGAAGCATTGGTAAGCAACCCATTTCGATGCAGAAGGTGAATTGGTTATTTCCCTATTCATACATTGCCTATACTTTTGAATAATATAATTTGGTTGCCCATAGGTTACAGAGGAAAAAGCATGTGTTCTTGTACATTGTATGAGAGGAAAAAAGAGGTGTGAATGCTTGTTTCTTTATACCCTCTCTCAGTTGAGGGATATGGGTATGATGTTGGATTAAGAGTCCATTTTTCAATATTAATGAAAGTAAATTTGTGGATTGGTAAATGGTGTTGTTGAATGCACCAAACTTGTACAAAAAAACATGTTAACTGTTGATTCAAGCTTTAAAAGTTATCTCGACTTTCAGGTCCCCTACATTTTTTAAAGCAATTGAAACTGAAGGTTGGAAACTTTCACAAAGCTATCAATAGGTGAAAGAGCGTATGCGAGTGATTGAACTAACTTGAGGTCAGACATATAAATTTTTGTCTATTTCATGTTTGTCGTGTCCTTTAAAAAAGCCTATACTTGTAATTGTGTTGCTTTCAATATTAGAAACATGGATGTTTTTTGACAATTTTCTGAACAAAGTTTTTGTGTTGCCTAAGTTACTCCTATAAGGCAAAGTTGCATATTACTTTTGGGGGTTTGAAAGATGATCAAGAATCACATGTAAACATATCGCGTTGAAATAATTTCCGACCAAACTGCATTGTATAATGTCACCTCAAATTTAAGATTTTTTAGTAAAAGTTTTAGGCTTAAACATTTGAAAACCTCTTGAACTACATTGTTCAATTTTCATTTTTAAAATTAGCTTTCTCCTTTGCGTCCATCTAATGCACCTTTAGAATTTAGAAACCTCTCGCACTATATACTGCTAAGATCAGATTTCTTTTATGTATCTCTACATTTTCATTGATGTTTTTTTTAATATAGACTCTTTGTTTCATGATTCCATAGATGAATCTTATTCTTATTTTCGGTTTTTGCTCGTCGATTGAAGAACTATTTTGTTATTAATATTTGTTTATTCTTCGTTTTTAATTCTTTGAAGTTTATTATTTGTTTAAAAATTTCCCCCTTTTGTCCTGCTTTGTTTCTCTTATATGTTAATATTGTTGAATAAGTGAAACGAGTGCAAGTTTGCCGCCCACTTAAGTCTGTTGGTGTTTGAAGGTTTTTCGACATTCCCCAGCTATATGGAGTTTCAAGATTTTTTGCCCTTTGCTCTCGTCAATTCCCAGCCGAGTCTTTCGTCCGTCCTTGTCCCAGTCGTGGCCCAAATACTCCAAGAAGAGGCATGTTCTCCCAACACCTGTCCTATTTCATTCGTCTTTTGCCAGTTGTAGTGTGCAAGGATTGTTTTGCTTCACATAAACAAACTGATGGGTTTGTGTTTACAGTGGGCGTGTAAAGGGTCAGGGTGTTTCAGTTTGTGTTATAGATCCTACAAAGGTGAATTAATGGATTCTAAAATAGTCCTTGCACCGGAAGAACTCTGGCTTTGTTTTTTTATAGTTGAAGATATGAACATGCCTTCAAGAAACTTGAACACACCATATTTCCTTATTCAAATACAGCATATACATCTTTGGAAACTGAAATGATCATGCCCAACCACAAAGTACATCTTTGCAATGTATTTAAAGTAGTTTTCAGTAACTATTGCTCCCTTTTGCAAATTGATTTTGCATGTCTTTCGTTCCCAAATTTTGTCCCCCACCGGCGCCCACCCATTGGGCATGACAACCGCGCAAAGCGCGGGCCAACGCTAGTATATATATATATAGGTTCAAATGAGAACGAGTCTTAATGTGAGATCCTGAGAACACATCTCAACCATCCAATACATATGCAGATCTGCGATCAACTAAAAATAAGTAAAGGGTATTTTAGTATTCTAATGATTGACAGTGACAGTTTCTCTAACCGATCGTGTCATTAATGGAAACATTCCATATCCAATTAAATATTGTATTTATTTCTCACGTGAATTGCTTAGTCCATTTATAGAATTTGTGCATGTATGGTTAGTGGGGTATTTTATTTTAAAATCAACTCTTTTCACCATCATTCACCTGCACATGATTAACTGTACCCAACAAAGTGCACCAACTATTTAACAATTACTCAATTGATCACTAATATTTTTTTGTGCGGTAAATACTAATTCTTGTGCATATTATATAAAGTTGGATTAATTTATAATAAATACTAATAGTTCTGCATTAGATAATGGTTCTTGTGTGTCCAAGAACCTTGTGATTTACTTTAAAAAAATTAAAAAGTTTATGTTGTAAATTTTTAATCATGCTCTTATGAGTTCATATTAAAAAGTGTACTTCAAGAATAATATTTTGTTGCAACTCTATATATTACGTGATGCACTATATCTATTACTTATTGAATTTGTCACTTTTACCGCATAATTTGATCAAATTCTGCACTAGTAATAATTAATTATACACATGAAGTAAACTTGTTAATTAGATTTCAAACACTTTACACTAATACTACAACACATTGCACAAGTATACTTATAACACACACCATTAACATTTGACTTATTCTAATGTGCATAACTTGCACAATTTGTTTATGATGCACAATTGACATATACGAAACGTGAGTTACATACATGTTCACGTGCATTACATAAATGAGGTGCGTGTTAGATATCATTTCATAATCATTACATATTCGGGGTTGTGTGTTAGATATCGGTTCTTGTGCATGGCATACTTGTTGTGATATTAATTAGTTTTTACTTGTGTATTAAATATTGAATTTTGTGGGTAAGATATTTATTCTAGTGTTTTGTTATACATATTGTGCGTCAGAAACTTGTACTTGTGCATTAGATATTTGTATTTGTGTGTTACGTGCATGTTCTTGTGTGTAGTAGCCGGAGATGGTTGTTGTGATTCATAGTATATAAATTATACTTATTTAAAAAAAACATATGCATTATTAGTGTCAAATAAAAGGTCATAAAAAATTATTTAATTTGATATAATTTTTTTTTAAATCAGATTATTATTTTAAAAGTTAAATCAGTTATAAACTAAAAACATTTTACATAATTTGAATTTTTATTTTTACCTACTTTTTAGGTAAGTGGAATTACAAAGTCAAAATCACGTAGCTCTATTAAATGCTTCTTCTAATATTCCTTAAATTTTGGAAATGAAGTGGGAACCGTAGCATTAATTTGTAATCACTAACAATTACTATTGTGTCCTTATTAGTCTTCTAAACGTTGCAGCACTACAACTTGCCAAGATCTTATGCGCACATCCACAACCGTGGACAATATACCCACTTTATATCCAACGTCTGTTTCATTAAGATGAGTGGTTGAGATATGTTCTCATTTCTCACAATAAGAGTTGTTCTCATTAGAACCACTCTATATATATATATATATATATATATATATATATATATATATATACAGAGAGAGAGAGAGAGAGTAATGATCTGGTCAGGCGCGCTTGACCAGATGTGCTGTGCGGACTTGCCCGTTTGGGTGACTTCCCGATCGAATTTTTTGATGGAATTTTTTGAGAATGTTCCTCATCAAGTCTAGTTTATCCATACCAAATTTCAGCTCAAAATTCGATCGGGAAGGCAGTCTAATAAATTCTTGAAACATACTGGTCATTCTGCGCATATATATATATTGGTTCAAGTTAGAAATGCATCTAATGTGAGAAATGAGAATGAATCTCAGTCGTTGGATTTCCGATTTTGCACTGAAAATAGCTTGATGTTGCAGTAAGATTCAATTTTTTGCAGTGTTGCACTAAAAATGTTTCATATTGCACTAAAATTTGACGACGTTGCACCAAAATAGCTACATGTTGCACTAGATGGCTGTAATACGGATTTTTGAGAAAATGCCACCAAAGTGGGTTGCATATTTTAGTGCAATATAAAGTGTTTTTACTGCAAAATAGTCGAATCCAACGGCTGAGAAATGCATCTAATGTGAGAAATGAGAATGAATCTCAGCCATTGGATTTACGAAGTTGCACTAAAATTGGCTCTATGTTGCAGTAATATTTAAATTTTGCACATGTTGCACTAAAACTTTTTCATGTTGCACTAATATTTGACGGCGTTGCACCAAAATAGCTTCATGTTGCACTAGACACGTGTAATACAGATTTTTCAGAAGTATTTACAGAAATGCCACCGTGCTAGATTGCATATTTCAGTGCATCATGAAGTGTCTTTTACTGCAACTTAGTCAAATCCAATGGCTGAGATTCATTCTCATTTCTCACCCAAAGGGTTCTTCTCACTTGAACCTTACCCTATATATATATATTGGTTCAAATAAGAACATGATCTTATGAGAAAAATGAGAATGAATTTGGACCTTTAGATTTGTTTTATGTGAAATTCAATGTGCATTAGATGAAGTTGTAATGTGTATTAGGTGAAATTGAAATGTGCAGCACAAAAGGTACAATGTAGTGGCATTATATGAAGCTAAATTGTGCATTAAGTGAATTTAAAATGTGCAAAAGGTACGATGTGATGTTATTTTTGTATCTTTTATTCTGCACATTTCAGTTTCACCTAATGCACATGCGAGTTTAAATTTTTATTCTGCACATTTCAATATCATCTAATGCACATTTCAGTTTCACCAAATGCACAATTCAGTTTCACATAATTCAATCCAACGGTCCAGATTCGTTCTCATTTCTCTCCTAAAATTCGTTCTTACCGGAACCGCTCTATATATATATATATATGTATGTATGTATGTATGTATGTATGTATGTATGTATGTATGTATGTATGTATGTATGTATGTATGTATGTATGTATGTATGTATGTATGTATGTATGTATGTATGTATGTATGTATGTATGTATGTATGTATGTATGTATGTATGTATGTATGTATGTATGTATGTATGTATGTATGTATGTATGTATGTATGTATGTATGTATGTATGTATGTATGTATGTATGTATGTATGTATGTATGTATGTATGTATGTATGTATGTATGTATGTATGTATGTATGTATGTATGTATGTATATATATATATATATACTAGGGGAGGATTTGGTGTAAAATTTTAAAATTTTCATAATTAGCTCATCCCGCTCATGTTTAATTCTAGCTCTTCAACTCAGGAGATCCCAGAATCTTAGATCCGCCCATATATGTCTCCTTCAATTAGAAAAACTTAATCAGAATATTAAACGTTTTTTTTATGATCAGAACAGTAAAGGGTAAACCACAAGAAGTGAAAAAGAAAAAAGAAATTATTTTAAACCACCTATATAAATATGCATCGTCATCAAACTAATTTCCTTGTTTTTTTCTACCAAGGTAGTTTTATGTTAAAGTATGTCAACGTGTTGGGAACAACATGGTGTGATAAAAAGTTATTGGTGACACCACGCATTCAACTAATATGGGGATAGACTCGTGACCGATCTCTTTGGAGCAATACTCACAAGTAGAGATCGTCCAAAAGTGGTGGGCCAATTAGAGCAAACAATTTAGACAGTATGATATCTACCAGAGTATCTTAATGGTTGTACTTTAATTAAAAAAACTGTGTTTGTCAGTAAGACGGAACACAAACCATATCTTGATAAGATCAATCAATGTTTTCCTAAAGACCCTAGCCTTTTATTTCTCACCTTATACACATTCGGTAAAAATAATTTCTGAATCGTATCAAATGATTGAAGATTTTGAATTTGTATCCCTGTGAGGGTGTGATATAGGTATGTTTGGCAAATGGCTGTTAGCTGTTGTTGTTAGCTGGTTGTGTTAACTGTTTTGACCGGCTGGTTATGTTAGCTGATTATACATAACTGTTTGGTAAAATTGGTTGTTTCGAAATGGCTAATAGAGTGTAAATTGAACCAGCCGAATGAATAAGCTGCCCCCCTTAGTTTCTTCAACAATCCATTTTTTTAGCTTTTCAAACTCAACAAGCTAATTTTAAAAGCCATTTACCAAACATCATTATTAGCTTCTTTGACCAATCAAACAGCTGAAATGGGTCAAACAAGCTAAAAGCCGGCTGATAAGCCATTTGCCAAACATACCCATAATAATACTCCAAACGGATTATTATACACTCCGTACATCCTACACCTTCAAGACAACTAATTGTCTTATTGGACTTATTTTGGTGATTAAAGACAACATCAATTGAGACTAAATCATTTTTTAAAATATTAAGACTAAATCATTTTTTTAAATATTATTGATAGAGTATATGGACTCAGACCCCATGACTCACATACTCAGAGCACCAATGACAACACAACTAACGATTGACTGGCCCTCCATCGATAAGATAAGGCAAACCACCAAAAACAACTAAGATGCCTAGAAACAAAAGATCGATGTTTCACGCATTTGGGTTCCATCAGTCAAGCCCTCCATCAATCATGCCCTCGCTCAGCCAGAACATCACCAGTAGGCAATTCAATGTTTTGTACATTTCATACTTAGCTCCAGAAATCATTTAATCGGCACATTAGAGGTCTTATCTTGTATCGAACCTCTCAAATCCAAGATCTGAGAGTTCAACTCATATTTCCTCTATAAATACTCTCCTAGGGATAATAATAGGGGTCGAGAAATATTAATTACAAATTTTCTCTCTATAGTTCTCACATCTTTCTAGATATAATTGATATATGTATAATAGAGAAATATTAGTAACACTATGTAGAGGAAACTTCATGTCAGGCCGGCCTGACGGGCTGCCCCGTCCGGCCGAGCCCGTTTGGGCACCTTCCCGGTGGATTTTTTTGATGAAATTTTTTGAGCATGTTCCTCATCAAGTCTAGTTTGTCCATACCAAATTTCAGCTCAAAATTCGATCGGGAAGGTCGTCAAATGATTTTTGCAAGTTAACTGGTCCGGAATATGTATTTTCCGGACCAGTTAACGTGCAAAAATCATTTGACGACCTTCCCGATCGAATTTTGAGCTGAAATTTGGTATGGACAAACTAGACTTGATGAGGAACATGCTCAAAAAATTTCATCAAAAAATTCCACCGGGAAGGTGCCCAAACGGGCTCGGCCGGACGGGGCAGCCCGTCAGGCCGGCCTGATGAGAACAGCCCTCACACTATGTATATCATTGTCTTTAATTTATGAAACATGTCCATGGACATATCCCGCCATTTATGGAAATTTCAACTGTTTCAAAAAAGCATGAGAAACAAAAAATGTGACTAAGATGTATTGATTGATATTTCCATCGAGTCTTATGGTATAGACGTACAAACGAGTTTACGGTATTTCTTTGAAATTATCAAAATTGTATATATATACAATTTTTTTTTGGAAGAATATACAAAATTGTTGATAATTACATGTAGCGATAGTTTAATTTTAGAAACAAATTTTTAAAATGTGTAGTACACCGTAAACGTCTTCATTTCTGGTGTGTGTGGAGTTTTTATTAGGGATAATTCGGCGAGTTTAATTTTTGTACGAGTAGCTTTTAAGGTCCTTGTTAGGGTCAAATAAGGAGGCATGGATGATAGTTGAGTCAGTATTATTTTGTCTATCTCGTGATTAGCGAGTCAATTTACTGAGTTCGTATACCGTGATATTACTTCACGGTGAGCACCGTGCTCCCACACCCAAAACTACGTAGTTTTGCATTTTTTTTTAAATCGTGTGAACAGTAACATGTGAACAGTCACGCGTGTACAGTCACTGTTTTTGTCCAAGTAGCACGGATGGTGTAACTCGCGTGTAAAGATATGTAACTCACATTATTGATCAATGTAACTCAAGTCAATTCGAAATGTAACTTATCAAGTACATACTATAAGAAATAAAACATTGATTTCAATGCAAACAATGAAAAAAAAAGTCTAACTTCACAATTACTTTACGTAAATGGTGAATATGTTTTGTTTTTAATATCATGACCATCATATAAAATAATATAACTCACGTTATTTTGTGATGTAACTCACAATGTATGCAAAATGTAACTTTCTGGGACAAGTTCAAATGTAACTCACAGGTATGAAAATGTAACTTAAGACAAAACGAAATGTAAATCACATAAGTGGAAATGTAACTTGCCAAATCAAAATTGAAGTTTTCTAATATGACTTATATATACATATATATTTATTACAACTTTTCTTCCCCTGATTCTTTTCACATGATCAAAGAATAAGCACAGACGAGCAGAGACTTAGTTTTACAAGCTGGAACACATACGTAGGGCTTCATCAATTATTGTAGGGAGATATCGAAGCTTTCTCTGCAGGTACCCAGAGGTCTCAATTCCCGATTCAAAGAAGTGTACAAAGGAAAAACAATTTGGACTCGTAGGAGGCTGCTCTGCAAAAATCAGGATTCAACGGGGGCTTCCCACGCTTTTCCATGGCTCCAAATTGAATCTTCGAGGGGATGAATGGCTTGCTTGACAGTTGGGAAGGAAGACGATGCCTGTTTTTAACTAAAACGGCGCAGTTTAGGGATCGGCACACTGTGCGCACGGTGGGCCGATCCCACTGTATAATTTGCGAATTTACTCTATGAGTGAATAATTGTATAACTAATCTTCGGCTTTATGATCAGATTCGGGGTACCTGTCCAGCTATATACTATCTCCGTCCCCAACACAACTTCCCCGCTTTGATTTGCACACACATTAAGGAAATAAATTTACTATGGGGCAAATTTTACTGTTTGGACACTGTTTCGACGCTGTTTCAATATTTTTTGGCATCATTTTGAACTGTTTTGATGTAGATAATTTGCCAAAAAAGGAAGTGAGAAGTTAATCTCGGGACTGCCCGAAAAGAAAAGTAGGAAGTTAATTTCGGGACGAAAAGAGTATATGACTGTGTGTTTTCAGTACCTTATACTTCATCCATCCCATTTAAAGGTTTTCGTTCACTATTATCCGATCAACTTTATAATCAGCCAAACATCGTAAATCGCGTGGAAACCTTTGTATGGAACAGACGGAGTATAAGTCTTTTACAATAAAAAAGCTACGGAGTATAATTTATAAAAGTATTATATCAAGTAAATACAAAATTACAAACTAACTTATCCATACCAATATGTTACGTTGGTTCATTGAGACCTCCCGTGTGGGCTCTATCAATACTTTTGGTATTATACCAAGAATGTCATGCCCCAGACCGCAATCTAAGCGCGTGTACAACCGCCGTATAATCAAGTGACGTCACTCGCAAGTCAACCTCACTTAATCATACAAGGCGTTCGATAAAATAATTCATCCATACTCAGTAGTAAACATACATAACAACGTCACATTAAAACCAATGAATAACAGAAATATTCAACGGTAGTTCATAAGGTACAAACGGCCAACAACATAGGCATGCAAGCCCCAAAAATAGTTTTATAGTAAATCAAATACCCATGAGCAAGTGTTCGGTAGTTTGAAAGAAGATAAGGAAGCACGAAGCACGTCTTCCTGAAGTTGATATCACCCGTAAGAAGGTGCAGGTAGCAAGCCCTAGCTTCAACTTGAAAATGGTGGCCCCCCCCGAAGGGGCACACACACATGGAAAATACCCGATCCGTAGATCACCGTTTTATTTAGGAAAAATGGTAATAGTCAATATCCTTGACTAAAAATGTCACGCCCCGGACCTACCGGACACGTCAACAACCCGCCGTACAGTACGAATAGTCAACCGCAGTCCAACTCATCCATACTATACTAGGCGTCTTGAATATCATTCACAATAGTACATCCATAAACAAACATAATGTAAAATAATCATTTAAATCAGCGGAAGCGTTTAATACAAGTGTTTATGCCACACTTCGGCAACATGGGCGTACAAGCCCCAAATAATTAATCAAAATAATATCCATGAGCATTAATTTAATGTTTTTAAAAATAGCACGGAGGAAGCACGAACCACGTCTTCTCTCCCTGAGCTCCCCGAAGCAACGGGCCATGGTAGCAAGCTTTACTCCCTACCTGAAACTGTGAGGTGGCCTCCCCCGTGAAGGGGAGGTCAGTACTTGGAAGCATTTGACAAGTACAATGACAACTATACTAAGTATAATCAATGTTTCAACTTCTAAGACCCTCAAAATAGAGTGATATCATAATATAATGATAGTTCTTCTTTAACCCTTATTATCTTCATAATAAGTTAATTAATTAATTTGTCGGCACGCGGCCCCTTTTCATATTTCATTTCAATCATCGTTTACACGACACCGCCCGTAGGTCTTATCATCCTTACGAGATTTGTCACCGCTCTCTGAGGCCTCACCGGGCTCTCGGGCCAGAGTCCAACATCCCGCCCCTGAACTCATACCCATCGTCCCGTAGGAAGGTAAGGTCCATTCGGGGTCCTATCTTATGTGTTACCGCTGTCGGGAGCCTCGTAAGGTCTCCGGTTCGGATTCCACCCTAACCCGTGATCACGATGTAAGTCCATGCTATCCAACCCCGCTCTCTAGAGTCGGGAAGGGCCATGGTCCTTACTAATTACCAATACTCTATCGGCTAATCCTTAAAGACTACCGAATACACCCGTAGGCCAATCCTATTCCTAGGATCAATTTATTATTTACTTTATCTTGGGCATCCCTTAAGGCCTACCCCTAGCATCACTTATCCACCTTAATATCTCTTAAGACTACTTAAGGCTCAACAATTTACAATCCAAACCTTGAATCAATTCTAACATATTTCATTCCAAAACCCCGACTAGTATCATAATACTAGTCGGATAAATTCCAACAAAACTCATTTTCAATTCATGGTCATATAGACAATTTCCAAACTAATTTTCCATTGAAAATATAGTTCATATCAATATACAAAATATAACCTTTAATCACTCATATATCCTTATATGAAGTTTAAGTTATATTTCAACACAATATTTATAATTAATCCCTTCATCAAGCCAATATGCTCATATTACATAATCATACACAATTTATCCTTAAATTTGTATATTATGCTCCTTTATTCATTGACAACAATAATTTCATTTAGGCATTATTAATCATTAATAATCCATGAAAATCACATTAATTACTTTAGGTAATCCTACGAAATTAACCCAAAGATTATAAGCAACATAGTCAGCCATCCTCACCTTATGAAGTGCTGAAATAGTTGCCTTCGCTAAGCCCTCCGATCAATCCCCGTTCTAAACCGATTGGAGATGAAAAATCTGGTCAGCAGACGAAAGCCGGGCGGCTTTGGTGAAAGGTGGGCGGCTTTCGTCGTCTGCAGCTACGAACAGCTTCCTTCAAGTGGCGGTTTCCGGCGATTTCGACTCCTATCGATTCCACGACTCTTCTAAGTTAATTACCACCACTTTATAACATTATTCTACACTTTTAAACGTGTATAACTTCATGTTTGATCCATCATATGATTTCTTAAAAATCATACAAAAATAAAGCTAGTTAAAGAACTATATGAGTTCTTACCTCCAATCCTAGCTCTTTCTCCTTGGATTTCGTTTTCTCTTGATTCCTCCAAGATATGAATGATGTGAAGAGCTTCTCTAGAGCCTCTCTCTCTCTTCTCTTGGTTCGAATGAGTGGAATGGGAAGGGGATGTATCTATCCTCAATCAAACACCAAGGTAGGGTGTTGATAGGACTTTAGGGAGTATTTCTTGTCTCATGCAATCCCCTCCCTCCACAAGTCCGCACCCCCCATGTTGGGATGTCTCTTTTACATTATTTGAAGTCTATAAGGCTTGTAGGGAAACCCCAAATGGGTATAGGAAGTCCCTCCCAATTATTCCTGCTATTTTTGGTAGGTTCGGCCAAAATAGCACTCGGGTTGTCCAAATATTTTTATCAACTTTTGTTGGCACTTTATTGGGCTTCTATAAGTTATTATGATGACCCAACTAAATATTTGGTAGTCCATTCTCATATAATGGACCCGAAGAATGATTTAATTAATCTCACATTAATTAAATGTATCAATCAATCACACGAAATTTATTCGCTAGGAAGTTCAAGTACATTTTAAGTTTCAAATTCAAGTACATCGGGGTGCGGTGTCACAAGTTCACCCCCCCTTAACGGGAATTTCGTCCCCGAAATTCACAAATGCTCATTCAAAAAGAAATGCATATTGATCCTTCATTAAGGCTTCCGTTTCTCAAGTTTCTTCCTCAACTCGGTCACTTTTCCAAAGGATTTTAACCATTGGAACTCTCTTGCTCCTCAACTTCTTTACTTGCCTATCAAGTATCCTTACCGGTCGAACGGCATAGTTCAAGTCCTCACGTATTTCCACGGGTGGTTTCTCTAACACGTGAGACGGATCCGGCACATATTTCTTTAGCATAGACACGTGGAACACATTATGTATCTTCTCCAATTCTGGAGTCAACTGCAATCGGTATGCTACGGCCCCAATTCTTTCAAGAATCACAAATGGCCCTATGTAGCGTGGGTTAAGTTTCCCTCGGCTTTGAAATCGGATGATTCCTTTCCAGGGTGAAACTTTCAAGAATACCTCATCTCCCACCTTAAACTCTAAGGCCCTCCGGCGCTTGTCGGCATAGCTCTTCTGTCTATCCTGGGCCGCCTTAAGCCTTTCACGAATCATCTTCACTTTGGACTTGGTGATCTCCACCAATTCCGTGCTTTCAAGCTTGGCCATGCCCACTTCATCCCAACATAACGGTGTACGACATTTCCTCCCATACAATGCTTCGTATGGAGGCATGCCGATACTTGCCTGATAACTGTTGTTATAGGCAAACTCAACAAGTGCTAAATGGTTGTCCCAACTTCCTTGGAACTCCAACGCACAATCCCTCAACATATCCTCCAAAATCTGTATAACCCTCTCGGATTGCCCATCTGTCTGGGGATGAAAAGCAGTGCTGAACTTCAACTTAGTTCCCATGGACTCTTGGAATTTCGGCCAAAATCGTGATGTGAATCGTGGATCTCTGTCGGATACAATGGTTATAGGAACCCCATGTAGCCTCACGATCTCATCCACATACAATTTGGCTAACCTCTCAAGTGCATAGGTAGTGTTGATAGGTAGAAAATGTGCACTCTTCGTGAGCCTATCAACCACAACCCATACAGCATCATAATTCCTCACGGTCCGTGGCAGTCCTACCACAAAATCCATGGTCATGTGTTCCCATTTCCACTCTGGAATGGAAAGTGGTTGCAATAACCCTGCTGGATGTTGATGTTCTGCCTTGACTTGTTGACAAGTAAGGCATCGGCTGATGTATTTGGCTATCTCCCTTTTCATGCCTGACCACCAGTAACTCTCTTTCAAGTCACGGTACATCTTCGTGCCCCCCGGGTGCATGGCATAAGCCGATGAATGAGCTTCCTCTAAGATGGACTTTCGGAGCTCATCATCTGCCGGTACACACACTCGATCACGAAATAGTAAGAGACCATCATCTCTTTCCCTGAAATCCTCAACCGGTCCCGCTAGCATGCGTTCACGGACCTTCATCAGCTCTTCGTCAGTTTCTTGACCCTTCTTGATCTCATCAAGTAATGTAGGTTTCACCTCGAATCTAGCTAACAAGGCACCATCGCTAGTGTAAGGAATAAATGTAATTAGATTTTGATGATGCTATAGGATTAGAAAATTAGAGTACCCCCAATTAGATTTTATGTATTAGAATTTTCATTTGTAAGCATTAGTGTAGTCGACGATCAGAGTTGCTCTGCTTTGAATCGGATCAGAAGTGCATCAGAATTGCTCGACCAGACTTGCTCTATGAGAACTGCTCGATCAGAGTTCTCTTACCAGAAGTCCATCAGAGATGCACCATGAGAGCTGCTGATAGATTTGGACATCTGATAACCGATGAGAACTACAGATCAGAGGTACTCATCAGCGGACCTATCAGAGTCAGAGTTAGAGATCAGAAAGCCTTCAGAACTCAACTCATCAGAAAGCCATCAGAATTCAACACATCAGAAGAGCCTGTTCAGAGCCCGACTAACATTTAGAAAATTTTAAGCAACATCCGACAGCTATGAATCCAACGGGTAAAATCATCCAACGGCTAGAAGACTGTGCATGAAAGGAAAGCATTTAATGCACATTAAATGAGCCTGATACACTGAAGGATTGATTGCAAATGATTGACCAAGGAATCCGGGAAGATATATTATAAAAATAGAAACCTTCCAAAACGGCGGTCAAGTCAACTGTACGCGCATTCAATGCAGTTGTCTCCTCCTCCAACGGGCAGACAACCTCAGTATATAAGCTACACATCGAAGAACAGAAAAACAACTTTTGGTCAAGAACTTTTGCTCCAATCACTGAACATACTTCTTGAGATTCAATCTTCATAACACTCTACAAGAAAAGTCCTACGTTGGGAAGATTCAAACTCCAAATCTTTCATCCCCAAGAACAAGCAAAGTTCATCCTGTTCTTCAACTCTTCAAGAACTTCATCAAACATCATTTGTGACGAAGCAAGTTGGAGGAAAAACTTTGTTTTTCAAAGGATCTTCTGAAAAGAAGGGCGTCCAAGTAACTGCAGTAGTGAAGTGGTGATACTTCCGGGAAGTTGAGTGAAAGGACCAGCCATCAGGACGTGGAATTGCATCCTGGGTGGCATCTAGACTTGAAGAAGACGAGGAGTGCTTCTTAAGTGCTAGGAATTAGCTTTGTAACCGATCTACTTCAAAGCTAGTGGAACAGTGGACTAGAGGAACACGTTGTTCCTTGAACCACTATAAAAATATCCGGTGTCATTTACTGTACTGCAATTTATATTTCTGCACTTAGGATATTAACTGTTAACTCTAAGACTTGGAATCTGTGTTCAGCAGATCTTGTTTTTCAGAGTTATCAGAAAGGCATTTGCCTTAGTGTTTCTGAGGCTACCCGGACAGATCAGAATCCGCTGCCAAGGCCAGTTCTGATATCAGAACCAGCCTTTCTCTGTCACCAGAATCAGACCTTCTCTGATAAGTCACTTTGGACTTAGAGAAAAGTTGAAAAACCAATCAGTCTATTCACCCCCCCCCCCTCTAGACTGATTACCATATTAAACGGGACCAACAGCTAGATATCTCCAATTGGGCCCTCAATGCCCTCAAACTAGTCAACAATGCCCCAGACGAACTCTTTCGGCTCAAGGCATCTGCCACCACGTTGGCTTTACCAGGGTGGTACTCAATGATAAGATGGTAGTCTTTTATCAACTCCATCCATCGCCTCTGTCTCATGTTCAACTCTTTCTGAGTAAACACGTATTTCAAGCTCTTATGGTCAGTGTATATATGACATGTCTCCCCGTAGAGATAATGTCTCCAAATCTTTAGTGCAAACACCACTGCCCCCAGCTCCAAATCATGAGTAGGATAGTTTACCTCATGCTTCTTCAACTGTCGTGAAGCATAGGCAATTACCCTCCCATTCTGCATCAACACACATTCAAGTCCTTGGATGCTAGCATCGCTATAGACATCGTACCCCATACCTTGCTTGGGTAATGCGAGTACCGGTGCCTCGGTCAATCTCCTCTTTAGTTCAATGAAACCTTTCTCACATTTGTCATCCCACACAAACTTAGCTCCTTTACGAGTGAGCTTCGTCAATGGTGATGCCAAAACGGAGAACTTCTCCACGAACTTTCTGTAGTAGCCTGCTAACCCAAGAAAACTACGCATTTCCTTGACGTTCTTTGGCCTCTCCCATTCGGTAATGTCTTCTATCTTCTTGTTATCCACCGCAATTCCCGATCCCGAAACCACATGCCCGAGAAAGCCAATCTCCTTAAGCCAAAATTCACATTTGGAAAATTTGGCATAGAGTTGCTTCTCCCGTAGTGTCTCAAGAACGAGTATCAAGTGCTCCTCATGTTCTTCCTCACTCTTTGAGTAGATCAAGATGTCATCTATGAACACGATCACGAATCGGTCCAAGTATTTGTGAAATACTCGGTTCATCAAGTCCATGAATGCCGCCGGGGCGTTTGTTAACCCAAACGACATAACAAGGAACTCAAAATGCCCATACCTTGTGCGGAAGGCACTCTTCGGTATGTCCTCCTCTTTAATCTTCAATTGATGGTACCCCGACCTCAAGTCAATCTTTGAAAACACGGTTGCTCCTCGTAGTTGATCAAACAAGTCATCAATCCTAGGCAAAGGATACCTATTCTTGATTGTGACCTTGTTCAGTTGACGATAGTCAATGCACATTCGAAGTGTTCCATCCTTTTTCTTCACAAAAAGGACCGATGCTCCCCACGGGGAGTGGCTTGGTCTAATGAAACCGTTATCCAAAAGCTCTTGCAATTGGGTTTTCAACTCGTTAAGTTCTGCGGGTGCCATACAGTATGGCGGTATGGAGATTGGTTTGGTGCCGGGCTCGACCTCGATCACAAATTCAATCTCCCTATCGGGTGGAAGTCCTGGTAAGTCCTTTGGAAAGACATCCGGATACTTGCATACCACCCTCACATCATCAATGCTCGTCTCTTCTTTTGTTTTGTCTACCACGTATGCTAGATATGCGTGACAACCCTTTCTCATCATACTCCTAGCTCTCACGGCGGATATGATACAACTATTGGATTTGGCCCGATCCCCCTCGAAGCGTAAGGTTACCCCTTCATCGCCTTCGAGTTCAAGTATCTTTGTGTAGCAATCGACCCTAGCATGATGCTTCTCAAGCCAATCCATCCCCAGGATTGCATCGAATTCAATCATACTCAGCGGTACGAAATTACACGTCAAGTTTTGGCCCTCCACTTCCACCTCGCACGATGGATAGTGGCTACCTCTCTCGATGTCTTCCCCTAGAGGTGTGGATACCAATAGGGCTTGAGCCATCGGTACAAGTGGTTCTTTGAATCCCCCGGCAAACGCCTCACTCACGAATGATCGTTGCGCCCCGGTGTCAATGAGGATTCTTGCGTCTCTCCCGTTAATCTTTAGTGTTCCTACATTCATAAGCAATGTAAGACACACTCCCCACTTATTAGACTCATTTCTTAGGTCATAGAGTACCCCAACTATGGTTTGGATGGTTGTCATCTAACGCCCCATCCCAATTCCATCCCGGTTCCCACCTAAAAATCAACACCGTGCACCAATAAGGAAAAGCCGGCCACTTTTCATGAAAGCCGGCCGGTTTTCGTACCTTGGCCTTCGGCTCGGAATGAATGGTTACGTAAGCCGGCCGGTCTTTGCCAAAGCCGGCCGGTCTTTGGTCGCCGAACATTTATTCAATAAAATTTTACCTCAAACCCGCCCGGGTTTCGCAGAAACCGGCCGGGTTTCGGTTAAAAAGCATTTTCTTGTTCCTAACGAACACCGGCCGGGATTTACGAACGTCGGACGACGTTCGTCGCCGTAGGAATTTCAGATTTTTATTTATAAAAGCCGGCCGGTTCTTACGAATGCCGGCCGGTTTTCATTAGCAACGCCTCACACCGGAGACGCCTGAACACAAGCCGGCCGGTTTTTACAAAACTCGGCCGGTTTTCCTCCGCCGAAGGATTTTAGCAAAAATCAAGTACGAAAGCCGGGCGGCTTTCGTCAAAGTCGGGCGCCTATCGTCGCCGTAGAATTTTGCAAGTAATTCAAATGCGAAAGCCGGGCGGCTTCCGTCAATGCCGGGCGGCATTCGCCCCCAGGTGGATATTCATCCACTTCTCCGAACTTGCACATTCCCGGTTGGCTATACAACGTGTACATTTTAACACTTATGTTGTTTACAAGGGAATAACATCAAAAGTTCAAGAATTTACCCGCGACAGAGTCCGGGTTAGCACGTGCATCGGCCTCTGTAATCGCATAGACCCTCGCTTGGGTCCTCCCTTGATTAACGGACGGTGCATTGCTTGTGCTAGCCCCACCGTGCCCCATGCTTGCACTCGGTGCTCCCGTTCGGTTCCTGCTCACTATGGTTCCACTGTTTGGTCCGGCACCCACGGCTCGCCCAAGTTGTGGGCAACTCACCTTCATGTGCCCGACCTCCCCGCATTGATAGCATCTCGGGGGATCACGGCACTTGCCTTGATGAAGCTTCTTGCAGTTGCTGCACCTTGGTACTCCCGAGTTTTGTGACCTCGAGCTTTGCCCGCTTGGGCCTTGGTTCGCCCTCGATGGTGGTGTAGGGGCCTTGAATGAGCCACCTCCCCCGTGGTTCCCCTTCTTGTTAGAACCTTGGGGGCCATGGTTCTCCCATTTTCTTTTCTTCGCCTCCTCGGCGTCCCTTTTCTTCCTCTCTTCCCACTGTTTCTCGCCCTTCAAGGCTTGGTCTACTACTTGGGCAAAAGTCATGTTAGGCAATCGTGTTGCCCTATCACGCATCTCCAAGTCAAGAGCGTCCCAAAAGTGGTTCACCATTCGGTTCTCGTCACAAGCATACTCCGGTATGTAGTCGGCGAGATCCCGGAACTTGTACTCAAGTTCCTTCACTGTCATGTTTCCCCCTTGGGTTAGGAGGGTGTATTCCCTAACCTTCTTGTTCACCTCAAAATCAGAATAATATTGGGCAAAGAACTCTCGTTGGAAGTCCTCCCAAACGACATCCTCCCCATACTTGGTCTTGGTCCCATCCCACCATTTGGACGCCATCCCTTCAAGCAACCTTACCGCGATTCTCAGTTTAAGGTTGGGCGTGATTTGCATGTCAAGGGCTGCTTCATTCAACCTCTTGATCCATTGGGCGGCAACCGAAATGTCTCCGGTCCCGTCAAAGGGTCTGCACCCCAAGTCTCTTGCTTCTTTGATAAACTTGGAGATCCTTATGGTTGGACCTCCATCACCTTGGCCTCCATGTGGTTCCATATGGACTCTAGATGCATTATGACTTCCTCCTCTTGAAGCCATACCCGAAGGTTGCCCCGCTCGGCGCCTTCGGCGTTGTCTCCTCTCTTCACGCTCCCGATGGTATTGTTCGAGCAGCGCCTCAATCTTCCCAAGAGTGCCATTATCGTCACTCTCCCCGCTCACGTTATCATCCTCCCCATCATAGGGGGTTTCCACCGGCTCGGTTTCTGGCCTATAAGTTGAGTCCTCATAGGACCAATAAGTTTCGCTCTCCGTGTCAACGTGACCGTCGCTCACGGTTTGTTGTTGGCCTCCACGGCCCCTTCCCCTTGTCACCCTAGTGGACCCCCGGCTGCCGCGTTCGGATCCACCCGGTACACGGCCCGTCGGGTTCCTCCTAGTGATTCTTCCAATTGGCTCCATTTCTGAAAGAAGTTTAGAATGAGCCATTAGACTCGTATCAAATGTCAAGTGACGGATAGGTACTTAAAGACATCTTTTGGCTCAAATCACCGCCATACCAATTGTTAAGGGTACCATCTTAACAATTAGAGACCTTGCAACTCAAGTACCAAAAGTCCTATAAGTACAAAACTTTATGCTCATGGTTTTCAAAATCATTTTCAAAAGAATTTTGAAGCTTCATTATGAAGTTTACGGACTAAGGCTCTAATACCAACTTAATTGTCACGCCCCGGACCTGCCGGACACGTCAACAAACCGCCGTACAGTACGAATAGTCAACCGCAGTCCAACTCATCCATACTATACTAGGCGTCTTGAATATCATTCACAATAGTACATCCATAAACAAACATAATGTAAAATAATCATTTAAATCAGCAGAAGCGTTTAATACAAGTGTTTATGCCACACTTCGGCAACATGGGCGTACAAGCCCCAAATAATTAATCAAAATAATATCCATGAGCATTAATTTAATGTTTTTAAAAATAGCACGGAGGAAGCACGAACCACGTCTTCTCTCCCTGAGCTCCCCGAAGCAACGGGCGATGATAGCAAGCTTTACTCCCTACCTGAAACTGTGAGGTGGCCTCCCCCGTGAAGGGGAGGTCAGTACTTGGAAGCATTTGACAAGTACAATGACAACTATACTAAGTATAATCAATGTTTCAACTTCTAAGACCCTCAAAATAGAGTGATATCATAATATAATGATAGTTCTTCTTTAACCCTTATTATCTTCATTATAAGTTAATTAATTAATTTGTCGGCACGTGGCCCCTTTTCATATTTCATTTCAATCATCGTTTACACGACACCGCCCGTAGGTCTTATCATCCTTACGAGATTTGTCACCGCTCTCCGAGGCCTCACCGGGCTCTCGGGCCGGAGTCCAACATCCCGCCCCTGAACTCATACCCATCGTCCCGTAGGAAGGTAAGGTCCATTCGGGGTCCTATCTTATGTGTTACCGCTGTCGGGAGCCTCGTAAGGTCTCCGGTTCGGATTCCACCCTAACCCGTGATCACGATGTAAGTCCATGTTATCCAACCCCGCTCTCTAGAGTCGGGAAGGGCCATGGTCCTTACTAATTACCAATACTCTATCGGCTAATCCTTAAAGACTACCGAATACACCCGTAGGCCAATCCTATTCCTAGGATCAATTTATTATTTACTTTATCTTGGGCATCCCTTAAGGCCTACCCCTAGCATCACTTATCCACCTTAGTATCTCTTAAGACTACTTAAGGCTCAACAATTTACAATCCAAACCTTGGATCAATTCTAACATATTTCATTCCAAAACCCCGACTAGTATCATAATACTAGTCGGATAAATTCCAACAAAACTCATTTTCAATTCATGGTCATATAGACAATTTCCAAACTAATTTTCCATTGAAAATATAGTTCATATCAATATACAAAATATAACCTTTAATCACTCATATATCCTTATATGAAGTTTAAGTTATATTTCAACACAATATTTATAATTAATCCCTTCATCAAGCCAATATGCTCATATTACATAATCATACACAATTTATCCTTAAATTTGTATATTATGCTCCTTTATTCATTGACAACAATAATTTCATTTAGGCATTATTAATCATTAATAATCCATGAAAATCACATTAATTACTTTAGGTAATCCTACGAAATTAACCCAAAGATTATAAGCAACATAGTCAGCCATCCTCACCTTATGAAGTGCTGAAATAGTTGCCTTCGCTAAGCCCTCCGATCAATCCCCGTTCTAAACCGATTGGAGATGAAAAATCTGGTCAGCAGACGAAAGCCGGGCGGCTTTGGTGAAAGGTGGGCGGCTTTCGTCGTCTGCAGCTACGAACAGCTTCCTTCAAGTGGCGGTTTCCGGCGATTTCGACTCCTATCGATTCCACGACTCTTCTAAGTTAATTACCACCACTTTATAACATTATTCTACACTTTTAAACGTGTATAACTTCATGTTTGATCCATCATATGATTTCTTAAAAATCATACAAAAATAAAGCTAGTTAAAGAACTATATGAGTTCTTACCTCCAATCCTAGCTCTTTCTCCTTGGATTTCGTTTTCTCTTGCTTCCTCCAAGATATGAATGATGTGAAGAGCTTCTCTAGAGCCTCTCTCTCTCTCTCTTCTCTTGGTTCGAATGAGTGGAATGGGAAGGGGATGTATCTATCCTCAATCAAACACCAAGGTAGGGTGTTGATAGGACTTTAGGGAGTATTTCTTGTCTCATGCAATCCCCTCCCTCCACAAGTCCGCACCCCCCCCCCCCCATGTTGGGATGTCTCTTTTACATTATTTGAAGTCTATAAGGCTTGTAGGGAAACTCCAAATGGGTATAGGAAGTCCCTCCCAATTATTCCTGCTATTTTTGGTAGGTTCGGCCAAAATAGCACTCGGGTTGTCCAAATATTTTTATCAACTTTTGTTGGCACTTTATTGGGCTTCTATAATTTATTATGATGACCCAACTAAATATTTGGTAGTCCATTCTCATATAATGGACCCGAAGAATAATTTAATTAATCTCACATTAATTAAATGTATCAATCAATCACACGAAATTTATTCGCTAGGAAGTTCAAGTACATTTTAAGTTTCAAATTCAAGTACATCCGGGTGCGGTGTCACAAAAAACCCCAGCCCACCCATAAACCTGTGAGTGTATAGGACTCCTCCTTGTCCATAATTCAATATCAAAATCTATGAGTTTTGAGGATAACATAATCCTTGGGTACTCCACCAATTCATGATCCGAGTTTTTGAGGACATTTAGTCCTTGGGTCCTCCACCGTTATACATATGAGTTTTGAGGACTCTTTAGTCTTTGGGTCCTCCACCATTATACTTATGAGTTTTGAGGACTCTTTAGTCCTTGGGTCCCTCCACCATTATACCTATGAGTTTTGAGGACTCTTTAGTCCTTGAGTCCTTCACCATTATGCTTATGGGGTTTGAGAACTCTTTAGTCCTTGGATCCTCCACCATTATACTTATGAGTTTTGAGGACTCTTTAGTCCTTGGGTCCTCCACCATTTACATTCCTATGATCAATCTCATATCAACCTAGATAGAGTCTGTCATATCCATTTATTCAAGGCTAAATCAATCCATAAAGCCCAAGTATATCATTCCATGCAAAGCCATGCACTTATATCAATTTATAATTAACTAATACCAACCGGGGTTGGTTACCCCGTTATCAACCGGTCAACGTTTTCATTGACCGCCGTTTAAATTCTCATTCATATTAACTTAATCACCACGACGTGTATTAAGGTAATATCAATCATATCATGCTTCTTTTACATTTCAAACATGACATATATTTTCATAGAAATCTCATATCATATTTCATGCACGTTCAAGTAATTCATTTCATACAAGCCTAATCATTTTGGCTAATCACATGTTTAATTATCTTTTAAACATCATTATGAATACATATAACATTTATTTAGGTAATCTCATAATTAACTTAAAATTTATAAGACATTAAGCCGTCCATTCACCTCGAATTAGCGCTATGAAGTTCTACCCCTCTCGGTTGAACTCCGGCGAAACTCCGGCGACTTTTGACGAACTCCGGCGACAACTCTGGCGACTCTTTCAACTTTTTGAAAGTTCTTGAAATTCCTTTTACAAGTGCCTAACAAGGTTTTATAATCATAAAACCCATATTAATACAAATAACCTTTAAAAGGTTATTTTCCGTCGAACCGGTCGTTTTGGCTCCTAAGTCCGTTCTTGGACTTAGAACCACCTTCCAACCCATTATTCCATACTTATATCATGTAGAACAATTCTAAGGATACTTCATATGATATATAAGTCATATGAAAAATAAAAGATGGAAGAAAAGTCATTATGGAGCTTCTCACCTTTATCTCAAGGTTTTTCCCAACTTTTGCAACCCCTTCTTCTTCCTTAAGCTCCTTGCTTGCTTGAGCTTTCTTGGATATGGAGATGGAGGTTTTTTAGATCTCTCTGTCTTTTTGGTGGCTGGGTCGTGGTTGAATGATGAGGGAAAATGGGGTGGGTTTCCTTTTTGGCATATTTGCCAAATGAGTGAGAAATGGGTCCCTTAGGTGTCAAGATGGTCTCCCCCATCCCTTCAATGGTTTTCAGTCACATTTGCACTCAAGCAAGCTTCCAAGAGCTGGCAATTTCGTGGGTTGGCCCCCGCCTATGTGGGAGGTCATCCCTTTTTGTCCAGAAGTGTACAATCGTCCCGAAAGTTGTATTTCTCGGACTGTTTTACTTATATTTTATTTTATCAGGTTAAATAAAATATGTTACTTACTCTAAATCATAATGTCCCTTTGAAATAATATATATTCCAAAACTTTAATTTGAAAGTCTCTGAAATTCGTTTCGGGCTGTTATCTCATAAATTGTCGGTACTGGTAATTGGGCCGCGTTTGACCAATCGGTCAACCCTAGGCCTTCCTATGGCCCGAATAATATATCCATCACTATATAAATATTATCTAGAAAAAGATGAATAAAATATGTGGTCTCGGGAATATCGGGCTGCCCCCGCTCCCGGTGTGGGCCCCACGTGCAATTTACTATTCACGCAAAAGAAATAATAAAAATTTACAACTTCGTAAATTCAATGACCATTTCATAAGGTTCATTACATTATTTACTTAAAACTAAATACAATTGGGGACAGTGTTACAAAGAAATATTAATTAAAATAAATATTGTTTACGAAAATGTGGCTACTAAAAAAGTAGCTAGTTAAATCATAATAATTTATGTCTCAACGGTTTTCTCTTTTCATTATTAGACTTGTACGTTTTCAAATTTTCTTTTTTATTTCACTTTTAGACCGTTTCTGACAACTGCCCTCCACGACTCCACATTCTACGAAATTCACACCGTATTTCCGTTTTTCGTTTCTCTTCTTCGTCTTCCACCTTCGCATTTCTTCTCCTTCCTATCTTCATCTTTTGTTTCTTTTCTCCATCTTTTCTCTGTCAACTCTGTTATTCCTTCTTACTCAAGAAATGTCAAGTTCTAATATCTCTCGTCGTACTACGAGAGCTTCTTCTAGACTGAATATCGGTGGAACAACTTCCGCTTCACCGTCTCGTACTTCAAGTTCAAATGTTACTGGTAAGAAGCTAAAACATACAAAACCTCTGACGGCTCGGAAGAAGCCTAAAGTCTCTGCAAATGTGCAATGTAAGAAGAAGTCAAAGCTTTGCACGAATCAGTCTAAACGTAAAAATAATCCTTCTCCATTTAAGGTAATTATTTACATTTTTGGTTTATTTTGTATTATTGTTATATTTTTCACATGTAATTTGTAGTTTCATTTTTTCAATTTTTTTTGTTGATTTCATTTTTCATTGTTTTACTCCAGGAGTGGGAGTATTTTGTTCCTTGTCAGTCATGGTTTAACAGTAGGGTTAGTAGCTATAGCAAGGTGAACATTACTGCTAATCTGAAGTCCAAATCGTCTGAAGTTCAATTGAGTTTATTTAGGCAATTGCTTTGGTAAATTCCTTGATTTCAAAGACCTCAAATTTCAGCCTCAACTTGTTCATTGTTTGCTTCTTCGAGAAATTAGTCACAATATTCCGATTGAGATGTGGTTTGATGTTTCTGGTTATCGTTTGAGGTTTTCGATTGCTGAGTTCGCAGTTGTTACCGGTTTGAAATGTGTTGGTGAGTTTGATTGTTCTACTCTTACTTCTGACAGTAATGACCTTATCACAAAATATTTCAACAACTCTTCAAAAGTTAGTCGTGAAGAAATTGCAAATTGTTTTCTTGGTCAAAAGGCTGATTGTGATGAAGATGCTGTTAAACTTGCCATTCTTTATGTTCTCGGTTTGTTCTTGTTTACTTCATCTAAGGAAAAGTATATTAGTGAGTGGTATGTGGATGTTGTGAATTCCGGTCTGTATGATTTCTATCCTTGGGGCAAGGACCTTTTTTAATTGACTTTACAAAATTTGAAAGGAAGACTTGTGAGAGCAGATACTTCAGAAAGTGATTACTTCTTTTACTGTATTTTGGGATTTCCATTAGCTCTTCAGGTGTGGTTTTATGAGTGTTGTGATTATTGTGATGTCGTGTTTGCTACTAGATATGGTTCTTTAGTTCCCCGTATATTGTCTTAGCAATCCTCTGTTGCATTCAGTTTCAATAAGTTGAACATGGAGCTTCTTTGTTTATCTGCTTCTCGGGTATCCTTAAAATTTTATCTTCCATATATTTTTATTGTATTTTTATTATGTTTTTCTTTAATTAAATTTATTATCTGTTTTTTTCTTTTTATTTGCCAGTTGAAGTTGCACAATGTTGTTCTTACTGAGATTGAAAAGGATTCTGTTGAACTTGCTTCTTTGTTTGATGCACATCCGATAAGGCCCCAAACTATGCCGTCCTTTTCAAATTCTAGCTATGTGCCCAGTACTTCTGTTGGCGATCAATTGTCAAGCTCTGTTCTATTAGCATTTGAAAAGCGCCTTGATAGTAAATTGGCTGATTTCAAAAACTTTGTTCAGAATAGGTTTAATGTGTTAGAACAGAAGCTTGACCGTGTCATTTCAGTGTATCATGTTCAATCATGCAAGGACACAGTTTCTCAACACATTCCTATTGTACATGAGCCAGTCCTTTCAAATGATGTTTGTGTTGCTGATAATAAAAAGGTTCTTTCTGATGATGATGATTTTGTGAATGTTGAACTTGATTCTGTTCAGCTAGATCAAGCAGTTAATTATACTGACTCTAGTGCCCATGCTTCAGATCATGAACAAGTTATGTATCTTTGTCTTTTTTAATTGTTTTTCTTTATGTTTTATTGTGTTGTTTTTTGTTTCACTTTTTGTTAACATGTTTGTAACGTGTTTTCTTGTTATTCTTATCAGCTTGCAGATGCAACCGTTAATGATACTCTAGTGCCCAATCTTCACATAGTGAACATGTTATGTATCTGTCTCTTTTTAAACTGTTTCTTTTTGTTTTTTTGTTATCATGATTGTAATATGCTTTCTTGTTTTTCTTATCGGTTGCATATGATCCTCATGTTGTTACAACTCATTCACAGGACTCTGATTTGTTATTGCATCATGTGCATGATATAGTTTTTTCAACTGTTACTGACTTCATGTTGGATGAACATGATATTGTCTTGTTGGATTTTCTCCAGAAAACTATTTTTTCAGTTGTTACTGAGAATTTGTCTCTTGAACATGATGTTGTCTTGTCAAAATATGTTGAGAAGTTGGTTTTTTCTACTGTTGGTGAGATGGGGTGTGCTGAAAATGATGTTGTCATTATCGACTATGTCTACAAGCTGGTTTATTATACTGTTGTTGGCATGATGTCTTCTGAAAAGCAATCAAATGAGCATACATTAGTTTCTCCTTCTAATGAACCTGTTGATGATGAAGCTTTTTTTTTTGCTAAACTTGATTCTCTTGTTTCGGATTTTCAAAAATCTAAGGTATATAAATTATATTAGGTTTGCTATGCTTTTATATCTTATTTTATTTTGCTTCTGATATTGTATTTTAATTATTTTGTAGTCTTCTACCAATGACCCTCCTTCAGGTACTTCAAATCCTATAAAGGATATTGTTCCTTTTGTTGAAAGTATTCAATCTATTTCAGTAGGTCATACCCCTGAATCACTTAAGAAAAAAAGGAATGTAAAGCCCAGTGTTTTTGTGAAATCCCCTTTTGTTCGTGAGTTTGATTCTCGAGGTGGCTCTTTAAAGACATGTGTTACCCCCATTGGACGCCCTTTTCTTGATGAAGCAGTCTGTGTGCCATTGCCTTCTGCTCTTGAATCATTTCATATTTGGATTGATCTAGGGGCTTATAAGCGCAAAAGGTTGTTTTAACATTAGCATTCTATATTACACAATTTATTATACTTTTGTTTTTAATTTTCTTTTTTTCTTTTTGTAGATCCAATGTGATGTATCCTTCGAAAGTTGATCATCTCAGCCCTGACTTCAATTTTACTGTTGCTTTTATCGAATCGAAGACATGGTTTCACCAGCTTCATTATACGGGCCAGATAATATCAGATTCTGTATGGTTATTAGCTTTCACACGTTTTATTATAGATGTGATCTTTTATTACTTTAGGAAAAAGGCTGAACTTAGTACTACTTGCAAAACTAGTTTCACAACAACAGATTTTCTGTTCAATCTTAAGCTACAACAGTCATATTCTGCAATGCTAGAAAAGATTTTTTCTTGGTCAAGATTTGCATCTCTTTGTGATTATATTGTAGGCTTAAACTTGCCCCGTTCAAAGCCTTGGGATGAAGTTGAGCATGTTTTGATGCCAATTTACCTTAAGAAACAAATGCATTGGGTCCTTGCTAGGTTTTACATCAATGATTGGTGTATTTATATCTACAACTCAATGATCAGCTCAAGGGACAAAAGTAATGCTATATATGTGGTCAAGCCATATACTTTGATGCTCCCTTTGTTTTTTCGCCACATGGGTTACTTTTCTAGTTGTGGTTTGGATCTTAATAGGGACTTAGATTTGAAATATGTTTCTGACTTGCCTGTCCAAGAATCTGCGTAAGTTCATTTATGTTTTTTAAATGTTTTTTTGTATCCATTTTATCATTCTAGTAATAATAAACATATTGATTTTGTTTATACTTTTTGTAGTGACTGTGGGGCTTTTGTTGCTGCCTTTGCTGAGTATATCATTGATGGTATACAAATTCCTCCATTTTTAGATATTGAGCTGTACAGGTCTAGGCTTTCCTTCTTTCTCTATCAATATGGAATATCTAAGCTCAATGGTGAATTGGAGAGTGATTTTGAACAAGTCAACGAAAACGGAAGAAGCTGAAGAAGTGAAATATATATATGTACTAATGACTAATGCAATTTCTGTATTGTGATAAAGCGTATGTAATGTTTTGATACTGTTATTGAATATAACTCCTGGTGTTACATTTATTTAGCTTGGAGAAGCTATTGTTGTAATGTTTTGATACTGGTATTGAATATGTGTCCTGTTGTTACCTTTATTTAGATTGCAAAAGCTATTCTTGTATTGTTTTGATACTGCTATTGAATATAACTCCTGTTGGTTCCTTTATTTAGCTTGGTTCTTCATGTTTTTGGATATGGTTTAATATTTTTAATATTAGTTTCTTCTTCTTTTTAATTTTATACATTGTTTTTATAGTTTTTATCCTTTGTTAATTTGTGTACAAAGTTGTTGCATTTTGGGTTCTACATGGTATTGGTTTTTTATTATTTGTCTTTTGTTTGTTGTTTCTAAAATTAATATTTATTTCTCCCATTTTATTCCATTGTTGCATTTTGTTTAATAAGTTGTGATATAGCTAGGTAGATGTTGTATATCTTAACTAGTTGCTGCTACTTGTTTCTGCCATTAAAATGTTCTGATACTGCTCTTCAATATACTAATATGAGTTTAATTAACCTTGTTTCATTTTGTTTCTTATCTATATTACGGTTGTTTGTTTTTGTTTCTAACTTTATATATATCATTATTTCTGTTGTGATGTAGCTAGGTAGATGTTGTACATCTTAACTAGTTGCTGCTACTTGTTTCTTCCATTAAAATGTTCTGATACTGCTCTTCAATATACTAATATGACTTTAATTAACCCTATTTCTTTTTGTTTCTTGTTTGTATTACTGTTGTTTATTTTTGTTTCTAACTTTACATATATCATTATTTTTAATTTCCTATCTTGCTTTTAATTTTTTTACGCATTTTTTATGTTCTGATCCTAAAGTTTTTTCACATTTTAGTTTGTCATTTGTTTTTCTTGTGTGTTGTTTCTATAGTTAACATTTGCTTGTTCTATTGTATTTTGTTGTTGCATCTTCTGTTCAAAATTAGTATAATGTTGTTTCTTAATGTTTCTCATTGTTTCCAGTGATTGTTATTTAATTCTACAATTGTACTTTCCCCCCTCAAATAATACAAATATCCCCTAAAATATGATTCATAGTAAAGTATTGCTGCATAATATAATTGTCTTTAAACATATAGTATTAGTAGCTATTGTAAAACATAATGTAAAAAACATAAACTTTTCTACTTTTGGGGTGCATTCCTGCATGTCTTTCTATTGTGTCCTTGGGTTCCACACTTACCACATTTATTTGTACTTGTACTCTCCCATTGTGCTTTATATCTCTGTTTCTTTGGCCTTCCTGATTTTTTCCTTCCATGTGGTGGATAAATCTTCATTTTTGTATGAGCATTATGCATTTGTCATGTGCTCTGATCTGGAATTGGATGCACAGTCTCTCTATATGTTTGCAACATTGTCTCCTTTGTGTAGTAAGATGAACAAAATCTGTACGGTTCTTGGTTCATTTTTTTTAGTACTGCCAAAGCATGAACACATGGCAACTCATCAATTTGAAACTTCCTACAAATGCATTTCTTCTCCTCCAGATTAACAATGAAGCTTTTGTTCATTTCATAAACACTAAATATCGCATCATTAGAAGGAATCACCAGCAGACAAGATTGTTAACAAAGTATCATTATAATCCCATTTTTATAATTATTTATTTACATATTATTTAAATACTATGTACCTTGAGCTTCATGTATTTCATGTAGTTCTGCTGCAGCGTTTCATGAGGAACTTTTGCAAGTTCTGAAAGTATTTCTTGCAATTTTTCGGTTCACAAAAGTCCACATTTGCACCAATGCATGCAAAAACTGTAGCAAAGTTGTTATTGGTAGATTTTTTTATCTTCTTTATTGCAGCATTCAATGATTCTGCTGTGTTAGAAGTCATTCTTGAGTACCTTTTGCAGCCTGAAAAATATCTTGCCCGTTTTTCATAGCCAACTGTGTACAGATATGGGACTATGTCCTCATCAATTTTCCCGAGTTCCTCAATGTGGCTATCAAACTCCTCTCTGGTGTATGCTTGTGCTGCTTCAAAGTAACTGTCCTTCATTTTTTTTTCTTCTAAACTTTGTCTTGAGGTTTTTAATTGGATGGTAAATGCATACCCTATGGCCAGATTCAGGATACACTTCTTCCACACCTTTTGCAATACTCTCATGTTTATCAGAAACGATTTCCATTCCATTCCTATAGCCAAAAGCTTCTCTTATATTTCTGAAAAACCATTTCCAAGACTCATCATTTTCAGAATCAACAACACAGAATGCAAGTGGAAATATTTTACCACAAACATCTTGTGTTGATGTTGTCAATAGTGTGCCCCCATATCTCCCAGTGAGAAACGTGCCATCAACTACAATAACTGGGCTGCAATATTGCCACCCCTTAATTGATGCGTCAATGGCCATGAAGACGTATAAGAACGTGTTGTCTCCATTAACTTTGATTCCCAGAAACGATCCCGGATTTGTTTGTTTCACAATGTTGAAGAAGTGTGGCAGAAAACTGTAAGACTCTTCTGGGTTTCCTCTCAGCTCATTGAGTGCTTTTTCCTTTGCTCTCTATGCTTTCAAGTAGCTTATTTCAACACCATACTCCTGCAACATATCTCTTTGAATATCAGTTGCATTATATGACGTTTTCGGATCCAATAATTTAGCCTTAATGCAGTCTACTACCAAACTAACGGTTGCATGCCTTTGATCAGTTAATCTTACTTCCAATTTGCAAGAATGTGTTTTAATAAACTTGGTTACAATAAACCTTCCTAGCATTCCTCTTCGTCTTGCTCTCATCATCCATTTGCATTCTTCATCCAAACACTTTGCTACATATTCTTTCTTATTTGTCTTATCTGTCATGTACTGGAAGTGATTTTTTATAGCATACAACTTCAATGCTTTATTCAACTCAGCACAGTTGATGTAAATCAGTCCTACTTCGGGATCTACATCACTGTTGTTGCACTTTGTTGATTCTGACTCCACACATTTTTCTTTTAGTAGTGCCTCAGTTGTTTTATTCGCCCAATGTAATATATAACCAGAAACATCCAAGTCGTCACTAATTGTTGAGCTTTCTTCAGCTGTCAGTATGGTTGTTTGCATCCCAGGTGTTGTTTCATCTTGTTGATATTCATGAGTAAACATGTTGCAGTTTGTTTCCTCATGTACATCAGCAAATGTGATGCATAGAGGAAATTATGTCACATCTGTCTCTTGCTTCTCTAGATGTAAATAAAACGGCTGAATTATTTTGTATCATCAATGGTGGATAATTATCTCTGATTTTGTATTGAATTATCAATGAATTTGATGGCGTTTGTATTCCAATTCCATCAACTAGCTTTGCAATTAAGTCAGAAAAGGAACTGTGTGTATCTAAAGTAATTCCAAACACATTGAAGTTATCATATTCCAGTGCTTCATTCCAATGACCACCATGATGAACAAAAATAGGCAGTGTTTCCATGTTACCTGTTATTAACAACACACACACATTGTTCTAGCTTATTCAAGTATGAATAACTGTTCACAGTAGTATTTTGTTCACAAACAAAAACAGGTTTCATTCATTCATAATTTTATTTTGAAATCTTAGCAATTACAATTCAAACGAAGTTTATTACTCTATAGCAGCCAAAAATCAAACGGAAACCAAAATTCAATTCATATATTCAAACATATTGAAATTAGTTCAGGAATGGTAGAGATTGTAGTAATCATACTTTTGTGTTGCGGGAGGATTGTGAATCGCTGATGAATACTTGAGTTTCTCTTTGTTTAGATCATAGATTTGTTTGTGTGAAACAATTGTGGTGTGCGATCGAATTCTCCATGCGGCATCAATGATCAGCTGTAGAATCCTCGAAACGGAGGTCGCGCAGGGGGAGTCCGGTAATGAAGCTCTGGTATATCCTGCGCAAGTGTTACGATCGATTGGAAGCTCTGAGTTTCTATTTTCGTTAAACGCTTGCCGTTTATATATGAGGTTATTTTTGAAAATAAAATCTTCCGTGTCTTGATTTTGAAAACCAAATCTAAAATTGAAAAGGCTGATATTATTCCCTTGTTGAGCTTATATGTGAAAATTTCCCTTTTACCTTTGTCTATTGTAATCCTATGTTAAGCGATTTTCATTTAAAAACATGTTTTAAATCTTATATTCAAGGTTGTTAAAATCGTATTTTTGAATCAAATCGGTAGATGTTTTTGAAAATCGAATCGCAAATCGTAAGATTTTATCAAACATATTTTAATAATTATAAAATAAATAAATATTAAAATTAAGTTGCAAGTTAATGGTATTATGTCATTTTATTACATACCACTATACCTACAAGGTCAAAAAGAAGATTTATAAACTATTTTTATATTGTAAATAGAGTGAATAATAACATTAAACATATGTAAAACATAAAAATAATTAAATAACACAAGAATCCATTACTTTTTTAGATATACTATTGATGTTATTATTATTGAAATTTGTATCAATTTGTAGTAGTTAATTTTAATAAATTTGAACCATTTTCACTAAAAAAAACTTATTCCGATTTTGCTACGATTTTGATACGATTTTATACGATTCTACACGATTTTTGTACGATTTTGTTACGATTTTGTACGATTTTATGATTTTACGATTTTACCTGCGATTTGAATCGATTTATTATTGTAGAATCGTAAAATCGTACGATTTTACGATTTAAATCGAGATTTTAACAACCTTGCTTATATTGGAATAACATGTGATCGACAGTTCTCTAATTTAATTATTTCACATCTGAGCACATTAAGAGCCCGTTTGGTAGTCCGGTTTTTCATCTTATCAAGCTTATCAGTCAACTTTGTCTCCAAACAAGTAACTTTTGATTTCACGTGTTGTATTGTGAAAAAATAAGGTGTTGGATTACTTTTCTAGTTATATTGGCTGAAATTATTTAGAGGATCAATCTAGCTAATTTTTCATATAATTTTTTATTCATTTTATTAATAAAAAAAATTAATATAAGTTTTTTATATATCAGCAAAATCAACTAATCTAGTCACTTCAGCCAATCAACATATTTAGCTAATTTCAGTGTCATTAAACGTGCTGAAATTCATTCTGGTTAATCAATTTAATTAGTGCCTAAGTATAGAACGCTTGTCTCTTTATGCGGTCGGAATAGAAAATCAAGTAGAAAGTGGAAAGGAGATAAGGGGACACTGGAAAGTGGAGATACACATCATACGTCTTTCTGACTTTCGGTTCATATATATTTTCTTTAAACTGAAAAACCAAAGACATTAAATTAACTATTTAAGGCATGGCGGAACAAAGCTTGTTTTTTTGGGTTTTGGGTTCCATTAGGTTTGACATAGAAGGAATCAATGTCATACGGAGTACTTTGGTTCCACTTTGTTTAGTCATAATTGTTAAGAAAACTCCCCAAAAGAAGGGAAAGTTCCCAAAAGAAGGGAAAGTTCCCGAAATGGGACTAAAAAAGTTTGAAAATTCCAAAATAGGACTGTCATGTTTTTATTCCCAAAATAAGACTAATTACTGCCAAATTTGGAAAATACTGCCATGTTTGAAGTCTGGTACTGCCAAAACATGACAGTAATTAGTCCTATTTTGAGAATAAAAACATAGAAGTCCTATTTTGAAATTTCCAAACTTTTTTAGTCCTATTTTGGGTAATATCTCCCAAAAGAATTAAAAATGCTTGATAATTCCAAACCATGAGTGATCTTTTTCCAATAGTACCTTAGTGTTATTCTAAAATATTCATGTAATACTTTCGGATCTCAATATGGCAGTATGTTGTCATAAGTAGTTCTCTTGTATTTCTCAAGTTTGAGAATAGTTACTCTTGTTTATAAAATAAAAATATAGTCTACTCATTTTGAAATTCTCAAAAAAAAATTACTCATATTTACGATGGAGTACAAACCTACAAATAAACATTTTCTCAACACTGATTTTTCCATCTAATTAAGTCTATAGCAATTAATTTCATCTTATAGTTTTATGTAATTTAGTCTTATACGTAGTACTCCGTATATAATTTCATAGTAATTTTTTTACTTTTTCAAAGTTAACTAAGTTATTCTCTTGTTTAATTTATTTTCTTCTTCAAAAGGTTGAATCTCCAATCCAAAGGGTCGTCACACTCGATCCGACAGGGCATTCGAATGATTGTAAGTCACGGTAACTCAGTCAGCCTAATAATGGTAGACCTTGTATCCGTACGCACAAGAGGTCAAACCCAACACGTAGGAGCCGTAACCTAGCCTAACACATAAGAGCGGTAACCACCACACGACTATTGCTGGTCTCGAGGAAAAAGAAGAAAATACTAATGACCGAATGTTAATTGGGACACGGAGAAAGTCATATGACAGACTCGTGAGCCGTGGCCAACAACCCCTAACAGAGAGTCGTGGCTCTTTTGGCCCCCATCATGTGCTCTATCTACACAATGGTACTTCACACCACGTGCTTTTTCCACCCTGTTATATAGTTAGGGTTTTAGAAGAATCTTTTTGTCTATTCAGTGGATGGGAGAGGAAGTAGTTCCCACGATCATTTTTAATCTATTTTATTTATTCCTCCAATTGGAAGTGCTTTATTTTGATTTGATATCTTTATACAGATTATCGAGTATAGAATATAGGGAAAACTGTCAAATAGGTCCTCGAACTTTCATAAAAAGGTCAATTAAGTCCTTCTATAGGAGGTTCTGTCCGGCCGTCGCGATTTGGGGCAGTTCCCGGTGGAATTTTTTGATGAATTTTTTTGATCATCTTATTCACCAAGTCTAGTTTACTCATACCAAATTTCAGCTAAAAATTCAACCGGGAACACATTCAAGTTAATTCTTGAAGATAACTGCGCATTTTTGCGTTCTCGAATTAATTTGAATGCGCTCCCGATTAAATTTTTAGCTGAAATTTGGTATGAGTAAACTAGACTTGATGAATAAGATGCTCAAAAAATTTCATCAAAAAATTCCACCGGGAATCACCCCAAATCGCGACGACCGGACAGAGTCTCCTATAGAAGGACTTAATTGACTTTTTATGAAAGTTCGAGGACCTATTTGACAGTTTTCCCTAGAATATATTAGACCATCTCCAACAATCACTATATCTTCCACTAAAATAGGGGATTTCCTATTTTTTTTGCTCCAACAACTACACCAAATACTTCACCATTCCACTAAAATAGGGGAGGGGGGATTGGTTTACGCCATATATGGCGCAGGATGGTGATGCGCCATCTTCTTCTTCTTTTCACAAGTCACCCCTAGTTTTGATTACTATAGTTTTGACCCTTTTTAGAACAAATTTAAATGATAAATTTGATATAAAAAAATAAAGAAATATGTAATAAAATTTAAATCACACAATTTTATAAATAGAGTTTCAAATCAAAGCAACATAATAACCGAATACAAATGATAATTAAGAAAATAAAATAATTAATAACACCATTAAAATTAACAGTTGATCATTTGTGGGAACAATTCTCAAATTCCGATAACTAAACTAAAAATATTTATTTAATTTATTGCTTTAAGTTTAAGAAGTATTTTATTAATGACGTAGGAATCATTATAATATTATTGTAATATTTAATTATATATATATATATTTAATTTGTATTTGTGAAATATTGATTATTGTATTTTAATGAGTGAAATGCGTGAAACATGCGTGAAATATTGATTATAGTAGTATTTTAGTTTGTATTTGTGAAATAATCAGTGAAATGCCAAAGTACATATATATTAAATGAGGGGCCAATATATAAATACATAATAATTAGATAATCAAATATAATAATGGTAAAAAGTTAGTAAAAAGAATAAAAAAAGAATATTCCTTTTTAGTGATAAAAATGGTGTAAACTGTTGGAGATAAAGTACTGTATGATGTGATGTTTACACCATTTTAGTGCAAAAAATGATGTAAACTGTTGGAGATGGCCTTACTCCGTACTACGTATATCATTATAAATCTATAATACTTCGTATTGGACATGTCTAGCAGAATGTCACGGAATAGTTTCAAATTTATCTTCACATAACCCTACACTCACATACTTATCAGTGTGAGTGAACCCTTAGCTTCCTTCTTTTGGATTAAGATTTACAAACTTAAAAAAGGTAGTTTGAAGATTTAAATCAAATAAGAATCATGTTTAGAATTGTGAGAACAACACTTTTAACTCAATGTGATACACTGTAATATTTCTACCTTACTATTTGTCGTGTTGACGAAATATGTAGCAAACTACCACCATATTTATGTGATACTTTCATGTTTTGAGCAAAGCCTAAAATGTGCACTATATGATTCACATACTGTATCAAATTGAGTTAAAAGTGATATTGTCACGGTTATAACGATAAACATGATTCTCGTTAGAAGCACACTCTTAACGGTTAATATGCCAATATCACAGACACGGAGTTTATGTATATTCTACGTACATCAACTCTTACTCTGGCCATCACATGATGGACTTGGTCAAAGAAACAACCACATAAGTATTTGTTATGAAAACTTAAAAGCTTAACTCGATCGATGAGGGTAGGAGCTTATGGATATATGGTCTCATATACTCATTTCATGTTTCCTACTTAGTACGGAGTATATTATTGGTGTGATATAAACACTGCACCAGGGATGGATTTAGGGGGGGGGGGGGCGCGGGGGGGGGGGGGGGCGACCGCCCCCTTGGATTTTCAAAATTTTCTACCATATATGTAATATTTTCATAGAACTTTCATAATTTAATTAGATTCGCCCCCCTTAGTTTTTAATTTTCAAAATTAATATATAGTCTTACATTATGTAATACTTAATTGGAGATTTGAAAGAAGTAACATCTAAAATAATTTACATAACTTAAACAAATAAACAATAGAATAACTCGTTGTTTAAGATTTGGGATACTTATTATATAAAAATTGTAACACCGTCCCCAAATGTATTTACTTGTAAGTGAATAATGTATTGAACCTTGTATAATGGTTAACGAGAATACGAAGTTGTGAATTTTTATTAATTATTTTGTGTGAATAGTAAATTCGCACGTGGGGCCCACACCGGGAGCGGGGGCCGCCCGATATTCCCGAGACCGTATATTTTATTCATCTTGGTCAATATAATATTTATATAGTGGTGGATAATTTATTGGTCCAAAGAGATGATATAGAGTTGACCGGTTGATCAAAAAGGCCAAAATACCGTTACTGGTAATTTAACGGATAAAAGCCCGAAATGAATTTCGGAGACTATAAATTAAGTTTGGGAAATTTATATTCATTATAAGGGTCATAATGATTAAGAAACACATAATATATTTTATTTGACCCGATAAAGTAAAATATATTTAAAACAGTCCGAAAAATACAACTTTCGGGACCGATTGTGCACTTTGGGACAAAAAGGGTTGACCTCCCACATGGGTGGGGGCCAACCCACTAATTTGGGCACTCCATTAGGAGGCTTGGTCGGCTGGAGGGGTATGGGAAGGGGTGGAATTTGATTAGAAGGGGATCAAACAAATTAAGGTGGCCCTCTCCCCCCACTCCACTCATACTATTGAGACAAGGAAATCCTCTCTCTCTCTCCCTCAATCACTCTCTCGGCCAGCACAACCCAAGCAAGAAAAAAAAAGAAAACCTCCATCCTCCTTTCCAATCCTTGAAGAGAGCTCCAACATTAGGGATCCAAGGGGAAAGATTAAAGGGAGAAAAAGCTAGGAAAAGTGAGAAAGATTAAGGAACTTGATTTAAAGTATTTTGAGCCTCGCCGGAGTTTCGCCGGAGTTGGTCAAAGTTCGCCGGAGTTGGTCAAAGTTCACCGGAAACTAGTCAAAGTTCAACCGGGGAGCGTAGAACGCGCGGGAGCTCACTTAAGGTGAGGATGACCGACTATATTGTTTATAATTATTGGGTCAATTTCATAAGATTGCCTAAATGAATTATATGTGTTTGGCATGAGTTATTTATGATTAAGAATGCCTAAAATGGAATATAGTATTGTTCATAAAAGGAAATGCATAATATACAAATTTAAGAATAAATTGTGTATGATTATGTGTTGTGATTATAATGACCCAATTGTGGTGTAAGTCATAAAATTGTATGGTGATAAATATGCTTTTACCTCATGAAAGGAAATAAAAAGTGATATTTTGATATTGAATCAAGTTATACTTGAATGTGAAATTAAATTGAAATGTATGAATTATTATGAAATTGGCGTTGGCTTATTAAGATTAGACGACTAGTATTGAAGACTAGTCGGAAATGTTAGTTCAATAGTGCTTGGGAGCTAATCCCAAGATATTGAAGCTAAGTAACCTTAAAGGATAATTAGGGTGGACTTTACAAAGTCAAGTTATGTTAGGAGTAGACCTCAAGGGTTACTCAAAAGGAATGGAGCCTAGACTAAGAAGTGGTTTAGGGATTAGATGACGTGACTACGAGCCGAGCTCTAGCACGTGGTAGTATGACTATGAGCCGAGCTCTAGCAAAAATGTAGGAATGACTATGAGCCGAGCTCTAGCAAAATGTAGTGTGACTATGAGCCGAGCTCTAGCACAAAAATGTAGGAATGACTATGAGCCGAGCTCTAGCGAAATGTGGTGTGACTATGAGCCGAGCTCTAGCACAAATTAATATGACTATGAGCCGAGCTCTAGCATGAAGGAACATAAATTAATTTCAAATAGTAACATCCTAAGTTGAGGGTCTTGGAAATTGAAACTTTGATTATACTTAGTATAGTTGTCATTGTACTTGTCAAATGCTTCCAAGTACTGACCTCCCCTTCACGGGGGAGGCCACCTCACAGTTTCAGGTCGGGATTAAAGCTTGCCGCTACCGCCCGTTGCATCGGAGAATTTAAGAGAAGAAGGCGTGGTTCGTGCTTCTTCTGTTTCTGTTTTGAAAACGACTTAAACCATGCTCATGGATATTAATTTTCCTTAATATGTATTTAGGGCTTGGATGCCCATGATGCCAAAGTGCGGCGTGCACATTTGTATTGAACATTTCCGCTGCTTTAAATGATTATTTTACATTATGTTGTTTATGGATGTACAATGTGTGAATGATATTCCAGACGCCTTGTATAGTATGGATGTGTTGGACTGCGGTTGACTATTCGTACTGTATGGCGGATTGTTGACGTGTCCGGTTAGGTCCGGGGCGTGACAATTTAATTGGTATCAGAGCCTTAGTCCGTAAACTTCATAATGAAGCTTCAAAATTCCTTTTTGAAAATGATTTTGCAAACCATGAGCATAAAGTTTTGTACTTATAGAACTTTTGGTACTTGAGTTGCAAGGTCTCTAATTGTTAAGATGGTACCCTTAACAATTGGTATGGCGGTGATTTAAGCCAAAAGATGTCTTTAAGTACCTATCCGTCACTTGACAGTTGATACGAGTCTAATGGCTCATTCTAAACTTCTTTCAGAAATGGAGCCAATTGGTAGAATCACTAGGAGGAACCCGACGGGCCGTGTACCGGGTGGGTCCGAACGCGGCAGCCGGGGGTCCACTAGGGTGTCAAGGGGAAGGGGCCGTGGAGGCCAACAACAGACCGTGAGCGATGGCCACGTGGACACCGAGAGCGAGACTTATTGGTCCTATGAGGACTCAACTTATAGACCGGAAACCGAGCCGGTGGAAACCCCATATGATGGGGAGGATGATGATGTGAGTGAAGAGAGTGAAGATGATGGCACTCTTGGGAGAATCGAGGCGCTGCTCCAACAATACCACCGGGAGCGTGAGGAGAGGAGACAACGCCGAAGGCGCCGAGCGGGGCAACCTTCGGGCATGGCTTCAAGAGGGGGAAGTCATGGTGCTTCTAGGGTCCATGTTGAACCCCATGGAGGCCAAAATGCTGGAGGTCCAACCATAAGGATCTCCAAATTTGTCAAGGAAGCAAGAGATTTGGGATGTAAACCGTTTGACGGAACGGGGGACATCTCCGTGGCGGCCGAGTGGATCAAAAGATTCAACGAAGCGGCCCTTGACATGCAGCTGCCACCCATCATGAAATTGAGGGTGGCAACAAGATTGCTCGAAGGCATGGCGTCCACGTGGTGGGACGGGGTCAAAGGAAAGTACGGCGAAGTCGTCACATGGGAGAACTTTCGGCAGGAGTTCTTCAACCAATACTACTCCGACTTCGAGGTAAACATGAAGAGGAGGGAGTATACGAACTTGACACAGGGAGGCGCATGTACGGTGAAGGAACTTGAGCACAAGTTCAGAAAGCTTGCCGAATTCATACCGGAGTACATATGTGATGAGAACCGAATGGTGAACCACTTCTGGGATGCCTTAGACCTTGACATACGCGAGAGGGCAACACAATTGCCTAATATGACGTTTAGTCAAGTGGTTGAACAGGGCCTGAAGGGAGAGAAGGAGTGGGAGGAAAGAAAGCGGAGAAACGCCGAGGAGGCGAAGAAGAGGAAGTGGGAAAGCCATGGCCCACAAGGTTCTAACAAAAAGGGGAACCACGGGGGAGGAGGATCGTTCAGGGCACCGGCGCCGCCATCCAAGGGAAACTCGGCTTTCGGCGGGCACAACTCGGGCTCACAAGCCTCAATAGCGCCCAGGTGCCGAAATTGCAACAGGAGCCACGCCGGTAAGTGTCGTGACCCTCCTCGGTGCTACCAATGTGGAGACACGGGGCATCTCAAACCAAATTGCCCTCAGCTTGGTGGAAACCGAGGGGCGGGATCTAGCGGCGCTACTACGGCAAGTAGGAGTCGGACCGGAGCACCCCATGCTAGTACGGGGCAGGGGGGAGCGAGCGCCAGCAACGCGCCGTCCGTGAATCAAGGAAGGACGCAAGCTAGAGTCTACGCAATGACCGAGGCCGATGCTCGGGCCAATCCCGACTCCGTTGCAGGTATTGCCTTTCGTATAATAGTGTTTTATCCTTAATTAGTCCATAAATTAAGGTTACTAATCGTTGGGATCATTGCACGAGGTTTTGGGGTCGAACCGGGGGATTTCGGGCAACTTCAGGCGGCTGGGACCCAGGCACGATCGTGCCTAAGGCAGACACGATCGTGCCTCCAAGTCAGTAGCTGCCCAGGAAAATTCCCAACCCAGGCACGATCGTGCCTAAGGCAGACACGATCGTGCCTACAAGGCAGTAGCTGCCCAGGTGTTCCTTCAAACCAGGCACGATCGTGCCTAAGCCAGACACGATCGTGCCTCCAAGCTAGTGGTTCCCAGGATTTTTCCAACCCAGGCACGATCGTGCCTAAGGCAGACACGATCGTGCCTCCAAGGCAGTAGCCCCCAGGGCTTTCTTCTGAGCCAGGCACGATCGTGCCTACCCCAGGCACGCCGTGCCTGGCACCCAGATTGCCGAAATGCGATTTTTTCGCACTGTTTTGCGACGTTAAGACCTTTTCTTGATCCCTAACATGCGTGTGAACATTGTAACCTCCTCTAAATGGGTAGGGAAGGTAGGAAAAATGTCTTACATGGTTCATGAATGTAGGGACACTAAAGATTAATGGGAAGGATGCGCGAATCCTTATCGATACCGGGGCGCAACGTTCGTTTGTGAATGAAGCGTTCGCCAAGAGGTTGGGAGTGCAATCCGCACCATTGATGCAAACCTTAGTGGTATCAACACCACTAGGGGATGACGTGGAAAGGACTTGTTATTATCCATCTTGTGGGGTGGAGGTTAATGGTCAAACCTTGACGTGTGATTTCGTACCGTTGGGCATGATTGAATTCGATGCAATCCTAGGGATGGATTGGCTAGAAAGGAACCATGCTAGGGTAGATTGCTACACGAAGGTTCTTGAACTCGAAGGCAATGATGGGGAGACCCTACGCTTCGAGGGCGATCGGGAGAAATCAAATGCTTGTATCATATCCGTGATGAGAGCACGGAAGATGATGAAAAAAGGGTGCCACGCATACCTTGCTTACGTGGTAGATGATACGAAGAAAGAAGTCGACATCAAGGATGTTCGAGTCGTGTGCAAGTACCCGGACGTCTTTCCCAAGGACCTACCGGGGCTTCCACCCGATAGAGAGATTGAATTTGTAATCGAAGTGGAGCCGGGGACCAAACCCATTTCGATTCCTCCTTATCGAATGGCACCGGCCGAACTTCAAGAGTTGAAGGTCCAACTACAAGAACTATTGGACAATGGGTTCATCAGACCCAGTCATTCACCGTGGGGAGCACCCGTACTATTCGTAAAGAAGAAAGATGGTACACTAAGAATGTGTATTGACTACCGACAGTTGAACAAGGTCACCATCAAGAACAGGTATCCCTTACCGAGGATTGATGACTTGTTCGACCAACTTCGAGGGGCAACGGTGTTCTCGAAGATTGACTTGAGGTCGGGGTATCATCAGTTGAAGATCAAGGAGAGTGACATACCTAAGAGTGCATTTCGCACTAGATATGGTCATTACGAATTCCTTGTGATGTCGTTTGGTTTAACCAACGCACCGGCGGCATTCATGGACTTGATGAACCGTGTGTTTAGTGAATACTTAGATCAATTCGTGATAGTATTCATTGACGACATCTTGATATACTCCAAGAGCGAGGAGGAGCACGAACACCATTTGAAGCTTGTACTTGATCGGTTAAGGGAAAAACAACTCTTTGCCAAGTTCTCAAAGTGCGAATTTTGGCTCAAAGAGATCGGTTTCCTCGGTCATGTCATATCCGGTTCGGGCGTTGCCGTGGACAACGCCAAGATTAAAGCTATTATGGATTGGGAGAGACCCAAGAATGTGAAAGAGATACGTAGTTTCCTTGGCTTAGCGGGATACTATCGTAAATTTGTGGAAAAATTTTCCGTATTGGCGTCTCCATTAACGAAGCTCACAAAGAAAGGGGCCAAGTTCATATGGGACGACAAGTGTGAGAAAGGGTTCCTTGAACTGAAGAAACGACTTACCGAAGCACCAGTACTGGCCCTACCTATACAGGGGATAGGGTATGATATCTACAGTGATGCTAGCATCCAAGGGCTTGGATGTGTACTGATGCAAAACGGTCGGGTGATTGCCTATGCTTCTAGGCAATTGAAGAAACACGAGGCGAACTACCCTACCCACGATCTAGAATTGGGGGCGGTAGTGTTTGCACTAAAGATTTGGAGGCATTACCTCTATGGGGAGACATGTCACATTTTTACCGACCATAAGAGCTTGAAGTACGTATTCACACAGAAAGAGTTGAATATGAGACAAAGGAGATGGATGGAGTTGATCAAGGATTATGACTTGATCATTGACTATCATCCCGGAAAAGCCAATGTAGTGGCCGATGCACTGAGCAGGAAAAGTACGTCGGGGACATTACTCACATGTCTACGAACTTTGAGGGCACAAGTGGAGATGTCCACGAGTGGGGTCCTCATTGCTAGATTCGAGGTTAGGCCCACATTGCTGAGTGAGATCAGTAGATGTCAGGCCACTGATGATGAATGCCAGAAGATCCGCGAGAGGATCCTTGAGGGGCCCGTTGAGAACTTGCGGGTACGTGATGACGGTCTTTTATTGTTTAAAGACCGTGTATGCATACCAAAGAGTGAGGAGCTCCAAAAGTCCATACTAGAGGAGGCTCATTCTTCGGCATATGCTATGCATCCAGGGGGTACCAAAATGTACCGAGACTTGAAGGAAAGCTACTGGTGGTCGGGTATGAAGAGAGACATCGCAGAGTACGTGAGTCGATGCCTTACTTGCCAACAAGTTAAGGCAGAGCATCAACACCCGGCGGGGCTTTTGCAGCCACTGACCATTCCAGAATGGAAGTGGGAGCATGTTACCATGGACTTCGTGGTGGGGCTACCACGAACAGTGAACAACTACGATGCAGTATGGGTAGTGGTTGATAGGCTCACTAAGAGTGCACACTTTTTGCCTATCAACATTACTTATCCTCTTGAAAGATTGGCAAAGTTATACACGGAAGAGATTGTGAGATTACATGGAGTCCCGATATCCATTGTCTCGGATAGGGATCCACGATTCACATCTCGGTTTTGGCCCAAGTTTCAAGCATCTTTGGGTACTAAACTGAAGTTTAGCACGGCTTTTCATCCACAGACGGATGGACAATCTGAGAGGGTGATACAGATATTGGAGGACATGCTTAGGGCATGTGCTCTGGAGTTCCAAGGGAGTTGGGACAAACATTTGGCCCTAGTCGAGTTTGCCTATAACAACAGTTATCAGGCAAGTATTGGCATGCCTCCATACGAGGCATTGTATGGGAGGAAATGCAGGACACCGTTGTGTTGGGACGAGGTTGGCGAGGCCAAGCTCGAAGGGATTGAACTTGTTGAAATCACCAAGGCTAAGGTGAAAGTCATTCAGGATAGACTCAAGGCTGCCCAAGATCGGCAGAAGAGTTATGCCGACAAACGACGAAGGCCATTGGAGTTCGAGGTCGGTGATAAGGTCTTCCTAAGGATTTCCCCTTGGAAGGGTATCATCCGATTTATATCGAGGGGAAAACTCAACCCCCGATACATTGGCCCATTTGAAATTCTTGAAAGGATAGGGGCCGTGGCATACCGTCTGAAGTTGACGCCAGAACTTGAGAAGATACACGACGTGTTTCACGTATCGATGCTCAAGAAATACGTGAGAGATCCATCTCATATTCTTGAGAAGCCACCGGTAGAGATACGTGAAGATCTACAATATGCAGTAGAACCGGTGGAGATTGTCGGGCAACAAGTGAAGAAATTGAGGAACAAGGAGATTCCAATGGTGAAGGTTCTTTGGAGGAGTGATCGAGTCGAAGAAGAAACCTGGGAGACGGAGGTCTCAATGAGGGAGCAATACCCGTTTCTTTTCGATTAGACACGTGGATTTCGGGGACGAAATCCCAAATAAGGGGGGGTGAACTTGTAACACCGTCCCCAAATGTATTTACTTGTAAGTGAATAATGTATTGAACCTTGTATAATGGTTAACGAGAATACGAAGTTGTGAATTTTTATTAATTATTTTGTGTGAATAGTAAATTCGCACGTGGGGCCCACACCGGGAGCGGGGGCCGCCCGATATTCCCGAGACCGTATATTTTATTCATCTTGGTCAATATAATATTTATATAGTGGTGGATAATTTATTGGTCCAAAGAGATGATATAGAGTTGACCGGTTGATCAAAAAGGCCAAAATACCGTTACTGGTAATTTAACGGATAAAAGCCCGAAATGAATTTCGGAGACTATAAATTAAGTTTGGGAAATTTATATTCATTATAAGGGTCATAATGATTAAGAAACACATAATATATTTTATTTGACCCGATAAAGTAAAATATATTTAAAACAGTCCGAAAAATACAACTTTCGGGACCGATTGTGCACTTTGGGACAAAAAGGGTTGACCTCCCACATGGGTGGGGGCCAACCCACTAATTTGGGCACTCCATTAGGAGGCTTGGTCGGCTGGAGGGGTATGGGAAGGGGTGGAATTTGATTAGAAGGGGATCAAACAAATTAAGGTGGCCCTCTCCCCCCACTCCACTCATACTATTGAGACAAGGAAATCCTCTCTCTCTCTCCCTCAATCACTCTCTCGGCCAGCACAACCCAAGCAAGAAAAAAAAAGAAAACCTCCATCCTCCTTTCCAATCCTTGAAGAGAGCTCCAACATTAGGGATCCAAGGGGAAAGATTAAAGGGAGAAAAAGCTAGGAAAAGTGAGAAAGATTAAGGAACTTGATTTAAAGTATTTTGAGCCTCGCCGGAGTTTCGCCGGAGTTGGTCAAAGTTCGCCGGAGTTGGTCAAAGTTCACCGGAAACTAGTCAAAGTTCAACCGGGGAGCGTAGAACGCGCGGGAGCTCACTTAAGGTGAGGATGACCGACTATATTGTTTATAATTATTGGGTCAATTTCATAAGATTGCCTAAATGAATTATATGTGTTTGGCATGAGTTATTTATGATTAAGAATGCCTAAAATGGAATATAGTATTGTTCATAAAAGGAAATGCATAATATACAAATTTAAGAATAAATTGTGTATGATTATGTGTTGTGATTATAATGACCCAATTGTGGTGTAAGTCATAAAATTGTATGGTGATAAATATGCTTTTACCTCATGAAAGGAAATAAAAAGTGATATTTTGATATTGAATCAAGTTATACTTGAATGTGAAATTAAATTGAAATGTATGAATTATTATGAAATTGGCGTTGGCTTATTAAGATTAGACGACTAGTATTGAAGACTAGTCGGAAATGTTAGTTCAATAGTGCTTGGGAGCTAATCCCAAGATATTGAAGCTAAGTAACCTTAAAGGATAATTAGGGTGGACTTTACAAAGTCAAGTTATGTTAGGAGTAGACCTCAAGGGTTACTCAAAAGGAATGGAGCCTAGACTAAGAAGTGGTTTAGGGATTAGATGACGTGACTACGAGCCGAGCTCTAGCACGTGGTAGTATGACTATGAGCCGAGCTCTAGCAAAAATGTAGGAATGACTATGAGCCGAGCTCTAGCAAAATGTAGTGTGACTATGAGCCGAGCTCTAGCACAAAAATGTAGGAATGACTATGAGCCGAGCTCTAGCGAAATGTGGTGTGACTATGAGCCGAGCTCTAGCACAAATTAATATGACTATGAGCCGAGCTCTAGCATGAAGGAACATAAATTAATTTCAAATAGTAACATCCTAAGTTGAGGGTCTTGGAAATTGAAACTTTGATTATACTTAGTATAGTTGTCATTGTACTTGTCAAATGCTTCCAAGTACTGACCTCCCCTTCACGGGGGAGGCCACCTCACAGTTTCAGGTCGGGATTAAAGCTTGCCGCTACCGCCCGTTGCATCGGAGAATTTAAGAGAAGAAGGCGTGGTTCGTGCTTCTTCTGTTTCTGTTTTGAAAACGACTTAAACCATGCTCATGGATATTAATTTTCCTTAATATGTATTTAGGGCTTGGATGCCCATGATGCCAAAGTGCGGCGTGCACATTTGTATTGAACATTTCCGCTGCTTTAAATGATTATTTTACATTATGTTGTTTATGGATGTACAATGTGTGAATGATATTCCAGACGCCTTGTATAGTATGGATGTGTTGGACTGCGGTTGACTATTCGTACTGTATGGCGGATTGTTGACGTGTCCGGTTAGGTCCGGGGCGTGACAAAAATTCCTAGTTTTGTAATGTTTAATTATCTTTATTAGATAACAAGTACTGGATTTTGTAAAATATATATCAAATGATATTAAATACCAGACACACTAATTACACAGTATTTAGATCACGTGAAATGATCCAAAATATAAATGTTTATTGAAATTAAAGTACATAATTTGTTTACTTCTTGCTTTCTAAAAAATAATTTATTGCATAGATAATAAACTTTAAATTATTATAGCATTAATACAAATATTAAAATATAATATGTACCATATATATAATATGTGGTGCATATTATCTAAAAATAATAATCCCATAAATATTACTATTGTAATATTAAGAAAACTTCTCATGAGTCATGACTCACGAACACCCTCCTTGGTAGACAAAAATTACAATTCAATAACCGATTCATGAGGTTAAACAATGTAGAAGTTATTTAAAATGTATTAGTTGATGTCTTTGTCATCGTCTAAACTTAGAATGTAATAGATTTAAATATCGTTGGGAATGTGTATGTGTTAATGTCATTTTTTGAATTAAAATAGCCGCATAGCCCTACAACACCGAAAAAATTCGCCCCACTACACTATGGAAAAAAAATTCGCGCCGCTACATTAACGAAAAATTTTTTCGCCATCTACACTAACGAAAAATTTCGCCCCCCTTGAATCAATTTCCTGGATCCGTCCCTGCACTGCACACTCCCTTACCCTGGACCTAATAGGACAACTTGAAAGTTAATAATAATAGGACAAATAGACCCTAAATGAGTAACCTAAATTAATACTCCCTCCGTAACTTAAAAATCTTCTCACTTTCCTTTTTCGTCCGTAACACAAAAATCTTCCCATTTCTAAATCTTCCCATCATACCCTCAATAATTCTTAAAATAATACACTATTACAACTACTTTTTTTGGATTTATCCTACATTCCACCACATTATTCCACTATTTTCCCATCATACCCTCAATAATTCATATCATCTTTCACTATTCTTAATCTACCTACTTTTGAAATGGGAAGATTTTAAAGATACGGAGGGAGTAGATGGTAAACAAACATTACATTGAATGGTCTATGATCTGAATTATATATTGGTCCAGTATATTTTTATATGTTGCATGCTAGTAGTAAAAATACCTAGATCAACTACCATTTTGTGCAAGATCGAGTGATTCATAGGAACCTTATATATAGTGAGATATACTCCACTCAATTATATTCGGCTGATATCTATATTATACACTTCTATTTTGCACTATTAACCTTGAATATAGGAGTTTTATTACTTCTAATATGCAATCATAGAACTATACTCTTTTTGTTTCCAAAATAAGAGTAATATATGATCTATCTTCATATTCTATCATCTTCCTATCATTCTTAATAAGACTTGTTCTATTAATAATCGAATAATAGTGAAATCTTGTGGAAGCGTGATTTATAAGGTTTGATAATTACAGGATGTGTGATTTATATTTTATAAAAGTGAAATCTTATTTTACAAATCTTGTCGTGACACACTCACAAAATGGGGTTAACAATGGGCTATCCCTCTCTCACTTTAATTAAATGGCATTTAACAATGGCCCGACCCGGAACCGGCCCGAACCGGTGGCCCGGCTAGGGACCGGTCCGGGTAGGCCCGTCCCGGTGGTTTTACGGTTCGGGCTCGGGTCACCCAATAGACGAACCGGCCGGGCCGGGCCGGGCCCGGTTCCGGGCCTTTTTCTTTTTCTTTTTCTTTTTCAATTTTTTTATTTTTCTGGGTTGGGCTAGGTGTTTTGGGCCATTTGGGGTGGTTTGGGGGGTGGGGGTGGGGGTGAAGGGGGGTCGGGGCTCAATTAGAAAAGTAAAAAAAAAAAAAATAGGATGTGGCCCGAGGCCCCCGGACCCGCCTGCCACCCGGGCCGGTTCCGGTTCACCATCGTCAAGTAAAAGCCCGGCCGGGCCCGAACCGGAACCGGCCCGTCCCGAGTCCACCACTAAACTTGTGTCGTGTATGAAGAACTTATTACTTCGTAATTGAAATAATCTTAGCTTCAATTTGCAGGTAGTATTAGTCTATCAACTTCTCTCTTCAACGTTTCACATTTATTAGAAACAATCTGTACGTAATACTCCCTCCGTCCCATTTATATTGTCCCGGAAGAGGGTGACACGGTTATTAAGAAAAGTGGTTTTGTGTGGTTGATATTAATTGATAAAGTAAGAATAATTTAGAGTCACACAAACTTTGCCAAATATGGTATGAGACAATATAAGTGGGACTTCCTGAAAAGGTAAAACGGGACAAAATAAATGGGACGGAGGGAGTATATATTATTCATGTACAAATTAAGTGGTGTAATAATGTAATCTTTATATGTGTACTCTGTGTGTTTACAACACTTTACATATCCCCGATAGGCGATAGTATAGACTTCTATTAAGATCCAGGATTTCATCAAAAGGTCAACCTGTTATGAGGAGTATGTAGTCCAAAAATTAATATAGCATTGTGTTGATTCAAACTTTTCCGGTGTGAGACTTTATCAACTTCTTATTTACTTTAGACTCTTATTCAATTATTGCTCATAATTTTTTTACTTCTCCAATTATCATTTTAGGTCAATGTGATTTAAGAATTTAGGTTGAAGTACTATCGTATGTAATTCAGCAAGTTGCGGCAATGAAAGGGAAGGGCAACCAATTAAATATATGAATGAAGTGCGGTTATGTTAGTTGTTGCCAACTTTCGTACTTACGGCCAGCTTATTGTCTCGTACCTTATGTCTTCTCTTCTTCATCATCTCATCATTGCATGTTGTGATGCATCCCCCGCCCATTCATTAACTACGTACGGCCGGATTCGAATGTGGTCGGCTGTACGAAGCGCAAATGATGCACTCTTCCTAACCAATTTCCCTCTTCACTCACATTTGGCTTGGACCCATCCTTACATGGAGCCAACTCAGCCATGTACGGCCAAAGTACATATGCCACATTTGAATACTCCATTTGTCCCGCAAAGATGTTCACTGTTTGACATATACACATATTAAGGAAATAAATTTATCAGGAGAAATTTACTGTTTTGACTTTGTTTGACACTCTTTAACACTGTTTTGCACTGTTTGACATTGTTTTGATGTAGATAACTTGTCATTTAAGGAAAAGGAAACTTCTTTTTGGGACATCCAAATAAGGAAAGTGTGAACTTCTTTGCGGGACGGCGGGAGTATATAATACTCCGTACACTTCAAATTATTTTGACCAAATTGCCACTTGAAGATTTTTATATTTGAATGCATATTTTGTATATATTTAAAAATATAAAAATGGATACGATCAATATAGAAATAAAAAAACATTTCTGATGCTTTCATAGCTTAATAGGATCAATATTACACAATGTTTGTTGATAAGTCCGTATTTAGACACGCATTTGATGTGTGTTGGGATTGGATTTTGATGGTTTTCCCAGCTTTAAGGTGTTGCAAGTCTCAATTTTAGCTCAAGTTATGTTTACCGGGCGTTGGTTCGAGTTTTGTGTTGTTTGTAGTCAAAATCAGGGAATTTGAGCCCGGCACCGGCACTTGAGGAACAATCGGGATGATTTGAGAAGCATTTGAGAATGATTTGATAGCTTTGGAGGTCACCGGAAGATTCACGATGAAGATTTGAAGGAAAAAGAGCTCTAGGATTGGCTATGGGATCAAAAGAAGATGAATGAAGCTTGAAAACGACGATCAGGATGACCTTCTGTCAATCGTTCAAACATATCTCTTTGTAGAAACATCCAATGTACACGATTCAAGTTCCATAGGAAATCCAACTTCAAGGGCTACAAATCATATGAAGACACCTTTGCGAGAATCTGAGAAGAAGAAGGTGAAAACAGACGATGAAGTCAGATGATCTCTGCTGCGATTTCAGAAAGACACCTTCCACCATTTTGATCATATCTCTTGATTGGATGATTCAAATAACATTCGGCAAATTGGGGTGGATAGAGGACTTCATTATCTACAACTTTCATGAAGGCAGTTTTGTAAAATTCGGAAGTTAAGTAGGCACGATCGTGCCCTCAAAGTTAGACACGATCGTGCCTGAAGAGAAAAGCACCGCAGAGTTACTGCCAGCCAGGCACGATCGTGCCTGGAGGGAGGCACGATCGTGCCTGCCCAAAATGCGCGTTTTTGCTCCGGTGGCACGATCGAAGGCACGATCGTGCCTGGCATCGTGTCTGGCTCCGAAAATCCTAATTCAGCTCAAATTTCACCCGATTTTTCTATTTAAACAGCCTGTAAACCCCCGTTTTCAAGGGGGAGCTTAGAGAGAGTGCCTAGCACGAATTTTAGAGGGTTTTTCAGCCTTGTTCATCAATCTTTTGGGATTCTTTGTAAGTTCCACCTTTTTAATTAATGACAATTAATTCTATTCTTCCCAATTCTATTGATTCTTCAATTATGAATTGTGAGTAGTTTTAATTAGGGTTTTGGGATTGATGAAGGGGTTAATCATGATGTATGTCTAGATTCTTTTCGGTTTAATTGCATGAATGCCGTTTAATTTGTGTTTGAATAATTTAATTGATATCTTTTGTAACCTAGAATCGCGACTAGAATTACAATTGCATGTAGAATAATTTAAGAGAGATCTAATTTGTTCTAGGACACATTCACACACACTTAATCGTTCGCTAAGAGATTAGTAGCGATTAAGGGGCCGTAAGCTCGCTCGTCTTGGCAATAATTTAGGATCCTGTCGCATGAGAGATCAGCCTGGTCCCCTAAATTATTGTACTCTACGCCGCGAGAGCGGTAAGAACTTAGTAATGATTAGCCAGGCTCAATTGAATTAATTTCATGTGATTAGGCCTGATCTGCCAGAAATCTGGTTACCCCGGAATCAATCCCTGTTCCCTTCGTCATTAATTAGAGAGAACCCATTTATTTTAATCATTTAGTTGCATTTTAATTTTTCATACCAATCATATCTCGCACGACACATTTATTTTATTTATTTCTTTTAATCGCTGAATTTAATTAATTCTTGATTCCCTTTTGTCCGTCCCTGTGGAGACGATACTCGTACTTACACCACTATATTACGATCTATTTTAAGTGCGAGAAAACACACATCAGTTGTCATGTTTGAAATAGTTTAGAATCTAAACAGTACCAAGTAGCTTTTCTTTTAATCAGAACATTATAAGTTTTAAGAATAGACATTGAATCAGTCAAGTGATATAAAACAACCGCACTCACTAGACACGAAACAAATAATTTTATATCACAAAGTGAAGCTTGAAATAGCACAGAAGTCTAGCCACTTTCAAACAAGGATTGTGCTCGGTGTACACAAACTGTGTACACTGCCTGTGTACACAAGCAATTGGGATACAAATAATGTCTATTTCTTTATAAGTTAACTGTGTACAGACAATTAGACCGAGAGTGTATACTAAAAGTGTACAAATTTTGTGTACCAATATTATTTCAAAAATTCTATAGGTACCTCAAATTGTACCCCAATTTGTACCCACCCCCCTGAATTGCTTGTGCACACAGGCAATTCGTTTGAAAGAGGGCAGAACTTTCTACCCAAATGTCTGTGTACATAGACGGTGTACACTTTGGGGTACAAATTGGGGTACCCCAAGCAGCTCTCATATTATTTTCCTTCAAACAATCAAAAGTGGGGCGCTTCCCTTTGAACCGTCCATTCATTAATTGTACGGATGTTTTGTTAAACAAATACGCAGCACGGTGTATAATGCGGAGTATGTACGAATTGAAGTACATAATACTACGTAATACATATATGTGTGGGGTATAGGCTGTTAAAAGGTTTGTCTAATGATCTTTAGGTTGATTAGTTGATACTATCGTACTAAATTACTAATATTTGACCGCATACTCATAGGCAGGGGCAGAGCCAGGATACTGGGCCGATACAAAGAATACTTTTAGAAAAAAAATTACACAGAATTTTTTATCTTAAAAAATAATTCATTTTTAAAATTTGGGGTGAGTCATGGCCTAGGTTGGCTCACTCCTAGCTCCACCCATTCTCAAAGGGCGGAGCTAGAAATATATTGCCAGGTGCATGTTGAGATTTGAAAGTTTTACTTTGGGAGGTCAAAATTTAAAATATCAAACATATGCATTTTAAATTTAAAAATATATAGAGCCCGTTTGGTAGCACGAAAATCGGTGATTTGGCTGATTCTGCTGAAATTTATTAAATTCTTGTTGAAGTGGCTGCATTGGCTGATTATGTTGATTTAAGAAAAAATCATTTTTAAAATATATTTTATTCATAAAATAAAGAAAAAATTATATGCAAAAATAACTAAAATGGTCATCTACAGTAACTTCAGCCAATACAGCCAGAAAAGTTACCCCAACCTTACTTTTTCTGCTTATGACACAATTCAACGACCTCTTATATTTATATGTAAATTAGATGTTTTTTGAGAGGCCGAGACTCTCTCCAGCACCCTGTCTCCACCTCGGCTTAGGCTCTGTTTGCAATCACTTAAAATAAGTGATTGTGGCTTTTATTAAGAAAAAACACTTATTTTACCAAACACTACCAACTTTTACTTTTCTCGACTTCTGTGTAGAATCTACTTTTTACTTTTTCTATTACACAAAAAGCACTTATTTTACCAAACATTACCAACTTTTACTACTAATCACTTTTTCCCAAAAAGTGTTTTTATTTAAACACAAGCTATTGCAAACAGAGCCTTAGTGGCGTAAAGGGGATATAATTTGGACTCTGCCTAAAAATATATTTCATATTTATATAAATATTATGTATATATTTGGTGGAGTCTATATTGCACGGAAACGCGAAAATCATTAGAAAACGAGAAATTGAAAACGTCAACTATTACACAAAAAACGCTTGTTTGGAGAGTTTCAAAAGAGTTTCGTAAAGTTTCCGAAACAGAAACATACTCTTTCCCAAGAGTTTGTGTGCTATATAGGATGAAGTATATTGTCATATATCTAGGAGTATCAACACTTACGATAAAGGATCCTCAGAATCAGTCCGGGGTGGAGCCGGGGGGGGGGGGGGGGGTCAAGATGTCCAGCCGACCCCGCTGAACGTTCGAGAATATAGAGCTCTGAATTACATTCGATTAGATATATTATGGGTCTCGTAACTCATTTCGAATAAAAAATTATGACTTCTGAAAAATCAGCACCATCCAAATTTGAAATAAGCTAAGCAAAATTTGATGTATGATATTGATTATATTCTTAAATTTAAAAATAAAACACCTTATTAACTCAATAATTGTGTGAAGTTTTCAATATATACATAACATATATATGATAATATATCTACACAATAACTGAATGTGTCTCATTAAACTAACATTTCTCGGCTACATATGAAACATTTAACTCAGATATTGTTTAATAATGATCCTCCATTTTAATATTGTATAAACTAAATTTCGACCCCGCTCACTCGAAATTCGTTCTGAGTTTATCAAAATAAGTCCGAAAATGCGACTGAGGCCCAGGTCGACCATCAGTGAGGTTGATGACAGTTCCTGCACTACGGACGAGCTCAAGGCTAGCTACCACGTTACGAGCCCGAGATCAGTGAAGACGTTCCTGCTTTAATTTGCATCAACAACTCTTATTATTAAAACTACAAATAACCGCTGCTCTTTTAATTTGCTACGTGCAAATGATTGTAATGTTATTATTTCTACATGGACTTTTTTAAAGCTATTAGTTAATTATCAATAATAATGAGTACATATAGTCGTATATTATAAAAGCATTAATAAGTATAGGGGTATAATTTAACTAGTGATTTAGATCATAGAATTCTTTAGTGGGAAAGTATTCAAGTAATGATAAAATGAACTAACGAAGTCTCGCTAGACCACCTAGACATATAGTAGAACTTGTATTTTGAATTAAATTCGTCATGAAATCGTAGTTAGGCTTCGAACTATTTTATAAAATAAGCAAAAATAATACGTAGCATAAAGATGTTTTTACTTGTACTATAATTTGTTGGTCTGGTCTGGTTTGGTTTAAACAGGTCTGGTCTGGTCTTGTTTCTTTGTATTTTTATATCTATCCAAGTCTGATTTGATCTGGTCTGATTTGAGACAGTCCAAGTAAAAACATCCTAAAAGCTATAGAAACTCATTGTTTATTTATCTATATAAAGGAGTTTTAATCACATTCGGAGTATTAATTTTGAGCTAGATTAACTAGGAGATTGTAATAGATGGAGGGACATGGCTAGCTAAGAGGCAACCCAATTCTCAATTTGATTTGAATTATCAGAGGTAAAAAGTCATGTAAAATAATTTTCAATTTTTTTCACATCAGCTCACCCTAATATACCACCCTACCTCCGCACTTGAATTTACAGGGGCCGGGTGTTTGGAATCGATACCGCTTGTGCTTCTTTTTAAAGCTGAAATAGAATTAGAATCAGTTTTCAGAAGCTGACCTCCCCCATTTTATAAAAAACTGCTTCCAAGAATAAATTATTAGAGCACTAGAAATACATTTGCATTTTTAGCCAAACACTCCAACTTGCTTCTCCTCCCTAAAGGCAGGGCCGGACCTTTATATGAGGCAAAGAGGCCATTGCCTCAGGCCCCACAAAATTGGAAATAAACTAGGGCCCACAAATTACTAGCCACCCTTATATATGTGTGTATACTACATGTGTAAATACCGAGTATGTCTCAAGAACTTCAAGCAGTAGTGACCCATTACTAGCAAATAGCAAGTCTTTTGCTGACATTGCTGATTTTTTTATTTAATCCAAATAAGTGACTCATCTCACTTTTGTAAGTTATTTGTCTAAATCTCAAACTGTTTGTTCATGTACAGGTCAGTTAATATATATTACAAATCTTGAGACGGAGCTGAACATATACATACATACACAAACATATACACTATAATCTTCGGCGAACAGGAGGCGACAGCACCGGCTCGCCCCCTCCTAGTTCCGCCACTGCCTTTACCTCGTATCTAAGGTAATATATATGTAGTGCGTAGTAATAAATTGTGAAATATGTGTCTTTAAATAGGCGGTTTGACATTTACTTTTTTATTCTTTGTACTACATAATAAAATGTTTTTGTTTACTCCGTAATATTAATTTTTAATGGAACCTAAGGGCCCTTTTATAAAATTTGACTCAGACCAAAAATATGTTAGGATCGGTCCTACCTAAAGGAGGATAAACAGTTTTAAGAATTGAAATCCAAACAGCCACGCATGCTTACATTTTATGTTTGCCCTCAGTAAACTTGTTTACGGATCCCTCGTGGTCTATTTGTAAATACGAAAGTTTAGAAATGTTTTTGACGAGTAGATTACACTATGAAAGCTCGTCATAGAATAAGGGTATCTACTTTTAGTTGAGGAATCAATGTGGTGGATGGCATAAATTCCCCGACCAGGTTGGCCACTTTTGCAAAGTTGACGCCTTTTTCTTGTGAAGTAAGGAAGGGATCATTTTAATGCAAAAGATTAGAGACAAGCGCTCCAATTGTCTCAGAAATTTGGTAAACATCTTTCCATGTATTTAAATAGTTAAATACTTTTAAGGGGGGAGGAGAACATTAAGGGGTAAAGCATAAACTTTCCCTTTTGCCCGTAAATTCTAGACAACAATTTTTAACTATGACTATTTTACACTTTCAATAGGTAACAATAATGTCAATGGTTCAATGATTTTTTATCTTTTGTGTTTGAAAAATGAGTCTGAAAAGTCCAACTTTTGTTGAAAGTTGAACTATAAAGACGTTACATAATTATACCTACTCCGTAATAATTTGATGCAAACGTACAACTGTAAAGCTTGCCTGAAAGAGTGAAAGGTTGAAAAAATGGGGATTAGGACTAAGAAGAAAGACCTGATTTGAAAATCAAACGTCCGAAAAGCGGGACACTGAAAGCAATCTGAAAAGCCAGCTGACCCAAGGTGTCTTCCATGCGAGAATTGAAGATACAAATACCCTTAAATGTCATAAATGATAGGCTCTTCTTATAATTTTGCTAACTTTAATCGTTTCATACTTTCATAATCTTACGAACTAATATGCATCTCTAGACCGTAATAATCTTTAATATACTACCTCCGTTTCTAAAAATTCTTCCAAGTTTGAATGACACGCTTATTAAGAAAGTGGAATAAAGTGAAAATGTATATTGTGGTTGTGTAAGAAAAAGGTTAAATGAATGTGAACCACACAAATTGTCCAAAAAAGAATGTGAGAAGTATTTGTGGGAACGGTCCAAAAAGGAAAGTGAGAAGTATTTTTTGGAAACGGAGGGAGTAGTTATATTGAAATTTCTGGAGTAAACCAGTAAACAATCACTAGGGCCTCCTCATTTGCTGATGTACGGGAATACAAAAGTTTGAATCATTTCATACTTTCAACGTATTGAAAGTTTGAATACTAAGGTAAAAACGGATGTTTTTATCTGAACTGTAATCTGATCTAATCTGTTTAAGTCTAATACAAAAGTTGATCATAGCATAAGGAATACTCCGTATGAAATATGCACTGTGCGTCGAGTTATTTGCTATAGCCTATAAAAACTTCTCGCAGTAGGGGGGTTTGAACTGGGGATGGGAACAATATGCTCGAGTGATTTGTTTAGTCAAATGATGGCCCACTAAGCAAAGAAGAAAAGGCTGCCTGTGTGAAGTAAAAACAATACGCCAATTTCCCCAATCCAAGGAAGATATGGTGCAATCTAGCCTCCCTCCTACCGAAGACATTCTTTTTATGTGGGAAAAAAGAGGAACGAATTTCAAGCAAGAAATATCCTTAAAAAGTACTCCGTATTGCCTATACTCATTAATAAGTGAATTACCTATTTGCTCTTAAGATATGTTCATTTGAACTAAACTTTGCTTGGGTGAACGAGTCAGGACTGGTCTTGCCTAGAGAGCATTAAAGTCAAGCTTTTCTAAAGATAAATTTGCTTGAATAAATTGGTCAAGATGTATTTTTAATGAAGGCTTGTGCTATTTTGACTTGTGAGAATGATTCTGGAACGTTGGGTTTTGGCATTGTGCATCATGTAAAATCGAAATGTGATTATAAAAAATAAATAATTGGAAAATGTGCATTTTGCCATTTGAACTTTGCATACTTTAACTATAAATATGCATTTCTGTGAATGACAAAGTGCATAGTTTTGGAACATTCTCATTTCTCATGTTTAGGAATGTTCTCACCGGAACCGCACCATACACACACACACACACATTAACCAATTTATCCTTTAAATACTACCTCCGTCCCGTTAGAATGTTCCCGTTCGGTTTACGATGCTTGACTGACGATAAAGCAACTCGATCCATGTTCACACTCTGCTTATTTTTAGTAAATAAAATTTACATATTCAGAAACTACATTAAAACCGCTACAAAGCCTGATCAAGAAAAGTTCAATTTGATAAAAATTTGATATATAAAGTAAAAGATTAGGAGTGACCTAAGTTGACCAATGAATAGTGAACAGGAACATTCCAACGGGACGGAGGGAGTACGTAGTATGGCAGAGCTTCTAGATCCAACTATAATGGTATGATCACATTTTTACAGGTGCATGTCACTGATCATGATAGAAAATCAGCTAATGTGGGAAAAAAGAGGAACGAATTTCAAGCAAGAAATATCCTTAAAAAGTACTCCGTATTGCCTATACTCATTAATAAGTGAATTACCTATTTGCTCTTAAGATATGTTCATTTGAACTAAACTTTGCTTGGGTGAACGAGTCAGGACTGGTCTTGCCTAGAGAGCATTAAAGTCAAGCTTTTCTAAAGATAAATTTGCTTGAATAAATTGGTCAAGATGTATTTTTAATGAAGGCTTGTGCTATTTTGACTTGTGAGAATGATTCTGGAACGTTGGGTTTTGGCATTGTGCATCATGTAAAATCGAAATGTGATTATAAAAAATAAATAATTGGAAAATGTGCATTTTGCCATTTGAACTTTGCATACTTTAACTATAAATATGCATTTCTGTGAATGACAAAGTGCATAGTTTTGGAACATTCTCATTTCTCATGTTTAGGAATGTTCTCACCGGAACCGCACCATACACACACACACACACATTAACCAATTTATCCTTTAAATACTACCTCCGTCCCGTTAGAATGTTCCCGTTCGGTTTACGATGCTTGACTGACGATAAAGCAACTCGATCCATGTTCACACTCTGCTTATTTTTAGTAAATAAAATTTACATATTCAGAAACTACATTAAAACCGCTACAAAGCCTGATCAAGAAAAGTTCAATTTGATAAAAATTTGATATATAAAGTAAAAGATTAGGAGTGACCTAAGTTGACCAATGAATAGTGAACAGGAACATTCCAACGGGACGGAGGGAGTACGTAGTATGGCAGAGCTTCTAGATCCAACTATAATGGTATGATCACATTTTTACAGGTGCATGTCACTGATCATGATAGAAAATCAGCTAATTGGTATGATTTCAGGTGATTTATCAACTCAATTCTAGTCTTATTTAAAAACCGGATTAACCTCTATACAAGTACAAATGTAGAATGTTTTTACTTGGATTGAAATTTTTTGATCTGATTTGATCTGAGACTGAAAATAGTCCAAGTAAAAACATCCGTAGTAAATAATGAGAGATACTCCGTTATGCTCATTTTTTCAAAACAACTCGTGACTGATTCGTCCTTAAACTCTGCTATTGCATAGTATTTGCAATGCACCGCTCGTGGTATACACGCTTTGGATGTACACACTCAATTGTTTGTGCGCACAAATAATTTTATATTGTTAGACAAATTTTATATACTCCGTATATACTAGCAAAGTTCAAAATAGAGCGCGTACAAATGTGTACACAAGGAATTTTTAATTTGCAATACACATTTGCTCCCTTTAGGCTCAAATTAGTGGTGGACTCGAGTCGGGCCACACGGCTCGTGGACCGGCCCGGCCCACTACTGTGCGGGACCGGGACTGGCCCAGTTCTCGGGTCCGAGTCCGAGTCGGGCCTAGGCCCAGGGGGGCGGGTCCGGGCTCGAGTCTTACAATTAGCAAACCGGCCCGGCGAGGTCGGGCCCGGGTCCGGGCCAAATTGATTTTTTTTTTTTCATTTTTTTGGGGTTCCACCCGGGTTGGGGTTGATGGTTAGGAGGGGTTTGGGGGGTGAGGGGGGGTTAGGAAAGCAAAAAAATAAAATAATTAAAAAATAGAAAAATAAAAAAATAAACCGGAGGCCTAGCCCGGACCCGACCCGGTGGCTACCCGGGCCGGTCCCGGGTCCACCATTTATGAACCACCGGCCCGCCCGGGCGTAGGCTCAACCCAAACCCGGCCCAAACCGGCCCGACCCGAGTCCGCGCCTGGCTCAAATGTTTATATAATAATCGTTGGGCAAAAGTGGAAAAACTAGTACCTACTACGTAGCCACACTAGACATAAAAAATAATTGGGCCTCAAAATTTCCATTTTCATTGACCTATTACTTTCGCCTCCAATGACCACCTTGGGGCCAGCCTTCCATATTGTATCACCATTTTACATTACCTTATGTAATTTTTCTTGGATAGCATATGACTGTAGTGTACACCAAATCGATATTCTAATGCAGGCGGTGAAAATACTACGTAATAACTGGTAGTCTGGTACTGACCACATTTTGCATCATTTACAAATCAAATATCTATCAACATATATTTAAGTGTTTGCACAATAAAATCTAAAAAATAGAGTTCATCTAAAAAAAAAGATAAAAGATACGAGTATGAAAAATAATACTCTGTACATTTGTAATTCCAGTTAGAGACTAAATTAATGAGTGGGCAACACTGGGCTACAAATCAACTTTACATTTAAAACAGGCCCAAATACAAACACGTAATAGGTTTCATTACCAGTGTCCAGTCGGCCAACAGATTGGGCTAACTTCTAGTCCAAGAGTCATTAATGAAATGAAAATGGAAACAAAACAGTGAGAAAAAGACAATGGAGATTCATCTATTGGGAATTTGGAGTTAGTTTCATCAGTTAATGTCAGACACGCCAAGTGGTAATGGGTAACTTGAGCCGTCCGAATCCGATTCAAGGGGTACAAACTCAGATCCTCTCACATGGACGCCATAACAAGCTGCAGAGAATGCTTTTTGGTAAGAAATCCGCATATCAGGTCAACAAAATGCCAGCTTGATATTTTTTTTTTTTTTTGATCAAAGCTTGATATTTATTCTCCATACATATATGAGCCGGTTTGGAATTCTTTTATTTTTGGTTTATTATCCATAATTCCACCAAGCATTTATACATGGATTTTGATAGTTTCATGGGTTGATAATGAAAATAAAATGTTCACGGGATATTTTTTAGCTGAAACCATTCAAATTGAAGAAACTAAGGGCCTGTTTACTAACAGAAATATTTTCCAGTTTTCCAGAAAACTGGAAAACTGGAAAACAGAAAACAGGAAATGTGTTTACCAAAGAAATTCCTGGAAAACTGGAGAACGGAAAAAAGAAAAACGCGTTTAACAAATCGTTTTCCAAAACGGAAAAAATGAAACATGTCTCTCTTTTCCTTAATGATTTGGAGAAGTGACTTTTACTAGTTTTCCAAATTTGGAAAACGCAGATGCTACAGTGCCTTTGCAATGAATTTGCATACTTACACCTAGTGGTGGGTCCGGTTCCGCTCCGATGTCGATTCCATTCCGGTACCTCCATCCTCGTACCTTACCCCTACCCTACCCTATCCTACCCACCCAACCCCCACCCCGCGTACCCATTTTTCCCTATAATGACCTTACCCCACCCCCCACCACATGCCCCGACCTCGGCCCCACCCCGATCCACCCTACCCTACCGCCACCCCCCTACCACCTTGACCCCACCTCGATCCACCCTACCGCCACCCCCTACAACCTCGACCCCACCCCGACCCACCCTACCCTACCCCCACCCCTCGTATATTACCACTTACCCCTACCTTACCCCTTACCACATGCCTCCTACCTCGGCCCCACCCCACCGCCATCCTACCCCCACCCCCGTACCACCATCCTACCCCCACCCCCACCCTACCCTACCTCGGCCCCACCCGGATCCCGGGCCCACCCTACCGCCATCCTATCCCAACTCCCTACCCTACCCCTACCTTACCCCAACCCCAAACCCTACCCACTACCCCCACCCTTACCGCCATCCTACCCCTTCCCTACCCCAGCCCCACCCTGGTCCCGACCCCACCCTGGTCCCGACCCCACCCTACCGCCATCCTATCCCAACTCCCTACCCTACCCCTACCTTACCCCAAACCCCACCTTTACCGCCATCCTACCCCCACCCTACCCCTTCCCTACCCCGGCCCCACCCTGGTCCCGACCCCACCCTACCGCCATCCTATCCCAACTCCCTACCCTACCCCTACCTTACCCCAACCCTACCCACTACCCCACCCTTAACCCTAACCACGACCCTAACCCACCCACTACCCCCACCCAACCCCCTACCCCTAGACCTTACCACCCCACCTTGACCATACCCCTTACCCTACCTCCACCCATAACTTCCCTACCCGACCCCTACGAGTAGGTATGGGTGGGTATGAAGGGTTGTGGTGGAGTATGGGTAGAGTGTAAGATCGTGGTAAGGGTAGAGGTAGGGGTCAAGGGTGTGGAATTGGAGAACTGTGTGAAAAAATTGATGAACATGTTTTCAAATTTGAAAATGGAAAACTAAAAAATAGAAACAGAAAATTGGAGATAGAAAAACTGAAAAATAAAAACAGAAAATTGGAGAACGAAAAACAGAAGTAGAAAACAGGAAAATATCTCTGTTAGTAAACAGGCCCTAACATTCTCAATTATTTCTCACTGTATTTTAAGATATTTGTTTCACTTTCACTAACATTATATGAAATTTTAAGCAAAATTGAACATTTTAGCCAATATCCAGACTTTCACATTCACCATTCTGGGCCTTACCAAACAGGCTCTATATCTATTGGCCTTGACCCTCAAGAAAGATAACAGAAAAACTCGAAAAGCTAAATTAGCCGAAGAAGCTTAAGAACAATGAGAAATCATAAACTTTGAATCATGGTTTAAAAAGGCGCTTAAGAGGCGGGTTTTGAGGCGTGCCTCAAGGTGAGGCGTATAGAAAAGGTTTTGAGGCTTGGGCTTTTTTTGCAGGACAAGAGGCTTACGCCTCAAAATTCAAGGTGTACGGCCTGAAGCGTGCCTTGAGGCGTTTTACAGAAGCATTTTTTCGTGCTTCTATATTTTTAATGTGCTTGAAGCTTAAAAAGGCAGTGTTTTTATATAATAAAATGTTCATACATTTTACACGTGTCTACACTAAACCCAAACAAGTCTTGTTTCATTTAAACCTTGACATATACTCCCTATTAAGCATTTTACGTGTTTTTTAAACTTACTCATACTTCTACACAAAGAAGCAGATGGTAACCAAGGAAAAAATAAGAAAAATAAACAAGTAATGGAGGTAAATGATGAAGAAGAGAAAGAACTTAAGGATTTTGATAGTGATAATAGATGGGATGACGGTGAGAAGGCTATAAGATACTCCGTATAAATATATACTCCCTCCGTCCCGTAATTAAGTTCCTACTTTCCTTTTTCGGATGTCCCAAGCAAGTTCCTACTTCCTTTTTTGGCAAATAAATCTACACCAAAACAGTGCAAAACAATGCTAAAACGGTGCAAGATAGTGCCAAACAGTGTCAAACAATGTTCAAACAGTGCAAAACAGTGCACTCCACAGTAAAGTCAAATTTATTTTCTTAATACGTGTGAAGTCAAACTGGGAACTTATTTAAGAACCGGAGGGAGTAATGATTCTTTCGAAGACCCTCCAGTCATGATGATTAAGCATCGAGAGTTTCAAATTGTCGTGTATGTGATGTGTCTGTTTAACTGTTTTATGTTTGAAATCTCATTTTGAGTAATAGTGTTTGATGATGTGATCATATATGTCTTTGTGTTGGAGATTTTTTGAACTTTGTTATGTATATCTATAAGTGGTTATTACTAGTTTAACTATTTTAAGTTTTACTTGTTGGTAAATTTTGAGGCTTAAACCTAGCCCTCTCTCGAAGAAACTGCCTCGATACCTGAACCAGCCTTTTTAAACCTTACTTTAAATACATCATTAGTAAAAGAATGAGAAGCATATACCATTTTCAATCTTCATAACACTTTGGAGCATTGTATCCATTTTAATTTTCATGTCGGAATGGTCTTCCATAAGTGGGGCAACAAGTGTAAGCTCCCGATGGATTTCGCGCACAAAGCTGCAAATCTTATGAGCAAATTCAAGTTCACCATCTGAAACGCGCCCAATTGCTAACCTCATGAGCTCTCCTGTCAAGTCTGCTAGCTAATACAAGAACAAGCACAGTATATAATAGCAACAAGTAATAATAATAATAATAATAATAATAATAATAATATTGTAATCATGATAAGCCAACAAAGAATCCTAGTTCAGAGTGTCACCATTTTTTGCACCAGAAAAAAATAGAATGACACTTGAGCACTTTGTTTGATAGAATATAGTTTGGAGCGAGAATATGAAAAGAGCTGTCTGGTTGAGGAGAAAATTAAAATAAATAGAAAAAACAGAAACTAAAGTGTGGGGCCGGCGTAAAATTAAAATCTACCATTACTGGAGAGAAATCCTATCAAGGAGGCGACCTTTTTTTTTGCTGACTTACCCATTTAAGCTTATTAACTATGATATGAATCTACATCAATGAATTCTTTTAATTTCTCATATATTCCTCTCCTTTTTCAATCCAAGTGCCCTAAAAGTAAACTAATTTTATCCTCATTCTATCTTCTTACCTACTTCATATTTCTTTCTTTCCTACTTCTATCTGATAGACACGTGGTGCAGCAGCCTGTTGAATACTTTAATAAAGGAAGATGAGAATGAGAATGCAGTAGTAGTTAACTAACTAGTGAGTTAGTTCTTGTTACCCCTACGCAGGGATGGATTTAAGGGGGGTGTGGGGGGGCGACCGCCTCCCTTGGACTTTCAAAACTTTCTATTATATACTTCGTATGTAATATTTTCATAAATTTTTTATGCTTTAATTAGATACATATGTGTTCGCCCCCCCTAACTTTTAGTTTTCAAAATTTTATATACCATTTAAAATAATTTACATAACTTAAACAAATAAACAATAGAGTGACTCATTGTTCAAGACTTAGGATACTTATTATATAAGAATTCCTAATTTTGTAATGTTTAATTATCAAACACACTACTTAAACAGTTTTTAAATCATGTGAATTGAATCCGAAATATAAATGTTTGTTGATGACACTTGACATTAAATTACACAATCGATTTACTTCTTACTTTCTAAAAACAATTTATTGCATAGATAATAACTTTAACTTATTTTAGCAATAATACAAATATAATATGCACCATATATATGAATCTGCAATATAATATGATTCTAAAAATAATAATCTCATACATAGTATTGTAATATTAAAAAAAACTTCTCGTGACTCATGAACATACTCCTTGGTAGACAAAAAAAGCAATTCAAAAATTAATCATTTATTCCGATAAGATTCACGTGAGTAAACAAAACATAAGTTATTTAAAAAGTATTGGTGGATGTATACCTTTTAAACTTTTTATATTCAAATAATTTGATAAAATATTATATGTCTTTTTTTTAAAATAATTTCCCTTTGATTTGCCATTTGTTACGCTTTAATGTATCAAGACGTTTTTCAAGAGCACTTTCATTATAAAATCAAATTTATTTTCCATTATCTAAACTTAGAATGTAATAGATTTGAATGTCGTCATGTATGTATTAATGGATTTTTTTGAATAAAAAGTAGCCGCAGAGCCCTACACTAGCAAAAAAAATCGCTGCGCTACACCAGTGAAAAAATTCGCCCCCTTACACTAGCGAAAAATATTTCACCCCTACACTAGCAAAAAAAATCGCCTCCCTAGATTCGAAATCTTGGATCCGTCTTTGCCCCTACTTGGACACTTACTATAAATACTAGAATAATGGCTAGAAGTAGCAGGCTGTTATTTCTGTTGAGATTAGATGCTGGAGATTGGACATCTCGAATGGTCTGGGAACCTTGTATATTTTGATGATCCGTTCTTGACTTCTTGTTGATCAACAAAGTTCTCGATCAGTTCTTCTACTTTCTTAGTTGATTTATATATTGTTTTGGAGTATTCGATTACCAGTGTTCTAACACTATATTCATCCAAACAGAATGTTGAGAAATTACCCCCAAAATATAGTCCAGTATATTAATCTGCAGCGGCTGAGTGGAAGGATCACTCAATGGGATCAAGTTAGCATTAAGCTCATCGAGGTTAATAAGGGTCCCAGTCTTGCAGAAATGATAAAGTGTGACAGCTTCAACGTATTCTTGAACCTACAACATGTTGGAAAGACAAACCTTTGTTTGGTTAATAAAGGTCACTGCAAAAAATCACTAGAAAAGTCTAGAAGAATGAGAACAAGTTTAAAGAGCTGAACCCCTGGAGAATAAGCACGTCTCAGCTTCCAGAAATCAGAACCCTGTAGCTCCCTTACAAGACGTGACACATATTGTGCAGTCACAGCACCAAGATCTTTTTCTGCTTTTCCCAAAACTTCATCTTTATTGTTTTGACTCATTCTGCAATGAAGAGTGGAGCCCTTTGAACTTTAGGTTTAACCTTTGCTTTGTTCTAACTTCTAAAAGAGGGGAGAGTTTGATTGAAAGGAGAAGTGAGGAATTGTTGTTTAAAAAATACTTCGAACAATATTAGATATAGTTTTGTTGTGTTATTAACAATATAAGCAATCTACATGTACAAGTGGCAAAACAATACTCCGTATTATACAAAGTAGTAATGTAGACCAATTATGTTTAAAAAAGGCAAAAAAAAATATCGAAATTGAACAAGAAATGAGGAATTTAGAGAAGTATATAACTTCAATTTCCTCCCCTTCCCCCTCGCCAACCAAACACACAACACTCCCACTTTTAGTGTCACAGGTAATAGTGTCAATTAGTCATCCAAAATTAGGTAACACTAAATTCTTGTGAAATGTATAAATGATGAACTTTTATGTTGAATGCCATTCCAGCAGCATCTTTCTTAAGATGAAACTGCACGGGGAAATTCCAAGAGAATAACAGTGCAATTGAACTGCAAACAACCTAGAGCTAATGTGATATAGAGGTTAAGCTCAAAATTCTGACAGTGAAAGCTTCCAATTACCTGTGAACTTGAAATATGACCTTTTTGCTATTCATAGTTATATCACGGCTTGCTTTTACCACCCTTTCCCGTTTATCGTTCTGAAAGAAGCAATGCACAAGAAATTATAAAACATGTCAAAGAAGGTAGTAATTTCTAACATCTGTTTCCCTTTTTGAAGCTGCACAGTTCAATCAATATGACCATCTAGTTAGAGACATGTCTTATGTGCATATCAGGATACATTAGGCTCCTAGCGAGCAACCAAATGGAAATTGTGCATAGCTGTTTAAGACTATAAACGTGATCAAATTTAGGAAAATACATGAAACCAGAATTAATTGGAGCCAGCTAGATATCCCCTTTCAGTAGTTGGATAAGTTGATGAAGCAAAATCAGTTGTAAAATAGAATAGAGGGCACTCTGAAATCTGAAGTCTGAAACTCATCCAGAAATGATCAAATGTGCAGACAACAGACAGCAGAGCAAATTTGTAGCTATATATAAAAAAAACAAAGCTCCCATACCAACCTAAAAACAACTTGAAATATCTTGTGTTCTAAAGTGTAAAATTTGATAAAAGACAGTGCGAAAAGGGAGGTGAGGAAAAGAAGGGCTCACGAGGCCATTGAGGTAATCAGTGTACTTGGAGAATGCATCCTTCATGTGAGTATCTGTAGCGATGGAGGTTGCCATAGTCCTTTCCTTCTTCAGTGCGCTTTGCCAGGAGGTTTCTGCAACTGTTCGACAAAATGAGTCAGAAAACCGAAGCAAGAGGAAAGCCCAGATATTGAAGCGATAATAATTTCAGGGTTTTGGATTTCTGAAAGAGTATTTACGGGGACGAACGCGCTGAGGTTTTGAAGACATGAACCGAATCAAGTGAGTAGCCGGGGAAGAAAAGCTCAAGAACATGTGCCGTCTCGGTCCCAAATGAGAGACGGTGATAATTGAGAAGGGCTTCACAATAAAGGGAAGGGAGGAAAGTGTACTCGATTTTCAACCCTAAGAGCAACCGCAATGGTGGACTGTCTAGTCCAAGTAAAACATGCCAAATGTCAATTAATTAAGAGGATTTCTAATCCGCATGGAACATAGTGGAATAGCCGGACTTTAATCCCCTCCAATGCATAAAGTCTAAAGCCCAATTTAAGTGTATATGTGGCCTTTTTTTATTAAATAAAAAACGGTCAAGCAAACTGATGCCCTACGTTAGTTAGTTTTCAACGTAAACTGATGGACAGGTTGTGATCGCTCTTGCTCTTTCTCAATATTTCATTGAACTCATTCCACGAACAGGTAATTTTATGCTGTTATTGGGTAATCAAATTGAACGTACTCTCGTATACTCGAGTACATATATATATATATATATATATATATATATATATATATAATGGAGTAATATATACCCAATTTTACAACCAATTCATTTTGATTCCTTCTACTGATATAACAGTTCGAATAATCTTGAAATATTTTTTTTGGCTAGAAAACATATAAAATACGTAGTATTTATAAATTGATCTATCTGATATATGCAATCCATTAATAATACTCCGTATTATATATAATCTTTCATATGTATTATCAAGGTTATGTAAATTATAGTGTGTATCTTGATTTAATTATTTCTCAGTTTGAATATTTGAAAATTTCGATATGAGTTGTGCTAATTGATAATTTGATATCATTATAGTACGTATATTATTGAGTGTACTCATCAATTACATGAAAAACAATTGAAGTTACCCTCACTGCTATGTTTGTTTGTTTTTTTGTTACTGATAGAATAGTTTTCATTGTACAAGAATATCACATTGATTTATTTTATTACATAGTTTAGGTTAACGGTATGGCATCGTCAAGTTTAAGATCAGACAATTTATAACCATTAATAACCATTTTTTATTATATTATAACCTTTTTTTTTGTTTTGTTAATACAATGTGTGTGAAGGATATGGATGCATCAAGTTTTGGATCGGGCTCGAACAGTACACCTTCAAGTGCAAATGAGCTCTCACTTACCAAAAAGCTCTTAAATGGTCCATTGGAAGATGATGCCCTTCATGCCGAATATAGTTCAAATATTCCCTTAATTGTGTCTTCAATGTTAAGTGCTGCAAAATTCTCTCTTAGCAGCTTAGGTTATGGCAGATGCTATATTCGTCGAGATAGAAAAGAGCGTCATGACATGATAGTCAATGACTACTTCAAAGGAGAAAACTCCAAGTACACCCCCAAACTTTTTCGTCGTAGATTTAGAATGGGCATCGAATTATTTACCCGGATTTTACAAGATGTAGAGAAATATCCATAAGATAGGTTGGTATAAGGAGAACAAGAACCATTCATGGGATTGAACTGGTATGGTGGCTGGAACGGAGGGCTGATTGAAGTAAACTGGTTTGGTGCTTGATTTGTGTAGTTAACATGGGTGGGATTTTGGGAGCTTGGAAGTTGATCACTACCAGGAAACTGATTTGGAGTTTGGTTGGCAAGATTAGCATAAGTAGGATGTTGGGAGCTCAGAAGCTGATCACATCCAGGATCCATATCCAAATGTTCCTATACATTAAAAAAAACTAAAATACTTTTTACCTCCCAAAATGGTTCAAAACATCCAGAATATATCAAATCCTTTACTTTCAATGAATTACAACACATCCAGTAAAGGAAACACAAAGTATAACTTGGTAGAATACAATGAAGTAAAGTGAAGTGAGGTAAAGTAAACTTATGTTTTCAATTTCCAGTAGAAGTGAAGTAAATTGTTTAAACTTGAACTAATAAGTTCAGTTCAGATTACAGTATGAAATTTAATCTTAAGCTTTGTAATAAACATTATAATAGTTTTTACAATATTAAAATTGTAATTTGTACTTCAGATTTTTATGAATAAATCGAGGAGACAGGTATAGGCAGTCTTGCCCATGTTTTTGTAAGAATAAATACTTGTGTATTGCACACTTGGCTATGTCATGCAGGAATCTAGGGAGCAATTGTAAAAAGAAACTGCATTGTGGCTTTTCAAGACTGTGTGCTAAGCAAACAAAAGCAACTCCTCTGGTCAAACACAAGTGATGTGATAGCTCATAGCATATTAAAAAATACTTTTCTATGCATCAAAGTTACCCTTGAATAAAGCAGTAAACCTAAACCTGGGCTTGAGGCATTGTGCTACCCAACCTCTAGCTCAATTGATTCTAAGTCAAGCTCTTATTCATCTCACTTGAGACAATGTTTTGCCACTAATACAACAGTAGTGTAGAGATTATATGCTATCATAAATTTTCCACCACCTCTCCCAATCCCAGTAGGTGAAGTTGTGAAAAAGACGGGAGCATTCCACTTATTTCCCCTTCTTTGGTATGACAAGTAACCATAAGAAATGATCAAAGAGTCAACACTAATGACTAATGAGAAAAGGTCAACAAACTAATAAAAAAAAGTGAAATTTTCCTTAAAAATGTTTTGTGGGGCAAAAGTTGAGCCACAACTAGCAAATCTAGCACAAGACACTTTAATTGTGCATAGTGCAAACCAAAACAAAAACAAGGCAACAACAACAACATTCCAGCCTAGTCCCCGGAGAGTAATTGTGCAAATCAAAGCATGCGATAAAATTGAAAATGACATGACCATTGAACATTAAGTCTTTAAAATACTTGTTCATTAACAACACACCTATCACAACCCATTGACTAGTCATGGTCATTCTAAAACAAGATGGAATATGTAACTAAATATAAAATTAAAAAAAGTGAATATAGAACAACTCCACTGCTCCACCTATTACTACTGCTACTACAACACTTTACTACTGCTATCAGTAAGGATTGATACATGTTAAATTGATTTGGCGAATTATGTCCCATTTCGGGATAAAAGCAAAAGAAACTGGAATCCAGAAATGATTTAGAACCAACCAGATTGAAGGCTTTTCATTCTGAAGTGGACAACGGCATAAAATCATGAAACCAAATAAATCATATGAAATCGTAAATTAAGAAATTAGGAATTCACCTTAAAACCTAGCAATTCACAAAATTAATAACTCATATTAAGAGAAGAACAATAAACAATTAAAGAAATCATGCCATACTCTTCCAGGGGATCAAATATTAGAGAATTTACACTCACATTGAAACCCACCAATTGGCCAAACTACGAACACATATACAAAGAGCATGAATAAATAATTAAAGAGAAACTAAATTCATATAGCAATTCACTAACGAAATTAAGAACACATAGAAAAGAGAAAGAATAAGAATTAAAAATAATTGGTGATATCTCTCAAATGAACAAATTAAAGCTTTAGAAATCCACATACCCAAACACGGAGGAGTCCTGATGGGGTGATTTGAAGAAAAACTGGAAAAATAATGTTTGGAGGTGTCGACAACTGACCTGGTTTTCCCAAAATACAGAATGAATCGGCCAATTGCAGAGAACTCAGAGCTTCTTCGGCAATAGAAAAACCAGAGGGAACGATTTATATGTGTCAGTTCGGCAAAGAGAGTTCAGTATTTAGGTCTTGAGTTTTCGATTTCCCTCTCATTTTTTGGTGAAGCCGCGCATTTTTTGTCGAGTCAGCAAGTTTGGAGGCCTTTCTACACTCACACGTTAACCCTTCACACTGTTTAAGTTTTTTTTGCCATGTCAGCAAAAGACTACCAGCATTGGAGGAATAAATAATAAGACAATGTCTAATTTTGATGAAGTGGCAGACTAAACGTGAACTTGAAAGCCCGCATTGGGGTTGCTCTAACTAGTATAGCACCCATGCATACGCACGGGAATTAACGGTTGAACATATATTTTTACTCATGATCTAATTAAATATTAAAAGAAAAATAACTTTGCAGGATTCTACATTTTGAAAATAAGAGTACAATAAGCTAATACCATAAAGTATAAGCCTATATAATAAATTTTCAATGAAGAGTATATTAGGAAAAATTAATTGACGCCATTCACCCCATTAGAATTTGCTACTTATGAATTTTCATGTTTAAACTAATTTTGAAATTAAATACTATTCTAAAAATGAGTACAATATGCGAGTGACACAAAATTTAAGAGAATACAATAAATATTAAAATTAATTAATATTAGTTAAATAAGAATTTGTTGCTCATTGGTTAAATGAGTGCTAAGTTGCTAACATATGAGAGAGAGAATTATTCTGTCCAATTCTCAGTCGGCTTATCTTATCTTCTTATACCTAAACGAACTACATATAAAAAAAAATTCTCCCACTGGATTGTTAGCCGGATTATTAATGTATACCTAAAAACACTACGTATGAGAGTAAAATTCTACTGCGTAATTGTTAGTCGGCTTATATTGTTATACTTAAAAGAACTACATATATGAAAATTAAAACGCTAAATTGTTATCAATTTATCTCCTATATATAATACCTAAAAGCACTACACATGAGGGGGAAAATTTCCCCGCTCAATTATCTAATTTATTTATTTAATACATAAAAACACTACATATGAGAGAGAAAATTTTCCCTCTTAATTATTAGCAAGCTTATTTTGTTATATCTATAAACACTACATGGGAGAGAAAAAATTTTCTCATTCAATTGTTAGCCGGTTTCTGTTATAACTAAAAGCACTACAGATGGGAGAGAAAATTTTCTCGTTCAATTGTTAGCCGGATTATCTAATAGTAGTACTTAAACAGAACTACATATGAGAGAGAAAGTTTTTCCACTCAATTGTTAGCAAGCTTATCTTGTTAGCTTATTATTATTATTATTATTATTATACCTAAAACAGTACATATGAGAGAACATATTATCTTGAGGAAGCGGTCAAGCCCAGTTGGTCGCCGACTCACTCTCCCTTACGGAAGGTCTCGGGTTTGAAACTCAATGGAGTGAGTTTCAGCCTAGATTACTCCAGACTCCCCCAGCCCCCCTCCCCCAGAAGCCCTCTGGAGTGAGTGAGAGAGAGAGAGAGAGAGAGAGAGAGAGAGAGAGAGAGAGAGAGAACATATCATCTCGCTCAATTGTTACTCATCTTATCTTATACTTAAAAAAATACATATGAGAGAGAAAGTGATCCCGCTCAATTGTTAGCAAGTTTATCTTCATATACCTAAAAGAATCAAATATGAGAGAAAATTATCCCGCTCAATTGTTAGCAAGTTTATCTTCTAATATCTAAAAGCACTACATATAAGAGAGAAACTTCTTCCGCTCAATTATTGGAAAGCTTATCTTCTTATACCCAAAACCCGTACATATGAGAGAGAAAGTTCTCCCCCTCAATTGTTAGTCGATTTAACTTATACCTATACTCACTACATATGTAGGAGAAAAATTCTTCCGCTCAATTGTTAGCCGACTTGTCTTATACCTAAGAAAACTATATATGAGAGAATGATATTACGCTCAATTGTTAGCAAGCTTATCATCTATCTAATATATCTTATCTATCTAATACCTAAAAGCACTACATATGAGAGAGAAAGTCAGCTCAATTGTTCGCCGACTTGTATTCTAATACCTAAATGCACTACATGTGAGAGAGAAAGCTTTCCAACTCAATTGTTAGACGGCTTGTCTTATACCTAAAAACACAATATATGATACGGAAAATTCTACCTCTCAATTGTTATTTGTTAGTTGAATTATCTTATACCTAAAAACACTGCTTATGAGAGAGAGAAATTTCTTGCCCAATTGCTAGACGAATTATGACTTAATCTTTCTTATATCTAAAATCTTATATCTAAAATTACTATATATGAGAGAGAGAGAGAGAGAAATTCTCTCGTTCAATTGTTAGTTGGCTTATCTTACATTGTACTAAAAAGTATTATATATGAGAAAGAAAATTCTTCTGCTCAATTGCTAACAAACTTATCTTCTTAACTTCTTATACATAAAAGCAATACAAATGAGAGAGAAAATTTTACCAATCAAATGTTAGTCGGCTTATCTTACACTTCAAAGAATTACATGTGAGAGAGAAAGTTTTCTCGCTCGATCAATCGTAAGCACGCTTATTTTCTCTAATACCTAAAAGCACTACATATGATAGAGAAAATTCTCTCATTCAATTGTTAAGCGGCCTGTCTTATATCTAAAATCATGATATATGATAGAGAAAATTCTCCCACTCAAATGTGTAGCCGCCCTATGACCTAATATTCTTATACCTAAAATCTTCTTATATCTAAAAGCACTAAATATGAAAGAAAAAATTCTCCCACCCAATTGTTATCCGGCTTATTATCTTGTACCTAAATGCACTTCATATGAGAGAGAAAATTTGGCCACTCAACTGTTAGCCGGCTTATACTATCTTATCTTTTACTTAAAAGTACTACAAATGAGCGAGAAAATTATCTTGCTCAATTGTTAGATGGCTTATCTTATACCTAAAAACACTATATGTAAGAGAGAAAATTCTTCCACATCTTCCACAAATGTATAATGATTAACTCAATAACAATTTTATTTCCTTATCTTCCACATCTTCATTACTTAATTACATAATTCCATTTTAATTTACTTTCTACCCTTAGATTGTTAGTGCTTTGATTTTTTTTATTCATACGCAGTATATCTTTTCAATTGCAAGAACTTCTGCTATGCAGATTTATTATATTGAATTGTGTGAACTTTTTGATTTGCAAGTTTATTTTATTTTTCTAAATTCAGTTTGATTTGGCTTCTTATTCCTGTTGGTAATCTACTATAGTGCTTCTTTCATGGTCCATTACATAGTAAGAGATGTAGTTTTTTTGTTCAAAGATTCTTCCCGTTGCTAGATTAGTAATCATATGAAACTCTTTCGTAAGTCTCTGTCGTCTGTATGTGCAGAATTGGAAGTCCACTATAATAACAAAATTCAAGTATATTTATATTATCGAGTCACTTATATATTAGAGTAATATTATTTCAACATGTTGATTTTTTTTAATGAAATGTGATTTTTTTAGATTCTCATTCTTTTTACTTTTAAAGGTGATTTGATTCACCAACGACAATAGTAGTAATAATAATAATAATAATAGTAATAGTAATAGTAATAGTAATAGTAATAGTAATAGTAATAGTAATAGTAATAGTAATAGTAATAGTAATAGTAATAGTAATAGTAATAGTAATAGTAATAGTAATAGTAATAGTAATAGTAATAGTAATAGTAATAGTAATAGTAATAGTAATAGTAATAGTAATAGTAATAGTAATAGTAATAGTAATAGTAATAGTAATAGTAATAGTAATAGTAATAGTAATAGTAATAGTAATAGTAATAGTAATAGTAATAGTAATAGTAATAGTAATAGTAATAGTAATAGTAATAGTAATAGTAATAGTAATAGTAATAGTAATAGTAATAGTAATAGTAATAGTAATAGTAATAGTAATAATAATAACAACAAAATTACAAAGTATTTTCTAATATGATGAGATTCATGTGTAAAATTTCTCGTCCTGCCAATGAAATTGCACCTCTCATGAGTTAGCTACCCTTCTTTGCTATTCCCTATGGTAAAGTTGCCATGTGACAGTTACATCGTCAAGGAGCTAGTGGAAATTGGGTAGAAGAACTCATTAGATGTTGTGATCTTATTTAAGCATAATTGTAGTCAATGTTAATAAGTTATATTTTTATCCGTTATCCTTACTTTTTGTATATATATATTAGGAATTATTTATCTATTTAATGCAAAATAAAATACAAACTTAAAGAAATTCTTAAACTTTATTTTCATATTTTATTTTTATATTTCACAGAAGAAAGAAACAATATAATTTCACCAACTATATTTAAATATGTATTTTATGTAATATATTTAATGTCTTGTAATTTAAACATATTTTTAGGTTTTTGACTTTTTGTATGATGATCTACATTTGTTTGTATTTTCCATTTGTACTTTTTCATTTTTCATTTTTAATTTATTTAAAAAAATAGAATAAAAATATACATGTGAGAGAGAAAATGTTCTCACTCAATAATTAGTCCGCTTATGTTATACCTAAAACTCTAAAAGTATTACATATGAGAGAGATAAGCTTCTCTGGTTTATTTATTGGTCCGCTTATCTTATACTTCTACGTCCCGAAAAGATTCGCCAAATTGACTTTTGTTGATCAATGTCAATCAACTTTGATCAATGATATTTTTCAATACGAAATTATTTTGAATACAAAAATTATATCAAAATGTGCCTTATTCAACAAATGACTGATAGTCTGATATGAGGGAGAAAATCTTATACCGAAAATGCTACATATGAGAGAAAAACTACATAGTCATAAAAGCATGTGATTAAATTAGCTATAAGTACACTTGTATGCGATTAATATAAGTGATTAAATTAGGTGAATACCTATAAAAGCAAGTAATTATTTTAGACAAAAATATGTGATTAAATTAGCTATAAGTACACTTATATAGTTATAATTTTAAACATAATTGTGGAGACGGTTAATAGGTTATATTTTATACACAAAGTGGTCAATATTCTCTTTATACTACGGTATATGCTATATTATATTGGTTTCAAATGAAAGATAATTTTTTTAAATAAATTTTGATATAATTTTTGGAAAATTTGAATTAATTACACATAAATAAGTTATAGAACTTTAAAATTTCTCATTGAAAATTGAAAATAAAATAAATTAAATGATACCCACCACACCTAAAACTAAGGACAATCGTCTATTCTTGCTTCTCAATATGACACGTGGCAGTAAATGAGAAAACAAATGAAATGAAACGGAATAATGTGAGTGAGACACGTATGAATTTTATAGGGATATAATTGTCTTTTAATGAGCTATCTCTTTTCTTATATATAAATAGATTACTCTAGCTCCCCAACCCTTCCCTGGAGGAAAAAAATGCTAGTAATGAAAGCATTTTCATATAAACTGACAAAAATAACCTCATGTTTAGACTACATATTTTTTGGAAGAATAGGAGCATGTTTAGACTTTAGACTACATTGAGCAACCCAAAATATATGTATTGCTCGAGCAAAAAGAATATAATGAGAAATCAGGGTCGTCTTTACAATTTTGGAGGCCCTAGATAGAAAATATATACACGGCACAAAAATCATATTGAAAAGAGACAAATTGAACAAGAAACACCATATGAAAAAAAACTTATTCAAAATGTGCGATATAATATTTTTAATATTCATAATGATAAGTTTTTAAATGGAATGATGCAAAAATATGCAACATACACCACAAACTTTATTTCTAACACCCTATTGACCAAATCTCTTTTCAACTTATTCTTTCTCTTTGTACACCCCAAGTCAAATTTCCGCTTTCCGGTATTGCTAAAAACGCCTCTAATGATAATATCAATAGTTAATACAAATTAAAAATAAGGTGACAACTCTGGTACCCATTTAAAAAATGGGGGTACCGTACCTACCATGTTATTGATTGATCCAAATCATTATATTCTTTTTAATTTACATTTAAATAATTCAACTGCATCATTCTTATTGGTCCATGTGGACAAAGGTATGGTACCTTAAGGGTACCATAGAATCTACCGAAAAATAATCACAAACAAATAAACTATTAGTGCCATTTACTACCATATAAAATAAAATACTCCGGAGTCAATTACTCAATTTTCTTAGCAGTAGTGTCATACTGCCATATAATACTCCCGACTATACTCATCAGCCATCCCTCATAAACTCGTTTAAACTTGTATCTTTAGAGTAGAAAATTAGAACTTACTTCATGTATTTAATTATTTAGGACTTAGGAGATAAATTAAATTAGAGAAATCAGAAATTAAGAGAAAAGGATTCACAGGTGACGGACAGTAGCCTCCAGACTCCGGTAGTCCAGTCTCCTAGCCGGCCACCGTTCGCAGTTCGCCGGTCGGATTTCTGGAGGTGGAAACGCAGACTGTACGGAATTAATGTATCTGACATGTACATGTTTAGTTCTATTATTGTTAGGTTTATTAATGTTCAATTATTATGTATGTAGGAACACGCTTCACATGGGATTCACCAAGTATTGTATAAATATGGGACACCTCCCACATAATGAAATCAAGGCTTATTCTCAAATCCTTTTCTCACTTTAACATGGTATCAGAGACTTCCGTATAATACTATACAAAGTATCTTTTTTTTTCTTTTCTTCCCAGCTTGTTTCTATCATTCCCCACACAGATTTATCCAATGACTAACCCAACGGATGAAGTCTCTTATACTACATCCGTCTCGACCATGGATGTTCGCCGGAAAATAAATGACCCATCTTCTCCATATTACCTTCACAATTCCGATTTTCCGGTCTTAATATTTGTGGTGTCGCTCTTCGCGGAGAATCCAACTACCGTGAATGGGCAACCGCTATGAAAAATGCTTTCCGTGCCAAACAGAAGCTTGGTTTTTTGGATGGTTCCATCTCTCAACCCACGACAAACACCTACGACCTTGAAGATTGGTTTACTGTTCATTCCATGTTGGTAGGGTGGCTCATGTCATCCATCGACCCACCCTTGTGTTCCAATGTCACATATATGGATAATGCCCGCGACCTTTGGGATGATTTAAAAAATCCGTTTTGATGTTGCCGACGCGATGCGCATGCATGAGCTCAAAGAGGCTATACGCACATGTCGGCAACCCGGCCAATCTGTGACGATCTATTTTGGTCACCTTAAAACTCTATGGGATGACTATGCCGCTTACCGAATATTGCCCCAATGCAAATGTGGTAAGTGTTCTTGCAATCTTGAAAAACAATTCCTTGAAAGTGTGGAGCTTGAAAAATCACATGAGTTTCTCATGGGTCTTGATGGTGAAATTTATGGTGTCCTACAATCTAATATTCTAAGCATGACTACCCTTCCTGCACTCAACAAAATTTATCAAATGGTGGTTCAAGAAGAACGCCACCGGAGTGTCACCCGTACTCAGGACATCCGCATGGACGCCGTGGCTTTTGCTATGCGCCCCGACTCTTCTATTAGTGTCACAAAGGATGCCGACAAAGACAAGTTAGTTTGCCATTTTTGTAAGAAAAATGGTCATGATATCAAACATTGCTTCAAAATATCCGGGAATTACCCCGATTGGTGGTATGGTAACAAAGCCGGCCATGGTCGGGGAAACACTTTCGAACAGGGTCGTGGTAGAGGAGGACCCGTTTCCTAGGGAGTTCATGCGGTCAAAGTTGAAGAAATTCCTGGAGTTTCAACTCCAAACATAAATCGTGCATTTATGCCCATGCTATCTGACACTCAGTGGAACAATTTTTTAAGCATGATAAACGATAGTACAAGGTCCTGTAAAACTGAAAAACTCACAGGTACAGCTCCTTCCATTGAGTGGTTGCTCGACACAGGAGCATCTTTTCATATGACGGGTTCACCAATTTCTTTGACTGATCTCAAATCCATACCGCCTATTCCGGTTATCTTACCTAATGGAGAGGTTAATATGGCCTCACATGTGGGTTGTCTCCAATTGGGACCATGTTTAACTCTTCCGCATGTACTGCACGTCCCTGGCCTCACATGTCATTTACTTTCTGTGGGGAGACTTATTGATGATTTAAATTGTCATATTACATTTACTAATAAGTTTTGTGTGATACAGGACCACAATTTGAGGACGCTGATTGGAGTGGGTGAACGACGTGGTGGTGTCTACTACTTTGTTGGTGCAAATTTAATTCGGGCTCTAAGTGCAACAACTTTGGATCCGTATCATCTGTGGCACCAACGACTGGGTCATGCTTCATCTAAAGTTATTCGTTTGTTACCTGTTTTTCATAATGAAAAAGGCAAATGTGCCATCGAAAATAAAATTTGCGATGCTTGTATGCGTGCCAAACAAGCTCGCACTGTTTTTCCTTTTAGCACTAGTCGGGCGTCGGAACCATTTGAATTATTGAACTGCGATGTTTGGGGACCATACTGTGTGCCTTCCTCTTGTGGCTCTCATTATTTTCTTACATTTGTTGATGATTTCTCACGGGCTGTTTGGGTACATTTATTGGCTGCAAAAAAGTGAAGTCCCGTTAATATTTAGAAAATTCTTTACCATGGTTCGCACCCAATTTGACAAAATTATTAAAATTATTCGGAGCGAAAATGGTACAGAATTCAGTCCCCTAAGATCATTTTTTTCAGAAAATGGAGTAATATTTCAAACATCTTGTGTGGATACACCGCAACAAAATGGACGGGCTGAACGCAAACATCGTCACATTTTAGATATTGCTTGTGCTTTGCAGTTTCAAGCTAATTTATCGCTACAATTTTGGGGAGAATGTATTCTTACAGCCGGATATCTTATTAATCGGACGCCGTCAATCTTGAACAATGGAAAATCCCCTTATGAACTTTTATATGGGCAGCGTCCTTCATATGACCATCTTCGTATTTTTGGTTTACTACGTCCATCAAAAGAATCGTGACAAAGATAAATTTGCTCCTCATAGTCAACGATGTATTTTTCTGGGTTATTCTTATACTACTAAAGGTTGGAAAATATTCAATCTTGAAACACAACGCCATTTTATCTCTCGTGATGTTCGGTTTGATGAATCCGTTTTTCCGTTTGCGGAATCTCTCTCCAAGGCGCCTACTAACCCAGACCCCATTCTAAGTTTCCAGCCTTTTTCGTTTAGTAATGGGACAGATTTTGATGAGGATAATGTTGCTCACCACCCAAATATCCCATGTGCGGCCACTGATAATTCACATGGGAGAAAGGAAATTTCCCACCCACTTACAATTTTCGCTTCTCCGGAAAATAATATGCATGCATCTCCTCCTGGTCACATGCATGATCCACCCTCCTCACCTAATGACTCATCACCACTTAATCATATGACTCCCACATATACTGCCAAAAATTGCCATAACGCTCCAACATCATCTTGCTCACAAAATCAATCCCTTGTTCCATCCACTGTGGAGCCCACACTTACCCCCACTACTTTGCCATCAAGTCACGAGCCTACCATGGATAATAATACAGTGGGCGAGCCTCCTCTTCGGCGTGGACTACGTCAACGTGTTCCCCCAATTCGATTGCAAGATTATTTTTGTACCAACACAGCCCAAGTAAATCACCACGCCACCACCTCTCCTTCGGCCACCTCAGGTATCCTTTATCCTTTAACTTATTATGTAAATAATGACAAATTCTCATTGCCCCATCGAGCATTTCTTGCAGCTATCTCCTTTGACACAGAACCATCTACCTATCGTGAGGCTATTAAAGATGAGAGGGGGAAAGTAGCAATGCAAAAACAATTGACGCCTTGGAACGTACATAAACCTGGACTTTAACAATATTGCCTCCCACCAAAATTGCTATCTGCTCTAAATGGGTTTTTAAAATCAAATATCACAGTAACGGGACTGTGGAACGTTATAAAACTCGTCTTGTAATATGTGGAAATCATCAGGTGGAGGGCATTGATTATCACGAGACTTTTGCTCCAGTTGCTAAAATGGTAACTGTTCATACTATTTTAGCAGTTGCCGCATCTCGTGGTTTGGAATTACACCAGATGGATGTGGATAATGCCTTCTTACATGGAGATCTTACGGAGGAGGTGTACATGCACCTCCCTCCGGGTTTTAAGGCTTCTCGTCCAGGACTGATTTGTCGTTTAAACCGGTCCCTATATGGTCTGCGACAGGCTCCACGATGTTGGTTCCACAAATTAACCATGGCACTAAAGTCCTTCGGATTCTCCCAATCATATGCTAATTATTCACTTTTTACCTTACACAGTGAGAATGACTCTCTTTGTGTTCTGGTTTACGTGGATGATCTATTAATCACCGGTTCGAACCCAACTACAATTACACGGCTCAAAAAGTTTCTTGGACAGTGCTTTCCCATTAAAGATCTTGGTCATCTTAAATATTTCCTTGGGATAGAGGTAGCACGAAATTCATCAGGGATTTTTCTTTCCCACCCAAAGAAAATATGTTTTGGATCTTTTGAGTGAAACCGGTTTGACGGGTGCCAAACCCGCCACATTTCCGATGGAGCAAAATCAACGTCTAGCTTTAGACACTGGCCCTTTATTTGATGAGCCTGATCGATATCGTCGTCTAATCGGTAAACTCATTTATCTAAATTTGACCCGTCCAGATATTAGCTACGCTGTTCACATTCTGGCTCAATTCATGCAACAACCCCGAGTAGCTCACTGGGAAGCCACTCTTAGAGTGCTTCGCTATCTCAAGAATACACCGGGTCAAGGTATATTATTATCTACCAGTGAAGACCTCACACTCTCCGGATATTGTGATTCCGACTGGGCTGGTTGCCCGATCACACGACGATCGCTTACGGGTTTTTTCATTCGGCTTGGGCAGTCCCCCATTGCATGGAAAACGAAAACACAACACGCCATATCTCGTTCTTGCGCTGAGGCCGAATATCGATCAATGGCATCAGTAACTTGTGAACTCATCTGGCTCAAAAGTCTTCTATGTTCTCTTGGAGTTTCACATTCTCAACCAATACCACTTTATTGCGCCAATCGGGCTGCTCTTCACATTGCTTCGAATCTATTTTTATGAACGGACGAAACATATTGAAATTGATTGTCATTTTATCCGCGATCATGTTCAGGCAAGGTTGATTTCTCCGCAACATATTCTTACTAACAAACAAGTGGCGGACATTTTTACCAAAGCGCTTGGATCTCAGCAATTTACATATTTACTATCCAAGTTGGGCGTTCTTAATCCTCACGCTCCAACTTGAGGGGGGATGTACGAAATTGATGTATCTGGCATGTACATGTTTAGTTCTATTATTGTTAGGTTTATTACTGTTCAATTATTATGTACGTAGGAACACGCTTCACATGGGAGTCACCAAGTATTGTTTAAATATGGGACACCTCCCACATAATGAAATCTAGGCTTATTCTCAAATCCTTTTCTCACTTTAGCACAGACAGCAGGGCGGCACCAAGACACCGCGTCACGCAGCAGACCAGCAGCACATGTGGGAATCCGTCAGTTTGTGTTCTGTGGTTCGTAGCCCACTTAACTGGATGCAGAGGGTTGGAGTCAGGGACGGATTTAGGGGGGGGGGGACCGCCCCCCTTGGACTTTCAAAATTTTCTACTATATATGTAGTATTTTCATAAAATTTTCATACTTTAATTAGATATATATGTTTTTGTCCCCCTTGACTTTTAGTTTTCAAAGTTACTACTCCGTATATAGTCGTACATAGTGTAATACTTAATTGGAGATTTAAAAGAAGTAAGATCTAAAATAAATTAGATAGTTTAAGACTTAGGGTACCTATTATATAAAAATTTCTAGGTTTTGTAATATTTGATTATCTTTATAGATAATTAGTTTTAAATTTTGTAAAAGAACAAATGATATTAAATACCAGACACACTAGTTAAACAGTTTTAAATCATGTGAAGTGAATCCAAAATATAAATGTTTGTTGACATTAAATTATACAATTCATTTACTTCTTACTTTTTAAAAGCAATTTATTGCATAAATAATAAATTTTAACGTATTTTAGCATTAATACAAATATAATATGTACCATATATATGAATTAACAATACTATATATAATATTATTCTAAAGATAATAATCTCATACATACTATTGTAATATTAAAAAAAACTTCTCGTGACCCATGAACACCCTCCTTGGTAGACAAAAACTACAATTCAAAAACCATTTCTTTATTCCGATAAGATTCAAAAACATAAGTTATTTAAAAGGCATCGATTGATGTTTAATTACCTTTCAAATTTTTTACCTTCACATAATTCGACAAAATGTTATATATCCTTTTCTATTTTCAAATAAATTTCCTTTGATTTGCAATTTCTTATGCTTTAATGTATGAGTACTTTTTTCTAGAGCATTCACGATTACAAAATTGAAGTTATTTTTTCATTCTCTAAACTTAAAATGTAATAGATTTAAATGTTATCGTGTATGTACTAATGATTTTATTTGAAAAAAAAAATAGCCATGGAGCCCTATAATAGTGAAAAAATTTCGTCTCGTTATACTAGTGAAAAAAATTTGCCCCGCTATCACTACTAGAAAAAGACTTTTTAGCGACCAATATTTAACGACGACTCTCACAAATTGTCGTTAAAAGTATTTTTTAACGTCAACTATTGAGTTCGTCGTTATTAAATTTATTTATAACGACCATATGTGAAAGGTCGTCGTTATTAATCAATCTGTAATTGTCGTTATTAGTAATAATTTTTTCGGGCGTATTTTTTCTGTTGTAAGCCACATATTTTGTTTTAAAAATAATTCAAGGAATAAAGCTAATCTAAAATTAATTACAAATATTGAGTGTTCCGCCAAATCCTTTCAAAAAAAAGTGTCGCGCCCAAAATTTCAACCCAAATATACTCGCTTCTAACTAAAATGATAATATCTACTTACCGCGCGAGTAGCTAAAATAAACCTCCGCTAACCCAGTTCCCTAATCTTCCTGAACTCATAATCTCATAATCGGTCTTCTACTCTATCTTCCCTGGCGGCAAGATTCTCTCAAGCAATTCTAGCAATTTAATCGTTGCTGGACGCAAAGAGGACTCTCACAGAATTCATTCGCTCGATATATCGTCCCTACTGGCCTCGCTCTCGTCGTTCCAATCGCTTGATTGGCTAGATTTGTCTCACTCGATCATCTTCTACGGGATTTAAGATTCTTGTTTGGTTGTTCAACCTTCTTGCTGCAGGTAATCATAATCTTCGATATTTTTTATTTTAATCTTCTTGTGTTAATTCGTTCTCAGCAATCAATAGGGTTGCCGCTACATCTTCGCTTGGTTGATTTGCTTGACTAATTTGCTAAGTTGATTTTCTTGGATTATTTGCTTTAATTTGTTGACTTCCTTAGACGATTTGTTTTGTTGATTTTCTTGGTTGAATCTCTGAACATTTTAAACTTTATGATTGATGATTTTTGAAATTATTGAGTTGGAAATTGGTGAAGAATATATATGTTCTTTATTTATATTATCTGAATTCTTACAGAGTGAACTTAATCTCAATAAACTAAAGACTTGAATTATTAACTTTTAATTTTTTTTATTATGTTCTGTTGATTTTTTATAAAGTATCATCTAAAAAAAGTTTAAAGTGTTCACATTTTTTAAATGCTTTTAAAAAATGTTAAAAAGGTCTCCATAACTGCTCACATTATGAAAAAAATGTTAAAAAGTTTAAAGTGTTCACATTTTTTAAATGATTTGTTCATAGTATCACTCGTTGGCTAACCCTATAGTTTGCAGAATCTTTTATCTTCACTTTTTAAATAAGTTCATATATAAGTTTTTGTCAAATTGTAGTAAATATCAGAAAAGATGTATTCTGATTAATGTTATGAATTTCTATAAAAAATGAACATTTTCTCACTCACGCTTCTGATTCATATTGTAAATGATGTCAGGTCTAAATGTCTAATTTAAATCTAATAGAAGTGTCTGCCAGTTATAAGCTAGAGGAATTCCATACCTCAAAAGAGTTAATATCCCTTTATCAAACACCTGCTAATTTTCTTTACAGCTTGGATTGATGGCCCTTTTTAGCTTAAGGTTGGTTTGCAACTGCTTTTAAAAAAGCACTTCTTAGCTTTTGGCTTTAAAAAAGCACTTGTTTTCCCAAACACTACAACTTTTATTTTTCTTTAGTACACATATGTAATTTTATCAGCCTATATGAACAGAAATCCAATTTAATTTTGGATTTCTCAAAAGCATTCAAACACTTATATGATGTTTAAACATTAGTTCTATCAAGGTGACATTCCAGATTTGATGGCACAGATTGATTGTCTTGTCTGTGAATGACAAGTGGACGGTTAAGCAAGCTTCTTTTAAGGTCTTTTTTTAGCCATCTCTATATAAGCTAATAACTATTAACCAACGTCCTTTCTTTTCACTGACTTTTCTGTTCCACAAGACGAACAGATCTTTGTTCATAGGCAGTCACCTTATTAAGTGAGCCTTCATCTGCTGTAATGAAATCATTTTGTTGTTCTGAGTGAGTCATTCCAGTACCATCAATTGTTCTAATTTGTCTTTTTAGAGTTATAACACCAAAACTTTGTTATTGCGGGTTACCACTGATTTTGAGAGCTAGAAATGCATTTCTACTCAAGATTGCAGGTTTTTGGACAACTGAATTTACTAGAGATTGCAAGCAATACTTATGGGCTTCTGGCTTGTTTTGGTGTGGCCAGATTGTTCTTGATTTTTTAGTGTACCTATATGATATCAAGGATCTCCCGCATCTCTATGAAGAGGTAACAAATGTGCTCATTTCTTAGCTAACAAGGATCTCCCCCCCCCCCCCCACAGTGACAACCATTAGAGAAATACCAAGGGAGTTAGCATGACTTTTTGTGGAGGAAAAAAATGGAGTTCAAAGTCCTTACAGTAATAGTCTCAGTGCATCTTCTTTCATTCTTTTATGTTGTACAAAACAACCAATTGATTGTAACATAAACTTAAGTTAGTATATGCTTTGTTTTACTTATATTAAATGACTCTTTTCATTATAGAACTTAACTAATTCCGATTTTGTCTTGTATTTCCAGGTATTTGAAGCTGGACTGAGTACTGATCGATCATCTATCCTCATGCTTTCTTTTTGATAAACATTTGAATTTGTATTTTTTTGTAATAGTTGAAAAACAAAAGTGCTGTATAATCAAATTTGTGAGATTGTAATATGTATCTATGAATAGTTGATTCAGATTATGACTATTGAATTTGTGATTAATAAAATTTATGTTTGATAACTTTATTTTTTTCAATTTTGTTAAATACAATTTGCAAACGCTGTCATTAATTATGCTAGAAAAATGTACAAAAAATAATGACAGTTAAATATATTGTCGTTAAAAAATAACGATGAGTGAGTCACTTGACGACGGAAAAAAATGGCTGTTAAAAGTTTTAACGACGAACTTTTGAGCTTATAACGACAATAATTTTCATTGTTAAAGGTCCTTTTTCTAGTAGTGTACATTAGCGGAATAAATTTCTCCCCACTACACTAGCGATTTTTTTTTGCTCCCTACACTAACGAAAAACTTTTGCCTCCCTTGACTCAAAATCCTGGATCCGTCCCTAGTTGGAGTCCAAATTAAACCTGAATTTATTAAGATTTATTAATAGTAAAAGGTTTTTATTTTATTTTTGAGGCTATATTGGCAAGTGAAGTCTAAGGCATTTAAGGATATACGGTGAAAAATATAGACGCCACTGTGAAAAATATACGGTGGTTTAAGGATATAGGACTGAGCAAAACCCGAACCGACCCACAAAACCCGAAGTTTATTTCGGATAATACCCGATTGAATATGGATATCCGACCTGAAAACCCGAAACCGAAAAATCCGATTAGTATTGGGCCTAGACCGGGTGGCGGGTAGGGTTTGTAAAATCCCAACCCGACCCGCCCGAAATATCCGAAATATATTAAATTATGTAGTGTGTACTTTAAATATGTTAAATTAATACTTGTGTTCAATTATTTGTGTAATTATTTGTGCAATTTGTGTTAAATTATTTGTGTAATTTGAATGTGTAGTGCACTAGTGTGTATAATTTTTGTCTAAGTGGCATTCCAACACTTTAAATTTCCAATTATAATGTGTTTTAATATAACCAAAATATCCGAAATATATTAAATTGTGTAGTGTGTACTTTGAATATGTTAAATTAATACTTGTGTTCAATTATTTGTATAATTATTTGTGCAATTTGTTTTAAAGTATTTGTATAATTTGAATGTGTAGTATTAGTGTGTACAATTTTTGTCAAAGTGGCATTCCAATACTTTAATTATCCAATTATAATGTGTTTTATTATCCAATTTTGTTTCAATATATATATATATATATATATATATATAAAACTGAAATATTCGAAATCCGATCCGATATCCGATAATATTCCAACACTTTAAAAATATCTGTGGTTGGTTGAGGGGGCTGTGGCCCCCTCCCCACAGGCTGTGGGGAGGGGGATGGTTACTATGTGGCTGGGAGAGTGTGTCACTTTGGGCGGGCAGTAACTATGGGACGGAGTGTCACTATGGGTGGCAGTCACTGTGGCCGGTGGGGCAGTCGTCGTGGCGATGGGATAGTCGGTGTGACCAGTGGGGCAGTCAATGTGGCAGTGGGGCAGTCACTATGCCGGTGGAGCTGTCACTGTGGCCGGAGTCACTAAGATAGTGACTGGCGGCGGTGTCTACAGCAGCGGTGGTGCTGGGGTCGGGTCCGGAGGTGCTGGTGGCTACAAATGTATAAAAGGAATATTAAAAAATAAATATATGATTAAATATAAGGGATAAATGACTTTTAGTCACATTTGAGGAAAAAATTAAAACATGTCACTTTTTTATCTTTTTCATTCATTTTAGTAATATTGGAATAAAAAGACCTTTATAGTTAAATAATGCAAGTATGACACGAAACAAATCTATGTGAAGGTTCAAAGAATATTGTCACAAATTGCAAAATCCAAATTGAAATTTTACATATTTAGGAACCACGGAGTACATTAAAATCTCTATAAAAATTGCAAAATTCAAATTAAAAGTTAATTAATAATTAATATCCTATTTAATTAAGTGATTAAAATGAGCCAGTTTGATCCAAAATAGTCAAATTTACAATTCCATCGGAGACTGAGGGAGTTTTTTGAAAGGAAATCTTTATTTTTGAAATGAATTCTTTTACATGTCTAAAACATGATAATTTAATTTTTTTCTAGAAGCAACTGATTTTAATGCCTATGTCCTTTGACCTTCTCGTTTGGAAACCATTTGAATGCAATTGGCCGGTAGAGTTACTTGTGGGACATGTTGAAATTAAGCACAATTGACCATTAATAAACTTATATAAGAGTCGATATTAGCCGAAACTAAAATGAATAATGTAACATATCTCTGTAGATATTGACCTCCTTTAGTGTTGAGGTTTGTTGGATGAATATTTAAAGCATATTTGATAATATTGAAATTGACTTAATTGATTAATTTAGCTGAATTTTATGAAGTTCCGTTTAAAATGGATTCACCAATTCTGCTAAATTGTGGGGGAAATTAAAATATATTTTATTAATAATAAAACAAAATAAAATAGTATTATATGAAAATAATTAAATTATTTCTCCAAAGTAACCTCAACCAATATAATTGGTCTGAGACCGGTTCGGTTCCTACGCAAAACAAATGAAACCATTTGAAAATATTAAATCTTAATAACGATTTAGTTCTTATAAACTATTTATAGAATCAATATGAAACCAAACCATTACTTAACGTTTCCTAGTTTTTAAAAACTTCTTACTGCAATGAATCCAAAAATGTCACCTTAAGAATCAATGCCATTTTAATGACACTAACATTACGAACATGGCAATAATACTCCTTTAGGAAAACATTAGTGCCATGTTTTTTAATCTGAAAATGTCATCTTATTTGTGTGAAGATGACAACGATGTCACTAAGATGTTAGTATTACTCTAATGGTAAGATGTCACTCCTGTGATAGTCATATTAGATTAGAGATCACATCAGAGGTATGCAATGGTCGGCTCGGTGGAGGCAACAGTGGCGCCAGAGAAGGCATAGATCACACCGTTCACGCAGATGAGACGTGGTGGCGCTGAATGAGGTAGGAACATTGTCGGGATGTGGCGGCAATGATGTAAGATATGGTGGTGGCCGGCGGCAATGTTGGATGAGTGTCGGATGAAGCGGTCGGTGGCGACGGCCTCAAGTAGGTGGTTATAGCACAGGTGATGGCGGTGGCGGTGAGAATTTCATATTTTCTTTTATTATTTTATTTTGTATTCATAATAAATAATAAATAAGTGAATAAATTTGTTCTTTAAGGCTAATTATGTCAACCCACCTTTTTTTGTCTTACCGAACATTAGGCTCCTATTGTTACACTTGCAACAAATTTTATCCCTAGTTAGGGTTAGGAATTGTGTTAAAGATCTACTAGATTAAATATACTTAACCAAATCAAATCAAATAAGATTAGATTAGACTGTGATAGTAGTAAAATACACATAGCTCAAACATTTATCAAACCAGATTAATTCAAACTTTCAAACTATATCAAATCAACCTGAGGCTGTTGGATCTAGAAAAATTGAACTTAATTAAAAACATGAGAGCAATACAATCTCAAATTTGAGATATTCACTCACATTTACTAGTGGGATGCAAATGGTCTTGAAGGCTATCATTGTGACGTTGAACCAAACATTGCCACCTAGACGGCTAGACCTTTCCATTGTGCTCTGTATTCCATTATTATTTGTACATGGAAAACTAATTGGACCTTTCACTAATAAGCACTAGGAGGATATATTTGTAATAACAACTCATTAATATGTCATCTTTGGCATACGGTATACGATAGTACTACGTATATTTTAATTTTTTCTTTGACCAAATAATTAATGTTATTTATAAACCAATCTTTACCATAGTAATTAATGTATTTTTTAAACCATTCTTGTAGCAATTTTGATTATCTATTTTGCGTTTTAATTTTTTTTGAAATATTGATCATGGAAAAATTCTTCCTCACATTAATTATGGCTGCTACTCCATGCATAGGACATGGATCCGTTTACACTTGACGGATACTTGTAATAACAACTCATTAATATGTCATCTTTGGCATACAGTATATATTTTAATCTTTTCTTTGACAAAATAATTAATGTTATTTATAAACCATTCTTTACCCCAGTATATATTAAATAAATACTTCGTGTGTCCTATGCTGTCTGCTCCATTACCACAACGATGTTCATTTGCCTAAATTAAAAATAAAATAAAACCAGACTTAATCTGATTTATAAAAATAACAATAATTTATAATCAGGTCGGTTTGACTTGGACATCCAAATATTTTGAACCCGTACATGCAGTTGATCCAATATGTTCGAACCGTACAACTCCGATACTCATTTAAAATATAGAGTAGCGTACATATCACTCATTTAATTGATCCAAGACATTATATCATTTTCAATTTTCATTTAAATGATTCAAGTATTCAATTACAATATTTTGACCAAAACATTGACTTGATTAACCGGTTAGAAAATATTTAGATTTTCCCCCACAAATAGCAAAACAAAATCCATTTTCATGAATTATTGATTACACCTCACCAAATAAAATACTCCTTGTAGGGATTTTTAACAAGTTCTTCTAGGATATCAGAAATAAAGAAACTTTTAAATTTTACTAAATATTATTAGAGGTTCGAAACAATTCCTAAATTAATCTTGATGTTCTTTGATGTTTTAGAATGTTTTTACTTGGACTGCAATTTGCTGGTCAAGTCTGGTCCAGCTTGTTTAAATCTGATCTAGTCTGGTTTGGTATGTTTATGTTTGGTCTGAACTAATTTTGCCTGGTCTGATAAACGTCCGATCTTTGTGTATTTTATAACTATGGAAGTCAAGTCTGGTTTGATTTGGTATGTTTAAGTCTGATCTGATATGTTTCAATCTGGTCTGATTTGACCTGTGATTGAAAACAGTCCAAATAAAAGTCGGTACCATTATTAAAATTAAAATTTATAGGTGAAAATGTTACTACATGATCGGTACCAGGGGCGGATCCATGTTGATGAGAGGGGGGCAGCTGCCCCCAATAAAACTGTATTAATACCCCATATTTCATTAGGAAGAAAAACCGTTTAATACATTTGCCCCCAACCAAAAACTAAAGATGCCCCCAATAAATCTTTGCCGGCCAGTAATTAAAACAATTTTCTGTTATTCATTTTAGGCTTATATGGAAGAGAACAAATATCAAATTAAATTATTTAAGTTTCTAAAAAATAAAAATAATTGCACTGCCATGAAGTAAGAACAGACGGAAGGCTAATAAATAGCCAGATTCAAAACGGAAACTGGACGAGTGTAACTCTGTAAGGTGCAGTATGAATTATAGTGCCCGTAGTATAACTTTCTTTATTTATAAAAATGTTAGGAAGCCAACATATTAATTATAACTATATGACGCGACGTAAATAAATCTTTTATCCTATTCTAAACTAAACTACATAATAACACAATTTACACTATACGTTAGAATACTATTTATAGTCTTCAAAACCAGAATTGCATTACCTGACTACTGGTTATTTTATAGAGCTAATAAAATATTTAAGATTCATAAATAGTGAGATAGTTATAAAAACATTAATTTTTCATTTTTTATCAGTCTTAATGAATAGATTGTTGAATAAAACACTTTTATTGCCACTGCCAGTTCAAGTTTAAATATGTATTATGGACTTGTAGAACTTCAATGCCTTGACAAGTGAATTTTGATGACTAGTTTGAGTAATAGAATCGATAACTAATGTTTTCTTTAGTTACTGTCTAGTTTGTTTATAGAAGAGGATTTATTTCATAGTCACAATTCACAATTGAAACTGTAATGGACCACTTTCAAAAGATGAAAACCGAAGAGAGCACTTGTGATCAACTTTAGTATGAGTTTTTGATATTGTTATACGCTTTATTTAGTTTGGACCAATTCAAAATAAACTTTAACCTAGAACAAATACTATAATAGTTAGAAAGCACAACAAAAAAAACACTTTTGTTGTTCAGTCTAATATACTTAATTAAAGTTTTTTTCTCCATAAATGTACTTCATTATTATCTTGCCCCCAATAAATTATATTCCTGGATCCGCCACTGATCGGTACCATTAATTGATACGGAGTATGAAAATGCTACCATATACTTCGTATACTATATAGAGTGGATCAGTAAAACGGAACGTCATTATAGCCACTCTCTAGGAAATTAAAATGCTAGCATAGTGTCATTGAGCGATAATTAAGTATTTTTTTTAATTATTTGATGTTATTTGTTTTTTTTACCAAATTGATGTAATTTGCTAGTTAACAATTTTGAACATCTTCACAAAAAAAAAGAACATTTATTGGTTTAATATGATCTTGCTAAATTGTGGATTCATACGCACAAAAATATTAAAACAAGATGAAAGGAAGGTTATTTTATTCAGAAATTGACCTAAATAGGAGTAAAAACGTTTTGAAATTCCAAAATAGGAGTATCATGTTTTTTATTCCCTGAATAGAAGTAAATTTCTGACAAGTTTGACATTACAAGGCTTTTAAACATGGCATTTTCTTCCAAACTCGGCAGATTACTCCTATTCAAGGAATAAAAAACATGATACTCCTATTTTGAAATTTCAAAACGTTTTTACTCCTATTTAAGGAATTCTCTCTATTTTATTGTGTTCATGAGGGGAATTCATCCGATCAATTAGGATCGGCCAAAGCATAAATAGGGAATAATAATCCTAGTCTAATACTATTGCCTTAAAATAAATAATATAATTCCATAAATAAAAGATAAGTGATTCTAATAATAACGCCCAATCCCCCCTCAAGTTGGTGCATGGGGATCCAGAATGCCCAACTTGCGTAGGAGAGTCTGAAATTGAGCTTTGCCAAGAGCTTTGGTGAAAATATCAGCTAGTTGAACTGTAGTAGGAACATAGCTAGGAGCAATAATATTAGTTGTATAGCATCACAGACAAAATGACAATCAACTTCAATGTGCTTGGTATGTTCATGAAACACGGGATTATTAGCAATATGAAGAGCAGACTGACTATCACATTAGAGCGGTATGGCTTGAGAATGCTGAACACCCAAACTCAACAACAAAGCCTTGAGCCATTTAAGCTCACAAGTAGCAGCTGCCATGGAGCGATGTTCAGCTTCGTGACGTGCACTTTGTCACGGTGCGTCAAAATAAATTCAATACTAGCACTAATACGTAGTATAGTGAAGTAGATCCACAGGGAAAGGAATAATTCTCTTTTTATGAACTAGTAAATAAAAGGGGGGTTTTGGTATTGTTGGAATTTAATTAATTAAATACTAAGATAAAGGACTTATATGAGATTTAATTCAAAGATAAAAAGGACTTGACATTGCTACTTTCCACATGTTGATATATTTTAGTCGATCATTGTTATATCTATAACTTATCCCCTCTCGAATACTCAATCGAGGAGTATATCCAATTCATCGAGGGTAGTAATTAACAACGACCGTTCATTAATAACCCTTACTATTAGTCAAGTATAGAACACCGTCATATAACGACTTGATAGTAGCATTTACTCTCTTAACTCCTTGATGAAATCAATTGAGATTGATAACCTCAACACAACGGTTTCGGTTTAACCAACAAAATTAATCCCTCTTAAGTTTATTAACCACGACCGTGCATTAATAAATCGAAGTTACTTACTTGTGAAAACCATCAACGATTAACCATCGGTTCATTGAACGTTTCTAGTAGTAATTAATGTTGAGATGTTAACTAATTGTCATCTTAGCAACACTCCCCAACATTAACATAGAGATAGATTAAGGGAAGAATTAATATTCAAGGAAGAAGATTAAATTTGAATAATCCTACTATAACTAATGTCAAGATGTTATCTAATTGTCATCTTAGCAACACTCCCCAACATTAATATATAGAGGAAGAAAATAAATACTACTATAACTAATGTCGAGATGTTAACTAATTGTCATCTTAGCAACACTCCTCAACATTAATATATAGATAGATTAAGAGAATAATTAATATTCAAGGGAAGAAGTTAAGAAAAATAACTCACAACTTTAATAATCAACAAGCTTCAAGAGCAACACCAAGAAATGGAAGTTTAGCTCCTCATTTGGAGACTAAACATGCTATAAAAAATATAAAAGAAATACTATTCTAAACTGAGCTTAAGGGTATGGAAGGAGTGGAAAATAGTGAAGAAAAAGTGTGCTATTTATAGGTGTTTTTCAACACCTTGGGCCGGGTACCCGACCGGGTTAGGTACCTACCCGACCGGGTTCGGTCAAAATCAGATATCCTCCACGTTCTGGTGATCTTCGGCACGCTCTGGTGTTCCGGGTCAAGTCGGACCTGACCGGGTGAAATACCTCACCCGACCGGGTGATGTAATTTCCTGAGCAGTTTCGCATTTCAATGTCTCACCCGACCGGGTGCAATGCCTCACCCGACCGGGTGATTGTCCTGGGCAGCCAATAATCATTTTTCTTCACTTCAAAGTCTTCCTTTCCAACACCATAAATCCTAACTCTACTTTCCAACTTACAAATGAAGATTAAAATACAATTACAAGTAAAATCACATAAATGTTTACAAACTAAATAAAACGATAAACAATACACACAAATCAAACATAAAAACATACACTTATGCACTACTAATTAGTGCATATCAAACACCCCCACACTTGAACCTTTACTCGTCTCGAGTAAACAAAAAAATAGCCCCAAAAATATAAGAGTAAAGAAGGGTCTTCAACTCCATATTTCTTATCAATCTCAATTTTTTTTCGTTACCCTTAGGATCCTGCAGAAATAAAAGAAAAAACTTTCTCTCATTCTCTCATTTTGCCTAGGTGCCCTTTCGGGTTTTCATCCCAGCTTCCCACATTTTTCTGTTTCAATCCTCACAACTCACTCTTATTTTTGCTTTATTTTTGCTTAAGTTGCCTTTTCAGGTTTTCAACTTGACAAGCTTTTTATTCTTTTTTTTTGAACATTTTTTAAACAAGAATAAAGAGTATGAATGCGAGTAGTCCATAAAATTCTAACACCCCCACACTTGTCAAAGCACTGTCCCTAGTGCTCATCTTCAAGACGTCATAGAAGATGAACCCTTTTTGTGGTGCCATTTCTTTCTTTGTTGGTTGAGCAAAATTCTGACTTGGTGTAGGTGGAGTTAGGGAATTCGGATTTTGGGCAATTTGGTGGATTTTGTTGGTATAGAACTGGAGAGGAGGAAAAAAAAATGGGGTTGGTTTGTGGGTTTGGTGGATGGATGTGGGAGATATGAAACGTTTGAAGCTTTGGCTATGGAGGTTTGTTAGTTTGGGTCCGAATTGGGATTGTTGGAATTGAAAAGAAGAAAGCTTCACCTGTTTGCTTAAGGGCCAATTTTCTGTTCACCCGGCCGGGTGGGAGTTTTTTTTTACCCGGTCGGGAGTTAAGTTTCAGAGGAGGCAGTGGGTTTTGATTTAAAATGCCCGGTCAGGTGGGTTGAGTTACCTGGTCGAATGGAACAAGATTTTCTTTTCCTTTGCCTTCCTCGCCCGGGTGATGGAGTGGGTGTGATGTTTTTAAAAGGTACCCGACCAGGGTCAAAGTGATACCCGATCGGGTATTTGCCCCGGGCCTAACTTTTTTTTTTTGAAAAGTGCAAAAATAAAATAAAACAAATAAACGTACCTTGCATGGGTTGCCTCCCAAGAACCGCCTCGTTTAACGTCGCGACACGACGCCATCATTGTGTTCAATCGTTCAAGCTTGGATCGTGATAACTTATCTTCTTCAAATTTTCATTCCTAGGACTTTCATAGAAATGCTCAATTTTCTGACCCTTCACTTTGAAAATCTTTCCAGGATCAAATATCCAGATTTTCATTGATTCATGTGGTGGGAGGAAGGGGAAGAAATTGTCGTTTAGTATGGTCAATGAAAAGTTTTTCGATCCCTCAATTTTGAAGAAGATTTTAGAAATGTCATTGTCCTTTTCAAGTTTATGAGTTTCTCTTAAAGCTTCCAGAAATGATGGAGATACCTCAAACGATGACAATGACAAAAATTTGAATTTGAAGCTCGGCTTATCCTCTTCTTTGACCAGTTGGAGCTCCGTGTCTTTTACTTCTTCTACTTCTTCTGGATTTTGGATCTCCTTTTGCATTTCCTTTTCATTTGTTAATGTGATTGCAAAAGTTTGCTGTTTAGGATCACATTCTATTTGAGAAGGAAGTTTTTCCGAATCCCTTGCTTCAAGCCTACTCACGGCTCCGGCTATTTGACTCATTTGAGTTTCCAAGTTTAAAATGCTAGACTTGGTCTCATTTTGGAATTGCACCATGTTGTTTTGGAATTGCATGTTGGTAGCAATAGCCCGAACCATATCCTCCGTAGACATGTTAGAGTTGGAGAACGGATCATACCTCATGTGAGGTACATCCCTTTCGTAACCAACCTCATCAATTTGTTCAAGGTATTCATCTTGGAGCTTTGAGCAGAAATCCGTTAGATGCCTGTGAGACATGCAAATGTTGCATGTCTTGGCATCTTGAGCTTTTAAGCTTAAGATAAATTCATTTATTAGAGAAGTCAAGAAGGAAATTTGACTCTCAAAGGATGAAATGTTGGTATCCATACACTCATAACTCATGTAAGCTCAGAAAATAGAAGAGTAAGTTTTTTTTTAATATTTTTTTTAATTTTTTTGTTTTTGATTTTTATGAGATAAAATAAAAAGAAAAATAATTGCCTTTCCCCGGCAACGGCGCCAAATTTGACGTGCACTTTGTCACGGTGCGTCAAAATAAATTCAATACTAGCACTAATACGTAGTATAGTGAAGTAGAGTTCGTATCCACAGGGAAAGGAATAATTCTCTTTTTATGAACTAGTAAATAAAAGGGGGGTTTTGGTATTGTTGGAATTTAATTAATTAAATGCTAAGATGAAGGACTTATATGAGATTTAATTCAAAGATAAAAAGGACTTGGCATTGCTACTTTCCACTTGTTGATATATTTTAGTCGATCATTGTTATATCTATAACTTATCCGCTCTCGAATACTCAATCGAGGAGTATATCCAATTCATCGAGGTTAGTTATTAACAACGACCGTTTATTAATAACCCTTACTATTAGTCAAGTATAGAACACCGTCATATAACGACTTGATAGTAGCATTTAGTCTCTTAACTCCTTGATGAAATCAATTGAGATTGATAACCTCAACACAACGGTTTCGGTTTATCCCACAAAATTAACCCCTCTTAAGTTTATTAACCACGACCGTGCATTAATAAACCGAAGTTACTTACTTGTGAAACCATCAATGATTAACCATCGGTTCGTTGAACGTTTCTAGTAGTAATTAATGTTGAGATGTTAACTAATTGTCATCTTAGCAACACTCCCCAACATTAACATAGAGATAGATTAAGAGAATAATTAATATTCAAGGGAAGAAGTTAAGAAAATAACTCACAACTTTAATAATCAACAAGCTTCAAGAGCAATACCAAGAAATGGAAGTTTAACTCCTCATCTGGAGACTAAACATGCTATAAAAATATAAAAGAAATACTATTCTAAACTGAGTTTAAGAGTATGGAAGAAGGAGTGGAAAATAGTGAAGGAAAAGTGTGCTATTTATAGGTGTTTTTCAACACCTTGGGTCGGATACCCGACCGGGTTAGGTACCTACCCGACCGGGTCCGGTCAAAATAAGATATCCTCCACGTTCTGGTGATCTTCGGCACGTTCTGGTGTTCCGGGTCAAGTCGGACCCGACCGGGTGAAATACCTCACCCGACCGGGTGATGTAATTTCCTGAGCAGTTTCACATTTCAATGTCTCACCCGACCGAGTGCAATACCTCACCCGACCGAGTGATTGTCCTGGGCAGCCAATAATCATTTTTCTTCACTTCAAAGTCTTCCAACACCATAAATCCTAACTCTACTTTCCAACTTACAAATGAAGATTAAAATACAATTACAACTAAAATCACATAAATGTTTACAAACTAAATAAAACGATAAACAATACACACAAATCAAACATAAAAACATACACTTATGCACTACTAATTAGTGTATCAAACACCCCCACACTTGAACATTTTACTCGTCTCGAGTAAACCAAAAAATATCCCCAAAATATAAGAGTAAAGAGGGGTCTTCAACTCCATATTTCTTATCAATCTCAATTTTTTTTCGTTACCCTTAGGATCCTGCAGAAATAAAAGAAAAAACTTTCTCTCATTCTCTCATTTTGCCTAGGTGCCCTTTCGGGTTTTCATCCCAGCTTCCCACATTTTTCTGTTTCAATCCTCACAACTCACTCTTATTTTTGCTTTATTTTTGCTTAAGTTGTCTTTTCAGGTTTTCAACTTAACAAGCTTTTTATTCTTTTTTTTTTGAACATTTTTTTTAACAAGAATAAAGAGTATGAATGCGAGTAGTCCATAAAACTCTAACACCCCCACACTTGCCAAAGCACTATCCCTAGTGCTCATCTTCAAGACGTCATAGAAGATGAACCCTTTTTGTGGTGCCATTTCTGACTTGGTGTAGGTGGAGTTAGGGAATTCGGATTTTGGGTAATTTGGTGGGTTTTGTTGGTATAGAACTGGAGAGGAGAAAAAAAAATGGGGTTGGTTTGTGGGTTTGGTGGATGGATGTGGGAGATATGAAACGTTTGAAGCTTTGGCTATGGAGGTTTGTTAGTGTTGGGTCCGAATTGGGATTGTTGGAATTGAAAAGAAGAAAGCTTCACCTGTTTGCTTAAGGGCCAATTTTCTGTTCACCCGGCCGGGTGGGAGTTTTTTTTACCCGGTCGGGTGTTAAGTTTTAGAGGAGGCAGTGGGTTTTGATTTAAAATGCCCGGTCGGGTGGGTTGAGTTACCCGGTCGGGTGGAACAAGATTTTCTTTTCCTTTGCCTTCCTCACCCGGGTGATGGGGTGGGTGTGATGTTTTTAAAAGGTACCCGACCAGGGTCAAAGTGATACCCGATCGGGTATTTGCCCCAGACCTAACTTTTTTTTTTTGAAAAGTGCAAAAATAAAACAAAACAAGTAAACGTACCTTGCATGGGTTGCCTCCCAAGAAGCGCCTCGTTTAACGTCGCGGCACGACGCCATCATTGTGTTCAATCGTTCAAGCTTGGATTGTGATAACTTATCTTCTTCAAATTTTCATTCCTAGGACTTTCATAGAAATGCTCAATTTTCTGACCCTTCACTTTGAAAATCTTTCCAGGATCAAATATCCAGATTTTCATTGATTCATGTGGTGGGAGGAAGGGGAAGAAATTGTCGTTTAGTATGGTCAATGAAAAGTTTTTCGATCCCTCAATTTTGAAGAAGATTTTAGAAATGTCATTGTCCTTTTCAAGTTTATGAGTTTCTTTTAAAGCTTCCAGAAATGATGGAGATACCTCAAACGATGACAATGACAAAAATTTGAATTTGAAGCTCGGCTTATCCTCTTCTTTGACCAGTTGGAGCTCCGTGTCTTTTACTTCTTCTACTTCTTCTGGATTTTGGATCTCCTTTTGCATTTCCTTTTCATTTGTTAATGTGATTGCAAAAGTTTGCTGTTTAGGATCACATTCTATTTGAGAAGGAAGTTTTTCCGAATCCCTTGCTTCAAGCCTACTCACGGCTCCGGCTATTTGACTCATTTGAGTTTCCAAGTTTAAAATGCTAGACTTGGTCTCATTTTGGAATTGCACCATGTTGTTTTGCATGGTGGTCATGTTGGTAGCAATAGCCCGGACCATATCCTCCGTAGACATGTTAGAGTTGGAGAACAGATCATACCTCATGTGAGGTACATCCCTTTCGTAACCAACCTCATCAATTTGTTCAAGGTATTCATCTTGGAGCTTTGGGCAGAAATCCGTTAGATGCCTGTGAGACATGCAAATGTTGCATGTCTTGGCATCTTGAGCTTTTGAGCTTAAGATAAATTCATTTATTAGAGAAGTCAAGAAGGAAATTTGACTCTCTAAGGATGAAATGTTGGTATCCATACACTCATAACTCATGTAAGCTTAGAAAATAGAAGAGTAAGTTTTTTTTTTAATATTTTTTTTTATTTTTTTTTGTTTTTGATTTTTATGAGATAAAATAAAAAGAAAAATAATTGCCTTTCCCCGGCAACGGCGCCAAATTTGACATGCACTTTGTCACGGTGCGTCAAAATAAATTCAATACTAGCACTAATACATAGTATAGTGAAGTAGAGTTCGTATCCACAGGGAAATGAATAATTCTCTTTTTATGAACTAGTAAATAAAAGGGGGGTTTTGGTATTGTTGGAATTTAATAAATAAATACTAAGATGAAGGTCTTATATGAGATTTAATTCAAAGATAAAAAGGACTTGGCATTGCTACTTTCCACTTGTTGATATATTTTAGTCGATCATTGTTATATCTATAACTTATCCCCTCTCGAATACTCAATCGAGGAGTATATCCAATTCATCGAGGGTAGTTATTAACAACGACCGTTCATTAATAACCCTTACTATTAGTCAAGTATAGAACACCGTCATATAACGACTTGATAGTAGCATTTAGTCTCTTAACTCCTTGATGAAATCAATTGAGATTGATAACCTCAACACAACGGTTTCGGTTTAACCAATAAAATTAATCTCTCTTAAGTTTATTAACCACGACCGTGCATTAATAAACCGAAGTTACTTACTTGTGAAACCATCAATGATTAACCATCGGTTCATTGAACGTTTCTAGTAGTAATTAATGTTGAGATGTTAAGTAATTGTCATCTTAGCAACACTCCCCAACATTAACATAGAGATAGATTAAGAGAATAATTAATATTCAAAGGAAGAAGTTAAGAAAATAACTCACAACTTTAATGGAAGTTTAGCTCCATTAAAGAGCAATACCAAGAAATGGAAGTTTAGCTCCTCATTTGGAGACTAAACATGCTATAAAAATATAAAAGAAATACTATTCTAAACCGAGCTTAAGAGTATGGAAGAAGGAGTGGAAAATAGTGAAGGAAAAGTGTGCTATTTATAGGTGTTTTTCAACACCTTGGGCCGGGTACCCGACCGGGTTAGGTACCTACCCGACCGGGTCCGGTCAAAATCAGATATCCTCCACGTTCTGATGATCTTCGGCACGTTCTGGTGTTCCGAGTCAAGTCGGACCCGACCGGGTGAAATACCTCACCCGACCGGGTGATGTAATTTCCTGAGCAGTTTCGCATTTCAATGTCTCACCCGACCGGGTGCAATACCTCACCCGACCGGGTGATTGTCCTGGGCAGCCAATAATCATTTTTCTTCACTTCAAAGTCTTCCTTTCCAACACCATAAATCCTAACTCTACTTTCCAACTTACAAATGAAGATTAAAATACAATTACAACTAAAATCACATAAATGTTTACAAACTAAATAAAACGATAAACAATACACACAAATCAATCATAAAAACATACACTTATGCACTACTAATTAGTGCATATCACTTCGACAGATGATCGGGTGACAGTTGATTGTTTCTTAGACTTCCAAGAAACGGGTGAGTGACCAAGAAACACTAACCAACCAGAAAGGGATCTCCGAGTAAGAGGGTAGGCAGCCCATTCAGAATCACACCAACCAATCAGAGTAAGATCACTGTCAGCACGGAGGAGAATACCCTGACCCGGAGAATCCTTAAGATACCGGACAACTCGTAGTGCAGCGGACCAATACTCAGTCCGAGGATTTTGCATGAACTGAGATAAGATGTGAAGCGAATAAGTAAGATCCGGGCGAGTAACCGCCAAGTAAATGAGCCTTCCAATGAGGTGGCGATATTGTTTAGGATCTGGGTGTAGCGGACCGGAAGCGCCTCCCAGATCATGGTTTTGTTCAATTGGAAAAGAGTCTGGTTTGGCACCCAAGAGACCAGTTTCAGTAATAAATCAAATGCATATTTTCTATGATTGAGAAATATGCCAGAAGAACTGCGGGCAACCTCAATGCCAAGAAAATATTTAAGAGTGACCAAATCCTTCATATGAAAACATTCATTAAGGTAGGATTTAAAATCAGCGATAGCAGTACCTTCATTCCCAGAGATAAGAAGATCATCGACATACACCAGTACATTGAGCTTAATAACACCACGAGTAAGCGTAGATAAAGAATACTCACCATATGACTGGAGAAAACCATATTGTTTAAGTGCAGTGACCAATTTAGCAAACCAACACCGCGGAGCTTGTTTAAGTCCATACAAAGACTTATGAAGACGACACACCAAAGATGAGTCAGTGGTGGTGTAACCAGGAGGGATGGTCATGTATACCTCTTCATGTAGATCACCATGAAGAAATGCATTATGTACATCCATTTGATGCAGCTCCCCATTTTTGCATGCAGCTATAGCAAGAAATGCACGAACGGTAACCGTTTTGGCAACTGGGGCAAAGGTTTTGGTATAGTCTATTACCATCCGGCGACCTGCCTATTACCAAAAATTACCAACCGTGCCTTAAGGCGTTCAACAGTACCATCAGATTTATGTTTGACTTTATACACCCACCGGCATCCCAAGGCTCGCTTTCCAGGAGGCAAGGACACAAGGCTCCAAGTAAAATTCTTTTTGAGAGCAGCAATTTCCATATCAAATTTAAATAGACCGTTAGATCGGATAAAATAAAAAAATTACAGTTTCATTAAAGACATCCTAAGATCAAAATATTTGCTAATGTGTGATGGTGTAAAGATAGTCATATGGTTATATGTTGAAGATGTACAATGGATTTGTGCCCATTTTAATATACACATTATGCAACTAACATAGTAACATTTTAGTAGAAAATCCCCAATTTATTTTGTTTTCAAACTCTTCTAAATAAGGGAATATTGTATTTTGCACTTTTTGTCTGCATATATCACACCCGCTTTTGCGCCACACGCCTAAACTAAAAATGAATATATATTGGAAATGTTCTCATAGTTAACACCGAGGGATTGGTACTTGGTAGGAGCACATGCACTGATGCACATTAGGTAAGTTGATATAATGATATAAATTTGGGGTGAAACAAGCCCGACAGAACTCCATAACTACGAGTCTACGACCCTGTTTACACCCATCCTAACATATGACCAAATGATCAATTTAACACAAAACTATCCCCTAACTTTGTCTCGTTTTTTTGTTCATCTCATTAAATTTGTCTCATATCATATTCTGTAATATTTGAGTGCTTACAATTCATTCTTACTTAATTTACACTTTATCAATTCAAAACCAACAACACAATTTCATTTTTTCTTAAAAATTGTGTCACACCCCTTTGTCTCAAACATAGTGGGGCGAAGATAGTAGATCTTAACAAAATATGAAAACTATTAGTTGTTGCTATCTCCAATCTTAAACAAGGTTAGTCTTAAGACCGATAGGTGACGGGTCTAACATACTACCTCCGACCAAAAAAACTTTGTCATTTCAAAAAATTTGAACTCTTATTTTAATAAGTACCCTTATAATATTTGAACCCTTATTATACCGAAGTATAATATTATGGAAGTTGTAAGTTTTGTACTTTTATGAAAGTACTTTCAACAAAGAACAATTTCATATAATTTTTATATCATAAATAATTTTCAATAAAAAGTTATAGTCGGTCAAAGTTTTGAAAATGGAATTTTTTTTTGGGACGGAGGTAGCTAATACATCCTTACAAACACTCGAGGATTTTGAGAATTATTTTGTAATGCAACTTAGGAAATTTCACACTACGGAACGTTGTCTTTCTCAGTTTCAACCCTCATATGTTAAGGTTATGGTTATCCGTAAGTCATCAGTCATTATATTACTTAATACTTTAAAAACAATAAGTAATTAAAAGAAACGTAGCATCAGAAAATAAATCTTGAATTTCCATCTATAGATGGATGGATATGATCGATTTTTCATTTGACAATATGATGATCATGATAATTATATGAAAATTTAAAGTGCAACAAAGAGTGAAAAACGCTCATCATAGAAGTACAAAAGAGCATTAATGCTTGTTTGTTAATTATGAACACGGACACTATATACATATGCATAAAGTCTTTATAAATTTCAAAACACGCAAGATACAAATCATACAATAGTTAATTGTTAAACCCGTGGTTCCTTCCTAAAAGGTCAACCTGATAAGAGGAGTAACACATGTCTTGATATAACACTTTGTTAAATCAAACTTTTCCGGTGTGGGATTATAACACCCCTCCTCACAACCAGACACTTCGTCTGGATCGTGCCGTCATTCATTTTTTTGGTCGGTTCATCATTGTCATTTTTTTTATAATCATGTCGTCATTTTTTGGCACACACCATGGTTATGGATCGGTTTGGCTCTGATACCATGTTAAGACTCGGGGTTCCTTCCTAAAAGGTCAACCTGATAAGAGGAGTAGCTCATGTCTTAATATATCACTTTGTTGATTCAAATTTTCCGGTGTTACTCTCAGGTTGATTGAGATAGGTACAAGACTCATTAATATATTAAGAATTTGATAGTATACACAAATGAAAAAAGTCTCGAGGCATTTGAGATAGATTGGGTCTTGACTCTTGTATACGGCGTGTATTGAACTATTGACCCCTCAATAGCCTTTCCAATTTTTAAAGATACATATGACTTGGGTCAATTCTTATATCAAAAGCCATTATATGAGCTTTATTTGATGCTAATTAGATATATAAACGGTTTAGTAAGTAATATTATACAGTCAAACAACTTAAACAATATGTAAGAGTAATCTAAATCTAGCAGGGATAATCACTTATAATGTAGATAAAATGATATGTAAAAAAGGGTACAATGACATCAACCAGCTGAAACACAGAGCCAACTATCAGTTTTCACAACCAAAATCAACTCGTACACACTTGGAGTAAGAAAAATGAAGGAAGCGGAGCCAGAGATGAACCGCAACCCAGATTAGATGGAGAAGGTGAGCCTCCTTTTCGCGATGCAGGGTGAGGAATTGCTATCGCCACCGCCTCTCTCTCTAAGCACATTCACTCGTTTTCCTCTGTAGGTTTTTAATCCGTTTGGCTTGGCTTCATTATATCTCAATTCTCAACTGACCGACATTCCTCTTTTTTGGATGTAAATTTTTGTCATCTTTAATTAATAAAATTTGATAAATGTTCCCCGACATTTATCACACCTATTAGAGGTGGTTTTAGGGATTAAAAAAAGACATGTAAAAAGGGATATGCGAGTAAACCTCCAAGAGAGAAGGTCAGAGGAAATGGGCAATTTTGACTTTTTGAGATCAGATAACTAGAAATAAGAAATTCTTATTATATGGTCTATAATATGTGCTACCCAAATACCCAATGATAGTGAATAATGCAAAAAACCATGGTAACTTGGTAAGGCTCTAACGAAACATAAACAAGACTTTGTCTAAAGTGGGATAGTTTTAGAATTTAGAAAGAAAGAAAATCGATAAACCTCATGAATACACAATTCAATTCATTTAGAAACATCAATTTAGCTTAGTTTACCTGCTAGTGCGGTAAGGAGCTAACATCCAATTACTTTGAAGTGACATGTTATCCCACCGACATGTAAAATGGCCATGATTGATTTTTCAATAGTTGAGGTGTGTATATGTGAGGTGTGGTGAGCTGAGTCTCTGATCTGATGTTGAACTTAGTTATGTACTTAACTGGATTTCTAGTGTACACAAGACAATTTCTATTATCATTAGGATTGATTAAGTTATTATTTACAACCTTTCATATGCTTTGTCGAGTCGAATTTGAGGGCCCTTGGATTGAAAATATTCAACATTTTTGACACACTAATAATTTAAGAGGTAACTTGTCTCCTTTCCAAGGAAGGAATTACAAAAGCAGTTGGAAAGAGTTTAGAGAATAATTGATTCAAATTATAATTTTGATGAATAAAAATAATTAGATTCACTATGAACATAAGCTGTACATTATCTGATTCACGTTGTCATTCAATTTCTTGTGCACATTGTCTAATCTTCTAGTGTATGTAATGGATGACATCATAAATTCCACTTATTTAATTTTTTATTCAGAGAAAAAATACAACTTATGTATTCACTATACAAATTATCTACCCCGGACTGTGTGATTCTTGGGGGTTTGGTCTCGGACTAGGCGGTCCATGGTGGGAAAACACGGGAACTGGGATTGGACCTCTATTTTTGGTTACAATCGAATTACGGTCCCCAAGTGGGGGGTCCCAGTTCGACCCTTGTCTCAATTTTTATATTTTTAAACCCTCCCCAGGGGCGTAGCCATGGCACATGATCGACTGGACTGGTACAAAAGTTTTTTTTGGATATATTTTTACAACAATACTTGAACACATGTTTTAAATTTGGAGTGGACCGGGGTCTAGGTTGACCCCTAGTTCCGCCACGGACCCTCCCGACCCCCTCACTAGCTACATTTTAGCTTTTAAATCGTTTTACACCTCTTATCAAATGCTTCCATCGCTTGAAATGTCGAAAAGATAGATCGAATTGGGACCAGACCAGCCGGTCTCGATCTCACAAAAGGCAGTCTGGGACCGGTTCTTGTGAACCGCTCCCCCTGGGCATGTGCCCTAACCGAACCGGTATTACCGATCCTGGTCCAGTTCCAAGAAATTGCCGGTTCTGGTTTTGATCGACCTAAGACTTGGAACTAGGCAGGGGCATAGCTAGGGGAGGGCCAGCCCTGGCCCTGACCAAGCCCATATTAAAAGTTGTGTGTATTAAGATCTGAGGTTCCGTCCTAAAAGGTCAACCTGATAGGAGGAGTAACCCATGTCTTAATATAGCACTTTGTTGATTCAAACTTTTCTGGTGTAACACTGTAAAAAAAAATACAAAAAATTTCTTTTTATCAGCTCAGCCCGACCCTGTGCCCTGACTCCGCCTCTGGAACTAGGTCCACCAGTATGAGCTGTTAAGTGAATGATATTCCCCTAAATAAATTAAAATTAGATGAGTCGTGTGTTCATAGTACTTCATAAACAATGATCAATAATTAGCAATCCAGTAACGTAATTTGGTCGATTTGTGGTTGAGTAAAAGCGCTTCCAATGTGTTTATCTTGTTTGGAATTTGTACTTCTAATGCTTGGTAATATTATGTTCATGTTGTTCTCGATCATACATATACTAGGAAGTACGTATTACACATACGTAGTACGAAGAACCTACTCCCTCCGTTCCGTTGGAATGTTCCCGGTTTGACCTACACACATATTAAGGAAATAAACTTACCAGGGGTAAATTTTACTATTTGGACACTGTTTGGACACTGTTTGACACTGTTTGACACTGTTTTGCACTGTTTGACACTGTTTTGATGTGGAATAACTTTCCATTTAGGGAAATGAGAACTTTACATTGGGACATCCAAAAAAGGAAAGTGAGAACATTCCAACGGGACGAAGGTAGTATTTGTTATGAGAAAGTACAAGCAGATTTGAAACTCGTTTTATGTGTACAATCACTACAATGTGCGAAATCTGTTTTTCTCGTTAGAACTTCGAATGGCCGTTCTTATGTTAGGATGTCTCAATTTTAGGTGATTATTATGATTTAAAGTCATTAAATTAATACAAGTTTTTCCTTAAAAAAAAGCTCCAAAAACATCTTTGTTTATGTCGAGATCACAATTTTACTTAAAAGTGAAGTTGTCTCAATTGATGGTTCATGGTTACGGTACATCTTACTACGTATATGTTTATTTTAAAGTAAAGATCAGAATGAAAACAATGTAAAATTTCAAAACGTACTCCCTATATGTCATCCTAACATACTACGGGGTGATATTTTACTGTAACATGTTGATAATTTTATATGATTATTACTATCTCTGTGACTCTGTCCCATTAAGATTGAGACGGAAGAAAGTGGCTGATATTAAGAAAAGTGGGTTTGTGAGGTTGATATAATGATATTAAATTGATAAAGTAAGAATGTTTTAGAGCCACACAATCTTTACCAAATTTGGTATGTGACAATCTTAGTGGGACTTCCTGAAAAGGTAAAATGAGACAATCTTAGCGACGGAGAGAGTATATGACAATAATACTTTCAGAATTGACATTATTTTTTCAAAAATAACAAGTACTGATTTTTAAGAATTCAAAACATAAGAGCATCTCCAATGCTAAAACGTGAACGGTGCATACGTGGCATGAGAGATAGCCAATAAAAAAATAATAAATAGAATATCTCTCTCCTTATTTGAAAGATCTTGTATCATTTTGGTAAGTTTTTCTTCACAATGTCAAACACAATGTCTAGATGTAGACATTGTGTTTGACATTGCAGAGGAAAACTTACCAAAAACACATAAAACCGTGGAAAGAATGAGAGAGAAATGTCATAAATTCAATTTTTTGTGTCTATCTCTCTCATGCCACATGTGCACCGTGCACATTGTCGCATTGGAGATGCTCTAATACTCACATTATGAAATTTTACACCATTACTTATATAGACAAAAAAATAGTCCATTCGTTCTAATATAAAGAACACATTTGCATGATCAAATAGTTTTAGGAGGAAACTATTTGACACTATTTAGGCACTGTTAGACACTGTTTGACACTGTTTGACACTGTTTGACACTGTTTTGCACTATTTTGTTTGTGAAAAAGGAAAATGTGTCTTTTATATTTGGACGAGTGGACAAACAAAAAAATGTGTCTTTTATATTGAGAGAGAATATATTTCAATTTTTGTCATATTACAACTTTTCTTTTTTGGTGAATATGTATGTAATCTGTATGGTGAGAGAGAGAGTTGACTCTATAATGGGTGGCTAGGAAGGACTAAACAACTAATATTGTCATTATTATTGCGTCCTTTGTATCAAAACCCACGTACATAAATGCTCCACACTATAAGCACCCACACAAAATTCTAGCAGAAATTCAGGTGCCTGCCCTCGCAAAAATTTAAAATTGAAATTAAATCTTCATACGCCAGAAGATATATCACATTTCCTCCACCTCTATCTCCATTGGCATAACTTCAGGTACCCTTTTCCTTTCTCCTCAACATACTCATGTGTGTATTACAGTGTTTTAAAGTGAGGTTTTAGATCTTTGTTGAATCTCCTTTGTGGGTTTCTTTTAATAGTATTGTTGGGTATTTTAATCTGTTTAATCGATTATTATATGATTTTAGCGCTGACCCTGTATTATTTTCTAACTGGGTTTATCATTCACCGAATTAAGTATTTACTCCATATTTATTTAGAATTTGTTGAATAAGCCCAGAAGCCCTTTTCCTTCATCCCTTAAAGGGTCTGGGATTTTGTGGGGATCATAAAAATCTGTCAGAATGCATCATGTGGGAAGACTGTTCTTTGTTTTTGTTCTGTTCTGTTTCTTCTCCACTCTTTTTGTTTCCTTTCTTAATTTATTTTAATATTCCGTTCTAATCAGAAGTTAGATCTGGAATGGCAATTGAGTAGGTTTTGCAAAAAGTGCGCAAAGTTAAGAATCCACATGGTGGTGTCCAAACCCTGGGGCAAGTGTTTATGCCTCATAAAACGTTTGGAATGGAAAAAGAATGATGGCATACAATGAAAAGTTCATTTCTTTAATCTTACAAGTCAAAAGTAGTAGTACTGTAGTAGTAGTAAAGTATCAATGATAATTGGCGAGTGTCTTTACTGGGGTAGGGTGTGAAGAAAGGAATAATTATTAATTCAATATTGCAAAGGGAAAATAGGAAAACAAATATCATGGCACAAATCAAAGCTTATTGACATTATCCTTATGCTTGCCTTTTACGTTTGATGTGATAATTATTCTACATTTCTGCTTAGTTCTTAATCAGGGATTATTGGGGTTTAGCACTGTGGCAGAATCTTAGTGGGATAGATGGGCTAAGCAGGAAAGAAATATTTCATCTTGATTGCTGATGAGTATCTTCTTTCCTTCATAGTTGTGCCAAAGGAGATTAAGTTTTTTTCTCCCTTTTTCTCTTTCTTTTTTTAGCTGTGGGGACAATCCCTTCTTGACATATTTGCTGCTATAAAGGATCATATCTGAATTTAATGTCCTTGATATTATGCCTTAAATCTGCTGTTCTTTACTTTCACTTTTGCATACTGTTTAATGCATTCTATTAATTCTGCTGGTTGCTATTTGAAGATTTTTTATTTTCTTTTTTATCAGGCGGTCACCGATGAGCTTTCTTTGAATTTTGTTTGAATTCATATATGGTCAGGCTAAAAAAACTCTTCCAGCCGATGTCAGCTCGGAAACATGGTAATAATGTAAAGTTGTAAACTCATACATTTCTCTGTATTGTAGCACTGGTTTATAGATAGGTGCATCTACTTTATGGGCCTCCTTGGGAGCTAGACTGTGTAGGGGTATTGAGGGGGAGGGGGGTAATTTTTATTAATGAGAATTACATATGGTTTATTGTCATGAATAAGTGATTTTTTAATTTTAAGAGAATTAAGAAATTTTCTTTTAAGTACACTAACTTATCATTTTAAGTTATACGGAGTAGTAATTTAAGAGAAGTAATATAACCAAGATAAACCCCCTTTTCAAAAATAACTTTATGTTAATAAATAAATGACTGTTTTCATTTTAAGAGAAGTAAGAGAACTACAAGAATTACCTTTTTGATGAAGGGAACTACGTATCATTTTATATATATATTGTGAAAAATTATAACGTTGTAGCACTATTTTCTTAAAAAAAAACTCCCTTTCATTTCCTTCACTTAGGGTCTGTTTGGATGGAGTGTTTTGGATGGCTTTTGAGGGAGAATTGGGAGGGCTTACCCTACTTTTTTTATAAATAAGATTTTATCTTAAAACAAATGAATAGTGAGTAATCAGTAAATTGTTACTTTATCACATGTTATGTTATTCCTTCAATTTATATAATCGCAAATATATATCAAGATATAGACTTGGACCTCCATAAGCCTCCCTTCCAAAATCTTTCATCCAAACTGATCCTTAGGGCGTAGCGATGCCCTTTCCATATGCTAGTTTACTCAACAAATGAGTAAATGACAGATTGAAAAAAAAGAGAGTAAATGACAGATTGTGATGTCGTACTTGTTTCAACTTCTCATTTTCCATGTATTTCCCGTTACATTCTCACTATTAACATATTCTCTTCTAAGTTTAGTGATATATTTTGTTTTTTGAAATTTTGTAGCCATGCATTGAGAACTCAGCTGGACATGCTGACAGTGAATCTGCAGTATGTAATCTAGCCAAAGTCCCTATGCATGATTTCAAACCATTTGAATGTAATGACTATGCCCATCACACAACAGAAGAAAAACCAAACACAAACGACAATAGTGGAATTCTATGTCATTTCAATGATAGTAAAGAGGATGCAGATCTTTTTGTCTTTGAAGAAAAACCTGTTCTTGATTCTTATAATGGCACCAAAGACAATAAGAGTGAAGATGGACTTTCACCAGTAAAGGATGATCAGGATCTGATGTCACACTTAAATCTTTGCAAGAAAGATGGAGAGAGAAATGATAATGATATCAAAGATATTTGCATAGATGTGGGGATACCTCTTGTGGAAAAACATTTGATTGAAAACTTGAACACTGACACAAATGGCATCTTTGGAGAGGATGCTCAAAAGGAAGCGCTTTCTGAAGAGGCAAAAAACATGCTGGATATGAAGATTGATGATTTAAAATCAGTTGTATCTGATTGTCCCATATCATCATCTCTGGAAGATAATGTCAAAGAATCTAAGGGTACTTATGTAGAAGATGATTTGGTGAAGCCCTTTGAATCAAGATTCTCTACATCTGAAGAAGTATCGAATGATTGTCAGGTTTGGTTATTTTTTTATGCTCTATGACAATTGACACATGAATGTTGTTTTCTGCTGTCCCCATTGGTCAGAGTTCATTTGGTAATGTTTCATGCTTTTGATTTTACCATGTGTAAATTTTATATATTCAATAATATTGTTCTTATTTGTGTTTTACTGTTTTTGAATGTCTAAACAAGTAAATGTGTTTTGCAAATCTGTTTTGAATATACTCATGATTTATATAAAATTTATTACTCCGTATGATATTATATGTTTGTAGAGAAATATAAAAAAACATGTTTCTGAAAACAATGAACTACAGAATTTTTTTCCAATGTTTTTTAAAATCCTCTTTAATGTCTGAAGAACAAAAACAGAAAAGAAGTGTTACCAAACATAGCCATTCTGTAAAATAGTTGAATGCCATTCTGTAATTATTTGAAAGCAATTAAGTCCGTTCACATTCAATGTGCAGTCTTCTGAAGAGGTAATAATCCCTGGAAAGGATGAGAGTTCTTGTGATCATGCTGCAGAACCTGAGTTGTTGCTAGAGATGCAGACTAGTGAGGATAAAGCCCCCGCTAATCTATTAATGGGTGGCCAAGATGGATTTGCAGATGGGGAAACTAGTTTCTCTTCAGTTGGTCCTATATCGGGTTTGATTACACATTCAGGATTGGCCTCACACCCTGGGAGCATATCTATTCGTTCAGATAGCAGCACAACCAGCACAAGATCCTTCGCTTTTCCAGTGTAAGATTTATATATTCTATTTTTTATTTTTATTTTTCTCTGGTTCTGGTTCAATAGAGTTGTGTTCCATGTTATTTTTACAACATCAATTTTCCAATAGGAAATCATAGCGATGTTTTAAAAAATGATAGGCACCCGTGAGGTTGCAAATTACTGCTGGAAATCAAAACCCCACTGGTTTTGATGCACAATTGTGAATCTCTTCCCACTATTGGTCCTGCTAAGTGCTAATCACTAATCGGGTCAACTTTCGTACAATTTCTGGTCTGTTATCTTCACTGAAATGACCAGAAAGGACCCAAAGTAGCAAGAAATTAATAGTTGTGTTTCAAAAGTGAAAAGACATGAAAGTTGGGGAAGAGTAATTTGAATAACTTAATAGCCGTGGGAGGCCAAAAGTGAGAAATTATCTTTTTACAACAATGCATGACTTTATTGCCTATCTGTATTCTATGATGTCTCATGATAGCATTCATTCTTGACCATTTTTCTGAAAAATGCTGATTCAGATTGCAATCAGAGTGGAATAGCAGTCCAGTACGAATGTCAAAACCAGAAAGGAGATATGGAAAGCATAAGGGTTGGAGGCAGGGTCTTCTTTGTTGTAGATTCTAAATTCTTATTATTTCATTTTTTAGGGCTCTTAGCTTCATTATAATAACATATACAACGTATAAGCATACATCATGAAGCTGTTAGTGCATGATATTAGATACATGTTGATAGTAGCAGAGAGCGGTGTGCAGTCTAGACTGTCTAGAGGTTTGTTTTTTCACTGCTTGCGTTGAGTTTGAGTTGTAATCGGAAGCAATACTATGGGTCAAAGTTTTTCTTTGTCCTTCAGCTACAACTTGTTTACTATTGCATTAGATGTGCAATTACTATCAAATCTTAATACTCACACACATATAGTGTGCACTTCCAATGAGAACTGTGCATCTAACTCAATGTGTTACACTACGTTTGTACGTAACATTTTTTCAAAATGACAACATCAAATAAATACGGTGACAAATTTGTAAATATTTCGTCAATACGAAAAAGTAATCACATTGAATGATTCAACTAAAAGTCTAAAAGTGGTGTTCTCAAGGTTCTTACGTTAAGCGTAGTTTTCATTTGATTAAATTATGTGTGTGTCTGAATGAGCAGATCATTTTTGGAGAGAAATAAGAAATAATATGGATCATCAGATAACCAAGCATTCCAGCTCAGCTGGTTGTGAGGTTACCGTGCCTAGTGGGAGGTCTCGAGTTCGAATCCCGCTAGGCACACAAGGGTGTAAAACTCAATGAAGTGGGTTTTCAGTCCTGATTACTCCAGGCTCCCTCCAGCCCCCCTCCCCCAGACCCCCTGGAGTAAAAAAAAAATATGGATCATCAGATTATCTTCTAATTCATTCGTGCGACCAGAGCCAGCTTTGGGGCCAGTTGACCCAGGCAAGAGCCTTGGGCCTCGTTTTCCGATGGGGCCTCAAAAAAAAAATAGTGCTCTGTAATACGGAGTATTTAGTACTGTACTACATAATATCTACTCCTTCGCTCCACGCATCTGCCGAACTGCTGCGCTTTCCTAACTATAAAGTATAAACACTCCAAGACGTCAAGCAAGACCTGAAGGCTGAAGACCAGAAATCGAAACTCCCTTGTTGCTGACTTACTGTCCGCCGTCAGCAAGTCCGAAGCAGTGACAGTGTGAAGGAAAAGCAGGCAAGCAGCAACCGGCTTCTCATCCGAATTGTGAGTCTCTGTCTTTGACGGTTCTCTATTATCTCCTTCTACTCTTATTCTCTAATCTCTACTCAATAAAGAGTGAAATAGAATCAAAGAATTGTAAAGCGGCTCACTAACAATAGAGGCAATTTGCCAATTCATACCTTTGAAATTCCTAATCCATTGAGGTCAATTCATTTCCCAATTCCTACATTATTATTTAAAATTTATTGGATTAATATTGCCATTTGGTATATTGATATTGAAATATTGTATGTACTACTCCGTATATTGAATATTGATATGGGAAGGCAGTTGTTTTGTTTTATGGTCATTGTATTTAGTAGTTTTTACGTTTTCTTTTAATTGGTTTATTTGAAAATTTTGTACTCCCTCCGTCCCTAAATTTACTTCCAACTTTCCCTTTTCGTCCGTCCCAAAAAGAACTTCACTTTCCCTTTTTGGCAAAGAATTTGTGGTTCACAGCATTTCTCTCTCCTCTGCACAACTCTCCACCACACAATTCCCACTTTCTTAATCACCGTGCCACTTTAATTTGGAAGAACAATCAGGGACGGAGGTCACGGAGGTAGTATTATCTATGAATATGTAGTTTAATGTTTTCTTTTAATTTTGATGGCTATATTGTATTTTATACTACTCTTTTTTACTCTAGATGCGTATGGGGAGGGGGTCTGGGTATTTTATACCACTCTTTATTAATTTGTTTTGAGTATATGTTTGCATTTGAAAACTTATCATTTAGAACAATAATAACATTACGAGACCGTTTGGCAACACTGTTTTTCGGCTTATCAGGCTTATCAACCAACTTTTTCACCAAACACGTAATTATTTCTTTCGCGCGCTGAATTGTGTAATAAGTAGAAAAAGTAAGGTTGAAGTTACTTTTCTGGCTGTATCGGCTGAAGTTACTGTAGATGGTCATTTTAGCTATTTTGCATATAATTTTTTCTTTATTTTATTAATAAAATATATTTTAAAGAAATAATTACATAAATATGATCAAAATAAAAATGATTTACAAAAATATGACTAGTGACTAGAGTAGTAATGAAATCATAGTAATTCATGTTCAAGTTTTGAGCTTAAGTCACCACAACACCACATTGTAGTAATGAATAGTCATATTTATGTAAATATGTTTTATTTTAGTAATACTCTTGTAAAAAAAACCTATTTTAAAAATAATTTTTTCTTACGTCAGCAAAATCAGCCAATGCAGCCACTTCAGCCAGAACTTTATAAATATCAGCAGAATCAACCAAATCGGCTGATTTTCGTGCTACCAAACGGGCTCTATATCTAGCAGTTTGCCTTTTTTTTTCATATGGTGTTTTTTTAATTAATTTATCTCATGTTCAATATGATTTATGCATAGTAATTATTTTTTGCCTAGGGCCACCAATATGCTCAAGCCGCCCCTGCGTGCGACTAATCTCCTCAGACGCTATTCATGTCATTTTTATTCTTTATGCGTGAAATCGTTTACTAAGATCCTGCTTCCTTGACTATTTCTCCAAGATTCTTTCCTTAGATAATTTTCTTCCCTTGCCCTAACGTGATTCCTTTTTTCATTGCCGTGATCGTTTTTCTCGAGCTCGACGTATTCAGTTGTTGCTTGATGCACCATCTTGCCATTCTTCCATGGTTTTCAATTAGTATCGATTCTCTATTCTTTGTTATTTTGTTACTTAATGTATATACATTATGTCTTATTCGTTTTTGTGAGTAATTATTCTTTAATATATGCGTATAATTCTGAAATAGGACTGACTTATGTTGAGAACTAAATTAATTTCTTGGCATTGTTATTTCATTAGTTAATGTATATACTTTGTGATCGAGAGATGTGTTTGTTTTTATATTTTTATGAAGTAATGCACTTATGTGTTATTTCAGTTGTGAACAAGAAAAAGAGGCACAATACAATTCCTTCTAAACGAGATAGAAAATGAAATGATTATAAACATGGGAAACATATCTCTTGTACTCATATATGTAACGGAGTCTTGTACTCATAAATGGATGGCTTTGGTCAATTGTGCATTATTGGGTCTTTGTGATTCCATATCACTATCAAATCGCATAAATAAAAGATGATGAACAAAATTAGAGTTGAGTTAAAACTATTTACCAAAATATTGTTGAATCTAACTATGGTTGATCAAAGTCGCCAAATGGAGTGGCTACTTAGCCAATGTGTGTGGCGACTCTTAGCATACAAGGGAACAAGGCCGTGTAAGTAGTGTTGGACCAGGTTCGGGCCGCCCGACCCGGGAACCGGCCCGGCCCGCTACTGTGCGGCCCTGGCCCGGCCCAGTGTACCGGTTTTGGTTCAGGGCCTAGGCCCGGTCCCGGGGGTTAGGGTGGGGCGGTCCCGGTTCACCCCATTCTTTGAAACCGGCCCGGGCGGTCCCGGGCCCGGTTCGGACCTTTTTTTTTGTTTTTTTTTTTGTTTTTTCATTGTTTCGGGCTTTTTCCTAAGTTGGGCCAAGTGTTTTGGGGGTGTTTGGGGGGTGGGGGTAGGGGGGGTCGGGGGTTAATAAGAAAAGAAAAAGAAAAAAGAAAAAAAACATGGACCCGGCCTGGACCCGATGGTAACCCGGGCCGGTACCACGATGCTAACCCGTCCGGTTTCCTCCGATCTGGGCCATCCATACTAAGGGTTTGGGATGTCCATTTTCAAACTAAAAACAAGATCCCCTGTTCGGGTCCTTCTCTTGTCTTTAGCTAAAATGGAGACTCACTTCCAAGTTATAGCTCGGATTCCACTACGATGATTTCCTTTCGTCATGGTTCGACGGAGCTACATACTGAGGCAAGGTTTAAAAACCAGAATTCCGATCCCCCGTTCGGTTCACCCCTGTTACCGAGTGCCGCTCGGTTTTTCCTACTCATGGTTTTACACCATCTCCTAAACTAGCTTGAATCCCCCGCTCGGTCATCCGGAGCACAAGGTCAAGACGGAGCTGAAATGGTGGCTCCCTCCAGACCATGACGAAGGTCCTCATTCGGTCATCCGGAATGATTTCCCACTTTCATGGTCAAGGCGAGGCTTCTGGCCATAGTTGTGATACTCCCGTTCTGGCCATAGTTGCGATGTTACCGTTCTGGCCATAGTTGCGATATTACCGCTCTGGCCATGGTTGCGATGATCATGTCGTGCTGGGGTGGCCGATCGTGGAGCTATAGAAGCACTCAGATCATCCGAACAATAGGTCTTCCTCCGTGGAGCGTGAACAGGCCTCCAAGGTGATAAACATGTCGTGCCGAGAGGCCGATCATGATATTAGGACAACAGCGGCAACTACGGCGGCGGTCCATAAAATGTAATCATGCTGCAAATATGTCGGTACTAAGGGCACCGATCCGAAAACTCAAACAACGATCCTCATCCGCAAGGAGCGGGGATGAGGCCGGTCTTCAAAATATGCTCGTCTCACGACCCTCGGGCGTGATGGTTTTCTCTAGGCCCTCAGCCTCTTGGTGGAAGATGCTCGTCTCACGACCCTCGGCCGTGATGGTCTCCTCGAGGCCCTCGGCCTCCTGGTGGAAGATGCTCGTCTCACGGCCCTCGGCCGTGATGGTCTCCTCGAGGCCCTCGGCCTCCTGGTGGAAGATGCTCACCTCACGGCCCTCGGCCGTGATGGTCTCCTCGAGGCCCTCGGCCCTCTAGTGGAAGATGCTCATTTCCTGGCCCTCAGCCGTGATGGTCTTCCCTCCATGTGTCATGATGCCTACACACTTGTAGTCTCTTCTTTTCTCAATCGTTTATGAACGTCTCTGCGTATCATGCCGAACATCATTGATCTCTCTGCTCGGGTACATCGAACGGCTCCGAATGACTGTGATTCCTCCTACACACTTGTAGTCTCTTTTTTTGTTGCCAATCATGAACGTCTCTGCGCTTCATGCCGAACGTCAAGAACATCTCTGTGCTTCATGATCTCCCCGTTCGAGCTGATCGAACGGCTTTGAATGAGTGTGATTCTTTTCTCGTCGTCGTCCGTCATGAATGTCTTTGCGCTTCATGCCAAACGTCATGAACATCTTTGTGCTTCATGATCTCCCCGCTCGAGCTGATCAAACGACTCTGAATGAATGTGATTCTTTTCTAGTTTCCAGTCATGAACGTCTACGCGCTTCATGCCGAATCGTCATGAACATCTCTGTGCTTCATGATCTCTCCGCGGAGAATATCGAACGAATTTCACTGCACAATCCGCATGGTAATACGGCCGCACAGCCGAACAACATATACAAGTATATACATACACATATGTATAATATATTTTTTATTTATTTATTCATGACTACCGGCCGGAGTGACCGAGATAAACTTGCAAGTGTACAAGTGCCGATATAGTAATAAATTCCGGTAAAATACAGGGTCGAATCCACAGGGAAACGTTGTTTAATTTAGTCCGAGAGTAGTTGACTTTAAATAAAGAAATAAATAAAGTGCAGAGATTTTGATTTGTGTTTTATATTTTTGGCTTTTCACTTTTAATTCAAGGAAATAACTTTAATTAATTCGGATTTAAGATGAATGATAACAACGGCTAAGGCTTCGGGAATCACTTAAATGCTTTAATAAGGTTGAATATTAGTTCTTTACCAATAATTATGAATACGATGTCGCTAGTATATTCTCAACTCCGGTTAAGGCATCGAGAGCGTGGTTTTCGTTACGTGTAAGTCCAATTACAGCTTACATTCATCTACCGAAAACCCCGTTGAATATCAAGACATCGCACCCGTATCATATAATACCGGATATATTTCTATTCTCGGTGATATATATGTTTATCCTTTAATGTTCATAGTTTAGACTTCAACGCTAATTGCAAGCATAAACTAAATTTAACATACTTCTATGTTGTACACCATAGTCATAAACAATCAAAACGTAAAGGATAAATCACAATTTATACACCATAGAACTTTTATCAAACACCTAGTGGGCACAGAAGTTCATCACTAGCCTTAGCTAAGAAATTAGCCTCTAATGCTCATATTAATCGCAATACAATATTGAAATGTAATGGAACATGAAATTAGAAAGGGAATAATACCTAAACACCAATGGTTTCGGAGGTTGAAGTTTCCTCCTCAAGAACTTGAAGAAAAATACCAAGAACAAAATATAAAAGCTACGTAGTATGAATTAAAATATGGAATGGAATATCTTTGCTTGATGAATTGAGGGCTTTATATAGACTAAAGAATGACATCTTTTAGTCTATTCAAGCCCAACAATCAGGTATGGATGAGATATTTGGTCAAATATGAGTAAGATGAAGTTTTCTAATCAAGAAATCTCTTGCACATAGCTGTGTTTGTAGCAGAAATCGGACCAACCGGCGCCGGTTAAAGCATGTCCGACGCCGGTTCTGTGAAAAAATGCACCGGTTGTTCAGCGCCGGTTGAAAACAAGAGCGATCCATGAAAAATACCAAACGACTGGCGCTGGATATGTGATGACCGGCGCCGATTCCTGCGCCCAAATATGTACTTCGTTTCTCTTCCTCTTTTGCTGCCCGAAATTAATACAAAAGTGCCGGTTTTCGACCCATTTTGACTTTTGACCCTATTTTTGTTGCCCCAAGCCATATTTCATGTTTGCGCTCATTCGGGAATATTTACCTGTTTTCGCTTCACATTTTTGTACAAATAAATATAATTACTTATGTAAAACATAAGTAATTATTGTGTTTATCAAATTCCCCCACACTTGAGCGTTGCTAGTCCCCGAGCAATGTTGTCATTTTTGGATGCCTTGGTTAGTTCAATCAAAAGTATATGCGCAAAATAATTTTGTTTTTAAGAGAGGTAAAAATGTATATAAACTCTTTTTTCTTTCTCGGTCCAAAACCCATTTTTCTATTAGACACACAAAAAATATCATTAGGTTTAGAAAAATTACTTATACTCTTGAGAATTTGATGAGTGAATTGTGACTAGGGTGTTGTGGTGGGTGTAGGATGGCTTTTTGGTGGATTGACTTTTCACGGTGCAACAAAAACATGCAAAAGTGCAACGCAATGAGGAAAAAGTGCAATCGTTCACACTTTGCACGAGAACACTCTCTTTTTATTTGATTCTCCCCTAATACATTATGCTCGGTGGGACGGTGTAAAAGTCCAAACTTATGTGTATATCTTGCAATTTATTTGTCAACAATTAAAGATTTTTTAAAAAGGATATTGAATTAGGAAGAGGTTGTTTGATGGAAAATACGCACTAGCATCATTAGCTACACGAACTGCACATTTAGTAATGTTTTGATGTATGCATGCCATTATACTAATAATGCATGATTTATTCAAAGGTGAATAAAACTAAGATGAACACTTATATTTATTAATAATTAAAACGGATGAAGTAATTTTGTTGCTTATTAAAATGGAAACTTACGGATAGTGACGATTGATGAATAATTCCTTATCGTAACAGCGACACGTGCATTTCAAGATTACATATAAGCCCTTAGTCTAACAAATCATGCCAAATTAACTTAATTACGTCAATCAATGTGCTTGATTTTTGGGATTCAACCATTAATTGAATAATCAAACTCAGCCTTTAGATGAAGAATCTCAATGGTAGTTATTAATTCTTATTTCTCTCCTGTGGCTTCATTCTCACCGGAACCGCTCTCTCTCTCTCTATATATATATATATATAGGGAAGAGATCACATACAAATACTTCTCCCCATACAATTGGTCAACAGTTTACACCCAACGGGGTAAAATAAATATAATCCATTAATCAATAAAAACCATGATCTTAAACAATCCTAGCTATTTGTTCAACGGACAATTCCGGCTATCATGATGGCACATCTCATTGCACGAACGACAAAGTCTCATGGGACGTTTAGATTCTTGGATAGAAACCTCTTTGGAAGACTTGATCCTACGTCCTGAACCTTTATTCCTGGCTTGTTGTGGAGGATGAACTGTGACGACAGAAGGCGCAGCGGAACCATAAAAGGACTCAAATACCGACTGCTTCGTTGATGACTGTGCAACCCCACTCTGAAGGGAAAGAAGAATCTGTTTTTGATCTTTAATAATGCCTGAAAACTGCTGCAAGTAACTTGGGTGATTTTCAACAAGAGCCATACATGCATATATATCAGACCATAAAGAGTTCACAACCATCTTATTCTCCTCTAGCGTGACGCTTTGCTGAAATACAGAATCAGAGATTTCGGACAAGGGTTTGATTAAACCCTTCTTACACCAACGGGTATTAACAAAATGTTCTGGAATCTGTTCAACTTTCGAGTCCTTTAAGACAAGAAAGATGTGACGACAAACCAAACCAATCCGCTGGAAGAATTTACAACCGCACTCCGCCTTCATATTAGACATTTCAAAATGAACTTTAAACTCCAAATTCCGCTCGTCAGAAATGTGATAGTCAAAAACACCATCACGGCCATCACCATGTAACACACGACATGCAAAACACGTTGAAGATAATTCCGTTTGCAGGTCATATAAATAAAAAACAGAGAGCGTGTAAAAATCTGCGGCTGCCTTTTCCATTGCTAAAGGAGTCTTGAGATTTGGAATGTATGACTCCGAATCAGAATTCAATTTGTCATGATTATGCCTCTGTGCATCTATTGCACTCTCAAACTGCATGAAAAATTCAACTAAACTAAAGTGTGGGTTAGTAAATTCCCGAAAGAAGGAATTCTCACTCTCAGAGCGTGAGGTGGTACGAAGCAAACCGGCCATAAAAGTATCTCTAAAATATGACGGAATCCACCATCTGCGCAACTGAAACATGTGACAAAACCAATCATGTGCTGTCAAGTCATATTCATCCATGAGGGATGTCCACTTATCTTCAAACTGGGTTGTGTCTAGATAATGACTCCACACAATTGAATTCAATGATGACATGAAAGCTTCATTATTACTTAAGACCGGACCTACCTTCTGTGTGACTTTTGACATAATATGCCACATGCAGTACCGATGTTCGGAAGCTTAAAATACCTTCTCAATTGCAATGCATATAGCTGGGTCTTGGTCGGTAATAATGCATGCTGGTTCACGTCCCATTGCATGCATGAAGCGTGTGAAAAGCCAGGTGTAGGAATCCACATCCTCCTTGAGTAACAAACCGGCGCCAAACGTAATGCACTTTCTGTGATTATCAACACCTGTGAAAGGACCAAATACCATATTGTACCTGCCAATGTCATAAATACAGTGTACGAATCAGAATCCAAATAATAGGTGCATAATGCATTTATGACATATGCAAAGAACATATGGTCAAGGTGCACATAATTTAAATAATTAAATAAAATGGAAATAATTAGTCAGTAATACAAGAAAACAAACCTATTTGTTCCATACGTAGCATCAAATGAAACAACATCACCAAACAGTGCATAGTTCTTGCGGCAAATGGGATCCGCCCAAAACAATCTTGTCAGTTGGTCATCTTCATCAACATCATAATCAAAGAAAAAACCAGAGCACACTTCTTGTTTCCTGAATAACTTATCGATGACCATTTGAGCATCGACTCTAGATATGTAGGCCATAAGGTCGCGCTTAAAGTTCTTAAAATCCACAGCAGTCGCGCCGATGCTAGAATAACCCCCTACAGTCTCCTTATACTATCTATATGATTTCTTTGTACCAATATTTGCTTTGAAACAATTCAGAACAAACTTTTGATGACCGAGATCTAAATTCCTATTAACTCTTAGGAATTGTTTTGACTGTTCAGAACACATGGGATGATTGTGACGCTCCTTAAACGCAAATATAGAGAAACCATCATTACCAACAAATTTTAGAGTTAAAAGTGCTTTGCATCCAACTCTATTTGACACACTTTTTCTATTCTGCTTACTACCTTTGGATGTAGAAGCACCATTATTGACGACAGCGGGGACAGTGGGGACAACGGGGACAACGGGGACAACGGGAACAGCGGTGACAGCGGGGACAACAGTACTACGACCATTATTCTTATACCCCTCTCTACTACATATCAAATACTTCAACATAGGGTGACCATCCTTGGCCTTCGATAATGTATGCGAACGAACCGTGAAACCCACTTTAGCTGCATACGCTTTGTAAAAATCAATGCCGGCTTGTAGATCAGGAAAGAGCATGCCAACAAAGGGTTTCTTATCCGGTTGACAGTCAGGAGTCCAATACTTTGTAGAACCAGGAGAAATTTCTAAATTACATTTCACACCTATATAAAGAAAAACAGAAAATCAATTAAAAATTTGGAGATAAAAAAATAAAAACAAAAACAGATAACAATAAACCTCTTTAAAACTCGAACTGCACCATGATTAAAGTATTTCTGCATTTAAGCTACGAAGTGTGACTAGGAGAAAAATATGAAAAAAATTAAACTATGTTTGAAAGCAAGCAATGTAAACATAATACAGTGAATCCTTGTGCATGCAAAATGCAATCCATAAACAACAACCATGAATTTCGCTGAAGTATAATATGACAGTAGCATTATTAATTATTTTATTCATTTTAAATAAATAGCACTTCATCATCTCCAACTTAGAAGTTAAATGTTAATTGAGATTGTCTTTAGTCAAGCAAAGTTCGTTTGCAATTTGTTGGATTTTTTTTGTATTCAAACAAAGATAATAGAACCGAACCTGATTCAGATTCTACGGCGTTTGATGACATCTTGACCTTTCAACGACACAAGAATGGAAGCAGCAGGTGAAACGCAGGTCTGGGGCGAAGCAGGAACGTGGTGTTGATCGCAGCAAATATGGGAACAGAGTATTAAGGGAAGAGAGCTGGAACGTGACTGTATTTCCATGTTTAGATCGATATGCGATGCCCCAAAACACCCTCACGTACGCGGCTAAAATTAAAACCTGCGCACAAAAAAAAGGCTTAGATGGACGGTTATGATCACTTTGTATTTTGTAAATTAAGTTGGCTTTGTATATGATCCCAACGAGAACGGGGAAGAGATCACATACAAACTAGGCTTCCCGTACAAAATACAAACGCATCATGTGCGTCCAAATCTGGCAGATCAAAGGTTGTCCATATAGAATCCACCGTAGCATTTCGTGTGGTGCAATGCAGGGAATTAAAAACAATTGAACAACTAACATGCACGATTACTCAACAAGGATAGCAAGGTAAATTGACATTTTTAATAAATCAGCCACAAGAATACGGATCAGAAGCATATCCCAAAAATTTTGCTGACCCACAAATGAAATTCCGATTGACCATGTTTAGCAAATCCAAAAATGGAAAGACGCAGAGTTCATTGTAATGCATCTGAGTTGCTTGGTGGAGATAGTCGAACCCCTGTGCACGGAAATATCAGTGCAAGTCCAAGAAAGTCGGCGTTTTTAGCCATCAATGAAGATTGCAATAAGAATTCCTATTATGGCTTTGACCCAAGAAGAACACTTCATGCGGGAAATAGTAGTCGTGATTGAAGATGGTAAAATTTTCAGTTTTATAATTTTTTAAATGCATATGTTCGGCTGGACGAATTTTATTTGTAAATGCACAGAGAACATATGGTGGTTGCAAATGGTTAGGACAACAAATTGATTTAAATATGTATTGTTGATTGTATTTTGGAAATGTCAAATACGAGTATGTAATAAAATTACACATGAATTAAGTGTGTTTGTGGTCATGTGAAGTCAAGGTTGCATTACTTGAGCCCCCATGAATATGGTTTTTATGTAATTGAAGTAATATGCAGAATACATACGGCGTGGTGCAATTCATTATAGCATTTGGTGCATACATATGAGTATGAATTGTTTGTTTAGAAATGCACGTGAAGTGTTTGTTTAAATGAATAAGTGACATGGTATTAATTTTGTGTTTTATAATTAAGTGAAATAAGAATAACAGTGTGTTATTATGGTTTGATGTATACTATTCGCATGTAGTAATGATGTTAAAATGCAAAGTGCAATTCTATTTATATTGTGGTGCATCTTAAGGTGCTACAAAGTGCATGTCTACAAATCTTATAATAGCCAATGAAGGTTAGGGCATTTTAGGTAGGAAAAAAGTGTTGGTGTAATCATGGTGCTTGTTTCACTTGTGCCTTGTGTTTCACTGTTTGTACTCTTTAAAAATATCTTTGGGTCTCCGTTTTATCTCCGTTTGTTGTTGTTAGCCTAACAACGACCATATATGATATATCCCTTCCGTTTGTCCATCTCTGTATGCTTTTTCAATGCATCTTCCTTCCATTCTGCCCCGACACTCAAGCGGTTACCCACCGTTCCATTTGAGCTGTTATTACCACTCCATTTAATTCCCTAATTCAATGCCCTAACAATTGATCTCCCAATTGGTTCTTTGAAGTGCCTCCCTAGCAGCAGATGTTGATGGGGAGCTTAGCAGTGCAGGCGATTGTTGGTGTGGATTTAAGAGCAGGATCACACGATTGCTCATAGGCTTAGCACGGTAACCATTTTCCGTTGCCTCCTTGATTTACCTTCTATCATTTCTATTTTCTATTTCATTTCTATGTGTACCCTCTCTGCTCGCGTCCCATGGTTACGCAAATTTACATGCTAATTGACTACCTTTTAAATTTATAAACTGCAAACTCAAATAGCGCTATTGCACCATTTTCTTATATTGTTCATGTCAGATTTTAGTGTCGTAGGGGACGCTTATATGGTTTCTGATTTTCTTCAGTCTCAAAATCATCCCTGAGTTTCATATCCGAAGCATTGGATACCACATGCGAATATTTTAAATTTTTTTCTTCCTTCTGCATGATGGGCTAGCTTTTACTCCAATAGAATGTCTAGCTTACCATAGAGAAATATCATGCATACAAATACTGAAATTGAGGCTTTATGGCTATGCTTTCATTTTCCCCAAAGTATGTTATCCCACAGGTGTAAACGTCAACTTTATTAGTTATTGGTTAGCTTACTCTGATGAAATACCAGACATTCAAACACAGATATAAAGCATCAAAGCACAGTGGTTAAAGGTAGATATTAAGAAAAATAAGAATGGTTTTCTAATTCTATAATAAAAGCTCCTTGTGAATGAAGTTGGGTGGCAGTGCTATTTGTATTCAATATTATTATTGATAAAGTTAAAGGGTCAAATAGGTCCTTGAACTGACTTAAAGTGTTCAATTAGCCCCTTATATAGGAAGTTATGCCCGGCCGTTGCTAATTGTGGCGGTTCCCGGTGGAATTTTTTGAGCATCGTCTTAATTAAGTGTAGTTTACCCATACAAAATTTCAGTTAAAAATTCAACCGGGAATGCATTCAAATGATTTTCCGAAATGTACTGTGTTGTTTAACTTCACAGTTATCTTCAAAAAATCATTTGACTGCCTTCCCGGTTGAATTTTTAGCTGAAATTTGGTATGAGTAACTAGACTTAATGAAGAAGATGTTCAAAAATCCTTGTGTTTCACTGTTTGTACTCTTTAAAAATATCTTTGGGTCTCCGTTTTATCTCCGTTTGTTGTTGTTAGCCTAACAACGACCATATATGATATATCCCTTCCGTTTGTCCATCTCTGTATGCTTTTTCAATGCATCTTCCTTCCATTCTGCCCCGACACTCAAGCGGTTACCCACCGTTCCATTTGAGCTGTTATTACCACTCCATTTAATTCCCTAATTCAATGCCCTAACAATTGATCTCCCAATTGGTTCTTTGAAGTGCCTCCCTAGCAGCAGATGTTGATGGGGAGCTTAGCAGTGCAGGCGATTGTTGGTGTGGATTTAAGAGCAGGATCACACGATTGCTCATAGGCTTAGCACGGTAACCATTTTCCGTTGCCTCCTTGATTTACCTTCTATCATTTCTATTTTCTATTTCATTTCTATGTGTACCCTCTCTGCTCGCGTCCCATGGTTACGCAAATTTACATGCTAATTGACTACCTTTTAAATTTATAAACTGCAAACTCAAATAGCGCTATTGCACCATTTTCTTATATTGTTCATGTCAGATTTTAGTGTCGTAGGGGACGCTTATATGGTTTCTGATTTTCTTCAGTCTCAAAATCATCCCTGAGTTTCATATCCGAAGCATTGGATACCACATGCGAATATTTTAAATTTTTTTTCTTCCTTCTGCATGATGGGCTAGCTTTTACTCCAATAGAATGTCTAGCTTACCATAGAGAAATATCATGCATACAAATACTGAAATTGAGGCTTTATGGCTATGCTTTCATTTTCCCCAAAGTATGTTATCCCACAGGTGTAAACGTCAACTTTATTAGTTATTGGTTAGCTTACTCTGATGAAATACCAGACATTCAAACACAGATATAAAGCATCAAAGCACAGTGGTTAAAGGTAGATATTAAGAAAAATAAGAATGGTTTTCTAATTCTATAATAAAAGCTCCTTGTGAATGAAGTTGGGTGGCAGTGCTATTTGTATTCAATATTATTATTGATAAAGTTAAAGGGTCAAATAGGTCCTTGAACTGACTTAAAGTGTTCAATTAGCTCCTTATATAGGAAGTTATGCCCGGCCGTTGCTAATTGTGGCGGTTCCCGGTGGAATTTTTTGAGCATCGTCTTAATTAAGTGTAGTTTACCCATACAAAATTTCAGTTAAAAATTCAACCGGGAATGCATTCAAATGATTTTCCGAAATGTACTGTGTTGTTTAACTTCACAGTTATCTTCAAAAAATCATTTGACTGCCTTCCCGGTTGAATTTTTAGCTGAAATTTGGTATGAGTAACTAGACTTAATGAAGAAGATGTTCAAAAAATTTCATAAAAAAATTCCTCCGAGAACCACCCCAATTGACGATGGCCTGCTTGTGCCTTCATTGGCTTTATTTATATTCCGCTTCTCTTGTCTTTCTAAATTACAGGTATACTATAAGTGTTTCACACATAAAAAATTCCTTTTCATATTTTTCTTCCTTGTGTTTCATTGTCATTTCTTTTTCTCTTAACCAGTCACGAGATGATTGATCATTGGATCAACTTGACTGGCAGAAGCTCTAACCCCAGGCTGAATTTGCACAAGAGAGTCTTCATATATGTACTTCTTTGGTCGACCCAATGGGTTTGCTACACTACCCTCACTTGAAAGCGAATCAGGGAAAGGCAAATCAGTAGGTCTATGTTGTGATTTGGTTTCAAACGGAGAATAAGATGGAGCACCTAACAACTCATCTTCACGGATCAAGAACTACGAGATCAACCCCCTCATTTTGGGTTGACGGAGGGATCATATAACTCGGGCCTCCTAAAAGTGGAACCGGCCCGGCCGGTTCGGGCCTAATTTTTTTTTAGTTTTTTCAATTTTTTTGTTTCTACTGGGTTGGGCTGGGTGTTTTGGGGGGTGAGGGGTGGGGGTGAGGGGGAGAGAGGGGGGGAGGGGGGAGGTCGGGGGTTAATTACAAAAGCAAAAGAAAAAAACATTGAACCGGAACCGGCCCGGTTCCGGTTCTCCCTTCCCAAAGAAAAAGCCCGGCCGGGACCAGGCCCGAACCGGAACTGGCCCGGCCCGGGTCCATCCCTAACTCGAGGTTGTTCTATCTTTGGGTAAATAGCAATTGATTTAGCTACTATGCCCACGAACTATTAAGTAGTTCTCTCATAAGAAGTGGTTTTTAGATTCAACCACAAAAGATTCTATTCAAATAACTTCAATTCGATGTTTTTTAAAGAAATAATGACAAATTGAGATATATTATTAGACATTTCATGCTATTTTTATGATATTTCCTTGTAAAATTAGGAAAATAAGGTCTGGCTTTTTTATGGCTGTGTATATTTTTTTCCTTTCAAGCCCCATTCCTCTCACGATGAAAGAAAGTTTGAAAAATTGTATTCTTTGATTGCTATAAATATTAACATGCTAAATACTAAATATAATCATATAAAGAAAAAAATGAAATATGCATATTTTTTTATAAAAGGTGCATTGGGCATTTGTACAGTCGCGCATAGCGCGTAAAAAAACTAGTGATAATAAAAGAGTGAAAATTGGTTTGAATTGGGTGTTGTTCATATATATATTTGTCTTTACATTTTCGATGTGTGCTTCATATAGGACAAGGAAACAAGGAATGAAAACAGTTAAATTTCTCCAGTTAAAGGCAAGAATGGAAAACGAAAAAGACAAGAAATAAAAGAGAAGGAAAAAAATACAATCCAGGTGAAAATAGTGCAGAGGGAAGGATTTAATATGGGCATAATTCAAAGAAAGATGTTAATAACGAAGAACAAAATGGTGGAGAAGATGAGATCAATGATTATTTTTGTAACCTCGCAGAAGGTTTTAGAAAAGAAAGACGGGACATTGCAACAGGCAAAAGAGAATCAATACTAGCTAGAAAGATGCATTTAAGAGGATGACAGACAAATGTTAAAGCATGTATACCATATCATCACCCAATGTGAATTTGTGAATTGAAGGATTGAAATTGAGGTGGGAGTGCCGATATTTCTGAATTGAGATGCATAAATAATATGGATTAAGGTGCATATTTCCTGAACCGGTGACAAGAGAAAAAGAGTTTTATTTATCATAAGATGCACAAGAAAATGAAGATCGATCTTAAAAATGACTTTAAATTGCAATAGAAATTGGACGTCAATAAAAGAAGATACTTGGGCCTATTATGCATTGTGTATCATACAGAGATGCATATTTGTGATATATAAGGTGCATATTGTGCCAAAAAGTGTTGGGCATAATGCTAGTGTGATAGACAAGGAAATACCGTGCATATAAATGCATTGAAGAATGCATTTGAACGTGACGTGAAGTGCCAATTGTAACATGCATAAAATATAATCATTAAAGTGCATATAATGAAGATGCAATGAATGATATTGAATTGCAATAGAAATTGGACATCAATAACAAGAGATATTCTGTTATGCATTACATATCATATGAAGATGCATTATTGTGACGTATAAGGTGCAAATAGATTAAACACCATATATAACTAAAGAAATAAATTGATACATAGAATAAACAAAATGTAAGTCTAGATTCATTTCATAAACTTGCTTACAATTTACACATCAATACACAAAAGAATGTAACAAAACAACATAAATAAAAAACTAAATTGATATTATAAATCCAATTTTTTCAAGAGACAATTTATCATATCATGAAGAGCCAGCTCACTGCACGATCTATTGAGTCTCTTGGGATAATTTGATTCTTCAATACATATCTTTGATCTTAGAAGACTTGATCATCTTACCAAAATCCTAGTTTTTGGCCCACTGCGGAGGATGCATAGGCACTTCAATCAACATGCAATGATAGTGACACTCCTCAAATGCAAACACTGAGTAACAATTAATTCAAACATATTTCCAATTAAATGTGATCGGCATTCTGTTGGAAAAATGTGTTGAAATTGCATTAAATTGTAATTTTGGGGCAATTTTTTGAGTTGAGTCCACTTTCGATTTGGGTCGGGTCAAAGTGGTTTCGGATTGTCCTTGTTAAGAGCTACCATTCGATATATGGTACGCTTAAAACGGATAACAGGTGAATGAGAAATTGATTCTCGACGTTTACCCGTTAGAATGAGAAAACTAGGAAAAAAGATGAGTTTATAGTATGTTATTTCCCACACCGGGAGACTCAAAGGATTTGCAAAAAAATAAATGAACCCTTCGTAGTGTTCTTTGTTTCGAGAACTTCATTAAATGAATCCTTCGTACCTGACTCCATAGTTTTCTTTGATAATGATTGCAAAAAATCAATAATAAGAGGAGATGATAACGATAGGTCGATAGCTATATGGGAAAGTTTTGAGGTGAAAATCATGTATTGTGTTGATCAACAAAGATCGATGGAATTAATGAAATCAAAGAAAAAACGGTTATGGGAATGGAAACTTCTGATCACGATTTGTTTTCCATTAATAAAACAGTCCCAAATGACTAAAACCCCCTTAATGATCTTCAGCTTGTTGTCTTGATTTTCCATCAACCGTACGTAGATCTCATTTATATGAATGGCTAAGATTAATTTGCACTTTGTAAGTTAGGAGGAGTTTGTACATGATCCTTAATCATATATATATATATATATAGAGGACTTTTCATGTCCAGCCGGCCTGACGGGAACCGCCGTCCGGCCGAGGGCATTTCGGGCACTTCCCGATGGAATTTTTTGATGAAATTTTTTGAGCATGTTCTTCATGAAGTCTAGTTTTACCATACCAAATTTCAGCTCAAAATTCGATCGGGAAGGCATTCAAATAATTTTGTGAAGTTAACTGGGCAGTTTATATGTATGAACTGCCCAGTTAACTTCACAAAATTATTTGAATGCCTTCCCGATCGAATTTTGAGCTGAAATTTGGTATGGATAAACTAGACTTCATGAAGAACATGCTCAAAAATTTTCATCAAAAAATTCCATCGGGAAGTGCCCGAAATGCCCTCGGCCGGACGGCGGTTCCCGTCAGGCCGGCTGGACAAGAAGACTACTCTATATATATATATATATATATATATATATATATATATATATAGTTTGGTTCAAATAAAAAGTACTTCCTAGGTGAAAAATAAGAACTAATCTTGGCCATTGATGTGAAAAAATGGATGGAAGAGATCAATTTTTAGGTTGGAAACACGGTGACATATTTGTAATTATGGAGAACTTTTATTGAAAATATTGTGACAAATGTGCATCAGAATAGTCGAAAAGTGCACATGTAGAGCACAAAAGTGCAATACGGTACAAAATAAAAAGGGCACAAGCTGGAAACAATTTAACAATTTTTTTGACACGCATGAGTGTACTTTTAATCAGTAACTATCCACTTTATAGTATAAATGTTTGCACATTTTTTGAAATAATCTCTTTTGTTTAAAGTTCATCTAATCCATCCATTTTCAAGTGATGGAAAGCCAAGATTTATTCTCACTTTTCATGGGAAGACTACTTTTTACTTGAACCCACCCCTATATATATATATAAGGATGAACATTCAATGAAGAGTCTTGTGAAATTAATAGTTTCACAAGTGTAAATTTATTAATCGTTGTAATCAAACAACCTATCTAATTTTAGTTCTTGTAATCAAGAATAAACAGATGACTAGATTTACAAATTGACAACAAAATTGTATAGAATTACTTGGATAAAATTTATCATCAAACTCAACCTCTATAAATGGGGATCTGATGAATTACTTGGAAAAAGGATATGCAGATATCATTTTTTAAGTAAATAAAAATTTCAACGTTTTTAAAATAGAAATATACTACTCAGTATATCTCTTCATTGTTTCTCTCTAAAAACCTAGCGGCCGTCTTCCTTGTTTGTAGGGATTGAAATTTTCCGCCTCCCCTATCAATATGAGGCTGAAACGACAGATTATACCGATTTTAAGTGTTCTAACGTACAAGATTGCAATTACGTTGGAGGAGATAACGTAGGTGGATGAACAGATTGCGGTTGGGAGTTTGTATTGGTGCTGGATCGTGAAGTCATGGTCGGCCGCTCCGAAAATGGTGGAGTTGGTATTCACCCATATTGCAAGAGCTCGTCCTCCTCCGGAATCACCTCCATACCAAGAGTTTTGCGAGTTTAAATATGTCAGTTTCAGGTTTAGCGAGTCCGGTTGCTTTATATGAGGTGACTAACTGTATATCTAATCACAAGGTTCACGATTCAATCCGTAAATTTTGTGTGATTGTCTTATATACCTTTTCGATTTTAATATAAGATGATCTTTTTTATGATAAAAATAACAAAAATGATCTTTGTACCCACTCTTATACCCACATTTGTACCCACCTATGTTTGTGAAGGTATTTTTTTTGTCTGTGAATCCCGGTTCACAAACAATATTTTGCACAAACAAAATATTGTCTGTGAATCGGATTTACAGACAAAACAAAAAACATTCACAAACATGGTGGATATAAGGTGAGTATAAGAGTGGGTACATCAAACATTGTTGTAAAAATAATGTTTTTAAAATTGAACTTTTTTTAAAACATAACAATGATGACTCCCTCAAAACGGGAGAGAGCGACTCAAGGTTGGTTTGCAAACGCTTTAAAAAAAGAACTTTTCGGCTTTTGCTTTAAAAAAGCACTTCTTTTACCAAACATTACAACTTTTATTTTTCTCGACTTTCGTGTCAAAAATGCTTTTACTTTTTCTATTACACAAAAAACACTTATTTTACCAAACACTACCAACTTTTACTTTTCAAAATTATGTTTTTTTTCAAATACTATCAACTTTTATTTAATCACTTCTCCTCATTTCAGTAAAAAAATTACTTTTTTTAAAACAGAAGCTGTTGCAAACAGATCCTGAACCATCTCTGGAAGAAAAATGCTAGAGTTACCCCATTTTCTACCTCATTTTGTACCCCATTCTATGTTTGTGACTCACAAAAATCCAACTCAATTAAAATAATTGCTCCATTTTAACTCATTGCTTTTGTGAATCTAAAAACTTATAAACACCAATGATGGTTAGGGCATTTTAGGAATGATAAAAATGTTGGTGTAACACTAAAGCAAGTTAGACTTATACAATTTGTTTTAATTATTGTACCTTTCATCATTACTCTTATTTCTACTACTTACTCCGTTACCAACTGTTAAGTTTCCTATTAACATCCTATATGTGACTTTCGTATTTTAATTATTCTATGTACTTAATGGGATTGATTTTTATGTAATGTTTTCATTTAATATGGCATTTTAAAACTTTTCTCTAGGTCACCGTATATGTTATGTAGAAGATGAAATGCTACTTTGTTTAAATTATATCTTATTAATAAAAATTAAGAAAACATTACATGAAAATAACTGAAATAGTATTCCACGGTAATGTTAGTCATTTCAAACAGAAAAGTATTAAATTATTTTCCGATTGTTTCTACTTTAAAAGGTGAATTTTTAAAGTGATTTTGAAGAAAGTGCTTAATAGTAAAAGTTAGTAGTGTTTGAAAAAGGTGTTTCTAAAAAGTAAATGTTGGTGGTGTTTGGTAAAAAAAGTGTTTTTTGTGTAATAGAAAAGTGAAAAGCTCTTTTAGAGGCTGTTTGGCAACACTGTTTTTCGGTTTATCAGGCTTATCAGCCAACTTTTTCACCAAACACGTAACTTTTGCTTTCGCGCGTTGAATTGTGTAATAAGCAGAAAACGTAAGGTTGAAGTTACTTTTCTGGATGTATTGGCTGAAGTTACTGTAGATGACCACTTTAGCTGTTTTTACATATAATTTTTTCTTTATCTTATTAATAAAATATATTTTAGAAATATTTTTTTCTTAAATCATCAGAATCAGCCAATGCAGCCAATGCAGCCAGAACTTCATAAATTTCAGCAGAATAAGCCAAATCAGCCGATTTGCGTGCTACCAAACGGGCTCCTAAGGCCCCCCTCCACTTGTTTCCAACTTTTAGCTTTAAAGTGCTTAATTTAAACAAAAGTTTTCGAATTGTATAATAAGCAGATAACGTAAGGTTGAAGTTAGTTTTCTGGATGTATTAAATGAAGTTACTGTAGAATGTAGATGACCACTTTGGCTATTTTTACATATAATTTTTTCTTTATTTTATTAATAAAATATATTTTAAAAATATTTTTTTCCCTAAATCATCAGAATCAGCCAATGCAGCCACTTCAGCCAGAACTTCATAAATTTCAGCAGAATCAGCCAAATCAGCCGATTTTCGTGCTACCAAACGGGCTCTTAAGGCCCCCCTCCACTTGCTTCCAACTTTTAGCTTTAAAGTGCTTAATTTAAACAAAAGTTTTCACTTGAAAAAACTCATTTTAGCCCTTTTTAAGCCAAAAGATGAAAAAGTACGTGTTTGGTAAAAAAGTTGGTTAATAAGGATGATAAACTGAAATTATGAGTTACCAAACGGGGTCAAAATTAACTATAAGTTTGTTTCCACGTACTTGTTTGTTTTTACACCTATAATGCTAATTTAATCTCTATTCAATTATATATATTGTCAAATTGTTTGTGGTATTGGAACCATGTGTTTGGAGAATGGTTCTCCTTATGTTATTGATATGTCAATGAACGTCTATTTTGTGGTGAAACACTTTGCTATTTTTGTTATTGGCTATGAAATAATGTTAATCGCTAATGTTAGTTTGATCTTTGTCATTGTCATTGTTGTTCTTAGATGATACACTCAGAACGGTGCAATAATTTATTTTATTTATAACATGACTACTTTGTTTTGAGTTGTAATTTGAAATAAAAAGTCCAGCTCATAGTCTCATACACTTATATATGTAACTTTTTTATGTATATATTTGACTAACTTATTTATCCACTTTTTTTTAAATACTTTGCGTTATTTCTATTGTTCTTGATGGCTATAGTTCTCATGCATCCATAGTAATACGTACTTCCAAACTCTTAAGAGATTGTTAGAGTCAAAAACTTGACACCCAGATATAAATCCACTCCGTTGAAAAGTTAAACTCACCTCCTTTAGAACTAGAATATTAGACTATAATACTCTTTCATCCTCTACAGTTAGTGTCATTCTTACCATTCGAAACCCCTGACCTTAAGTGCTACATTTAGTTTCATTGTTTTTAGCTGTCAATTCTTTGATTTAGTGAGTTGAATTAGAGGTGATAATTAACTCTTGTCTTTATACGAGACGAGTTAGTAGTTATTTGTTCTGTCTGATTCAAATAGTTTGGTTTCAATACTTAGAAAGTTTATAGTAATAATTTTAGTACTAACTAAAAAACAGATTTTATAAACGTATTGGGCATTGGCTCAATAGGTAGCTTTAGCATCAGTATCTCTGGAACCATACGAAGCGACAACAGACGCCACAGCTACTTGGCCTTTACAATACTTCATACGTTTAATACATCGTTAATAAATTCTTCAGACTGTGGAGCAGGGCGCCATACGGTTTTCCTTAGATTCCTCGGCGCTTCAACATGTCACCTTAAAGGAGATAACATTTGCAAGATCAAGCATTGAAGCGCTGCTAGTAAATCCCTCTATGTTCTTTTGATTGTATTCTTTAATAATCACCACCCACCACTGACCATCGAGTGGAACATGTTGGAACCCAGTATAGTGAAAGTGGATGCATCTAGGTCAACTCAGAAGTATCTATTAAGTTAATAGTAATGCAGTTTATGTAGTTGAAAAGTTAAAAACTATTTGGATGGGGCCATGGGGTTACTCTATATAGGCATACTAACATTAAATTAATTATAAGTAGATTATACTTTTTGGAAACCTCAGATAAAGAGCTTCTCCAAAAACGTAAACCTCTAGAATAAACATAGAATTAAACCTTGAAGAATCCTATGGTCATCTGGAAGATTTTTCTTAGTTTTTCACTGTGTATAATTTCTGGATTTCTGGTAGCTGATTATTGGTATGGTTGGTAGTTTTTTGTTTTGTTGTAGTTCTGTTTATGACATTTATTGGTTGGTTATGCTTACTGAGTTACTGAAGGAACAACTCAGAGTTTGAGAGACTACGGAATTTGATGCATTATGAGATGTCAAGGTTTACGTGGAGGATCGAAAATTTCTCAAAATTGGCTGTTCGGAAGCTTTACTCTGTGGCGTTTGTTATAGATCGGTACAAATGGTATGCCCTACTTGGACATTAGTGAAAAATATTGTTCTGTGTTTGCAAATTGTGTTGGTCGATGAGTTTCACTTTCTTTTGCATATCTCCAGGAGGCTATGTCTTGATCCAAAAGATTCGACAAATCTGATGTATATTTACCTTCAAGTAGCCGACTCGTCAAGCTTACCTAATGGTTGGAGTATACGAGCAATGTACGACATAGCTCTTATTAACCAGATAGACATCAACAAAACTATCTATGAAGGTATTATACCATACGAGCCACTGAGTATGTGAAATTATCAATATTTTATTTATTTGTTCGCTGTTCTTATTTTGCACTATGGTCATGGTCCTAAAATTTAAATTTTGATTCTCATTACCAGTTATGACTCAATGTAATTGTTTGGGGATCAGGATCTTTAGTTTGGTTTTGAAGCAATATATACTGTCTTACACATAACATCTTTTATTGTAAGGATTTAAGGATTCTTGGCACGCCATCTTTCATGAAAAAGCTTTGAAAGTGTGAAAAATGTTACCTGGTGATATTACATTAACGGTTTAACCTATTAAGAATGTCAAAATCATTTCCTTACTTCTCTGTGACATGACATATGGATTTTTTTGGAGTAGATATACAAATATGATACTTACCAAATACTCCCTATGTTCATGAATATTCCCTTGTTTCTTTTTTAGTTCATCCCGAAATTATCACTCTTTCCTTTTGAAGGAGAACATTTTGTTGATATTACTTCTCTTTTCTCTAAATTAGTTCAATTACATAGCTAACATTTTCTTAATCTCTTTGATCAGTACAATTGTGTGTTTATTTTGGGATGGAGGGAGTAGTGAGAATATTAAACTCAATGTCTCAATCTTATAGCATAACTTCATTGAAATTCAATTTCTGCACATTATGCAGGGTCCGGAGATGAATTCGACACTAAACATAATAGTTGGGGATTCTCATTAATCTCGCTCAGTAAAATTCACAATAAAAGTGAAGGTTTTCTTGTTGATGACACATGCTTACTTGAAGCTGAAGTATCTGTGGTGATAGATTTTATTCTACCTTGCAATGATAATGTAAGTTCATATATGCTTGTTTTTAGTTTTAAATAGCATGCCTCAAAGGCGTGAGGCTCAAGTAGGGAATCGGGAAGGCGCATCGTAAACCACCGTTTATTTGTGCGCCACATCTGCCGCTTAACTTGTTATATGTTAGATTGTTAGATATGAGTTGTTAGATAGTTATTTTTTTACTATTAACAGCTTAACAAAATGTTGTCATTTGTTTTGTTTATCTCTGTTTCTCTAAAAAAGGAAGCCCTGTTCACATTGGCGTCACCGCAAGGCAAGGGTCCGGGGAAGGGTCCCACCACAAGAAGACTTGTATGAAAGTTACTATTAAACAGTTTGTTATTGTAGCTTACTATTACACAGTTTATTATTTAAAAATTACTACTAAACAATTTATTATTAGTATTAAATGGAAAATGGAAACTAATAATCCCACCTTCAGGTTAGAAAAAGAAAAAAGAAATAAATAAGTGAAAGTATAAAGAAAGTAAATTAAAAAGTTAGTAGGTTGAGAAAAAAGAAAAATGATACGTAGGACCACTTAAAGAAGATTTGTGAAAGGTGGGATTTATGGTTTATTGTTTTGCAAAGAAAAGAAAATAACATGGAATAGTAGATCATCATACGTCAGGGACCGATGGAAGAAGATGAGGTGCAAAGGTGGGCTTATTCCTGAATAATAGTTAGGTGGGACTATCGTAGGAAGATCACTAAAAGGTGAGATTATTAGTTTCTATTTTCCCCTTTTAAAAATATTATTAATTGTTTAAAAAATGCTGTTAAACAGATTATTTAAAATTATTATTAATTGTTTTAGACTTTCATACTTTTATATGAGTAACAGGGAAGTAGTCCTCTGGTAGTCGGGTAGATTGTTTGGATTGTTACTCGTCCGGTATTATAACAGAAACATGATAATTACTCCGTAGTATATTACTCCTCCAATTGTTCAATATGCCTAGCAGATTGTTTAAACTTTCCACTTTTGAAAGATGATCATTGTTGTATATATATGGTCTTTAGTGTGAGATTGCTTAAACTATCTCATTAATGTAATGTTGATAATGATCACATTACATTTAGTCATTTAGTTTATAACACCTTCAACTGAGTACTTAAAAAACACCTTCAACTGAATACATTTAGTCACATAAACTAAAATATTCTAAAACTAATGATCTTTAGTGAGTGTTCAATGTGCTTGAGGTGCGAGTCCAACATTTGAGGCACGCTCCTTTGCCTCGTTCCTTGAGTAAATTGAGCCAAAAATGCCTTGCACCTTTTAAAACTAAGTGCTTGATTGAAGCTGAAGTGCATCTGCATGATATAGTCTCAGTTGTTCTGTGTTTTCTAATGACTTATTTTTCCCTTGTGTGCATGTGATCAGGCTTCTGATTCTTCTGCTTCTCTGGATGATCTTATTGAAACTGTGCACGTTGAGATTCAGTCATTTCTCGAGTCAGTATCCAAGAAACCATCCAGCAGTTGCTCCGTATCTAAAGCTCCAACATGTGAAATGGCTTGGCTAAAAGGTCACGCATCTTCTGTACAAGAAATCCTTCACATGCTGAATTTGTACCCTTTTTATGCATTGGCCGATCCCAGGAATGAAACTGCAATTCTGGAGTCCTTGTCTGAACTAAACGACCACCTTTATTTGTTTAGTGATGAACGGGCCAAAGAAATTATAAACTTGAAAGCTACTTTTCCTCAGATAATGCAGGAATGGAGAGATTCAGTTCAAGTTAAGGAAAGAAGTGAGCATCCCTGGTCTAGTTATGAAAAGACCCGAAATTTGCTTGAAGACTTGGTGAAAACAGGGGAGGAAATAAAGGCTAAACTGGGGGAGCTAAAGAAGAAAGAAATGGGGTTGAAAAATAAGTTGGAGGTCATTAAAAGCAATATTCAACAACTCATGGAGGAACGTGAAGAATTATCATATCTGACGAAGGCAGTTTGTGCACTTGCAGAGCAGCAGGCTAGCAACATTGAAGGAGCAGAGGTGGAGTTATTGGGCCTGGCTAACAAAAAGATGAAGCTGGACTGTAAGTCAAAGTGGGCTGCAACCAGACTTCTCTTTGGTTAAGAAATATGGCTCCAACTGTGTCTAGTGACGTACATTTTCTTAGCACTTTGGTCAAGAATTATGGCCCCGACTGTTTGTTAAAAGCTTGTTTCGGCATTCTTTTGTCACGTATGGTTGTAAAAGAGTGCTTTACAATTTACTGCCAAAGGAATTTTGCTGCAATGATTTTTATTTTGTTATATCATTTTGTAAAACTCTTAATACTTCCTCCGTATTTTTTGTTTGCTACAATAGGTGTTGGCACATTATTAAGAGTGAATTAGTCGGAGTAATGAATAACATAGAAAAAGTAAAAGAGATAAAATGTAGAAAAAGTAAGGGTAGTTGAGTAACCAAGCATTCCAGTTCACGTGGTTGTGAAGTTACCGTACCTAATAAAAGGTTTCGAGTTCGAAACCCGCTAGACACATAAGCATTCGCAACTCAATGGAGCACGTTTCAACCTTGATTACTCCAGGCTCCTTCCAGAGTTCCAGCTCCCTTTCCCAGACCTCCTTGGAGTAAAAAATAAGGATAGTTGAGTATTTTTAAGGAAAAAACATGCCAAAAAGGGAAATTGTAGCAAATCTATATCTCTACAATATTATAAGAGAAAAATTTGTTAGGGGTTTAACGGTGCATAAAAAAATGTTGGTGTCTCTTGGTGCATAATCTGATTGTACTTTATATTGACTTGGTTGTAATCCTTAACATGCTCGCAGCCTCGCACCTTTCAACGTTATATCCTGAATTACGGTGGCACTCCTCAACGTTATACAGAGTATCAATCTTCGGCTCTTATGTTACTGATTCTCTACTATTCATTTATTTTGTTGAAAACTTTTCAGCTTCTCTCTTCGGTTTCCGCCGCTGCATCCTGGCCTCATAATGGCTTCTGGAGGGTTTAGCATCTCAAAGGTCACAGGATGGTCGATTATAAGTAATTTTCCGCAGCTCTACGTTGAATTTTCCTCTTCATCTCTGTTCTACTCTTGTAAGTTTTTTCTCTATTAAGCCAATTTGCATTGTATGGTTACTTTATTGTTAGTGTTCTCCGTATTATCTTGTTTATTTCCCTCTGTCGTTGTTCTGTACGGGCTCCCAGAATTGTTTATTTTGGTGATTCCAACGGTACCCTGGGATGGGGGATTCCGGCCAACCTAGCTCGTATGGACGGATATCCGATGTTCAGCGGATTCCGCTGTTTCATCCAGGGATTGCAAGTGGTGGACTGGCGAAATGGGTGTCCAGATTGTATTGGCTGAATACACCTCGTCAGCCGCCTCCTGTTCGTCCGCCATCCGGCGCATGGTTTCCGCCAGTTCCCTCATGAGCTGGGGGTCGCGCCTGGCCTCATGGGGGATGAGGTTGGTGAGGCCACCATCGCCTCCAGCGGTCCCTAGCATCTCAGAATGCTCCGTGGTTTGCCCGCGGCTCCTTCGTCTGCGAGATAGTTGCTCCGAAAGGTCGCGTTGTTGGCTGTTTCTTGCCATCGTGCTTGCTGTGGGTAGATGTAGCAGCTGTTTTTTGGGAGAGTTTTGGAAACTTTTAGTTCAGTTTCCCACAGACAGCGCCAGTGTTGAGGTTTATTCCTTCAACCCTCGGGTTCAACGCGTAAGCCCAAGAGTTTCGAGTGGAGTGTGTGTGAAGAAACTAGCCCGACTAACAAGTGAGATGGATTAAGAAACAGTAAGTAGCAAGTGAGAGATTAGGTATTATTAATCAGTTAATAACTCCCCAATACAATATTTTCGCCAAGGCTCGTCGGCCGTTCGTCTTACAAGGTAGTAGAAGAGCTGCGAGTAAGAATGCTATAAGCTAGAATGCTAGGAATAGTAAGTTGCCAACCCCTTACAATGAAATAAATGCTGCTATTTATACCACCAATGGGCAGCTGGCTATGCTGATGTGGAGGCTTGTGTGTGGCTGGTGTCCCAACCACCAAATCTCCGGCATTAAATGCGCTTCCCGCCAGAATCTGGGTTTCCCGCCTAGTTGTGGGGACGTTCGTCTAGTCCGGATAAGGGGGACGTGCTCCTGGTGATATTGCAAAGGTAATGGGCCGTTCGTATCCCGGCCGTTAGATGATTTGTCCCACAGGTTGGACTGGCTCCAAGTGATAATGGCTTCCGGAGGCGACGTTCGTCGCCATTGCGTCTGTCTATGGATCTGATCCGATCCACTTGTCTTTGTACGGACGTTCGTCCGAGTGGGCTGCCCCGCCTAGGAAGACGTTCGTCTTGGTCGAGGTGAATGGGCCGGCCCATGTGCTGGTCATTAACCCAACACAATGTATAAATAACACATTACAAATGCAATAAATATAATAATTGAAAAATAGAAATGTAAAAAAATCAAGTTTCATTTGGACACAGGAAAATAAAGATATAATAATGTAATATTCTGAAACTAGATTAGCTACTAAAAAATTAATAATATTTGTATAGTTCCAAGTTGTGTAAAAATTAGGATATCACATTTGCTCTACCGTCAATCTAAACGGTAAGAATTAACTGAAGGACTTAATTAATATAGATCAAATATAATAAGAACTAAAATGATATGATGATGATAATTTAAGGACCATTTATGCATTTTATGTTTTAACTAGAGTTTGTCCAACAACAATTTGTTTGGTAAATAATTTTAATCCAACTTCAATTTCGTACATATTTTATTATTCAGCATTATTTTAGGAAAAACGTGAGATAATCTTAATGGAATTTTAAAAAATGAGACAATTTTCACCGTTAGAGCCGTTTACAGATTTTTTTACCCTGCCATCAGAAAAGGAAAACCTTGGGTCAGTTTTCGTCTTTTCGAGTTTCAATTCGATTTTATCCTCCCTAGTTAAAAGTTCTAAAGTCATGTGAACATTCCATTAAACTCAGGTGGACGGTGGTACGGAGTATTATTTGCGCGATTTTTTGGTCTTTGAAAAGCGTAAGAGCCAACAACAGAAGTGATCTTACTCAGGATACGAAGCGAGCGAGACGGCAGAGTGCTTGGGCCTTGTGTACATCACGACCCATTCTTCACTTTTTCTTCCGGAATGCATTGTATCAAGGCCTAAGCGACGAATTGAAGAAAAAACCAAGCAATATATATAATGTCAAAATTAAATTTGCATGGAGGATTGAACATTTTTCGCAACTTGATGTTAAAAGGATTTACTCGCTGATCTTTGTTGTGAACGAGTACAAATGGTACATGCCATTAGCAAACGAAAAACATCCTTATATTGTGCGATTTGATTATGTGTTGTCGGTGTTGATATTGTTTTTTTGTGTTTGTGTGCAGGAAGTTGTGTCTTTATCCAAAAGGAGACTGTACAGGTACAGATCAATTGTCTCTATACCTATATCTGGCTGACGCGTCAAGCTTACCCAATGGGTGGAGTATAACAACAAAGTACAGTCTGGCTCTTATTAACCAGATAGACACCAACAAAACCATCATGCGAGGATCAGGTATATTTCCGCACAACGGAACAAGTCACAAAATTGTGGTTTTTACATTTTCTTGTCTACATCGCGGATGCAATTTTTTTTGTCCGGATTTACAAGAGTTAAAATGTTGTTAGAACTAAATAAGACTAGTTTAACATGCTCAAATAAAACTTTTCATTTATGATTGGACCAAATACTCTCGCAGGAGTGGAGCACTGTTGCATAAGTTGCATTGCTGCCTCCAGGTGACAGGATCGCCGCTTGCTACCGTCAAGCATTTTTCTAGAATTTTTCCAAGGACTTGCGAGAAGTGTAATAAAATTTAATTTTTTTACAAGATTACGGAATTGGAGTTTTTTAAGTTTTTGGACTGATATGGAAGGGAATGTTAAGCCCACTCATGTCTTAGGTTATCTGGCATTAATTCTTTTTTTATTTAATTTGTTTTCCACTATACCATCTTCAATGAAAGAATTATAGTGTGCGTATTATTAACAGAGTTTTTCTGGACAAAAATATGAATTGTTATATTTTTTAACAAAAATATTATTAGTCATTGTGTACGAGTAACTATAGTGTATTTCAGAGTGACAAGTCACTAATAGATGATGCGTCACGAGAACTACTCACTTAATATGTCACTTGTAGAAATTTTAAATAAGTGATATATTTGTCTTTTGAATTTAATTTATTAATATTCATGGGAAAATCTCATCTCCAACTAGAGGCTAAAATTTTCTCACAATATTTTCTCTTCATCCAATGAAAATAGACTTTACAATTAAACACACTTTGCTTCAAAATATTTCAATTAGTTTGGATTATATTTATTATTAGGATATTTCCTTTTGCCCTTAACTTTCAATTACTTTAGATGTAGGTTATAATAGATTTATTGTGCTATAATACATATATTTATTGCACTTAAATCTGCAAAACAAGATATATTTCAACTAAATATATTAATAATGACACTGATAGAATATTAATCTAGAGAGAAGTGAGATAGAGAATGTTTCTAATTAATATTTCTCAATCTCATATAATTACTACTCCTATGAGAGTATTTATAGGGAAAATGTGGGTTTGGCCTCCTAGAACTTGGGTCTGGGAGGCCTGATACACAATAAGGCCTCTAATGGACGGAGTACATGATTTCTAGAACTAAGTACAAAATATAGTCTACTGGAGTCTCGTTTTCCGAAGGAGGGCCTGACTGAAGGAGGTCCAAGTTTCTGCTCCTGGACTTTTGGGCAGTATTCGGTGATGATGGAGTTTGGCCAATGGAGGGCCATCTAGGCACCGTGGTCCTCGTGCTTGTCTTATGAGTATGTGGGCCATAGGGCCCGGACCCATATACTTTATCAGTCACATTCTCTTAATATTAACCAAATACAAATGAAAATAGATTGAATACATTCTCATCAATCTAACATACTCAACGACGTAAAAAATCACATAACCAACTGAGTACTTAGCTTAGTGCATGCCCACGATATTTTTACTATCTCTTTCTTGCAAAATGTGAAATTTATACGAGTATAATTAATAACGTAACCAACACTGTCATTCGCCAAAAATAATAAGAAAGCCAAATGGCTCAGTCCTTCTTCGTCTAGTCGTCCTCTTTCCAGGCTACGGCCCTCACAGCTTCACTCCAGCGGCGAGAGCAGCAGCAAAGTGCTCTTGTCTTGCGTCCAAATCCCATCGTCATCGTTCTGATTTTCTAGAAGAGGGGAGTGGTTTGCGGCTTGGTTGGACGGATAGATGATCGAAGATGGAGTCGGGAGCTTGGGAATTTTGGGCGCATGTTAATGGATTAAAGTTGGGCCCATGAATTTGGGCTGGGTTCTAATACTAATTTTTTTGGGAGGCCTTCCAAAATTCCGAGCCCTATGCGGTTGGACAGGGCAACCTTGCCCGGGCCGGCCCTGCATACATTGTACTGAGAAGGAGATAATTCAACTCAATCAAAATTTAAACGGGAAAACTGGATAGGAATATAACTGACTGATGCAAAGAATAAGAGGCGTAGCAGGTTGTTAAATAGTGTCAACTATTATTAATATACAAAGATCATTTAGACCGGCCACTTTTCACATTTATTAATGCACAAGTTTGAGCATTAATGTCTTTCATTGCTTATTAGTTATCATTTGATGAGTATTACTCAAAAAAAGGAAAAGGGGCAAATAAGCCCACGCACTAACCAAAAAAGGTCAAATAAGCTCTTATTTAGAAGATCCTGTCCGGCCGTCGTCATTTGGTGCGGTTGCCGGCATAATTTTTTTATGAATTTTTTTGAGCATCTTATTCATTGAGTCTAGTATACTCATATCAAAATTTAGCTAACAATTCAATCGGGAAGGCATTCAAATGAATTCTTGAAGTTAAGATTATTACGTTTTTAACTGCGCAGTTATCTTCAATAATTCATTTGAATGTCTTCTCGATTGTAGTTATAGCTGAAATTTGGTATGCGTAAACTATACTGAATGAATAAGTTGCTCAAAAAATTTTGTAAAAGAATTGTATCGGAAACTACCCAAAATAGCGACAGTCAGACATAACCTTCTAAATAAAAGACTTAGTTGGCTTTTTTTTGTTAGTACATACGCTTATTTGCCCATTTTCTCTAAAAAAAAATGATCATTTGAGCACTTGGCTTTGAAGAATGCAAGAGGCAACGATAGAACAAACTTAAGAGTGAGGAGTGGGCGCAGGATACGAAGCGAGCGAGCCACCATATATAGCTCTTCGCATGCTGGGTTTGCTGGCTCACCTTCGATATGATTCCTCTCCTCCACAGCATAACGTAACGTACATTTCCAGCATCAGCCACTGCATACTAATCAGCACCATATCCGTATTCGCAATAGTCACTACCTATGTAGCACCGATACCGGTACGCGGAAACGTGGAAACGCGGAAACGGGTACCGGGATACGTCAAAACCAAAAAAAAGTAGGATACGGATACGGGGCCATATTTATAAATATTAAAAGTTATGGGGGTGTATTTACAAATATTAAAAGTTATAGGGGTCTATTTATAGATATTAAAAATAGATTATTTTTTTGAAAAAATATATATACACACACACACACATATAATATCCTATGATGTCTACTCATTCATTGCATTGAAGCATTTTCCTTTTTCAAGATATTTAGTAATAAATTCATAATATTTCTCATGTACACAAGTGCATCTAGAAATATAAATGTAGTCAATAAGTCATTAATTTAAAATGAGAAATAAGTCAAACAACTACAATCTTGAAATTAAAAGTGCAAGTACCCACTTCGAAGTATGAGTTAATGACTTAATTCGGATATAGTCATATAGGCCCATTATTTGATTACCAAGTAAAATGTAGTTTTAGGTTTTCATTTTTTTTAGAATTTTTTAAAGTAAATTTTGGGATTTTTTTTTAAAGTTGATACGGGTATCCGTCAGGATACGAGTATCGGAAACTTTCAAAAAATTACAAAAAAAAAATGGAAACTTTTAAAAATTACAGATACGGCCCGGGAACGTACGGTACGGGTATCCTAGAGTATCGGATACGGGAACGTATCCGATACGCCGATACGCTACCCTAGGGAAGTATCCGTGCTTCATAGGTCACTACGCTATTGAAAATCTTCGAATAACAAGCAATCCCTTATAAATCCCTCATAATTAATAAGGGAATGGGTCCTTATCGGATCCCTTATTAAAATTTTGTTATTTCTGCTGAGAATAAGGACAGGATTCCCTTATTACTGCTATAACCAATTAATAACAAAGTAGCCGTCATATGAGTCATACGTGGAGGAGTGATGATGTCTTCCTTGTATAAGGAATTAATAAGGGCAAATCCCTTGGGAGGTGTTTACTTCACTGCTAAAGTCACAGTTAGGTTAGTAAGACAGGTGAAGTAAACACGCACACTGCTTAAAAAGCCGCTTACTAACCGAAAGAGGTGCTTAAAGTGTCGCTTATTAAGCATACCACCCCCCATGTATTAATTAAGCGGCACTTTAAGCTTTTTCAGTTTCCGAATTTACCCCTTGCCCTTAACCTATTGTTAACCCTGCCCCACCTCGACCCCAACCCCACCCTACCCCGACCCCACCCTACCCTTACCACACCTACCCTGACCCCACCCTACCTCGACCCCACCCTACCCTACCCCACCCCGACCCCACCCCCCTACCCTACCTAACCGACCCCCCACCCTACCCTTACCCCACCTACCCCGACCCCCACCCCACCCCTACCCTTACCCGACCCCACCTTACCCCTACCCCTACCCTACCCCACCCTACCACTACCCTACCTACCCAATCCCACCCCTACCCTACTTACCCGACCACACACCTACCCTTACCCTACCTACCCCACCCCTTACCCACATACCCGACCCCACCCTACCCTATCCGACCCTACCCCTACCCTACCCCCTACCCCACCTTAACCCCACCCTACCTACCCGAACCCACCCTACCACTACCCTACCTACCCAACCCCACCCCTACCCTACCTACCCGACCCACCCTACCACTACCTGACCTCAATCACCCCACCTACCCCACCCCACCCTATACCCCTTACCCCACTATACCTAGGGTGGTGGGGTCAGGGTGGGGCCGATGTGATAGAGGCGCTAGGGGCAGGGTAGGTGTGGTGGGGTAGGGGCAGGGTTGGGGTAAGGTAGGGTAAGGTGGGGTCGGGGTGGGGTCGATGTGGTAAGGGCCTATGGGGGTAGGGGCCTATGGGGTCGGGGTAGGGTTGCGGTAGGGTGGGGACAGGTTAGGGTGGGGTCGGGTAGGTAGGGTGGGGTCAGGTAGGTAGGGTAGGGGGTAGGGGTAGGGGTAGGCGGTGGGTGGGGTCAAGGTAAGGTAGGGTGGGTAAGGGGTTAGGGGTATGGGTACACATATTATATTATATACTTGTGTTCATGAATGTTTGTGTGTATATATATGTATAGGGTTATTTTGGACATTTTAATGTTAAGCGGTGTTTTAAACCGTTTGAAGTAAACACAGTCTTACAACATTGTTTATTTTATGCGCCGCTTATTAACACGAGTCTTAATAAGCACCGTTTAATAACCGGTGAAGTAAACATGTCCTTGATGTTAAATATTACTCCCGCTGTCCCTAAATTTACTTCCATTTCGCTTTTCGAGAGTCAACTTAAATCACTCTTAAACTCTTACTTTTTGTATCAAAACTTTATGAAAATTGATTTTTTTTGTGCAGGCTTTGTAGCGGGTTTAATGTAGTTTCTGAATATGTAAATTTTATTTACTAAAAATAATCCGAGTTTTCACAGGGATCATTTAACTTTATCGTCGGTCAACCTTCGTAATCCGCAATCGGAAGAACATTCAGGGACGGAGGGAGTACAAAAATAATTCTCCCAGAAAAAATATTTGAATTTTGAATTCCATGATAATAGTCGTATTAAATTCGAAATTATTTTAATCGTATTCAAGTTGTATTTATATACAAATATACGTACAAAATATATACGCAGCATTAATTAATTTAAAATATAATGACATTGATATATTTAATTACACAAACAACCCGAATTAATGGAATCCGGTAATTAAATTGTCATATACAGAACTATACAATAATTTTACTAAACAAAATTATGATAAAATCAACTACAATACATCAAGTAGCTAAATTTAGATCCCGAACTACATTCTAGCTATGTTTTTGGAAGGATCATTCTTCTAAAGTGGAGATTGCCGGCTTTTATCGTTGTTTGTTAGAACACGCATTTGGTAGGCATCCTTCCAAATCTTGACCCCAAATGCATAGATCTCTTCCACCTGCTGAAAGCATTGCAAAAAAATAAGAACTCTTAAGGTATTATTACTAAAAAAAATGGTTGAATAAACAATGAAAAGTATCTTTATTATCAGTTCGAAAAAATGAAAAGAAATGATAGATTTAATTTTGATTAGAATCTCAATACACCCAAGATTCGGACAAATAAACAACAACACATATGCTTAGGGTTTGATTTCTTGAGATAATAAATTAAAGAAAATCCTTACCCGGAGTTACTATAGGAAAGCCATCTTCTTGATTTGAACGGCATATCTCAGACGAAGGAAAGCGAAGAAGAAATCAACGCTAGATGAAAAACGTTGGTGCGCCGCTCTTCAAGTTCAGAAACGATAAGTGTTAGGAGAGAAAATGAGTGCGCCGCACTTCGAGCACAGAGAATATTAGGGTTGGGAGTAAAGATGCTTTTATATAAGGTATTTTTAAAATTGGAATTTAGCCCACATCCTCAACTTTAATTCAAGCGTGGCCCCATTATAGAGTGTTAACAAAAAAATATGTATTTGAAAGAGACTCAAATTGTCAAGTATTCCGTATTACTAGTAATAAATTACTAGTACTACTGGTTACTTCATTATGTAATAATAATAGAAGTAATATTTAGGGATCACTCTTAAATACAGGTTAAAGTGTGTAATAGAAATATGAATATTATGTTTTATGTCCGGATGACACATAAAATTAGAGTAGTTTTGCTTTGATATAATTATCAACTTATTTCACAAATTAAATGTATAATTTCTAATATGTGTATTACTGATTATTTTAAAAACTCTTAAATACCTTTATTTATATTAATCATAAAACTTATTCACTTTAATATGTTGTGCACAACTTAAAAACACATTGATCTATTAAATTATAAAGAAAAGCGAAAAAATTTCCAAATTAAATTTTAAAAACACATATTAAGTCATAGCATGCATTTATAATAACAAAAACAAAGAAAAAAAACTATTAAAGTGATATTATCATTTGACTAATATTTAACTTATTATCAAATCAATTTGCTATTCGTAGCTTATACTTTTACTTAGCTGGTCAATCTTTCATCAGTAGCTTATACTTTTACTTAGCCTCATGAATTCATGTGATCAGCTCATTAGAGGCGGCATCGCGTCCAACCACCTCATTTAATGCGGTGCACATGCGAGTGCCGGTGCCACCCCGATTGTGACTTCTCGGCCGTTAGATTACTGACACGTGTACTCTCATCGCATTTATTGATGCTATAAATAGCAGCCCCTATTCCTCTTGTAAAGGACCAGAACATCTCGAGTTCATTAATACAATCGACTCTCTCTCTCTTACTTGTTTGCTCTGACTTCTCTCTAGGTTATTCTCATAATAACCCTCAGATAAGTTACCCCCGGGTACACTGTCCATCAAGAGTATTGTCCGCTTCAGGTGAGTGTGACACATGTTCTTCTCCTAGCGATGTCTAGAGGTTGTGTTACTTGTGTATTTCTCATTGTCATCACCAATCAAGTGGTGAATTTTTGACTTTTTATTGTTCATGATTTGCAAAGCTGGTTAAACCTTACTTTCGAGGCTTCAATTACTCATCCTCCTCCTACACCACATCACGTTTAAGGATAAACAAAGTGTTCATCTAGATCTCCTTTTTGATAACTGATCAAATTGATGATTTGGACAATTTCTGCTCGACAGTGCTTTCTTTGTTTATTGTTGGTCACATTATATTAGTTCTCCCTTTCCGGTGGCTGGTGAAGCCAATTAGCCAATGATCTTTTATTTGTAGTTTTTTATTTTTTGAAGTAGCAACAACAGTATGTAAGGCTGTTACATTACACTAAATTGTCCTACAATATCAAATTAGTTTCCAAGTTCGGTCGAGTATATATTGTCGTATTTTAATCTTATTTAATTTAGTTTATTTAAATTTACTATGGCCGTATTTGAATTAATTACACTTTTGATCCACGTGTATCACTTTATTAACTTTTGATACTTGACTAACGTTTTTGTCATTTGTGGTCATTTTCTGGCGAGTCTAGAGTCTAGGGGTTGGAAGCATTTTTTTTAATTTAACTGTTTGCTTTCAATTTATTTGTCATGATCAGTCTGCTTTTTTTCCTATTGATTACTTTTATTATTGTAAGAATCTTGCATTAGGATTGGGTGATAGGAGGTCTGCTTTAACCGTCTTTGGCTCATTTATGTCCATTATAGGATCAACGAGTTATATTGCTTTTTTGAAGGTGATTGACTCTAAGTCTCCTTCTAGGGCTGGCAGTTGTCTGTGCTCCTTTTGTCGTTTAACTCCCTATCTGAATGTTAATGGTATGATATCAATTTAAGCCCCTTTCTTCCAAAAAAAATCAATTCTCTTACTCAAATAGGCTCAAGGATGTTTTTACTTGGATTGTAATTTGTCCCAGACCAGACCAGATCAGATCAGACCAAACCAGACCAGACCAGATCAGACCTGGGTAGTTATAAAAATACAAAAAAAACCAAACCAAACCATACCAGTTCAGAACATACCAGAACAGACCAGACCAGCAAGCCTACACAATATAAAATATTTTATTTGAATGATTTAACACGTCCTTGTGACAAATAATTAAAAATATGGAGTATGTTTAAATGGGGGGAATTATTTTTGGGGAGATGTGATACTTTTTTATTATTATTTAATATGCGGCTAATAAAGAATAACAGAATAGCTTCTTATTAATTTGTCTTCACAAACTCAATTTATAATTCCATTAAAAAAAAATTGAAATTTGTAATGTAAGATTCTGTTCGGCGCATGGTATAAGGGATATGGCCCCATTAATCCCTTATAAGATTTAAGGCCATGTCAGCATAGTCCAATAACAAAGGCTTTCCTTATTAATCCCTTATAGGACTTTGTAGTCAAAATTAAATCAAGTTTTGTAATAACGGATGAATGAGGAACATGTGCTATAACAGAGCTTCCGTTATAATGGCCCTTATTAATTTCCATTCATTCACGTAGTGAGTAAATCCTTTCTTCTTTTCACATTCTACGTTTTGATCATAATATCACCATATCCACCAATGATCTCCTTTGATACTCTGGTTAGCGTGAGCATACAAAAGTAAATGTGTTACTAATTTTAATCCCAGGTTTATTAAGTAAAATACTACTCTGTATGAACCAATTCAAGATGAATAAAACGGAGTATGTTGTTACTTTTATACGGCAAGAAAAAGTTTTGGAAGGAGTTTAAGCAGGTGAAGTAGTAAAAGAGTTGGATGTACGGTGTACCCAGAATCAAACTAAGCTTTTCTCGCCTTCTCGGATAGATTTATACGAAGTACGGAGTAGTTTTTTACTGTGAAATGTGTAATTTTTGGTAGTTGATTATTGGTATTGTATGAAGTTTAGCTATTTTTCTTAGTTTTTTTATGCCATTAATTGAATGGTGGGTTTTGCTGACAGAAGGAACGCGGAAAATCTCAAGCGACGAATTGAAGATCCAAACAATCAATATACATATGATGTCAAAATTTACCTGGAGAATTGAAGATTTCTCGAAAATTAAACATAAAAAGATGTACTCGGTGACATTTGTGGTGAATGAGTACAAATGGTATGCCATCAAGTTGTATATTTACCAAAAACATGCTTAATTATAATAGGCAAATTATGTGCATATACGTAGTATTAGTTTTATTTTTATCTATATCTGCAGGAGGTTGTGCCTTTTTCCAAAAGGAAGCCAAACAGATCATTTGTCTCTATTCCTCCGTGTGGCTGATGCATCTAGCTTACCCGATGGGTGGAGTATAACAACTAAATTCAGTCTAGCTCTTATTAACCAAATAGACCCCAATAAAACCATCAAGAGAGGTATTTCCCCATAAGTCACAAGAATGTGAAGTTGTCTGTTTAATACTCTTTTTTCTAAACTATAGGCAGTAGGAAACCGGCTAATTTCTGCATAAGTCACGATACTTGTGACTTAATTATCTCCCTCATTGGGTATAAATTTTCAGATATTGAAAGTTCAATAGTTTAGATTTGATTTCATGATTTGCCTAGATTATCAAGAAACATGAGTAAAAATTACGTTTATTTTTAAATAAAATTAACATTATTTTGCCCAGGCATAAACAAAGAAAAGAAAAAAATGTAAATATTTTATAATCATAGAAAGTAAATTTACATGATCTAGTACCTATGTTGCACACTTGCACGGAAACTCTCGGGAATGAGTACGTTTCCGTTTCGGAAACTCTCCAAACAAGCGTTTTTTGACCAAAAGTTGCATTCACCGTTTCCCGTTTTCTCATGATTTTTGCGTCTCCGTACAACATAGTCTAATACCAAATAATATAGGCTAAAATATTACCAATAAGATCATTTTTTGTTTTTATAACATTTTGTAATAAGTAACATTCATGACATTTTGATTTTTATAGGTCCACCATTCAACAGCTTCTATGTATGAGTTTCTTTATTCTTAAACATAGATATGCCATATTCTTTAATCACACATTCATAAACATAGTTATGCCATATGGTAATCGGTAATAAAATAATTTTGTATTGTACAATCATCACAATTCACTCTGTATTTTGGACTATTATTCTGCTATAGCTTACATACGTTATTACAAGCGTTCATGGACTGTATACCCTTCCCCAATGAAGTCCCAGTTCTATCTTTTGTGATAGATATATTTTCCATTTACTTTTTGGGCATTATGATACAGACAGGGAAAGTAAATATGAAGCTCAAAGCACTAGTAGAGGCTATACTTCATTTATCTCGCTGAGTAAGTTTCACAATCAAAGTGAAGGTTATCTTGTTGATGACATTTGCCTTGTCGAAACTGAAATTTCTATGCTGACCGACGCTTCTCTAGCTTCCAACGATAAAGTAAGTTCTTTATCCAGATATATGCTTGATTGAAACTGAAGGAATATTTTTATGATATTGTGTTAAACATCATATCATGAGACATCCGGAATTCCGGAAACAATCTTTTAGTGTTTTAGTACCAGAGTAAGACTATGTACATTCAACCCTCCTTACCCCATCGTATGTTGGACCTTTGCAGGGTAACGTTGTTGCTGTTATTATTGTTGTTTGTCTTGAACATCATAATTCTTAATGATATGTTTTTCTCCTACTTGTCTGGGATCAGGTTGTAGATTCTTCACTGGCACTTGATCTGGATGGATCTGTTTATGTAGAGGCTCAATCGTTTCTAGAGTCACTGCCCAAGAGACCTTCCAGTTTCGGCTGCACGGGATCCAATGATCTAAAATGTGAAATGGATTTCCTCAAAGGAACTTCACATTCTGCAAAAGAAATCATTGACACATTGATATCACACCCTTTGGATGTTTTGGCTGAACCCCGGAATGAAACTGCCATACTCGAGTCTCTGTCTTCTCTAACCGCCCACATTTATTTGAAACATACTTTTCCTGAGATGATTCAGGAATGGAGACGTCAAAGGAAGGGAAGAAGCGGGCATCCCTGGTCTAGTTTTGAGCACACCCGAAATTTGCTTGAGGACTTGGTGAAAAGGGGGGAAGGAATAAAGGCTAAGCTGGAGAAGCTGTACAAGAAAGAAAGGGAATTTGAAGCTCAGCTCGAGGCTATTGAGAATTGCAGTCTATCTCTCAAGGAGGAAAGGCAAGAATTATTAAACCAAATAAAGATGGCGTATTCTCTTGCGGAGGAGCAGGCTAGGAATTACACTGAAGCAGAAGAGGTGGAGGTTGACCTTGCAATCAAACAGCTAGAGCTGAGGTTGAAGTCAAAGTGGGCTGCAACCAGACTTCTCTTCTATTGAGAATCATGGCAGGCCGGCCAAGGCTTTAATTACCTTTCCCAGCATTTGTCTTTATCTGCTGTTAAGGGCTCGTTTGAGCGTATTGTGAGTTTCAACAGGTCATAAGTTCATAGTTTTTGTAATTGTTTCGGTTCCAACTTCTAAATGAGCATGATAGTTGTTAATTAAATGAACATAATCAGTCAGAGCTCGATTCATGTTGAGACTTATTATGGAGTTTTGATACTCTATAATAGGGGTGGGCAAATCGGTTTAGTTCGGTTTCGGTTTCGGTTCGGTTTTAGTTTATTCAGTTTGAAAGAATTTGTACCAAACTAAAACCATTTGAATTTTGGTTCAGTTTCGGTTTGGTTTTGGTTCAGTTCGATTTAGTTCGATTTGATTCAGTTTCTTATGTTTATTATTTTATTTGATCATGTTCTATATTTTAGGATTAGAACATGAAAGTATAGTCCGTCTCATCTTCTTTGATTTATTATTTAAATAAAATGTCAAACGAAATAAAAAGATAGGAAAATAATAATATATTATAAATTAAAATTTGTAATTGATTAGCATTTATAATATTAAATAAAATATTCACTTCTCACAAAAAATAAATTTATAATTGATTAGCATTTATAATATTAAATAAAATATTCAAAAAACTAAAGGAGTCAGTGATACAAATGTTGTAATATTCATAATTTCATTCAAATGAATCATGTAAAAAATATAAACTCAATTTGTAATTGTTATGACCAAATATCTTTTCAGAGTACACAACGTAACAAATACAAATATGTTGTATTAGCTAATTTTGTCATGATGAATGTATGAAATGTGTAAAAGTTAAAATGATATATGCTAAATTTGTATTTTTCATGTTTAAAATATTTATTTATATCCTAAAGATGAAAAGTGAAGAAAAGTACAAAGCATATACGATAGTATTTATTACGAGTTGTTCGGTGTTTGGTTCGGTTTACGGTTTTTCGGTTTTAAATCAAACTACCAAACTAAACCTTTCGATTTGAGAAAATTGTTATCAAACGGTTTACTTAAGGTAAACCAAACTAAACCAAACCACAAATTTTCGGTTCGATTTGGTTCGGTCAAACCAGGGGCGGAGCCAGGACACTGGGCCAGACTGGGCCGATAGAACGAATATTTCTGAAAAAAAGTTTCCATAGAATTTTTTACACTAAAAATTTAGACATATTTAAAATTTGGGCTGGGCCTGGGCTAGTGTTGGCCCTTCCCTAGTCTCCTAGCTCTGCCCCTGGGTCAAACCAAATCATTTTGCTCAGCCCTACCCTATAACATAGTTTAAGCTTGTTTGAGACTTTGGATGTTTTTACTTCGACTGTAATTTGTCGAGACCAGACCAGTTCAGACCAGACCAGACCAGACCAGACTTGGATAGTTATAAAAATTCAAAGAAACCAGACCTTACCAGACCAGACCAGACCAGTTCAGATCAGACCATACCAGATAAGATCAGACCAAACCAGACCAGCAAATTAATCATTTGAGTTATATTCACGTTCATTTGAGTTATATGGGCTACACTTTGATGTTATTGCTATCTCTCAAAAGTTATTATATTGTTATCACTATTATTATTATTATTATTGTTACTAATATTACCATTATTATTAATCGAATATATTTGATTAATATTCAAATAACTCGAATCAAATTTGATATTCTTATTTGTATTTGTATTTGAATTTTTTGAATTCGAATCATCTTACACGAATTCGAAATGCGAATCGAGCACAAATTATTTGATTCGTTTGCAATCTTATTAAGGACTCGTTTGAACGTACTTGTGAGTTTCAACTTTCAACAGGTCATAAGTTCATAACTTTTGTAATTGTTTGGGTTCTAACTTCTAAATCAGCAGAGTAGTTGTGAATTAAATGAACATAATCAGTCCCAGTTTGATTCATGTTGAGACTTATTCTCGAGTTTTGATACACAATAAACAGAGTTTAAGCTTGTTTGAGACTTCAAGTTCATTAAGAGCCCGTTTGATAGAATGAAAATCGATTGATTATGTTGATTCTGCTCAAATTTATGAAATTCTAGCTGACGTGGTTGTGTTGGTTGATTCTGCTGATTTAAGAAAAATTTATTTTTAAAATTTATTTTATTAATAAAATAAAGAAAAAATTATATGTAAAATAGTTAAAATGATTATATGAAGTAGTAACTTCACTCATACAACCAAAAAAGTAACTTCAATCTTAGTTTTTCTGCTTATTTAAGAATTCAACCTGAGAAAGCAGAAACTACATGTTTGGTGAAAAACATAATTGATAAGTCTGATAAACTGAAAAACAGTATTGCGAAATGACTTCTAAATGTATCTTTGACCAACTTGACCGCCGTCCGCCGCCGATTCGAGGTCTGGGAGGTCTCCAGCTCCTAAGCCCGTAGATTCGCAGTCTGAAGCCATCGTTGGTGTTTTTTGTGCCCCAAATCCTTCCGTGGGAAGTTGCTTGGGAAGCTGGTTGCTGCGCAAGTCAGCTGGAAGCTCTCCGCCGCAGAAATTCGCTCGCCAGAACCAGTCGCCGGAGCCGCCGGTCGCTTGGGTGCTCGCCGTTCGTCGCTGGTTTGCTGAGCTTGAGGCCGGGATCTGGAATCCCATTCGCAGGGGCTAGGTGCCTCATCCGCCATCGATTGAAGGACTGGAAAGCCGTCAACATAGCTGGGCTCGTCCGCCGCTGGATTGAACCTCGAGCTTGAAGCAGACGCTGGAACTGGACAGGAGCTTGAGGCCTGAAGTCGTTCGCTTGGAAGCCAACCCATGTGTTCCTCGTTGCTCGCAGAAGGCCTGTAGCAGACCACCTTTACTGGACGCTGAGGACTGGAACGAAGGCTGAAGCTTGGACGGAAGTTGAAGGCCGGATCTGGAAGCTTCGCGCATTCACTGGAGCACGGCTAGACCTGGGCGTTTTGGCTGCTGGGAGCTTACTGTACTGCTGGGCTTCAACTTGGGCTGGATTTGAGATACACTTGGACTGGCTAGAGCACTGGAGCACAGGCTGAAGTTTGAAGCAGAGAGAAGACTTTGGGCTGGAACTGAGCTGGTCAACTGCTAGTCAAACTTGGTCAACGGATAGTCAGCGGGCAGTCCACTCCAGTCAAACCTTCCGAAAAATCCCAATTTTTTAAAATTGGGTGGGTAAGGTCGAAACGCCTCTCCTAGGGTTTCGCTCCGGTATATTGACTTTTATCCCTTTTATCGCTTTTGTAGTGATTTAATCTTTTATTGTGTAGAAATTATATTTTAGGTTTATTATTGCTGTTAAAATTGTTAGAATTGTTGTGTTGTTCTGTGCTGAAAAATTATTATTTATTTGTGCTTATACGGAAGAACAAGGGGTTTGAAGTTGAGTTTGGTGCTCATTAATACTCCCCGCGTGTTCGTGCTAGTTGCTCCGTATAGTTGTAGCCTTATAAATATTTAAATTGTTTTTTCAGCAAAATTTACATTTTCTTTTGTTGCTTATTTTTCTCTGTGAAAATGTCTGCTTATAATCAGTATGGTATGGCTCCATTTAATGGAAAATCTTATTTTAGCATTTGGAAGCAAAAAATTAAATGTATTTTAATACAACAAAAATGTTTTAAAGCAGTTGGCGAAACCTATTTAATTTCTGACACAGAAGAGAAAAGGGCTGAAATGAATGAAAATGCATGTTCTGTGATTTATTTGAACTTATCTGACTCTGTGATTAGAAAAGTTGGAATTTTAGAGAGTGCTAAAATTCTGTGGAATAAATTAGATGAACTGTATACCGAAACCTCTTTGCCTAACCGGATATTTTTACTTGAAAAGTTCTTCAAATTTAGACTAGATATGTCTATAGATATTGAAGAAAATCTAGATGTTTTTACCAAACTTATTTCGGATATTAAGTTGTGTGGTGATAAGCATATAGATGATTATTCCCCTATTGCTCTTTTAAATGCTATTCCTGATTCCTTTAGTGATGTGAAATCTGCTATTCAGTATGGTAGAGATAATGTGACTCTTGACATTGTGGTAAATGGTCTTAAGAGTAAGGAATTAGATTTAAAACAGATGGGTGAGGGTAGAAACTCCGAGGAAGTTATGCATGTGAGGGGTAGAGAAAATAATAGTAGACGACATAGATCTAAGTCTAGGTCTAGTTCGAGGCGTTGCTATTATTGTCACGAATCTGGTCATTTCATAAGAGACTGTCCTAAATCTAGGAAAAATGAGCATAGTGAGCATGCTAATTTGACTAGGTGTGAAGATGATTTAGGTGATGTTTTTATGATGAAAAATCTATGTGATTATGACTATTTGAGTTCTGTGATATCTGATTCTTTGGGTAAATCAGATTGGGTGGTAGATTCTGGTTGTAGTTTTCACATGTCCCCGTTGAAAAATGTTTTTCAAACTATAGAGAGATTGAGCATGGCTTTGTGTCTTTAGCAAATGAGAAGAAATGCAATGTGCTAGGAATAGGAGATGTGTGCCTTAGGTTTTCTTCTGGTTATGTGCTTACTTTGAAGAATGTTAGGCATGTTCCTGAGCTATGCTGTAATTTGCTATCTTGTGCTTCTCTTGAAAATGTGGGTTTGAAGGGAAAATGGGGAAAGGGAATCATGAAAGTTGTGAAGGGTTGTTTAGTTGTTTTCAAAGCTGAGATGAAAAACAACTTGTATGTTTGTCATGGTGAACCCGTACTTGATTCTGTGAATTGTGTGCAACCCTGTGTGCTAGGAAAACAGTCTAGAGTTGGTTTTCCTGATCTGCCTAAGTGTACTAATGTGCTTGATTGTATTCATGCTGACTTGTGGGGTCCTTATGGTGTTTCCACTCATGGTGGGAAAAATTATTTTCTGACGTTGATTGATGATTTTTCAAAGAAAGTGTGGGTTTTGTTGATTGAGAATAAATCTGAAGTTTTTGATAAGTTTAAAAACTGGAAAACCCTTGTTGAAAAACAAACCGGTAAGAAAATGAATTTTTTAAGGACCAATGTCAGTTTTGATTTCTGTGATGATCAGCTTGGTGATTTATGTGATACTTGGGGTATTTCTATGCATAAATCTGTTCCCTCCACACCCCAACCGGATGGGGTTGTTGAGAGGATGGTTCGAACTTTATTAGAGAGGGTGAGGGCTATGTTAGCTTCATCTGGGCTCTCTAATAAGTTCTGGGGGGAAGCTATTTGTTATGCTGTTGATTTGGTTAATATGTCCCCGTCTGTTCCCTTAGGAGGGAAATGCCCTGAATCTGTGTTCACGGGCAAACCACTTGACTTGCCAAATTTGAGAGTGTTTGGTTGTGCTGCTTATGTGAATCGTGTGAATGATAAATCTGAACCTAGGACTAAGGAATATGTTTTCTTAGGATATCATGATTGCATGAAAGGTTATAGGCTTTGGTGTAGGAGTGAAACTTGCTTCAATGTGTTGATGAGTAGAAATGTCATTTTTGTTGAAAATGAATTTCCTTGCCTGCTTGTTTCTCCTGATGTTGCTCCAAATGAGGTGGAGCATTTGCCTGATGTTCATTCTGATTTACTTGTTGAAACCGAACCCAAATTTGTGGATGAAAATGTTTTTCATGGTGAAAATAAAGAAAATAATATTTCTATTAAGGTGGAGCATGATATGAATTTTGTGTGCAATATGCTTGAGTTGCGTGATTGCCATGTTATTAGAGATAGAGACATTAGGAAGCATGTGAGAAATTATATGTGCAATGTGTTTGACTATATTTCCTCTGAGTTTGCTTTAAATGTGCTTAATTCTCTTTTAATTAAAATCTTTGTGATATTTGGTATGCTATTTTCTTTGTGTTTTGAAAATGTGATACCAAGTGATTATGTGAGCTCTACCTGTGCTAGTTATAGAAATAATATTGTTTCTTTTATTTTCTTTATACTTGCTTTGTGTGGTTGTTGGATTAGTTGGAATCCCCAACTTCTCCCGGATGCTTGCTTGCGTGGTCTATTAACATGTGTTAAATGTTGGAGGTATTGGTCCTACCAAGACCTCCCTTCCACTTTATTATTGACTTGCACCCTATGTTTACTCCCACTTTGGCACCTCTTTATTTGAATCTCTCCTAACCAATAATATGGCCATTTTGACTTATGTGGAGTGACCCCTTTGAGCTGTCCTATGCTGCCCTCCTTGTCTTTGCATCACATGTGAGTGTCCTTGTGTCTACCAGCCTATTATTTATGTAGCTCTTCTTCTTCCTTGAGAGAGCAGCCTGCGTGAAAAACTAGAGAGAGCAGTGCCCTTCTTCTTCTCCATTTCCTTTGTGTGAGAGTGTGAGAGAATACCTTAGTGGTAGAGAAGAAGCTTGGAGTTGTGTTGTGGTCTAGCCTAGGGTGGTGTGTGAGAGTATAGCAAAAGGGTTGGAGACCTGAGCCGGAAAGAAATCGACACCCAACAACTATTATAGTGTGGTGAGAAACATTTTCAAGTATGAGTTTTTCCTCAGATTTACAAAGTTACTTGAAAAGGAAAATTCTTGAAAGAGGCACGAGCGGAATCAAGATTGGAAAGGGAGAGGTCGAGATAGTACATTAATAGGGGAAAAGGGGCAAATTCCCCCTAATCTTATACATAAAGGGCATCTAAGCCCTTAAACAAATTTTTGGACCAAAAAACTCCCGTGGAATTTTTTGATGAAAATTTTTGAGCATCTTATTCATTAAGTCTAGTTTGCTCATACCAAATTTCAGATAAAAATTCAATCGGGAAGACATTCAAATGAATTCTTGAAGATAACTGTGCCGTTAAAAGCGTTGTTATCTTCAAGAATTCATTTGAATGTCTTCCTGATTGAATTTTTAGCTGAAATTTGGTATGAATAAACTAGACTTAATGAATAAGATGCTCCAAAAAATTTATCACAAAATTCCACCGGGAGCCACCTCAAATGGCACGTCCGGACATAATCTTCTATATAAGGACTTATTTGACGCCTTTTTTGCAACTACGAGGACTAAACTGACCCTTTACTCGTAAAAGAAGCTATATCTGATATCCCCCTCACTCACGGTTAACACACGGAGTACTTAACTGCCTTGGGTTTTATTTCTACCTAAATTACATCCAAAACTTTTTTTGTAAGCAAACATCTTAAATAAACATGGGACAAGTTAACTAACTAAGAGGCCGTTTGATAACACTGTTTTTCGGTTTATCAGACTTATCCGTCAATTTTTTCACCAAACACGTAACTTTTGTTTTCGCGCACTGAATTGTGTAATAAGCAGAAAAAGTAAGATTAAAGTTACTCTTCTGGCTGTATTGGTTGATGTTACTGTAGATGACCATTTTAGCTATTTTTACATATATTTTTTTCTTTATTTTATAAATAAAATATATTTTAAAAAATATTTTTTTCTTAAATTAGCAGAATCATCCAATGCAGCCACTTCAGTCAGAACTTCATAAATTTCAGCAGAATCAGCCAAAATAGCCAATTTTTGTGCTACCAAACGGGCTCTAAATGTCGAATTATAGAGTTAACATGTTTTAATTGGATTGAATTTTTTTTATCTGATGTAATTTGGTCTAATTAATTTTTGTCTGATCTGGTCTGATCTGTTTTAAAAGTTTTTACTTAGACTTATTTTAGTCACAGACAAAATCACACCTGAACAAATCTGAATAGAAATAAAATAGACTAGACCTCGAAAAATTATAAAATTTTCAAAAACTAGAGATCTATCGTACAAGACAAAATCAGACCAATTCAGACCAGGCCATAAAATTTCAATCGAAAAAAACCTTCATCTTGTCTGCTATGAAATGTCATTAATATTATATATACTCCGTATATTATAATCCGCATATAATTTATTTGTATTCATTTATTATTAAAAATAATAAAATTCCTCCCAAATTATTGTACAGTATATATTCTCGACTTATCATACATTTTTAATGCGTATATTATAAAGATAATATTAAGATATAGATACCAGAAGCTACATTAAAAGTTTTATAAAGTTAATACAAAAAATTAAATTTAATAAAAGTTGAATATATAAAGTAAAAGATTATAAATCAGTTTACATTGACCAGATAATAGTGGACATGAACTTTTAAGTGAGGCAGCGGTATAAGTAATACTACGTATAAAATAAAACATTAGACCAAACCAGCTCGAGACTAAAATAGATCAAATCAACTAGATCAGATAAAAAAAAAGTTTAGTCCAATTAAAAATTTCCCAACTCTATAATTTGACACATCGGCTAGTAATTTGCCACATGTTTATTTAAGACATTTGCTCACAAAAAAAGAAATATGAGCTTGGACGTACTTTGTGATTTGGCCTAGTTTGAATTGTTTGATTTTATCTTGTTCTGTAGATTTCTGGTTTCTGAATATTTTATATTTTTTTTAGGTCTAGTCTATTTTATGTCTATTCACATTTGTTCAGGTATGATTTTGTGTAACACTGAAATAAGTATAATTAAAAACTTTTATAACAGACCAGAGCAGAAAAAAATTGATTAGACCAAATTACATCAGATCAAAAAAAATCAATCCAATTAAATCATGTTAACTCTATAATTCAACATTTAGTTAATTAATTTGCCACATGTTTATTTAAGATATTTTCTCACAAAAATATAGATTTGGATGGGATTTAGGTAGAGGAAATCTAACCCAGCTGTTATTTTTTTTTTTTTTTGGGTAAAAAACCCAGACTGCTAATTGTTAACTGCTCCATGTGAGTGAGGGGGAGATATGCCCTATTTTACTGTAAACGGGAGTTTTTTGCTCCAAAAATTTGTTTGAGGGCTTAGATGCCCTATAGGTTTAAGTTTAGGGGGAGATTTGCCCTTTTTCCCTATTAATAATCATCAAAAAAATTGAAAATGAATATCCAATAGCATGTCAATTGATATTTAGAACTTTCTCTTACTTTTTTTTTTTACTCCGGGGGGTCTAGGGGAGAGAGCCTGGAGTAATCAGGGCTGAAACTCACTCCATTGAGTTTCGAACCCTTACGGCCTGTTTGGATTGAGTGTTGAGGAGTGTTAGTAATGGAAGTGTTAGTAAGTGTTGATGCTAACACTTGTTTGGGAGAAAAAACCAGAGGTGTTAAGAAGTGTTAGTAATGGTTAGGAAGTGTTAATAATAACCTTCCCAACACCTCAATTGTCCATTTTTTTAACACCCCGATTTGGAGTGTTTTGAGGTGTTGGACAACTATTACCCTTCTCATTTGCCCGAAAAACATAAAATGCTTCGACATTTCACTTCAAGTGTCTTTCCCACGGGTCTGATGGTTTGTTTTTCCATCTCTTCTCTTTACTCTTTCTTTACTCTTTCTTTAACACTTCCATTATTAACACTTCATTCATTTGACTCTCCCAAACAAGGTAAAATTATGTCTAACACTTACACTTCCATTCCCTTCCGAACCCTTACTAACACTTCCATTATTAACACTTCCAAACACTCCATCCAAACAGGCCCTTATGTGCCTAGCGGGTTTCGAACTTGAGACCTCCCACTAGGCACAGTAACCTCACAACTAGTTGGCTTGAAATGCTTGGTTAGAACTTTCTCTTACACGTCATGTAAATCATCGATAAATAATTGAATTATATATTTAAAAAGTTTTAAAGTATCGCCACAAAGAATGTTTTCGTTTGGACTGAAATTTGCTGGTCTGGTTTGATCTGAACTAGTTGGGTCTGGTTTGGTAAACGTCTGTTCTATATGTATTTAATAATTACGGAAGTTTGGTCAGGTATGATCTGGTCTAGTCTGGGACTAAAAACAATCGAAAAGAAAACATCCTAAAATGTTCAAGATGTTATGATGCAATACAAATTTAAATTCTCGATTATTACTACGTACTCAAAAATAATTATTTAAAATTGTATTTTGTGTAATAGAAATCAGACAAGTGTATTTAGCTTTAAAATGTTTAATTTAATTATAGACATCTATTTTGTAAACATTGATACTAAATTTCGAATTTAAAAGTTAAAAGTATTTTCTTAAGAAAATATATCCTTCATATAGTCCAATTCCAATTCTCCCCTATCTTTTTTCCTCTATCTAGAATACATGAATAATGTCATAAGCAACTCATGTTAAACTCAAACTTTTATTTTACTTCATGCTTAGTTGATGCACCCCACAAAATGAATAAAAAGCCTATAAGAGTACGTTTGGTTCAAGAAATGTCAAATTACCATGGGAATATTAGATTACTGGGTATGTTAGATAGATAGGAATGCGATTAATGTGTAACCCATTTGTGTTTGGTTACGATTAAGGGAATGTGACATTAAGTTGTGTTAGTACCCAACGTTGATAGATTTTGATGATGCCACTATACCAATAAATGAACACCTCCACCACCTAATAAGTCATGACTAATAAAATGTATCAAATAAAGTATACTGGAAACTTAAAATACAATAAGGTAATTTTTGTTACCTTAAAAAGGATATTCAAATCCTACCAGTATAACTTTATTTAATACACAAATAAAACTAAGAAGTGGGAAGTGTTGAACAAATGCTCCAAATAAATTTTTGCTGGAGAATAAGAAATTCACTAGGGTAATTGTTTTTACCCTAAGAATATACAAAAGATCCTTCCAGTACATAATTTACTTGGTGCACAGTGACATGCAGGGATAAGTCGTATAACAAAGGCGTAAGGCTAAAATGCATTTAATGCAAGAATTGTACATGGGTCCCAGAAGATGATGCTACACAAGAAGTGATCTCTCGGAGAAGAACTGATCGGCAAAGATTATCTCTTTATCTTGCTCCAACACATGAAGACAAAGAGTACAACTCTTTCAGCGACTACGATCAACTCCTCTCAACCAACGGAGGAGATTGATCTGCTCAAAAGGCCTATAAAAGTAGGCAGAAGCATGAGTGCTAAAATTAAGTTTTTGAGTTATCTAAGTAGAGTGTACACTTCAAACATTCAAGAGATATCTAGCAAAAGAGAAAGTGCACGTTAAACTTTGCTTTCTGCTTAGACTCATGCTTCACTAAGTTCTTAGACTAGATCATACACGATTATACCTTTAGAGCTTAGTTTCTAGTTGGAGGTTAGAAATTTTCTTGAAAACAAATTGTTGTAAACACTTAGGAGAACAGTTGTTCGGATCCTAAAGTGTGGTTAGATAGATAGAGTACCTTTTGATCCCCACTGGATCATTTGAGAAAAGTCTAAGGAGTGAGTAACTTTGAGTGGTGTTATACTCATTGTGAAAAACCTTCAATCTAGGCCTGAGTGTTGTAAAGACTAGATTGGCACTAATTGTATTGGGCTGAATACTTTAGTGGAAATCCATTTGAAAGAGAATGGGACTGGATGTAGGAGGATTACACCACCTCTGAACCAGGATACATCGTGTGTTGATTTACATTCACATATACAAAACACACACCAAACACGTCTCACAGAAGGATTGTAGTTTGTCAGCAGCATCCTAAGCAGTAGTCTTAACTGACCCTACTGCTTATCCTACTGCTTAATAACTCACTCTCCTTGAGACTGCTTTCCACAAAGAAGATTTCAAAAACTCAGAAGGTGTCTCAGCAGTACCCTGGTCTTCACCCACCTGCTGAGTCCACTGCCCACCCATACGTGTCTTTCCAAACTCAAGCCAGAACAGAAACTATCCAAGAGTCATCTTGTTTCTCAGCAGTTACCTCAGCAGTCCCCTGCCCCTCAGCCAACTGCCAACCCAGCAGTTGCCTCAGCAGTGATCTGCCCATCAGCCAACTGCTCACGGTTTAAAGTCCAAACATCACCAGAACCTGAAAGCTGTTTCATATTGATAATAAAGAGGCTAAAGACTTCCGCTGTGCATCTATTAATCTATCAAAAGATTATAGATCAACTCATCTAGAGGGAAAAGTGTTTCAAAATTGAAAAGGCTTTAAAAGTCTATTCACCCCCCCCCCCCCTCTAGACTTTTACCTCTATCCGGGACCATCAAGTGGTATCAGAGAGGTGTGTTCCTAGAGTCAGTTTCTGACTATTTTTGAACTAAAGATCCAAACCACTACACTTTCAAAACACCCTCCAAAAATGGACAGTCAGTTAGCCAAAAATCTTCTGTTCAACTTGAACAAATTTGATGACTGGAAAATACGAATGAGAGCACATCTCAGTGCTTTACATGATGAGATGCTTGAAGTAATTACTGATGGACCCATCAAAATAATAAAAGTCATCACATCCAGAACCACAGAAGGGACAGATAATGTGTACATTCCAAAACCCAAAATGGAATGGACAACTGAAGACAGGAAGAGAAACAATCTTGACAACATTGTCAAGGACATTCTCTTCAAATCTGTGGATGAATCCATATTTCCCAGAATCAGGAAATGCGAAACTGCCAAAAATGTCTGGGATGAGCTCACAAAGATTGGAGCAGGGGATGAACAGGAGAAGGTCAATAAACTGACCATAGCCCTCAAGAAATTTGAGGATTTCAAAATGCTGTCAACCGAATCTATCCATGAGATGGAATCCAGATTCCTAAAGATTGTGGCAGAGGTCTCTGACCTTGGGAAAGAACTGTCTCAAAAGGAAATTTCCCTTAAAATTTTGAGAGGCCTGCCATCAAAATGGGATATGAAAGTAACTGCTATGAGAGATAGCAGAGATCTCAGAACTTTGTCAACCGACAAACTCTTCAGTGATCTCAAGGCTTATGAATTTGAAATGAAGGAGATCAAAGAAGAAAAGGAAGATGAATCCAAGACACTAGCTCTAGTGTCTGAGCCAAGCACTTCAAAATCTGCGGAAAAATTTCTCAATAATCTCCTCACTGACGAGCAGTTTACTATGTTTGTGAGGAAATTTAAAAGATTCATGAATGAGGAAACTGCTCCAAAGAAAGCATACAACCTGCCACCTAGAAGACAAGGAAGACATCAATCCAGAGAGAAAACTGTCCTGTGCTACAACTGTAGACAACCAGGACATTATAAAAATGAATGCCCTCTACCCTTAGCCCTGAAGTATCAAGGGCAGCAGGGGTCTGGTCTCAAAACTAGTTACAAAAGGGACTTCAAAAGCAAAAGACAAGCCTTTGTAAGTGAAAAGAAAAAGGAGGAACCCCAATCTGAAGATGAAAGCAGCTCAAGTGATGAAAGCTCTTCATCTGAAAGCTCAGAAGAAGCACTTCTATGCCTGGGATCCTGGCAGGTGGCTGAAAAAGGTGGAAGCTGGCTCACTGGAGAAAGCAGCCGATGGCTCAGTAAAGATGATGAATGCAGCTCCCCCAAATGCCTAATGACCAAAGACTACTACAATGATGTTGAGGTAACATCCTGCTCTTCTTATAGCTCTAGTGATTCTGGACCAACCAATATAACTCTGAAATCTTTATTACAAGATTTCCAAAGAGTCCAAAATCACCATGTTCTCTTAAGATCAGAAAATGATAGATTAAAACAAGACATTAAGGCTATTCATACTAAACTGTTAGATGCCTTAACCAAAAACAATGTCTTAGAAAAGGAGAACAAAGAGCTGAAAGACAAACTGAATAACTTCAGCATGGATAGTAAAACCTGTGACTTTACTGCTGAAGTTGTTCTAAATAAGAAAAGAAGAGGGCTTGGATATGTATCCCCCACCAGACTCACCCCAAACTCAACTTCCACAAGCCACCAACAAAATACAAGAAAGCTAATCTACCAAAAAACTCATTCTCAAATTGTTCCCATATTAAGAAACCTGCCTGATCCCAAATCAAAATCCAATCTCATATATAAACAAAAACTTCCCAACCATCAAAACCCAAGAACCCGTTGGCAATCAACCAATAAGACCAACCACAGTCAAAACACTAAGCAGTCTCCTCCAAAAGCCAAATATCCATTTTCCACTTCAAGAAGAAAAAGGATTAACAAATACATAGCCATCCCCCATGATTATAAAACTTCAAATGGCTATAGACCAATCTGCTTAGAACTAAATGGTTCTAGATGGGCATGGATGCCCAAACTTGTACAAAGAAGGTCGCCCACTAACTTGTGGGCTACTGCTCAACAATGATGAATACAGGAAGATGCTGGAGCAGTCAACTCACAAATATGGTACATAGATTCAAGCTGCTCCAGGCACATGACAGGCAGCAGGTGGCTCTTGACAAACTTTATGACAAGAGAAGGACCCAAAGTTACTTTTGGGAATGTTGAAAAACAAGGAGAAACCAAAGGAGCTGGAGACCTATCCATCAATGGACTTACAATTCAAAACATATCTTATGTTAAAGGATTAAAGTTCAATCTCATAAGCACAAGCCAGCTCTGTGACAATGGCTATAACGTTACATTCTCCAAAGACATCTGCTTGATTAGAGATGTCAAGAATGACAAAATTGTGCTCACTGGTAGAAGAAAGAAGGACATGTACATTGTTGATTGGAGTTCAGCAAAGGAAGGGATCTGCTTGGTAACAAAGGCAGATTCAAACTTGAGTTGGGAATGGCATAAAAAATTAAGCCATCTCAACTTCAAAACAATCAACAAACTGTCCAGAAAAGGATTGGTGAAAGGACTTCCTGAAATCAATTTCAAGAAGGACCATCTCTGTGATGCTTGCCAAAAAGGAAAACAAACCAAGGCATCTTTCAAATCAAAGGAACTGGAATCATCAACTAGGCCCTTAAGCCTACTACACCTTGACTTGTTTGGACCAGTTGAACCAACAAGCTTAAGTGGTAGAAGATACACCCTTGTAATAGTTGATGATTATTCTAGATACACTTGGACCGTATTCTTAAAGAAAAAGAATGAAACAGAAAAGAAACTTCCAGAACTGATGAAACTAATTCAAAATGAGAAAAGTCTCTCAATCCAGAAGATCCGGTCAGATAGAGGCACTGAATTCCTTAACTCTATAGTAATTCAGTACTGTGAAGAAAATGGAATCCATCACCAAACTTCAGCTGCAAGAACACCTCAACAAAATGGTGTTGCTGAGAGAAGAAACAGGACACTCAAGGAATCCGGAAGGACAATCTTAGAAGCAGCTGGTTTACCCAAAAGATTTTGGGCAGAAGCAATCAACACTGCTTGCTACACCCAGAATAGAAGTCTCATTCATAAGACTTACAAAAAGACTCCATATTAACTATGGAAAGAAAGGAAGCCTAATGTTAGTCATTTCCATGTATTTGGATCCAAATGCTTCATTCTAAACAATGGAAAAGACTATCTCAAGCCATTTGATCCCAAATCTGATGAAGGGATCTTCCTGGGCTACTCAGCAACAAGCAAGGCATTCCGGATCCTCAACAAAAGAACTCTGGTGGTAGAAGAATCAATCCATGTGGTGTTTGAAAATCACCCCACTGCTCAATCACAAGAAAAAAGTGAGTCATTCAACCCAAAGAAAGACACTGGAAAGGCTCCAAGCTGCCTTCCAGGAAATGATAGAGAAAAACTAGATGAATCTAATGTCAATCCACTGCCAGCAGTTGACTCAACTATCAACCCACTGCCAGCAGGTGACTCACCAACAAACATCCTTTCATGCCTTCATGAAATTCCTATTCACCCCACTCTACCAGAAGATAGTGACGAAGAAGGAGAGGATAATGACCAACAACGTCAAAGCGAAACAACCACATATGACATTAGATGGTTAAACAAACATCCTCCACACCAAATCATTGGAAACATCCATGAAGGGGTTCGTACAAGGTCAGCAATCCAAAAAGAAGCACTATTCTCATGCTTCATCTCTCAAATCGAACCCAAGAAAATTGAAGAAGCCCTACTTGACTCTGACTGGATACAAGCAATGCAAGAGGAACTAAATCAGTTTGAGAGAAACAATGTGTGGAAGCTTGTGCCCAGACCCTATCACCAACATGTGATAGGAACCAAATGGGTGTTCAGAAACAAGATGAATGAGGAAGGCGCAATTGTCAAGAACAAAGCAAGACTAGTAGCCAAAGGCTACTGCCAGGAAGAAGGTATAGATTTTGATGAAACCTTTGCTCTTAGCCTATGCTGCCCATAAGCAATTCATTGTCTATCAAATGGACGTGAAAAGTGCATTCCTAAACGGTCTACTAGAAGAAGAGGTCTATGTGGAACAGCCTCTTGGATTTGAAATCAACAGAGAGAAGGATCAGGTCTACTGTCACGCCCCGGACCTATCCGGACACGTCAACAACCCGCCGTACAATACGAATAGTCAACCGCAGTCCAACACATTCATATTATACAAGGCGTCTCGAGTATCATTCACACATACACATCCATAAACAAACATAATAAGTAATTCATAACGCAGCGGAAACATTGTTTAAAACAAAAGGCCACACAAGGCATTTCATGAGCACGCAGGCTCCATAGTAAAATATCCATGAGCACGTTTAGGAAGGTTTAAAAACAGAATGGAGGAAGCACGAACCAAGTCTTCCCTCCTATATGATCTCTCGAGCAACGAGCACAGGAAGCAAGCTCTAGCCTCAACCTGAAAAATGGTGGTGGGACGCCCCCGAAGGGGTCAGTACTCTATACGGCTATAAAGTACTGGTGTGGCAGGCATCTAATAGATATACAACAAGTATTTCAAACACAAGACCCTCAAATAGGGTGATAGTACATTATGATTTGTAACCCTAGTTACCCCGTTTAAAAATATACTTACTTAATATAAAAGTCAAGTAGTCGGCCCGTGGGCCCATGTTTATTTGGAAATCACCATTCCCAACCCCGTGACTATAAGCCACGACAACTCCTAGAGTCCAACCCTAGTACATGACATTGTATTCTAGAGCTCGGCTCTACCACATCACCATACAATTCATATACCTCGGGTCAATCTCCCTACCTTGCGTTCTAGAGCTCGGCTCTATCACATCACCACGCAAGTCCTAGAGCTCGGCTCTAGCTATACAATACATAGACTCCAAGTCTACACCTTACATGCATTCTAGAGCTCGGCTCTATCACATCACCATGCATTAAGGTCCAATTCTCAAGCAACCCTATGCCTAGAATTGACATATCATTAAACTACTATGGGTCATCCTTAAAGACTCCCCATAACTTAACCTTAGTTCCATACTAAGTTATCATATACACTTGAACTACATTCAAGTACCTTTCATACAATCCAATCCCTGGGATCAATTTAATCAACAAGTTCCAATAATCACTAACTAGTATTCCAATACTATTAAGATTATTGTTATCGTACCATTTTCCTCATTGTTTGTAATTCTCTACATATTTATAATTATGTAGCAGCAACTTAAGTATTCAATCTCGATACACAAATATTCATTTATGTATCCACATAATTCATACATGAGCAAAATGCCCATTTTCACAAAATAGTTCATTTATACTCATTTAATCTCATATCGTTCATACTTTCTCAAATCATTCCAAATTCATTCTTTGGCAACTATATCAATATTTCATCAATATATAGTCATCATAATCCATGAAAAATCATGATTTAAACATTTAGGTAATCTCATGCTTAACCTACAAGTTGTAAGCAATTAGATGTCAATCCTCACCTCAATTGAGCTTTAAACTTTCCCTTCTTGGTCCAACGGTCAAATCTTTGGTCAAGGTGGATTTGGGACTGATTCCTTGCTCAAATATGAGTGTTAAACAGCCTCCTCAAAGTGCTAGTTCAACCCTTAATCGTTGATACGAAAACAGCCCCTAGAACGGGTGTTTTCCGGCTAACTCGATTCCTAGTTTTCCAATATTTGCATCTAGGTTAGTATCTAACCTTTACATCAATAAAATAACTTTATAAGGACATATTAAACACTTGGATTAGTGTATAATAGTCTCACCAATCGTTCATATCATTTGGAGAATGAAAAGTAAAGCTTTGGGGTTAAAACTCACTTTAGAAGATTAAATCCTCTCCTGCGAGGTTGCGTTTTTCTCGGACGATTTGGAAGCCTTCCACAACTCCGATTCCTGCAAACCAGGCCTTCACAGATTCCTCGTCTTGAGAGCTTTCTTTTGGTATATCATACGCCTTATTTGGACGAGTGAAGCTCAAGTTATGGATTAAACAAGAGACCCTATCTGCTGGAAAACGAATCCTGCGGCCAGCTTCTCTCTTCTCTTCTCTCTTGGAATATGTGGCTCCCTCTTTCTCTCTTATCTTGGGAGTTCGAATGGGGTGTAGGGAAAATGTATTAGGAAGGCCTCAATCATGCTAAGAGAGCATGTGGTTCACAAAAAAGAAGGGTGGGGTATTTGATTGCAATCAAACATGGTATGGACCTCCTCTTTTATTTCCTTTTTGTAATGTTGTAGCTCATGAGTCAAAAGTCCGCCCCACATAGTTGTCTCATCCATTTTTCTTTGTCTTTGCAGGTACCAAGGTCATGTGGGATGGTTCCCAAATGATCCCATTTAATTTGGGGTCCAAAATATCTACCAATACCTCCAAAAATGGGAAGATGGGTCCTATTGTTTTATCTTTGTCAAAAGATGTCTTTTTTTGTACTTATTCTAACTTATTTAGAGCAAGTCAACTTCCTAAATCACATTATTGATCTCCAATATGTGTAGGCTCATCCCAATAATTTACACGATGAAAATTACAAAAGAATGCGGGTTTGAACAATACAATATTCAATCATGTACTTCGTAAAATATTAATCGTTTCTTCCATTGCTTTGAAATCGGAAATTCAATACATCACTTTTGAATTTTTAAATCGAATTTTCAAGGACGTTCGGGTGCGGTGTCACAAGTTCACCCCCCCTTAACAGGAATTTCGTCCCCGAAATTCACAGCTCTACTCGAATAGGAAAGCATACTGCTTCCTCATCAAAGCCTCCGTTTCCCATGTCTCTTCCTCGACCCGATCGCTCTTCCACAGGACTTTAACCATTGGGACTTCTTTGCTCCTCAGCTTCTTCACCTTTCTATCGGTGACTTTGATAGGTTGAACAGCGTAGTTCAAATCCTCACGTACCTCTACAGGTGGCTTCTCCAATACGTGAGAGGGATCATGCACGTACTTCTTAAGCATGGATACATGAAACACATTATGTATCTTCTCTAACTCAGGAGTCAATTGTAGACGATATGCAACGGCCCCAATCCTCTCTATAATTCTGAATGGACCTATATATCGTGGGTTAAGTTTTCCTCGGGTTTGGAACCGAATGATCCCTTTCCAAGGAGAAACTTTCAAGAATACCTCGTCATCAACCTTAAACTCTAAGGTTCTTCGACGCTTATCTGCATAACTCTTTTGTCTATCCTGAGCCGCCTTGAGTCTCTCTCGAATTAACTTCACCTTTGATTTGGTGACCTCCACCAACTCAGTACCCTCGAGTTTGGCCATGCCAACCTCGTCCCAGCATAACGGTGTACGGCACCTCCTCCCATACAATGCCTCGTATGGAGGCATGCCGATGCTTGCCTGATAACTGTTGTTATAGGCAAACTCCACAAGTGCTAAGTGGTTGTCCCAACTCCCCTGGAACTCCAATGCACAAGCCCTCAGCATTTCTTCTAGGATCTATATAACCCTTTCAGATTGCCCATCCGTCTGTGGATGGAAAGCAGTGCTGAACTTCAACTTCGTTCCCATAAACTCCTGGAATTTCGGCCAAAAACGTGATGTGAATCGTGGGTCTCTATCAGATACAATGGTCACCGGGACCCCATGCAGCCTCACGATCTCATCCGTATACAATTTGGCTAACCTCTCAAGTGGGTAGGTAGTGTTGATAGGCAAGAAGTGTGCACTCTTTGTGAGCCTATCCACAACGACCCAAACCGCGTCATAGTTCCTGATAGTCCGTGGTAAGCCTACCACGAAATCCATAGTCACGTGCTCCCACTTCCATTCAGGGATGGAGAGTGGTTGCAATAAGCCTGCTGGGTGCTGATGTTCTGCCTTAACTTGTTGACAAGTAAGGCACCGACTGATGTACTCGGCTATTTCCCTCTTCATTCCAGACCACCAGTAACTTTCCTTCAAATCACGGTACATTTTCGTGCCCCCCGGGTGCATGGCATAAGCCGATGAATGAGCCTCCTCTAAGATGGACTTTCGGAGCTCATCATCTGACGGTACACACACTCGGTCACGAAATAACAAGAGACCATCATCTCTTTCCCTGAAATCCTCCACCGGCCCCGCTTGCATGCGTTCCCGGACCTTCATAAGTTCTTCGTCGGCTTCCTGACCCTTCTTGATCTCATCAAGTAAAGTGGGTCTCACCTCAAATCGTGCCAATAAGGCACCATCGCTGGTTACCTCCAGTTGGGCTCTTAATGCCCTCAAATTAGTTATCAATGCCCCAGACGAGCTCTTCCGGCTCAAAGCATCTGCCACCACGTTTGCCTTGCCTGGGTGATACTCTATCACTAGATGGTAGTCTTTTATCAGCTCCATCCACCGTCTCTGTCTCATGTTTAGCTCTTTCTGAGTAAACACGTACTTCAAGCTCTTGTGATCAGTGTATATGTGACATGTCTCCCCGTAGAGATAATGTCTCCATATCTTCAGTGCAAATACCACTGCCCCGAGCTCCAAATCATGAGTAGGATAATTCACCTCATGCTTCTTCAATTGTCGTGAAGCATAGGCGATTACCCTCCCATTCTGCATCATTACACATCCGAGCCCTTGGATGCTCGCATCGCTATAGACATCGTACCCCACACCTTGTTTGGGTAATGCAAGTACCGGTGCCTCAGTCAATCTCTTCTTTAGTTCCATGAACCCTTTCTCACATTTGTCATCCCATACAAACTTAGCTCCTTTACGAGTGAGCTTCGTCAATGGCGATGCCAAAACAGAGAACTTCTCCACGAACTTTCTATAGTAGCCTGCCAATCCAAGGAAACTACGAATTTCCTTGACGTTCTTTGGCCTCTCCCATTCAGTAATGGCTTCTATCTTCTTGTTATCAACAGCAATCCCCGATCCCGAAACCACGTGCCCGAGGAAGCCAATCTCCTTTAGCCAAAATTCACATTTAGAAAATTTGGCATAGAGTTGCTTCTCCCGTAGTGTTTCAAGAACAAGTATCAAGTGCTCCTCATGCTCTTCTTCACTCTTTGAGTAAATCAAGATGTCATCTATGAACACAATCACGAATCGATCCAAGTATTTATGGAATACTCGGTTCATCAAGTCCATGAATGCCGCCGGGGCGTTTGTTAACCCAAACGACATAACAAGGAACTCAAAATGCTCATACCTTGTGCGGAAAGCACTCTTTGGTATGTCATCTTCCTTAATCTTCAATTGATGGTACCCCGACCTTAAGTCAATCTTCGAAAACACGGTTGCTCCTCGTAGTTGATCAAACAAGTCATCAATCCTAGGCAACGGATACCTATTCTTGATTGTGACCTTGTTCAGTTGACGATAGTCAATGCACATTCGAAGTGTCCCATCTTTCTTTTTCACAAAAAGAACCGGTGCTCCCCACGGGGAGTGGCTTGGTCTAATGAAACCGTTATCCAAAAGCTCTTGCAATTGGGTTTTCAACTCGTTAAGTTCAGCGGGTGCCATCCGGTATGGCGGTATGGAGATTGGTTTGGTACCAGGCTCGACCTCGATCACAAATTCAATCTCTCTGTCAGGTGGAAGCCCCGGTAGGTCTTTAGGGAAGACATCCGGATACTTACAAACCACCCTCACATCATCGACGTTCGTTTCCTCTTTGGTTTTGTCAACCACGTATGCTAGATATGCGTGGCATCCCTTCCTCATCATATTTCTCGCTCTCACGGCGGATATGATGCAACTATTTGATTTGCCGCGGTCCCCCTCGAAGCGTAGGGTGTCCCCCTGTGTGCCTTCGAGTTCCAACACCTTTGTGTAGCAATCTACCCTAGCATGATGCTTTTCTAGCCAATCCATCCCTAGGATTGCATCGAACTCCATCATACTCAGCGGTACGAAATCACACGTCAAGGTTTGGCCACCGATTTCCACCATACAAGATGGATAGTAATTGTTTCTTTCAACGTCTTCCCCTAGTGGGGTTGATACCACTAAGGTTTGTGTCATTGGTATTGATTGCATCTCTAAGCTCTCGGCAAACGCCTCACTCACGAATGAACGTTGCGCTCCGGTATCGATAAGGATTCGTGCATCCTTCCCGTTAATCTTTAGTGTCCCTACATTCATGAACCATGTAAGACATCCTTCCTACCCTCCCTACTCATTTATAGAAGGTTGCAATGTTCACACGCACGTTAGGGATCAAGAAGAGGCCTTAACGTCGCAAAACGATGCGAAAAAAATCGGGGTTTCGGCAATCTGGGTGCCAGGCACGGCGTGCCCGGGGTAGGCACGATCGTGCCTGGCTCAGGAAAACGCCCTGGGGCTACTGCCTTGGAGGCACGATCGTGTCTGCCTTAGGCACGATCGTGCCTGGGTTGGAAAAATCCTGGGAACCACTGACTTGGAGGCACGATCGTGTCTGCCTTAGGCACGATCGTGCCTGGTTTGGAGAAAAGCCCTGGGCAGCTACTGCCTTGTAGGCACGATCGTGTCTGCCTTAGGCACGATCGTGCCTGGGCTGGGAATATTCCTGGGCAGCTACTGACTTGGAGGCACGATCGTGTCTGCCTTAGGCACGATCGTGCCTGGGTCCCAGCCGCCTGAAGTTGCCCGAAATCCCCCGGTTCGACCCCAAAACCTCGTGCAATGATCCTAGCGATTAGTATCCTCAATTTATGGACTAATTAAGGATAAAACACTAGTATATGAGAGGCAATACCTGCGACGGAGTCCGGGTTAGCTTGAGCATCCGCCTCCGTCATCGCATAGACCCTAGCCTGGGTCCTCCCTTGGTTCACGGATGGCGCGTTGCTCGCACTTGCTCCCCCTTGCCCCCTGCTTGCTTGAGAAGCCCCGGTCTGATTCCGTGTACCCGTCGGGCCACTACTTGGTCCCGATGTCCTTGCCCCGCCCAGTTGTGGGCAATGTGCCTTCAAATGCCCGGCATCCCCACATTGGAAACATCTAGGGGGGTCGCGACATTTACCGGAATGGTTCCTCTTGCAATTGTTGCAACGAGTTACCACTGAGGTCTGTGACCTCGAGCCTTGCCCACTTGGGCCTTGGTTCCCCCTTGATGGTGGCGGTGGTGCCCGGAAAGATCCTCCTCCGTGGTTCCCCCTTTTGTTGGAACCTTGGGAGCCATGACTCTCCCATTTTCTCTTCTTCGCCTCTTCGGCGTCTCTCTTCTTCCGTTCCTCCCACTGTTTCTCCCCTTTCAATGCTTGTTCAACCACTTGGGCGAAAGTCATATTAGGCAATTGCGTTGCCCTATCACGTATCTCCAAGTCAAGAGCGTCCCAAAAGTGGTTCACCATGCGGTTCTCGTCACAAGCATACTCCGGTATGTAGTCGGCGAGATCCCGGAACTTGTACTCCAGCTCCTTCACTGACATGTTACCCCCTTGGGTTAGGAGGGTGTATTCCCTCACCTTCTTATTCACCTCGAAATCAGAATAGTATTGGGCAAAGAACTCCCGTTGGAAGTCCTCCCAAACGACGGTCTCACCGTACTTGTTCTTGGTTCCATCCCACCACTTGGATGCCATCCCCTCGAGCAATCTTACCGCAATTCTCAGTTTGAGATTCGGCGCGATTTGCATGTCAAGGGCCGCTTCATTTAGCCTCTTGATCCATTGTGCTGCCACTGAAATGTCCCCTGCTCCATCAAAGGGTTTGCACCCCAAATCTCTTGCTTCTTTGATGTACTTGGAGATCCTTATGGTTGGACCTCCATCATTTTGGCCTCCACGTGGTTCCACATGGACTCTAGATGCACCATGACTTCCTCCTCGTGAAGCCATGCCCGAAGGTTGCCCAGCCCGGCGCCTTCGGCGTTCCCTCCTCTCTTCACGCTCACGGTGATATTGTTGGAGCAGCGCCTCTATTCTTGCTAGGGAGTCATTCTCCCCCTCTTCATCGCTCACATCATCGTCATCCCCTTCGTAAGGGGTCTCAACCGGCTCGGTCCCCGGTTGGTAAGTCGAGTCCTCATAGGACCAGTAGGTTTCACTTTCTGTGTCGACATGACCGTCACTCACGGTCTGTGATCGGCCTCCACGGCCAGCTCCTCTAGATGCCCTAGAGGTCCTTCGACTGCCCTGTCCAGTCTCCTCTGGTACACGGCCGGTCGGGTTTCTCCTAGTAATCCTGCCACCACGGTCCATTTCTGAAAGAAATTGGGAAAGAGTCGTTAGACTCGTATCAAATGTCAATTGACGGATAGGTACTTAAGACACATTTTGGCTCGAGTCACTGCCATACCAATTGCTAAGGGTACCATCTTAACAATTAGAGACCTTGCAACCCAAATACCAAAAGCTCTCCAAGTACAAAACTTCTATGCTCATGGTTTTCAAAATCTTTTCAAAAAGAGAATTTTGAGACTTCATTATGAAGTTTATGGACTAAGGCTCTGATACCAACTTAATTGTCACGCCCCGGACCTATCCGGACACGTCAACAACCCGCCGTACAATACGAATAGTCAACCGCAGTCCAACACATTCATATTATACAAGGCGTCTCGAGTATCATTCACACATACACATCCATAAACAAACATAATAAGTAATTCATAACGCAGCGGAAACATTGTTTAAAACAAAAGGCCACACAAGGCATTTCATGAGCACGCAGGCTCCATAGTAAAATATCCATGAGCACGTTTAGGAAGGTTTAAAAACAGAATGGAGGAAGCACGAACCAAGTCTTCCCTCCTATATGATCTCTCGAGCAACGAGCACAGGAAGCAAGCTCTAGCCTCAACCTGAAAAATGGTGGTGGGACGCCCCCGAAGGGGTCAGTACTCTATACGGCTATAAAGTACTGGTGTGGCAGGCATCTAATAGATATACAACAAGTATTTCAAACACAAGACCCTCAAATAGGGTGATAGTACATTATGATTTGTAACCCTAGTTACCCCGTTTAAAAATATACTTACTTAATATAAAAGTCAAGTAGTCGGCCCGTGGGCCCATGTTTATTTGGAAATCACCATTCCCAACCCCGTGACTATAAGCCACGACAACTCCTAGAGTCCAACCCTAGTACATGACATTGTATTCTAGAGCTCGGCTCTACCACATCACCATACAATTCATATACCTCGGGTCAATCTCCCTACCTTGCGTTCTAGAGCTCGGCTCTATCACATCACCACGCAAGTCCTAGAGCTCGGCTCTAGCTATACAATACATAGACTCCAAGTCTACACCTTACATGCATTCTAGAGCTCGGCTCTATCACATCACCATGCATTAAGGTCCAATTCTCAAGCAACCCTATGCCTAGAATTGACATATCATTAAACTACTATGGGTCATCCTTAAAGACTCCCCATAACTTAACCTTAGTTCCATACTAAGTTATCATATACACTTGAACTACATTCAAGTACCTTTCATACAATCCAATCCCTGGGATCAATTTAATCAACAAGTTCCAATAATCACTAACTAGTATTCCAATACTATTAAGATTATTGTTATCGTACCATTTTCCTCATTGTTTGTAATTCTCTACATATTTATAATTATGTAGCAGCAACTTAAGTATTCAATCTCGATACACAAATATTCATTTATGTATCCACATAATTCATACATGAGCAAAATGCCCATTTTCACAAAATAGTTCATTTATACTCATTTAATCTCATATCGTTCATACTTTCTCAAATCATTCCAAATTCATTCTTTGGCAACTATATCAATATTTCATCAATATATAGTCATCATAATCCATGAAAAATCATGATTTAAACATTTAGGTAATCTCATGCTTAACCTACAAGTTGTAAGCAATTAGATGTCAATCCTCACCTCAATTGAGCTTTAAACTTTCCCTTCTTGGTCCAACGGTCAAATCTTTGGTCAAGGTGGATTTGGGACTGATTCCTTGCTCAAATATGAGTGTTAAACAGCCTCCTCAAAGTGCTAGTTCAACCCTTAATCGTTGATACGAAAACAGCCCCTAGAACGGGTGTTTTCCGGCTAACTCGATTCCTAGTTTTCCAATATTTGCATCTAGGTTAGTATCTAACCTTTACATCAATAAAATAACTTTATAAGGACATATTAAACACTTGGATTAGTGTATAATAGTCTCACCAATCGTTCATATCATTTGGAGAATGAAAAGTAAAGCTTTGGGGTTAAAACTCACTTTAGAAGATTAAATCCTCTCCTGCGAGGTTGCGTTTTTCTCGGACGATTTGGAAGCCTTCCACAACTCCGATTCCTGCAAACCAGGCCTTCACAGATTCCTCGTCTTGAGAGCTTTCTTTTGGTATATCATACGCCTTATTTGGACGAGTGAAGCTCAAGTTATGGATTAAACAAGAGACCCTATCTGCTGGAAAACGAATCCTGCGGCCAGCTTCTCTCTTCTCTTCTCTCTTGGAATATGTGGCTCCCTCTTTCTCTCTTATCTTGGGAGTTCGAATGGGGTGTAGGGAAAATGTATTAGGAAGGCCTCAATCATGCTAAGAGAGCATGTGGTTCACAAAAAAGAAGGGTGGGGTATTTGATTGCAATCAAACATGGTATGGACCTCCTCTTTTATTTCCTTTTTGTAATGTTGTAGCTCATGAGTCAAAAGTCCGCCCCACATAGTTGTCTCATCCATTTTTCTTTGTCTTTGCAGGTACCAAGGTCATGTGGGATGGTTCCCAAATGATCCCATTTAATTTGGGGTCCAAAATATCTACCAATACCTCCAAAAATGGGAAGATGGGTCCTATTGTTTTATCTTTGTCAAAAGATGTCTTTTTTTGTACTTATTCTAACTTATTTAGAGCAAGTCAACTTCCTAAATCACATTATTGATCTCCAATATGTGTAGGCTCATCCCAATAATTTACACGATGAAAATTACAAAAGAATGCGGGTTTGAACAATACAATATTCAATCATGTACTTCGTAAAATATTAATCGTTTCTTCCATTGCTTTGAAATCGGAAATTCAATACATCACTTTTGAATTTTTAAATCGAATTTTCAAGGACGTTCGGGTGCGGTGTCACATCTACAAACTGCATAAAGCTCTTTATGGACTCAAACAAGCCCCAAGAGCATGGTATGACACTCTCTCTGAATATTTAGTGAGTAACGGGTTCACTAAAGGAAAAGTAGACAAGACACTATTCAAAATTGAGGAAGGTCCATACTTGCTGCTTGTCCAAATTTATGTTGATGACATAATCTTTGGAAGCTCAAACCAAGCACTATGCAAGAAATTTTCAACTCTCATGCAAAGCAAGTTTGAGATGAGCATGATGGGAGAGTTGAACTACTTCTTGGGACTACAAGTAAAGCAGACCCCTCAAGGTATCTTCATCAACCAAGCCAAATACACAAGAGATCTTATGAAGAAATTCAAAGTTGAGAACAAGTCCACAGTAAAGATTCCTATGAACACCTCGCAAGGCCTAACTCCGGATGAAGAAGGTAAAGATATTGATCCTACACTATACAGAGGATTGATTGGGTCCTTGTTATACCTTACCACGAGTAGACCAGACATATCCTACTCTGTTGGGGTATGTGCAAGGTATCAGTCAAAACCAAAAGAAAGCCATCTTCTAGCAGCAAAGAAAATATTGAGATATCTCAAGGGAAATCCTAACTCTGGATTATGGTATCCAACAAATGGAGGCTTTGATCTATATGGATACTCGGACTCAGACTTTGCTGGGTGCAAAATTCATAGAAAAAGCACCTCTGGAACCTGTCAATTGATTGGAGGAAGGCTTGTATCATGGTTCAGTAAAAAGCAAAACTCAATTGCTACTAGCACAGCTGAAGCAGAATACATAGCAGCCGGCAGCTGTTGTGCACAAATACTATGGATGAAGCAACAATTGAAGGATTATGGAGAAGAGACTAAAGAAATTAGCATTCTGTGTGATAACACAAGTGCTATTGCGATCACTCATAATCCTGTATTTCACTCAAGAACCAAACATATTGAAATAAGGCACCACTTCATCAGAGAGCATGTTGAGAAGAAAACCGTCAAACTAGAGTACATCCCCACAGAAAAGCAACTGGCTGATATCTTCACCAAACCTCTCAGTGAAGCGCGGTTCAATTCCCTAAGGCAGGAGCTTGGAATGCTTGATGATCTTGATCAACTTAAAGATTAATGTGGCATCAACTCAGGGGGAACCAAATTTTTTATAAGGAGTATCATCTAAGGGGGAATGATCCTCAGAAACAAGGGAATGAAGCAACAAGGTCCGAACAAAAGAAAAAGAAGAAGGCTCAGCAGAGGTCTAAGCAGAGGTCCCTGCCATAAGACACTTCTGGAAGCAGGAGACTGGGAAACTACAAAAGAAAGAGTTCCCTGCCGTGCTGGACTTCACATACTCAGTCCTTTGAGTCACTTACTCAGGACATCGCTAAGACCTTCATCACACTTCAGAAGAATACTCAAGAAACCTTCTGGAAGCAGGGCAGTGATTTCCAAAGGCTGGCTCGCGGGTCGGCACAATCCAAGCTACTTTGAGAAAAGTACCAGAAGAGTCTATGGTCTCAAGGAGAGAAAAGTTTGCTCAGAAGAAGAGGTTGAAGAGTTCTTCAAAGAAACCCAAAAGGAAGATGTTGCCAAAAAGGGGGAAGACACCTCCCAGCAGGACCCTCCTCTTTGAGACAGATAGCAGCAAAGAAGGCAACTACAAATAGTCCGAAAGTGACTATAAACTACTGTAAAACATTGCAGTATTCTCCTTTTGAACTAAAGAAAATCTGTCCTGCTTGGTATAGTTTTGGCATCATCAAAAAGGGGGAAATTGTTAGTACCCAACGTTGATAGATTTTGATGATGCACTATACCAATAAATGAACATCTCCACCACCTAATAAGTCATGACTAATAAAATGTATCAAATAAAGTTTACTGGAAACTTAAAATACAATAAGGTAATATTTGTTACCTTAAAATGTATCAAATCCTACCAGTATAACTTTATTTAATACACAAATAAAACTAAGAAGTGGGAAGTGTTGAACAAATGCTCCAAATAAATTTTTGCTGGAGAATAAGAAATTCACTAGGGTAATTGTTTTTACCCTAAGAATATACAAAAGATCCTTCCAGTACATAATTTACTTGGTGCACAGTGACATGCAGGGATAAGTCGTATAACAAAGGCGTAAGGCTAAAATGCATTTAATGCAAGAATTGTACATGGGTCCCAGAAGATGATGCTACACAAGAAGTGATCTCTCGGAGAAGAACTGATCGGCAAAGATTATCTCTTTATCTTGCTCCAACACATGAAGACAAAGAGTACAACTCTTTCAGCGACTACGATCAACTCCTCTCAACCAACGGAGGAGATTGATCTGCTCAAAAGGCCTATAAAAGTAGGCAGAAGCATGAGTGCTAAAATTAAGTTTTTGAGTTATCTAAGTAGAGTGTACACTTCAAACATTCAAGAGATATCTAGCAAAAGAGAAAGTGCACGTTAAACTTTGCTTTCTGCTTAGACTCATGCTTCACTAAGTTCTTAGACTAGATCATACACGATTATACCTTTAGAGCTTAGTTTCTAGTTGGAGGTTAGAAATTTTCTTGAAAACAAATTGTTGTAAACACTTAGGAGAACAGTTGTTCGGATCCTAAAGTGTGGTTAGATAGATAGAGTACCTTTTGATCCCCACTGGATCATTTGAGAAAAGTCTAAGGAGTGAGTAACTTTGAGTGGTGTTATACTCATTGTGAAAAACCTTCAATCTAGGCCTGAGTGTTGTAAAGGCTAGATTGGCACTAATTGTATTGGGCTGAATACTTTAGTGGAAATCCATTTGAAAGAGAATGGGACTGGATGTAGGAGGATTACACCACCTCTGAACCAGGATACATCGTGTGTTGATTTACATTCACATATACAAAACACACACCAAACACGTCTCACAGAAGGATTGTAGTTTGTCAGCAGCATCCTAATCAGTAGTCTTAACTGACCCTACTGCTTATCCTACTGCTTAATAACTCACTCTCCTTGAGACTGCTTTCCACAAAGAAGATTTCAAAAACTCAGAAGGTGTCTCAGCAGTACCCTGGTCTTCACCCACCTGCTGAGTCCACTGCCCACCCATACGTATCTTTCCAAACTCAAGCCAGAACAGAAACTATCAAAGAGTCATCTTGTTTCTCAGCAGTTACCTCAGCAGTCCCCTGCCCCTCAGCCAACTGCCAACCCAGCAGTTGCCTCAGCAGTGATCTGCCCATCAACCAACTGTCAAGCCAACTGCTCACGTTTAAAGTCCAAACATCACCAGAACTTGAAAGCTGTTTCATATTGATAATAAAGAGGCTAAAGACTTCCGCTGTGCATCTATTAATCTATCAAAAGATTATAGATCAACTCATCTAGAGGGAAAAGTGTTTCAAAATTGAAAAGGCTTTAAAAGTCTATTCACCCCCCCCCTCTAGACTTTTACCTCTATCCGGGACCATCAAGTTGTTTGGTTGAATGATATCATATATTACATATTTTATGAATTACTTAAATGTCCTTTAAATATTTGTCTTTTAACATATTAAACTTATTACAAAGTAATTAAATTTAAAGAAAAATAAAACATCTTAATAATAATTAAAATGAAAACTAATTGAATTAATTTTAAGAAAAGCATGTTTAATTGCACAAATGACTAAGATTAATGAAAATTAGTAAATAATTCTAAGCAAAATATGTTTAATTACACAAATGACAAAGATTAGTGGGTATTTGTGGAATAAAATTGAAAAGCAACCAGGAATGTCACAAAACCTAAGGCCTAAGTGGGTTTCACATGAAGGGGCATGTGATTTCTTTTTCACTTTTTGGGAATGTAACATTCCAAAAAAAAAATTCAAACACACAAACCAAACGCAGATATCTCACATACTGGGCATCACATTCCGACCTGTATAAGAAATTCCGTCCAACCAAATGTACCCTTACTAAATGTTATAGTTGAAGTACATGACATTTGCTAAAGAATCAATTGTGAGAAGGGGACAAATAAAGTAAGAAAGCACTATTACTACTAAAACAATTAAATCTAGGTGGGGCATGACCCCTTACCATGAATGTCCCCCGCCCAAGAAGTAAAAACGTTTTGAAAATTCTAAAATTAAAATAAGTACTCTCATACGGAGTACTTCCTCCGTTCTTAAATAAGTGCAACAGTCAACATTTCACACTTGCCGAGACAACTTTGACCATTAATATATACGGAGTATAATTCTCTATTAGTAAAAAATTTAAAAAAATCAGTTTTTGAAAATTTACAATGAGACAAATTTAACAATATATTTTTCAAAAATATATATTAATACATTAATAAATAAAATGTAGCCAAAATATAACATGTGAATAGTGTAAAATTTAACATGTTGCACTTATTTAAGAACGGAGTAGTATAATTTAGTAGTTCCATACCGTCATTCTAAACAGAGTTCAAGATCTGGACAGTAAAATTAGCGGACTATGTGCACCCCTACGAGTATACCCAATAAATGGGTTATTTTTCCCATAAATCCTGACAGCATTATTAATTATTACGTGAGCATTTGCGCTTTGAAGAACGCAGGAGGCAACGACTGAACAACCTTGGGAGTGATCAGGAGAGGGCGCAGGATACGAAGCGAACGAGCCAGCATAGCTCTTAATTAGCTTCTGCAATAAGTAGAGACCTTTAGTAGCTCACGCTCCTTGTCCCAGGCTTCTTCTCGTCCACAGCATAACTTTTGCAACATCAACCACTGCTAATCATTATCAATTCCGGATTTGCAATAGTAAATGAGTAAATCCTTTCTTAATTCTCTTCTCGTCGTATTTAATAATATATATACTACCTCTATAAAATTTTACACTATTCACATATTCTACTTTGGTTACATTTTATTTATTGATGTATTAATACGAAGTATATATTTTTAAATATATTATTAAATTTGTCTCATTTTAAATTTTCAAAAACTGATTTTTTAAAAATTTTTACTAATAGAGAATTATATATATTAATGATCAAAATTGTGTTTCGGCAAGTGTGAAATGTTGACTGTAACACTTATTTAAGAACAGAGGAAGTAATATATCAGTATATCACCATATCCACCAATGACCTCTGGTTAGCGTTAGCATATAAGTAAATCTGTTCATAAATTTAACTAAGCCCCGGTACGGTTTATTAAACCATTATGAACCAAGATGAATAATACCAAGTAGTTGCTTTTATACAGCAAACATAGAAAGAGTGTAGGGGGTGTAAGTTAAGTGAAGTCCGTAAAGGTACATTTTTTTTTAATTTCAAAAGTAGCAAAAGAGTGAGGACGGTGTGCCTCGAATTAAACTCGTCTCTTTTCAGTAAGTTTTAATTTTTACTGTGAAATGTGTAATTTTTGCTATTTGATTATAAGTATTGTAGGAAGTTTAGCTTTGTTTCTTAGTTTCCTTTATGCCATCAATTTAATGGTGGGTTATGCTGACAGAAGGAACGCAGAAAAGCTTAAAAGACTAATTATTGAAGCAATATATGATGCCAAAACTTACATGGAGGATCGAAGATTTCTCGAAAATTGATGATAGGATTCACTCGGTGACTTTTGTCGTGAACGAGTACAAATGGTACGAATGCCATGAAGTTGTAAATTAACGGATAACATGTACTCGGTCCGTTGTGGCTCTAATACAATTTTACTTTATTCGCATTTTATCAACTCATTTTCAACTACATAATTTATTTATTTTAAAAACCACACAATTTCTCACTTTATAATTGGGAAAGTTCATGAAATGGCACCAAAAACATTTGAAAATTCCAAAATAGGATTGTCATGTTTTAATTCCCAAAATAGGAGTAATTACTGTCAAGTTTGGAAAATACTGTCATATGTTATTGCCAAAACATGACAGTAATTAGTCCCATTTTGAGAATTAAAATCATGGCAGTCTCATTTTGGAATTTACAAACTTTTTTAGTCCTATTTAGGGTAAATTCTCTTTATAATTCCATTTGTCAAATTATGTGCATAGATTAGTTTTGTTTTTATGTGTATGTGCAGGAGGTTGTGCCTTTATCCAAGAGGAAGCCTAAGAGATCATTTGTCGCTGTACCTCCATGTGGCTGACACATCAAGCTTACCCAATGGGCGGAGTATAACAGCTAAATTCAGTCTGGCTCTTATTAATCAGATAGACACCAATAAAACCATCAAGAAAGGTATTTCCCCATATTCTTTACTACAAACGTTCTTGGAATGCATACCCTTCCCCAATGAAGTTCTCCACCCGTATTTATCATGGGGCATTATTCGTTCCCCTTTCTCTCACAAAAGATAAGAGGATCGCACTCTTAGACCTTGTTTGGTCGAAAGGAAGGGATGGGAGAGTTAAGGAGGGAAGGGAAAGGAAGGATTTGATAAAACATTGTGTTCAGTGGCGGATCCAGGAAACGGAGCTATTGGGGGCAGAACAAAAATGGTGTCCATGAAAAACACAACCAAATATACCCGAAGAGTAAAAATTTGTAATAAAATACACCCAAATTTCATAAGTAAATAAAGTATACTAGTATTATAATATATAAAAACCTTAAAAAGTGTAATTAATTTTTTGATAACTAATGTACTTTTTTGTCTTTATATATCTTAAACCTTCTCCTAGAGTGGTAGCTATGTAAAAATTATGAGCCCGTTTGGTAACACTGAATCAGCTGATTCTGCTGAAATTTATGAAGTTCTGGCTGAAGTGGCGGGATTAGCCGATTCTGCAAATTTATGAAAAAATAAAAACATACGAGTATTTTATTAATATAATGACAAAAAATTTATATAAATAATAACTAAAATGACCGACTACAATAACTTCAGTCAATCTAGCCAGAAAAGTAATTCAACCTTACTTTATTTTGATTATTATATCATTTAGCACACGAAGTCAATCTAGCACACGAAAAATAACTTATGTGTTGATAAAAAAGTTGACTGATAAGACGAAAATAGGTTCACCAAACGGGCTCTATATTTTATATGGCTTTCTTAATGTCTCTTTATATATCTTAAAACCTTCTCCAAGAGTGATTGCTATGTAAAAATTATACTATGTATGTATTATTTTATATGACTTTGGTAATCCTTAAATCGTAATTCTTAAAATTTAAATGTTAACCTTTTTTATAAGTGAATTTTTTATTAAAAAACTTGTAGTTATTGAAAGAAACCGTTAATGAAAACAAAAAATTAACGTGGAAATCAAACCAACCAAAATTTAAATGTTAACAATTTAACACAAATACACCATAACACTTTAACACATATTAATTATACAATAACCAAAATTTGAAGCATAAGGAGTACAGAGCATTATGGTGGGGGGCATTGGCCATACGGAGCATATCATTTTGCTTTGGAGTTGGGTGGGGGCATTTGCATTTTTTTTATTGGGGGCAATTCTATGTAGTAAACATTTTCCTAGTATAATATTGGGAATTATTAGGAGTTTAATGGGGGCAGCTGCCCCCCATAGTGTAGCTGTGCATCCGCCCCTGATTGTGTTTGGTTGGAGGAAATAGGAGGAAAGATTTAATGAAAATATTTATTCCATTTACCTTTATTTGATAACTTACTTAAAAAAATAGATACATCTCTAACTATTGTGAATATTACTCCTATGATCATGAGTCATAATATTTTTTTTATTTTTTGATATTTTACTTTTTAAATTTTATAATTTTTTATTTTTTTTATTTTTTAGTTTTTTCGTTTTTTAATTTTTAATTTTTACTCCCTCCGTTCTTTATTATCTGTCCTCTTAGGCTTTGGCACGGGTTTTAAGAGGAAAATAGTAGGAGTAGTGTAAAAGGTGTAATGAGTAGTGGGTAAATGAAAAAGTAGGAAAGAGAAAGGGGTAATGGTAATAAAAGTGGGGGTATAAAGGTATATTTAAAGTAAAAACTTTCCTTAAATGGAAAGGAGGACAAATAAAAAAAAACGTCCCAAAAAGGAAAGAAGGACTTTTATTAAAGAACGGAGGGAGTATTTTTTAATTTCTTTTATTATTTTAATTTTTAATTTTTAATTTTTTTTATTTTTTGATTTATTTATTTTTTAATTTTTAATTTTTTTAATCATTCAAAATTTTGCATTTTTTACCTTTTTATATTATAACGTTTTGTACATTTATGTAGGAGATGAATAGTTTTTTATTATCAACACGTTTCCTCCGAAATACCCCGATTTGAGGGATTTAGAATCAGAGAAAGTGGAGGATTTTGGAAGTCTTTCACTTTCCTCCTCTTCCCCCATATATCCTTCAATCAAACACACACAAATCCTTCACTTCCCTCGACTCGCCTCCAAAACCCTCCAACCAAACAGGGTCTTAGCCTTTCAGCCCCACCAAAGAGCCTACCTTTTTTTGTGGAAAGGAGATTTTATTCATATGTAAAAGGAGTACAATGCGAGAAAGGGTAAAGAAAAAGTACATGAAAGGAAAAAGAAAAGTGCTAAATTAAAGAAAGAGTAGTAAAAAAAAGATCAAATAGCTAATCCCATGGGAAATCTCTGGATTGGGATCTCGTTCACATGCTGTGCCGCCGTTTATTCTTTTGAGATTTCCTTTACATTTTTAGCTGGGTGTTCAGATTGTCAGTTGACAGACAATTTTCAACGGTTACGAAATTTGCTTTGTGGCAGATCGCGGTATTGAATTTAGATTTTCTAATTTCCTCCGGGTATGAAATAGGAGGACGGCGATCGCTCTCGGTTGCATGTCCTAAGACTGATTGCAATGGAGGGGGTGAAAACCCCAAATGTGAGGTATTCACCCCAAAGTAGCTACAACCCGGAGGTTTTTTAGTATAGCAGGGTCTCAGTGCTAATAGGGAGAATAGAGGGGAGGGATTTTTGAGCGGAGCATTGACTCTCCACTACGGCGGGTGGGCCATCTGGGCTGACGTCCTCATGAAAAAAGGAATGGTCCACGTTGGTGCGTGCAATTTACGTGCTCCATTCACCTGGAGATTAGGATGAGCCAATGATGTGCGCAGGGAAAAAAAGGCTTCCATACAAATTAAAAATCCCACTTTTAAAAAAAAAATAGCATAACTTTTTTAGTTTTGATCCAATGTTTTTAAAAAATATATCAAAATTCATAACTTTTTATGATCTTTCATATGACACCAATATCACATATATATATAAAGTTAAAAAAAATATGAAGTTTCATCTGATTGTAATCTATAGGCTAAATTTTTTACTTAAGTAGATCCAAATGTTAAAATTAAGATCTCACGAATAATATTTTTTTACATCTTTTGGTTATTTTTTACAAAGTAGGTGTGAAACTACAAAAAGAATTAACCTCCAAATTTATATATTTTTACATCAGAATGTTTGATTTTTTAAATTATAATTATTCGCAAAAAAGAAAATAGATAATTTTTTTTTATAATAATAGAAAAAGAATTTAAATAGAAAAATAATATGCTGAGTGAATATATTGACGGTGTTGGGTTGCAGAGAAAAACTTGATTGATTGGATGAATACGTATTAACTGGAGGGGAATTAGATTTATTGACGGGCTGGGTTGCGGTTAGCCTAAGAGCCTACCTATATCTTGATTGATAATTGTTATGAATGTGAGGTCTGAATTCTATTCCGTATTATCGTAAATTTTCTTTACGGTAAATTAGTAATCTCTAAGACTAGTTGGAGTGGTGAGGTATAAGAGCATCTCTTATGTTACTTTTAGGCCTTCTTTGGTTCAAAGGAGGGGACAGAAAGGGGAGAGTAAAGGAGAGAAGGAAAGGGAAGGAGAAGGAAGGATTTTGATAATAAAAAATTGTGTTTGATTGGAGGAAATAGGAAGAAAGGTTTAAAGAAAATGTTTTCTCAATTTACTCAATATCTAAGTGACAATAAATCTGATAGTGACATGAAAATATGAAAGTGACATCAATTACTCACGTTTTTGTTCTTATTTAAATGTGATCACTTTTTGAAATTGGCTTTAATTTAATAATATTCATGTAAAACCTGAGTTCGTTTTACTTTTTTGGCATTATATGATACAGATATGGAAGGCAAATATGACGCTCGATGGACTACTAACGGCTACCCTTCATTTATCTCGCTTAGTAAGCTTCACAATAAAAGTGAAGGTTATCTTGTTGATGACATTTGCTTGATTGAAATTGAAGTTTCTGTTTTGGATGACGCTACTCCAAGTTCCAACGATGAAGTAAGTTTCCAATCCATGTATATGTACAAAAATGCTTCATGTAGACGCCAAGTTTATTATGATGCATATCAGTATATGATGTCCATTTTTCTGTCTGTACAAACATTTTTTTTTTCCTTTTTTAAAGGGTGTCATGAATAATAAATTATTGGTTTAAATATATTTTTAGTCCTTCTAAATATACTACATTTTGTTTTACATTTCTACAAAATTACTTTTTTTTGTATTTCATCCCTTCAATTTATGTTGGTTTCGATTTTAGTCTATCTGATGATAACAACCTCTGTTTCAATTCAAAATAACAAACTAATAGATTTTTTCTAATCTTTCTCATGTTATTCAAAAAGTATTTAATTTCATTGCTTAGAAGGTTTTTAATATACATAATATATTTTTAAATGTGAATATTTAGTTTTACATTGTTTTAATTCTAGTTCTAGCCTCAAAAAATTATAAAAGGACAAATTAAAATACTTCTAGTATATTTATGCAATTGACAATAACCTTTTTCTAATTAGATTGATTTCGAAATTAGAGATGGACTAAAATCAAAATAGTGCATATTACAGGGATGAAAAACAAAAAAAATTATAGGGACTTAAGATGTGATTACACCAGACCAGACCAGTTCAGACCAGACCTGATTAGACCAGACCAAATCAGACCAGACCAACAAATTTCAATCCAAAAGAAAACATACTTAAAACAATGTGTGTGATATTCGAGGACTAAAACAGTATTTAAGCCCAAATTATTAGTATGTCAAACACAATTTTAATTTTTTACAAAATTAAAAAAGTTGTCTGCGTACAGACAAAAACCGGCATGTACATGAGACGTGTACAAAGAGACTTTGATGTATGTATACTTGATTATTGAGCTGAACTAGTGAAGGTATATTTTTATGATAGGGATAAGGCTCAAATTGGACACTATGGTTTCATCAGAATCTCATATTTGACACTAAGGTTTTAAATGGACCAAATTAGACACTATGGTTTCATATGTATCTCATATTGGACACTAAAGTTTCATAATGCAATATAAGTGAGTGTACAATTTGATCTTTATCCAATATAAGTGAGTGTCCAAAACCTATGAATTATGAAACTTTAGTGTCCAATATGAGATACATATGAAACCATAGTGTCTAATTTGATCCATTTGAAACCTTAGTGTCAAATATGAGATTCAGATGAAACCATAGTGTCCAATTTGAGCCTTATCCCTTTATGATATTATCATAAATTTTGCAATACTTGATGACATGAGCGGATGTAGGGGTGAGCTCCCCTAGACTTGAGTGAGTTGAGTCCATCTGCCCGTCCCAAATTTTTGATAATTTAATATTACATCCCGTAAGGAAGTTCTCACTTTCTCTTTATGGGTGTCCCCGAAATTAGTTCTTATTTCTTTAAAAGGAAATCTTTTAAAAAAATAATCACAACTATCGTTACTTTTTATCTACCTTTTGCTTGAATTGATTTGACATAAAGTGAGGATATACATGGAAAGTCAAAATAAAACTCTATCCTACATAAATATGTGTGTAGGTCAAACCGGAAAATTCATTGCGACATGGAGGGAGTAATAAATATTACTTTTGTCTCATTTCATGTGTCTTATTTTGATTTAATACGAATATTATAAATAGAGTGAGTGAAAAAGTAAATGTTATGATTAGATATTAAGGATGTTTTCTTTTGGACTGAAATTTGCTGGTCTGGTCTTGTTTGTTTAAGTCTGGTCTGGTCTGGTCTGGTATCTATGTATTTTATAATTATCCAAGTCTGGTCTGGTTTGGTCTGATCTGTTTAAGTCTGGTCAGGTTTGATGTAGTCTGGTCTGGGATTGAAAACAGTACAAAAGAAAACATCATAAGTATAATAAAGTAACATGTTGTGAACCATGTATTTCTTTTCAAAATGGAAATAAGACATACGTAGTATAAATTGGGACGTGGGAAGTACTAGGGGTCTGTTTGCAACAGTATCTGCTTTTAAAAAAGTGCTTTTTTTAATGAAATGGAGAGAAGTGATTAAATAAAAGTTGATAGTGTTTGAGAAAAAATAATTTTGAAAAGTAAAAGTGGGTAATGTTTGGTAAAATAAGTGTTTTTTGTGTAATAGAAAAAGTAAAAACACTTTTGATGCGGAGGCCGAGAAAAATAAAAGTTGTAGTGTTTGGAAAAATAAGTGTTTTTTTAAAGCTAAAAGGTGAGAAGTGCGTTTTTAAAAGTAGTTGCAAACAGACCCTAAAATTGTGATATAACTAGTGATTCGAGTTAGTAAATTAAAGAAGAGAGAAATGTTTCTAACTGAAAATTAAGCACTTAAAATGTAAAGTAGTAAATTTTTTACACAACTAATATGAAAAATGGTCTAGATTTTAGTGTGTTAAAAGTTGTATTTTATTATGCATATTAGCATATAGATTTATCATCTATATGGTATAAATGATTGCAATCAATATTATTCTAATAAATTCTGTATTCCCGGCCTGGAGTATATCTTTTGTATGTAAATGAGTATTGTATAAAATAAAAATGAGCGAAAAATCATAAATACGACCAATTGCGCACTCTTTAGTTATAAAGTGAGTAAACATTAATTTTTTTATAACAAAAAATTACGGAGTATGTTGTAAAATTTCAAGTCTGAGCATCCACCAATCCATTAATAACTTAGTATCGTACAATGTACAAATTACTTTATTTTAGTTAGATGTTATTCTTTCTATTTAAATTATAACATTTATTTTATGCACGTCTTATTAATTGTGTATTACTTTCTTATCATTTTTAAAGAGTTAAGCACATAATCAACCTTGTCCAAACAATTTCTTTTACATACTAATATTAAAACATATTGCGCTGCCAACCATATTTAGATACATCTAGCCATATTTATATGATTTGTAATAAATTGATTAGTTGATTGCAAATCTCACATCATCCTCTTGGAATCACACGATTTCCTACAATTCAAACATCATTCTTATATAAATTGACATAATGTAAAGGTTTACCTCAAATGGGTCTAGCATATTTTCTAAATGATATTAAACTATAGCAATCTAGACTATCAAGAATAATACATTGGGAAATTTTCACAAGTAGACAAAAAATGAAAGTAATATCACTTTTGCTCCCCTTAGAACTTTATTTCAAATATAGATTACCTCAAAAGTTTCTTTTCAAAAATGGACCACTAACCCGTATCAAGCTCACGGACTAAAATTTCTTTCGCCTGACACGTACACCCATGCATGTAAATTCGAATCTGCTGATTATGCTCCTCTTCTCAAAACTAATACGAATAGTACATATAACGTGCAGGCACTCAACTTTTTTTAAACTAAAAATATAAAAATTTATTAACTCATATTGTTGATAATGTTTAGAAAAAAATAAAATTAGAAAGGGAAAATTGAATTTTAAAAACATAAAAAAAACTAAAATTAAAAAATAAAACTAAAAAAATGCAAAATTGAAAAATTGTAAATTAAATTAAAAAATTAAAGAAAATGAATTTAAATTTTACAAAAAAGTTAGAAAAATAAAAAAACATGTAAAAAACTTTAAAAAAAACTTGGGAAATATATTTAATGTAGTTAAATTAAATTTAAATAGTTAAGATAATTTATTTTATGAAATATAAAAAATCAAAAAAAATTATAAAAAAAGTGTAAAATAGTTAAAAAAAAATTGATAACCTTAAAATTATTAAAATTACGTAATATAAGATAAAAATATTTTGAAAATATTAAATAATATGAAAAATAATTGGAATCTTGTATGAAAACGTAATTATTTTAAAAATTAGGAAAATATACATATTAAAGAAAATAAAAATTCAAATAAATATAAATTTTGAGATCATTCGAAAAGTTAAATTAAAATTTATATTACAGTGGGAAAAATAAAAATAGATTAAATAAAATTTTAAAAAATTAGAAAATCATGTGACCTTAAAAACTTTAAAATTAAAATAAAATCAAGGAATAAAAATTTGAAAAATAAAAATAATGAACTTTGAAAAAATTGAAAAATTGAAAAAATAAACAATACGAATTTTATAATGTAATATTTCTTACAACAATTAAACTATTGAATTATTATTATTATTATTATTATTTTATTTGTTTTTGTTGCATATTGTTTCTATGTGTTTTCTTTTGTTTATAACGATGAAATTTTTGTTTTTTATTGTTTCTTTCTGTTTCAAGTTGTTTATTTTCATGGATCTAAATTTATCACTTTAGGTTTTTGTTTTTAGATCTACATAGACATTTCGATTTTAAGAAAGTCACCAAGGTAATAGAAATCTAAATAATAATAAAAAAACTAAGTCATTAAAAACAACGATCAATAACACAGTACAACAATAAGCAACACTATGCAACAAAAAGCAACATGTTACAACAAAAAGAAACATGGTGCAACAAAAAGTAATACACATGATACAACAATAAGAAACAAAAACAACATTCAAGTGTCACAATAAGTATACAATTCAACTTGTTAACTCAATTTATTACAGTATCTACTCTGTATTATACCATTTGATTTTGCTTCTTCACCTCTTCTGGTAATCTGATGAAACAAAAATTCTTAAATGCAAACAGTTACAGAATTATATATTTATAAAAATAAGATCACAAATTAGATATTTTATTAAAAATGCAGCCTAAAATACGAAGTATAAACATAACTCTAGATCAATATTAAGTTGTAAGCATAGGCACATTTGCACAAAAAATAGTCTCACCCTTAAACTATTTAGTTGCTCCAGCACGGTCTTTTGTTGGGGGTTATTGTGATTTTTCAGATTGAGCATCACATTTGTAACCCCTACTTAAGTTTCCATTTGATATCTGAAATAATAAAAAAAATGAAAAAATTAGAGAGATCCCATTGCAACAAAACAACACCAACATAGAGCCTGATTTAGGATATCCAACTCTTTAGAGGTATCAAAGTTCAAAAGAGTAAATGAAAGTTGCTGCAATCAAGTTTACATCATGATTTCTAGGAATAAAGCCTCCTGGAGTCCTTTCCTTTCTTCTGAAAAAGCCAAATTAAGCTTTATTGATTGCTCCCCAAATTTTCTCCACTTCTGTATCAAAGGCTTGTGAAGGACATGTACAGGAATTGGCAAGCTTGCCTTAAAGGGAATGCATGTTTAAGATTATCATGTGTCTTACACCAAGCCAACATATGATGCCGTATTCACAAGATGTCCTGAAGCCTGCTGATAAGTCTTCAGAAAACTCAAAAAAATTATAATTGCACACTATTCAAAATAATATAATCACAAACACTTGATTCAAATATATGATAGTTTCAAATACACTCAACTCAAATGTATCGCGTAGTATAAACACATTTAACTCATAGTGTCTAACAAGTTTCTTAAAACAACATAAAATTCAAAACAAATCAGTTAAAAGCTAATTAGACATTGTCTCAAATCTTGAAAGACCTTTGGAACTCCAGGTTCAACATTTATTTCCTTCACAACAATGTCTTTACAGTGAATAGTACACACTAATTACAACATATATTTGTTTTATTGAATTTAAGATTCCATTTACACAATCTTACCACCTCAAGCCCCATTATCCTATTTAAATTTTAAATCTCTTTCTTGCCTGTCAAATAGAATACATCAATTAAATTTATTATTTATACAACTTTAATTGATACCTGCAACAGAAAAGCATTTTAAGCAACAAACAAGAGAATTACCTCTCGGAAAACTACGAGGACCAACATATATCACTTTAGGCCTGGGTGCCATGTAGTGGATAATCAACAGTCACAGTCAAAAAGTTGATTAAATTTTAAAATGTAAAATAATTACTAAAGCTAATAAAAATTACAATGACAACAACTAAATGATTATAGAAGAGTAAAATGAAAAAATAGCAAAACAAGTCCCTCTGTATTAATAATATGCAGTTTCACACTTGCAGAAAAGTGAATAAACGTGATGAACAGATGATAGACACACACATTCAGTTTCAACTTTCATTCAACCAATTATTGCTTTCATAAGAAATTAAGATAGAATATGTTTTGTCTTTTTAAACACTGCAGATCATATGAAACATCCAACAATCAATCGAGGTATCCTCAAACATCCAATTCATTACAGGGAAAATGCTGATACTTACTAGGATCAAATGTTCTTTGTCTCTGGTAAACTTTCAATAGAATGGAGCACAACCTGGTAAGAAATTGACAAGCTTAGTGTGAAACAGATTAGCAAATAAAGCTATGGACAGCCAGCCCAATTGTTCTGGAAACCATCTCCCGCCATCTTCTCCTTCACGCCAAGAGTAGCAGCGGCGTACAAGCAAAACAGATCGGAAAAAATCAGTAGCAACGGCGACCATTCTTCAGCGAAAATCGATCTCATGCTTCATCGAAAATCGATCTCAAGCTCAGTCCTCGGAAATCAACCTCGTACTCAGCAATAACGACAGAAATAGGATGACAGCCATGCCAAAGCTTTGGACGGCGAGTATAAATTTGAGATTAACATTAAAAATTAGGTTAGAAACTTACAAGGTTAGAAATTAAGTCAGATACGGAGATGACAGATGAATTAAGGAGGACTGGAGAAATTGCCTTTTGCCTGAATTCATTCATCGACTAGGAGTGCAGCGATCCGCGGGGAGGCCATCAAGCTATGATGACTAAGAAATGACCGGCGATTGTGGTGAGTTGGCGTCGATGCTTCACAGAGGTCGGAGCAAAGAGACGAGAGTGAAGGTCCAAGTCGAGCGGGTGGAGGTGGAAGGAGGATCTCGCGAGAAGAAGAAAGGGGAGGAGGAGAAAGAAAAGTCTACAACTGAAATAAATAAAGATAATTGAAAATACAAGAGTTAAAAATGAAAAGTATAAATAAGTGGGACACAAATGATATAGATCACACCAAAGTGAACTATACGGGTAATTTGCACTAATACATTGGGCTGTTTTTATTTAGTTCTTGGGCCTATCTAATGTTTATTGGGCTTGTAGTTATTCCTTATTATTTTATATAGAAAGGTATAAATACCTCATAGACTTTGTAATTAAGTTAACTTCTTTCATTCTGATGTTAATCATTTCTGCACCTAAAGCTCTGCAATATATCTTCGTTCATCTTCTTCTTCAATAAAGTTTTGATTTCTTGAGTTTGATTCTTCACATGGTATCAGATTAGGATTCGATCCATAATCGTCCTCCTGATATTGTTCTTTATTTTTCAATTTCTATAATCGAATTTACTCTTCGATTTCTATAATCGAATTTACTTTTTTTTTTGCTTCTGAAACCCTAATTGCATTTTTTTGTGATGAATCCAATCAATCTTATGGAGGATCCTTCCTCTCCATACTATCTACATCCTAGTGATCACGCTGGCTTGCGCATAATCTTTGGGACTCTGAATGGCAACAACTTCAACGCTTGGAAGAAGTCAGTCACCATGGCTTTTAGCGTGAAGAATAAGACGGGGTTCCTTGATGGCTCTATTGCTTAGCCTAGTCCAGATGAATTTGTTGCTTATTCAATCTGGTGTCGTATCAATGCTCTACTCCTTTCCTGGCCGATTTACTCGATTGCTCCTGCAATTCGCTCGACTTTCTTATGTTTTACCTCTGCTAAGGCTCTTTGGGATGAAATCAAACTTAGGTATGGTAAATGTGATGGTCCTAGAGTTTTCTATCTAAAAAAACCATAGGTAATATTTCTCAAGGAACTCAGAATATTACTGCCTACTAGAACATGTTCAAAGGTCTCCAGGATGAATATGTCGATTTTAAAACTCTTCCTACATGTTCTTGTGGTCTTTGTACCTGTAAACTCAATGAGAAATATCAATTGTTGCTTGAGAAAGAGTCTATTCAGAACACCTTTCCCAAGTCTTTCTGCTGTTTACTCTTTCTTTCTAGGGGTGGGCATGGGTCGGGACGGTTCGGGATTAGGGTTATCCCGGTCCCGTCCCAATTAATAATAACGGGACGGGACGGTACGGGACAAGCCTTTATCCTAGACTTGTCCCATTTAAATCGGGACCGGGACAGTTTGGAACGGTTCGGGACGTCCCAAACTAACAAAAAATAATCATTTGTAATTAATAGATAGTATATATTAGCATTTCTAAAGTATCATGTACCAAATATTAACATTTTAAAAGTTAATTGATGTTCATCACAAGCTAAAAGCTACTACGTATTAGATTTTAGTTAGGTTTAGCAAAATTTAAAATTTAAATTTAAAACAAAGCAAAAATGAATTAGTTTATTCAAAATCATGTGTTCTAGTTGTGAGATACTCATATGTAGATACATAAAGTGAGATAAAAACCTATGTTAGTAAATATTTATTTTAGGTATTATTTTTAATTTAAAAATTGGGCTTGAAAAACTAAAAACATGTTATTATTTATTTTTTGATTTGACATTACAAAATAGTCACATGCTACAAAATCTATATAGTTATTACAAACGGGATAACGGGACGGTTCAGGATAACCTTTCAATGTCCCGGTCCCGTCCCATTTTAAACCGGTACGGGACCGGTGCGGGACAAAATCAATGAGACCCAAACGGAACGGGACAACACCGGTACGGTTTCGGGATATATCGGAATGGGACAACGGGACCGGGATTCTTGCCCGCCCCTATTTCTTTCTACAGGAAGAGTCTCAAAGAACACTTCAACATCCTATTAATTCTGTACCATTTCCTTCTAATCATTCTAATACTTATGATCCTTCACATGCTGATTCCACCGCCTTTCTAGTCAAAAATCCCAATTACAAAAAGAAACCCATCACTTGCACCCACTGTGGTTATCAAGGTCACTATGCGGATAAGTTCTTCCAAGTTATTGGTTATCCTCCCAACTGGAAAGGACCAAAGGGATTGAGAATCGCTCCTGGCTTCAAACTGCCTTCTAATGCTAAGAACACTCACGCTCATCTTGCTAACACATCCACTGATTCTTCTACTGCTGATCTTGAGCTCTGTGATCTTACTCTCTACAACAAGTTTCTTGAGTTTATGAAAACTCAGAGTGCTAGCTTTGCATCTGCTCATATTGCTATGGCATTTCCTCATCAAGATCACTCTTCTACTGATTCTCCTTCTCTTGGTAATCATTCTGTTTTCCTCTCTAATGTTCACAATTCTATTTGGATTCTTCACACTGGGGCCTCTGATCATATGATTCACAATTTTACTTTATATACATCTTCACCTAAACCTATATCTATTAATGTTCAATTACCTACTGGTTCCTTTATTACTGCTACTCATATTGGTGACATCAAAATCAACAATAAACTTACTTTACACAATGTCTTATATGTTCCACAATTTAATTTTAACCTAATATCTATAAGGAGTCTAGTTTTACATGAAAGTAATTCTAATCATGCTACTTTGCAGGATCTGCTCACCAACCAAATGATTGGCTTCACTAACCAAATGATTGGTATGCTGATCTTCAAAGTGGTCTTTATCTTTATAGTTCTTCATAGTCTGCTTTTTTATCAATTACTTCTTTTGTTGCTCATGTTGCTCATACTCAATCTTTAGATAATAAATCTGCTATTTGGCACTATAGATTAGGACATTTACCTTTCAATAAACTGAAGTCTCTTGTTGATTAAGACAATTTTTTTCAAATGTAATCTTTGTCCTATGCATTATTTCTCTTTCTTCTCGCCATTGTTGATGAAACATCACCTAGAACACTCATTCACCGCCGCCTTCACCAGTTCACCTTCAACAATATCCAAACACATATCTCAAATTCTCTCGATCTCAAATATGATGATTATTCATCCCCGAGTTTCTTCTTAGACTCCACCTTGAAGCACATAATTTCATATTTCTTTGTTCAAGGAGAGACAACTATTAGCAACATCTGCAGTCCTACCTGCATCCAAGTGGATCTTCACCACTATGTCCAAAGATTGGTATTCATTGTTCTCAATTTGGATAACACTGCCAACGACATGTGGGATTGTATCAAGACTTTGTTCAATGATAATAATGTGAGTTTTCTTGCACTCAAAAATGTAGTAGAATAGTGGTGTAAAAGTACGAGTATCGTCTCCACAGGGACAGAAAAGGGAATCAAAGATTAACTAAATTCAGCGATTAAAAAGAAAAATAAAATAAAATGCAAGTGTGCGAGATTGGTTGGTTGAATAAAAAGTAAATTAAACTAATGCGATTGCGCGATGAAAATAAAAGATTCGTTTCTTATCAATTAACGACGAAGGGAACAGGGATTGCTTCCGGGGTAACCAGATTTCTGGAAGAACAGACATAATTACATGAAATTGATTTAATTGAGCCTAGCTAATCATTACTAAATTCTTACCGCTCTCGCGGCGCAAAGTACAATAATTTAGGGGACCAGACTAGTCTCTCATTCGACATGATCCTAAATTATTGCGAAGACGAGCGAGCTTACGGCCCCTTAATCGCTACTAATCTCTCAGCGAACGATTAAGCGTGTGTGAAGGTGTCCTAGAACAAATTAGATCTCTCTTAATTCATTCTACATGCAATTGTAATTCTAGCTGCATTCTAGGTTACAAAAGATATCAGTTAAATTGTTCAAACACAAATTAAACGACAATGGATTTGATAAGCGAGCTTACGGCCCCTCCTTCTAGGCACGATCGTGCCTAGCCTGTTTTTCACCGTTTCTCCAGTTTGAATTTGACAAATCTTCCTTCATGAAAGTTGTAGATAATGAAGTCGCAACAGGGATCACCTGACTTCATCATCTGTTTTCACCTTGCTCCTCTCAGATTCTCGGAACGATGTCTTGATATGCTTTGTAGACCTTGAAATTGGTTTTCATATGTAACTTGATTCTTGTCCTTTGGATGCTTCTACAAAGAAATATGCTTGAATGATTGGCAGAAGGTCATCCTGATCGCTTTTTTCACGCTGTTTTCGTCTTCTTTTGATCTCGTAGCCAATCCTAGAGCTCTTTTGTCATCAAATCTTCATCGTAAACATGCCGGTGACCTCCATAGCTCTCAAATCAATCTCAAATGCTTCTCAAATCATCCTGATTGTTCCTCAAGCGTTGGTGCCGGGCTCAAATTCCTTGATTTTGACTTCAAATGACACAAAACTCGAACCAACGCCTCGTAAACATAACTTGAACTAAAATTGAGACTTGTAACACCTTAAAGCTAAGAAAACCATCAAAAGTCGATCCCAACACGCATCAAATGCGTGTCTAAATACGGACTTATAAGATTCCCCCACACTTAAGCCTTTGCTTGTCCTCAAGCAAACTGAAGAACGAGACTTACGATAATCACCACACGGAATCAAAATAATTAGTATGCACACATAGTTAAAGGGATACTCACAGAACATACAAACTAAACCAAAAAAATTCTTCCCTAAACTACATCTTTGTACTCTAGCTAAAATAAATGACAAAATTATTCACAACATCCTCAAAGTAGTGATAGCGTACACAAATAAACTAGCTACCGATCAGAAGGACTTGTGAAGGCGGTGGTGAATGGTGAATGATAATAAACAGTCCCTTTTTTAGAGTTTGGAACATCCTAACAAAGACTCAATGCATTCAGGAATTTCAGGGTTATTCTTAGGATCAAGGAATTTTGTAAGCCACTAATTACGAACTATCATCTAAACCTATGCAAGAAGTAGACATGGTGTACAACTAAGCTAAACCGTCGCGACACATATCTGCTTTGACATAAACTTGAAGTACGCGAAGGACTAAAGCTAATTTTGCAATAGCCTCCAAATTCATTTAATTAGGTATAGTTTTTCTTGTCATATTGGCACGAGAATGCCATTTCTTTTGAAAGATACCCAAGTCTCATCTTACGCTTTTTGACCGGGGCTCCTATTCTCTTTTTCGCAAGGCAAGAGGTCTAGCTATATTAATTTTCCACCTTTCGTATGTTCACTAGACATTACCCCATTCTAATCTCGGCCTCACCCAGGAAAAATAGCAATTTAAAGTTCATTTATTCAAAGTTGTTCATGCCTACAATGCAATCCTCGAAAGTATCAAATTTCTAAAAAGTGACTGTTCTTACCCCATTTAAGGCATAGGAACAGTGCCAAAAATGGCTCCTACAAAAATTCCCTAAACTTAGTGAATTAATTCCCTAGTTTCCTAAACATCAAGACTTTGTTAGAAAAATTCACGGGTAAGGAAATACATGTCATTGGCTATGGAGCTCAATTAATTGGGTAAATAACGGAATGGTCAGACTCAAATTGGCTTCTCCTAAAAGAATTTTTCAGGTGGGATGGATTATTTATGAATTAAATTCAATGGGTGATTAATGCCTTCATCCTCTCAACAACTGAAATATAGTGCAAGCAATTTAAGCCTAAACACTTCAAAGATGTTCTAAAAGCATAGTCAAAACGCTAGCTAGCTCACAAAGACACAGTTTAAAGAAAAAAATTCAAAAATTTTGACTTGACTTTTGTTTGAATGTACAACTAACATCTGCGCATGCTAACTCTAATTCCCTGATTTTGACTCCAAATGACACAAAATTCGAACCAATGCCTGGTAAACATAACTTGAGCTAAAATTGAGACTTGTAACACCATAAAGCTAGGAAAACCATCAAAAGTCGATACCAACACGCATCAAATGCGTGTCTAAATACGGACTTATCAAATAACATGATCAAGGATCTTGACTTTAAATCTTAAATTTTAAATCTTAAATTCACATGTTGTGCTGATGTTGATGACTACTATAGGAGTGTTTGAGTTTGCTTAAAAAAAGCGCTTTTCAGCTTTTGGCTTAAAAAAAGTTAAAAAGAGTGTTTTCAAATGACAACTTCTGCTTAAATTAATCACCTAAAAGCTAAAAGCTGGAAGCGGGTAGAAGGGTGCTTTAAACTGCTTCTGACTTTTTCTACTCCCTCCGTCCCAAATTGTTTTGCAAATTCAATATTTTTTGGTCAACCAATAATAAAAGTCAATGCTCCCTATCGATAATTAATTCAATTTTTGATAATTAAAATTTATATATTCAGAAACTACATTAAAATCTCTTCCATGTTGTAAACTCCAAATTAGAATATAATTAAAATTTGACATCCTAATTAAGTGAATAAAATGAAACTGTTTGACCAAGAAAAGTCAAATTTGCAAATCAATTTGGGACGGAGGTAGTATTACACAAAAAGTACTTATTTTGCCAAACACTACCAACTTTTACTTTTCCAGAATCACTTTTTTCTCAAACACTACCAACTTTTACTATTAATCACTTTTCCCAAAATCACTTTAAAAAATCACTTTTTTAAAGTTGAAGCAATTGCAAACACTCCATATGACAGGCTACAAACCTTTTCAGAATGGCTCAAGGATCAAGGCTTTCCTACGGAAGACAAGATAATCATTATTCACCTTGTTATTCACCTTGTTAATGGCCTCCCTCTCTTGAATACGACACTTTGTGACCTTAGACCACAACCTTGTTCCCGCATTCCACACCTCACCAAATCTGGCCTCCAATCTGGGTCGATAGTCTTATTACTCACGCACTCTGAACAACTCTGGAGGACGTCGCCCTCGCTCAAGTAGTTGTCCGCCACCTGCTTCTGCATCGCCTGCCATCCCACCGTGAAGGTTCTCTCGGTGCCTCTCATGTTGGAGCTCATCTCATATTGAGCCATGCTCTCACAATGTTTGTTGAGGCCTACAACCCTCTATCTTTATAGCTGCCCGATGACTCAATTTATATGGACACTAGGCCACCTCACGTCTCACTCAATTTATAATAACATCACACGGACTCTTATAAATCACGCCTCCATCGACCCATAATATTGGGTAGGCTCTCTTTTTATATTGTTGTTTAACTCCATATATAACACCCTTCCAACTAAAACTCTAGCTTTCCTCTCTTCAGTGTTAACTTTTTATTATCTCAAACCTACATATGATCACCTCCTCACCTTTGGTTGTCTTTGTTACCCTAATCTTTGATCCACCAACCCTAACAAACTTGTTACCTGTTTGCTCGTTGTGTTTTTCTAGATTTCACCTCTTAACGCCGTGCTTATCATTGTTTAGATTTAACTACAGACAAAATCATTATATCTAGACATCTTACTTTCGATGAGTCAATATTTCCTTTCACAGACGTCTCCCAACTACCTCCATCGTCTTACAACTTCCTATCCCCCGTCCCCTTATCCTTGACCATCTTCACTACCCACAACCCCCAAATGCGCCACCACCTCCTTCCACCAACTCACAACCTCAAACGACCCTCTCCCTGTCTAAATCCTCTAAATATGGCTAGATATCAGTTATCACATTTAATTATCTAAATATCGCTATTAAAAACTAATTTTATATCACATTTTTATACATTGTAAAACTATATTTGTCCCAAATTGATATACAAATTTGACTTTTCTTGGTTAAACAGATTCATTTTATTTAATTATTAAAAATTGAATTAATTATCGATAGAGAAGATTGACTTTTATGATTAATTGACAAAAAATGTTAATTTTGTAAAAACAATTTGGGATAGAGGGGTATTAATTTTATATTACGTGGATATACATGTATGACAAACTTTATCACCAGCCGACCTGACAGGAACGCCGTCCCGGCGAAAGCATTTTGGACCCTTTCCGGTGGAATATTTTAATCCAATTTGTTTTTGCATATTCTTTATCAAGTCTAGTTTATAAATATCAAATTTCACTTAAAAATTCAATCGGAATTGCAGTCAAATGATTTTTGAAAAATACTGCGCTTTTTATATATATTAACTGCGCAATGTTCTTAAATAATTTATTTGGCTGCCTTCCCGATTGAACTTTTATTTGAAAATTGGTATGAGTAAACTAGACTTTATGAAAAATATGTTTAAAACATTTCATCTTAAAATTCCACTTGGCTCTAAACGGCCTTGGTTGGGCGGCGGTCCGGTGAGACTGGCTGGACAAGAATAGGGCTCATACAGTCATACATGTATATCCATATATTGCGTATATATTCAAGTAATTTTTACTGGATCTGCCCTTGCGAAATGACACCTTTTTCTCCTACGGGATCGGATCAGGATGTAGATTCATTGGACGCGCTCGATCTTGCGGAATCTGTTTATGCCGAGGCTCAATCGTTTCTGGAGTCACTACCCCAGAGACTTTCCAGCTGCTGCTGCGCGAAATCTAGTGCCCTAAAATGCGAAATGGATTTCCTTAAAGGACCTTTGCATTCTGCAAAAGAAATCCTCGACATACTGAATTCATGCCCTTTGGATGTTTTGGCTGATCCGTATAATGAAACTGCCATAATGGAGTCTCTGTCTTCTCTATCCGCCCACCTTTATTTGTTCAGCGATGAACGGGGCAAAGAAATTGCGAACGTGAAAGCTACTTTTCCAGAGATGATTCAGGAATGGAGAGTTTCAGTTCAATGCAAGGGAAGAAGAAACGAACATCCCTGGTCTAGTTTTGAAAAGACCCGAAATTTGCTTGAAGGGTTGGTGAAAAAGGGGGAAGGAATAAAGACCAAGTTAGAGAAGCTATACAAGAAAGAAAGTGAATTTGAAGCTCAGCTTGAGGCTATTGAGAATAGCAGTCGATATCTTAAGGAGGAAAGGCAGGAATTATTAAATCAGATAAAGATGGTTTATTCTCTTGCTGAAGAGGAGGCTGTGAACACTGAAGCAGAAGAGGTGGAGGTTGACCCGGCTATTAAAAAGCTAGAGCTGAGCTTCAAGTCAAAGTGGGCTGCAACCAGGCTTCTCTTCGGTTGAGAATCATGGCCGGCCAAGGCTTTGTCTAGATCCAAACTTACCTTTCCCGGCTTTTTAATTCTAGATCTTTATCTGCTGTTATGGGCTCGTTTGAGCGTATTTGTGAGTTTCAACATAATCAGTGAGAGTTCGAATCATGTTGAGACTTATTCATAAATGTTGTAACTGTTTGGGTTCTAGCTTCTAAATGAGCATAAATGCATAATCATTGTTGATTAAATGAACATAATCTGTGAGAGTTCATTTCCTAAATTTCCAATTGAGTTAAAGATTCACAATTTTTTGCTTTGGAATATGATGGAATAAAACAAAATGTCTCACGAAATTATTTACGCTTCTTTGTTATGAAGCAGCAGTTAGTCTATGTAATTTTCTATGCGATTTACACTATGATAGTATGAGTCATTCAGAAACCGTCTATTTACGTTTTAGTATAACGTAAAAGGTAATGTTGCGTATATCTCACTTCCGGATCACTTACCCCACTGTATACGTAGGTGCGGAGCCTTTCTAGCAATGAGATAATGATGACGAATCGTTTTGAGACTTATTCTGGACCTTGGGACTTTGGGACTTTTGGGACTCTGGGTACTGAATAAACAGAGCTCGAAGAATAACAAGTTTGTGTAGGTTAAATTCACCTTCGTTAAACGGATCTTTGACCAACTTGACCGAAACTTGCTTTTCTGCTAGAGTGGTTAGAAACATTTACGAGTTTTCCTCGGAAACATTTACAAAGAGGCCGTTTGGCAACACAGTTTTTCGGCTTATCAGCCAACTTTTTCACCAAACACTTAATTTTTGCTTTCGCGTACTGAATTGTGTATAACAAGCAGAAAAAGTAAGGTTTGAGTTACTTTTCTGACTGTATTGGCTGAAGTTATTGTAGATGATCATTTTAGCTATTTTTACATATAATTTTTCTTTATTTTATTAATAAAATATATTTTAAATTTTTTTTTCTTAAGTCAGCAGAATCAGCCAATGCAGCCACTTCAACCAGAACTTCATAAATTTTAGCAGAATCAGTCAAATCAGCCGATTTTTGTGCTACCAAACGGGCTCAAAGTTACCTCAAAGAGAAATTTCCACGGGAGTAAAAACGTAAGAAAAATAAAAATAGGGAAATTTCCCAGGATATAACTAAAACTCGATGAGTTTTTCAATGTATGACCTAACTAGTTTTTGGATTTTTGTATGACTAAAAATCCCAAAAAGAAGAAAATCTCGTTTCTATTTAAATGTTGAATGACGAAAATACCATTATTTAAATTATGTGGATTTGCACTAATTTTGTCCAATTAAAATTACTGCACATCCGATAATAATTACTGCACTTTGCGCCAAAATTAAATCCTTTTTCATTCACTTTAGGAATTTATTTATACTTTTTTTTTGGATTTAACAAATTTTTATTTGACATCTAATTAAGTATATTGTATTACATGGTGGCATTAATGCTCTGCATTACCGCACTACTGGTCATAATTAATATTTGTATTACCATATTCACTGCTCATGCTCAACACTTATTGTCATATTCGTTATCAATGTTCAATGCCCAAATTTAATGCTCAAAAAACCCTAAATTCAACAAATCCTAATCCTCTCCTTAATAGCACTACAATTTCTCAAAAAAAAATCCCGCTCATCCCAACACCTTCTATTATCCGTTCGATTTTACTACGGTCAATCTACGGCTTCCGCCTTCAGCTTTATTTCTCTTTCGACTCCTGTACGCCTCAAATCGCTCCTCCTCAAATTCCCTTTATTCGCATCCTCGCTAGATCGATGAATTCTTCTTCTCAAATCAGATTAGCCTCAGCAAATGTTGAGACATCATCAACAACTTCAGATTCGTTCACCTTTGGCTTGAATCATCTTCGCCAAAAATCTGAAATCATCAGGTGGGTAAGGTTACTCTTCACTCCCAAGTAGGATTCGAACCTACTACCAATCCTCTCCTTAATCCTCTCCTTAATAGTACTACAATTTCTCAAAAAAAATCCCGCTCATCCCAACACCTTCTATTATCCGTTCGATTTTACTACGGTCAATCTACGGCTTCCGCCTTCAGCTTTATTTCTCTTTCGACTCCTGTACGCCTCAAATCGCTCCTCCTCAAATTCCCTTTATTCGCATCCTCGCTAGATCGATGAATTCTTCTTCTCAAATCAGATTAGCCTCAGCAAATGTTGAGACATCATCAACAACTTCAGATTCGTTCACCTTTGGCTTGAATCATCTTCGCCAAAAATCTGAAATCATCAGGTGGGTAAGGTTACTCTTCACTCCCAAGTAGGATTCGAACCTACTACCAATCCTCTCCTTAATCCTCTCCTTAATAGCACTACAATTTCTCAAAAAAAATCCCGCTCATCCCAACACCTTCTATTATCCGTTCGATTTTACTACGGTCAATCTACGGCTTCCGCCTTCAGCTTTATTTCTCTTTCGACTCCTGTACGCCTCAAATCGCTCCTCCTCAAATTCCCTTTATTCGCATCCTCGCTAGATCGATGAATTCTTCTTCTCAAATCAGATTAGCCTCAGCAAATGTTGAGACATCATCAACAACTTCAGATTCGTTCACCTTTGGCTTGAATCATCTTCGCCAAAAATCTGAAATCATCAGGTGGGTAAGGTTACTCTTCACTCCCAAGTAGGATTCGAACCTACTACCAATCCTCTCCTTAATCCTCTCCTTAATAGCACTACAATTTCTCAAAAAAAATCCCGCTCATCCCAACACCTTCTATTATCCGTTCGATTTTAGTACGGTCAATCTACGGCTTCCGCCTTCAGCTTTATTTCTCTTTCGACTCCTGTACGCCTCAAATCGCTCCTCCTCAAATTCCCTTTATTCGCATCCTCGCTAGATCGATGAATTCTTCTTCTCAAATCAGATTAGCCTCAGCAAATGTTGAGACATCATCAACAACTTCAGATTCGTTCACCTTTGGCTTGAATCATCTTCGCCAAAAATCTGAAATCATCAGGTGGGTAAGGTTACTCTTCACTCCCAAGTAGGATTCGAACCTACTACCAATCAGTTAGCACCCGAAATATCAAGCCGGTTTCAGATTCCCTACCTTTCCATTTGTTTTCCTTGGCCGAAATCCAGTCGATTACAGATTTGACTGCTAGCTTTCAGTTTGTTCTTCACTTCTTCTTGGCCGAAATCATCTCTGCCAACATATCTATACCTTTAACTTCTTTGAATTTCAGGTAAGTCTCCATCACTTTGAATTTTTGGTTTGTGATTATACTGTAGGTGTTTGTAAATATGACGCAATGGCATTCATTGAGATTTATGTAAAAATTATATTCATTGATTTTATCATGTATTTGTCCAAATAACCCCATCATACATTCTTGGATATTACTCTTCAGTTTCTCTTTCATTTGTTTTGTTTTATACCTGATTTATATCTGATATTGTGTATTCCTATGAGACTAACATTCCCAAGACTAAAAAGATTAGCAATTTATAAGGTGGAAATTGAAATTGAACTCAAAAGGTTTATCTGAACTCATATATATGAATATATGATTATGTATTCCCATTTGATTGATGGAGCATTACATAAGTAGTCATTAATCATATCATCTTTCCTAAAATGAACTATTTATATTTACAACGAGTCACTTAGACAACCTTGGATTGTTAGGGTTGGTCTCATTCAGAACTATATCGTTATTCCTACAAAATTTCAATTATAATTTTAATCTCTTATATCTAAAGATTATAATCTTACACTTATTCTAAAGCTTATTATTTCCATATCTTTGAACTGATATGCTAATATTAATGCATCTAAATTTTCAAATATCCACTCATTTTACTTTAATTCATTGAGTTTTTAAAATGTTGGAATTGTCTTTTATTCAGAATGCAAGGTTGCGGAACATAATGGATATGCTTTCATATCATTTACTCTTTGTTAAATTTTCTGTTACCATATTCATATTAGTATGTTCTTGGTTTGGTTTTATGAAAAGGTCTTTCTTTGTTTGAGGATTTTTGGCATTCTGTGTTTAATAGCACTCTGACCAGAAGGAATTTTCTTCACCTTCCACGGAATAAATTAGTTTGGTAAGTAGTATATTTGACATTCTATGATTAAGAAATATTCTGTATAAACAAGTTAGCTCTACATAGATTCAAGTTAAGCAGGTAGTTGACATTGTGTGCTTTATATGACTATTTTGCATCTAGCAGTCCTATTCTTGAATTAAGAGTGAGATAGACTTATGTACAAAGACAAATTGTGTGTGGCTGATCATTAAGTCCACATTGCATGTACAAACATTTCTGCCAAAATATATTTTTGTTGAATGTTTATGAAGTCATGGGTGTTTTCCCAATTTATGAATCAAAATTTCAGTTTCTTATTGCCTAATTTACGTTTGTCTCAAATATAGCAACTAAGAGCCTACTATAATGGTTAATGGCTTCATCGCTCTTCAAATATTCATCTCTCTTCAAATATTTGGCAGCACTTAGCCTCCACAATTTTTGCAAACTAAAAAAGACATTGCGGGGCATTGCTACTTACAAGGGCCTGTAGTTTGCATTGAACTTGAAGAGAATATTGGTGGGGTTTACTATCCTCTTTAGGAGTAAAATTTAACCAAATTGTGCAGTTTCTTAATTTTCAAAGGCAGCAAGAACAAGGATTACACTATTGGAACATATTTGAGACGGCATTACAATTTAGATCCCATATGATCAGCCATATATCTATTGTCATTGCGGAGATCTGAAGCAGAGGATGGAATGAAAAAAACAAGGTGGTCAATTTCATTATATATAGAAATAACATGTTACTTCCTGTGCAGCTTGCTTACACATTCAAGTGCAATGGGTGAACAATTTCCTGTTTTTCAACAAGCACACACCAGGTAACAACACCACATGCTGTCTCATGTATGAAATTTGTAACTATTATGTTCTTCTGTGAATACAGTAAGCTGCATTCTCAAGTCTCTAATCCTATGTGAGTTTTTTTTTTTAAACCGAATGTTAATTATGCATTTTTTGTGGGTTTATGATGTCTTTTAATGTTCTTTTACTTCAGGATCTTTAGAATGTAGTTCTTCTAAACTACAAATACAGTAAGCTGCATTGACAAGCCTCTGATCTTAGTCGCTTTTTTAGTATGATCTTAGCTGAATTCAATTGAAGTTAGCCAAGACAAGTTTGATAGATACCATCCATTTTAGCATGACAATTTTAAATTAGTCTTAGACTCTTAACTATCAATTAACCATTTAGATCATCAATAATCCATCTAAATTCAGTAATCCACCTTTAAGTATCTAAAGCCTAAAAAAACCTTTAAATCAATCAATTTTAAAGGCTTTTTATGTTTTGTCTTTTAACATTGAACACGAGAGAATGCTTTATTTTATTATGTGTTAATGTTTGAATTGGTTTAAAACTTCAGTTATTAGTTGTTCTTTTAACAGTTTGTTTGTTTGTTTCTTTTGCTTAGGAAAGTGTACGTGCATGTATGGTCTTATTTCAATCAATTGTGATGCGATGAATTCTATTTTAATGGAAATATGGAAGACCATGCTTTATTTCCATAGCAGAAAAGCTAAAAGCATCTCAGTGAGTTTCCTAAAATATTTGTTAACAACTTTTCACTAGATAAAGGTCATATTTAGTGTAACAGTCTAAGCTTCATGATAGTGTGTTATATTGGTTTACTAAGTTTTTCTAATATTACTATGGCATTGGAAAGGAGCAGATGTCTGGGGGATAAAACAGTTCGTTTCAGGTTGTCTTTTTATTTGGGGATAGAAAGTAGTTACAATTTATCTATTTTATCACTAAGCTTTTTATGTATAGGATTTTTTATGGGTATCCAATAGAAATATTTTAGACCATAATTATTTATGCTCAGAGATGTGTATCAAGTAACATGTTACTTTTTTGCTATATCCGAATTTTTAGTGCACTTAATACAAAGCATGTTTCCCAAGAGTTACTTGGTAGAGTTTGGCAGCTAATTATGTCTATTTTCCTAAAAAGCATTTTGTTAAACCCATTTGTAAAAAGCAGGTTATATAAGCATCTATAATTTCATCCAATGATGCATCTCCATCCCGACATACACAAAAATGGCCACAAAGTGTATATAAGCAAGAAGAATCACAGGTAGTGTTGGCCACACAATCTGCACTTCCAGCCTGTTCTAACTGAATGACAAATACTCATGGCAGAAAGATAGACCTGCTAAGGATGCTAAAGTAGCTCATTGGTCTGTACCCATTAGAAGCCACCTCCAATGTTGTCATCGTAAGGTCTTTGGTGAAATATATCAAGCTGAGTATTGATATTTGATACCAAGTCACAAACCGTTTTCTATGTTGATTCTCATGGATTATTTCTTGAATATCTCACTGGTATAGACTATAGAGTTCATGGAAGCAATAAAATGGACTTCTTCAAATATATTCAAATCTCTTCCATATCAATTGCTATTTTAGTTCTAGGGATCTTTTGTCGATGTACTTTTTATATTTCTTTGTATATTTACTCTTCCGTCCCATAATGTAAATACATGTGAGTTTGGCAAGAGCTTTAAGAAAATAAGGGATTAAATGATTGTTTTACAATTCTAGCTTTCAAAAAGTAAAATGGTTGTTTTATTTGGTAAAATGTTCATATATTGTGGACAATCAATGAACGGAAGTGCATTTTATAAAACGGGACAACGAGTAATTATATAAATAGAAATATTTCATCAGTTCTTTAATAGTCGTAACATTGTGATTTTTGCACTATTCACACACATTACAATGACCATAATGTTCTATAAATATAATGAGATTGTGTATTGTTTATAAAAACTAAATTAATTGTCCAAGTCTTTATTTTTTTAGTACAAGGAGTGAAGAAAGGATTTTTTGTGATGGTAAAGAGCGGCTTTTTATATTAATATCGAAACATCATACAAGACAACCTCTAGACAGTTATTATAGATCCAATTATTAGCCCTAGGAATAAACTTAGAGTCAGCCGCCTCAAACAAAGCAATCTGACTCGCTAGACACAAAACGGGCAAATTTAAGCCTGGAAGTTTTTTGAAATGCTACCACTTTTTCATATTTATTCTATAATTTATTTTTGAAGTATTATAATTTTTATTTTAGATTTAATACAATTTGTACACTTTTTAATAGTTTAGGGGCGAGGTGATTTGAACAACTTTGACGGGTTCAAGTACTTATTTGAACTTTACATATCCACATCATTGGTTTATCGGGTGACATGCAAGGTGATCAGGTGTTCATCCATAAAAACCGAAAATTTGAACTATTTTTTGTCGGTTCAGGGTGAAAGTTGGATCTTTTTTAGTTCAGGGACCGTAATAAGCAAACACGATCGTTACAAGGACTTATTCAACTCTTTAGCCAAAAATAATTATTTAGGAGATGAGAGAATTTGTGAATCATCGAAATTCACTCCGTGCAACGCACGGGTGAAAATACTAGTTTTATTGATAAAAGCGAAATAGTACATGCGATAAAGGGAAAAAAAGAAAAGCATTACAAAAAGGGAAAAAAAGAAAAGCATTACAAAAGGAAAAACAGAGGAAACCAAATTACTTCGAGTAAAAAATAAATAAATAAATAAATAAATAAATAAATAAATAAATAAATAAATAAATAAATAAATAAATAAATAAATAAATAAATAAATAAATAAATAAATAAATAAATAAATAAATAAATAAATAAATAAATAAATAAATAAATAAATAAATAAATAAATAAATAAATATTTAAATAAATAAATAAATAAATAAATAAATAAATAAATAAATAAATAAATAAATAAATAAATAAATAAATAAATAAATAAATAAATAAATAAATAAATAAATAAATAAATAAATAAATAAATAAATAAATAAATAAATAAATAAATAAATAAATAAATAAATAAATAAATAAATAAATAAATAAATAAATAAATAAATAAATAAATAAATAAATAAATAAATAAATAAATAAATAAATAAATAAATAAACAAATAAATAAATAAATAAATAAATAAATACATAAATAAATAAATAAATAAATCAATAAATAAATAAATAAATAAATAAATAAATAAATACATAAATAAATAAATAAATAAATCAATAAATAAATAAATAAATAAATAAATAAATAAATAAATAAATAAATAAATAAATAAACAAATAAATAAATAAATAAATAAATACATAAATAAATAAATAAATAAATCAATAAATCAATAAATAAATAAATAAATAAATAAATAAATAAATAAATAAATACATAAATAAATAAATAAATAAATCAATAAATAAATAAATAAATAAATAAATAAATAAATACATAAATAAATAAATAAATAACTAGTCCCATGGGAAGTCTCTGGATTGAGACCTTGTTCTCATGCTATGCCGCCTTTTGTTCTTCTGGGTTTTTTTTGCAAATTTTCAACTGTGTGTTCAAATTGTAAGTTGGGAGACAATATTATGAGGTTATGAAATTTGCTTTCTGGCAGATTTCCCTATTGAATTTGGACTTCCTAATTTCTTATGGGTATGAAATAGGAGAACGATGGTCACTTTCAGTCGCATGCCCCAAGAAGTCATCTGTGAAGATGGAGTCATCAGAATGGTCAAAATCGTCGGAAACACATGAGTAAGCTTCAACCGGTGGCAATCGGGGTTGTTTTCCCGAAGAGAAGACATGTTCAATATCGGTAGCGACTACCTTTGATGATGTAAAATCAATTTAGAGATGGATGTGAGGTCCTCGGTTCTAACCTCCTCCCGTGTTGAAGAGAGATTGAGTCGTCCGGCATTGACTTTGAGATCCCTACAAAATTCGAGAGAATATTAATGAATTTAAGTGAATGGATCCCCCCTTGTTTTTTGCCATTTTCACGAAGTAGCCGGCTCCGTTAATTTCCATGGAAATGGTGATATCTCCAAATCGCTTTGTTTTCTCAAAATTTGACTGATCAGAATTTCTGGCCCGTGAGATGAATCATACAATTTGAGGAGCAAGTTCAAGTTTGAAATGAATCTTGTGCAGAAGAGACCTTTTGATTTCCAAGAGGACCGTGTTTCCATTTTGCAGAGCAAATTTAAATGATTTCGATTCAATTTTAATCGAATCATATCCACATTCTCCAAAGAATGGGAATTTTTCTCCAACTTTGACTGAATCTGTTTCTGCCGAGTTAACTTCTGTCGTGACCTTTTCGGAGATGCCTTGAGTTATTTCAGCCCGGCTTGAATCAATGCAGTTTGTAAGTGATATTTTTATCATTTGAGATCCGCTCTGTACCATCGTCCTTTTGCGCTCTGCTATAACTTTTGCCCGTAGTGTCTTTGAGTAGATCAGCCCATGTGAAGCCTTGAGGTGTTCCCTATTGTCAACAATCGGCATTATTCCCTTCGTTGTAACTGTCAGCGCCTGTACCGTTGCTTCCACCGAACCCAAATGTTGAGTGAAACCGTTCGGCTGGTATCTGGACTTCAGCGAAGTGGTTGCCGGCCTTCTGCTTGTTCCGCCGTCCGGTGCCTTCCCAATATTCCGATTTGCGTCGTTCCCTGATTTTGTCAGCTGGACGTTTGGTGCTCTTCTCACATCCATAATTTCATCTTCTCCAGATATCCAATCGTTGGATGGATGTTTAATTTCTTCAATTGCTAGCGATATAAAAAAGTATAAATCTATACAACAAATATTCAAAGTATAAGAAAATTAAAGTACAAAAAAATCGACGCAATCCATTAGAAATACTACTACGTATTGAACTTACGAGTTTTTTTCCACATTAATGCTAAAAAAATAAAATATTTACGAAATTAGGGTGATAGTTAAAACTATTTACCAAACTAGTGCTCCAATCAACCAAGGTTGGAAGAGTGGCCAAATGAAAGGGGGAGTTAGGGAGTGTTTGCGATTGCTTGTGCTTTTTAAAAGTGATTTTTTAAGTGATTATTGGAAAAGTGATTTATATTAAAAGTAGGTAGTGTTTGGGAATAGAAGTGATTTTAGTTAAAACGTAAAAGTTGAAGTGTTTGGTAGAAAAGTGATTTTGATGTAATATATTATCAAAATACAAAAATACCCTTTGTACAATAATACAAAGTTTTCCTGTTTGGAACTGTGCCAGAGAAGCAACACCCTGCCCCTCAGCCGCCTCGTCGGCAATAGAAGGAGGTTTCTTGTTCAATACGCCTCAGCCTTTGTTTCAACAGCTGCTGCTCTGGTGGACAGGGTCACTATTTCTCTTCTTCTTCTCAGAGGGGACCCCTTCAGTCCAGTTGCTCACCTTCGATTCGTGCTTGGATGGACTCGTCGTCTGCCGGAATTGACCCAAACCAGCACTACCACCACCAATGACCATTGCTTCCCATCTATCACCATCCATCATCGTCGCTCTCCGGTTTAGGATTCTCCGCAGGAGATGGAGATTTCTATGGGTTTCACATTCCAGCACGAATCCAAGGTGAAGAAAAGGAGGCATTTCCGACATCCCACCCAATTCTACTCGACTGGCTCACATAGATAAAATTGTGAAAGAGGAAGATGATGTGGGCTTCTTTGGGGAAGATGACCGAGAGGTCAGGGAAAACCGACAAGAGGGTAGGTATGGAATAAATTAATGCCTTAGAGTATGATTAACCTTAAAGTTCCAATTAATTACATAAAACCCAAAAAAGAAGATAAAAGCACTCTACCCTAGCTTCCAACTTTTGGCTTAAAAGTACTTAATTTAAGCAAAAGTTTTCTTTTGCAAACACCATTTTTGGCTTTTTCAAAGCCAAAAGCCCAAAAGTGCTTAAATTAAACAAGTGTAAACACTACCTTAGGCCTACGCTACAGAATTACGTTGCACCATAGGGGGTGGTAAGAGACATCTAATTTTACGTATAATAGTACTAAAAAATTATTTATCTCAGAAACTTTCGTGAAACGGAAAGGACCACTAATAAAAAACAGATCAAAATGAAATAAGAGACGATTATTAAAGAACGGAGGAAGTATCCAAATTGTAATTACTAAAATTGAATTAATTATCAATAGATGTGAATTAACTTTAAGACAAAACATATTGATTTCGCATAACAATTTGGGACGAAAATAGTGATGTTTATTTTATTAGTAGGAGTTAACGGTTTACTTTAAATCCTCTTCATTTTTTATGTCTATTATTTTCTTCACAAGTCACCATACATCGTCACTTTATACTGTACAGCCGGTTGTACCTAGAGCATGGTACAACCAGATTTTTTTTGTAATTAGATTAGATGCAAGTGTAAGAGTTAGGTTAATTAGCTTTTATTTTTCCGTTATCACTCTTCCTTCCGCGACGATCTTCCTTTTGGTTGGCTTTACTTTTTTTTGTTTTCTCTTTTGTTTTGTTTGTGCTTTTCACTTCTTTCTTTGCTTTACAGTTTTTGTTGCTTTTCACTTCTTTCTTTGCTTTTCAGTTTTTGTTGCTTTTCAATTTTCAATGCTTTAGATGTTTCCTTTTTTAGTTCTTTCTTTTCTTTATTTTTTTAACATGATTTAATGTTTCCTTAAAAAAACATGATTTAATGTTTTATTCAATTATCATTAAAATTTAAAATATAAAATATTGTGCTATTCTAAAATGAGCATAGTGTAAAATAAATGTGTATGAGTAAATATCATAAAAATTGAGCATTGGAATATAATAATTTAACTTACAATGAGAAATATACAGAGTAATAATTTTAAATTAAAAATAATTTATAGTATTTTGTTCTGGAATTACAAATATAATCGTATTTTCTTTAGGGAAAACAGTCAAATAGGTCCTCGAACTTTCATAAAAGGGTCAATTAAGTCCTTCTATAAGAGATTCTGTCCGGCCGTCGCGATTTGGGGCAGTTCCCGGTGGAATTTCTTGATGAAATTGTTTGAGCATCTTATTCACCAAGTCTAGTTTACTCATACCAAATTTCAGCTAAAAATTCAATCGGGAACACATTCAAATTAATTCATAAAGATAACTGCACATTTTTGCGTTCTCGAATTAATTTGAATGCGCTCCCGATTGAATTTTTAGTTGAAATTTGGTATGAGTAAACTAGACTTGATGAATAAGATGCTCAAAAAAATTCATCAAAAAAATCCACCGGGAACCGCCCCAAATTGCGACGACCGGACAGAGTCTCCTATAGAAGGACTTAATTGACTTTTTTATGAAAGTTCGAGGACCTATTTGACAGTTTTCCCTATCATATTAGATTTGCATAAGAGTTAGATTATATACTCCATACATGGAAGCACAAATTATGATACCCAATTGCATGTTTCAGATACTCAATAGAGGAGGTTTGATGTTCAATGAAAATGTCTTAATGTTCAACTAACAAAGCTTATGATTTTCATATCATTGCATGCTCATTTGGTAAGTTATGTATGTTCATTTGGTACTGATGTTATGCTCATATTAAAATGTTGTATCAATGCATATTTCAAAAGTAACATATTAAATTAGATTCAATCATTCAAGTAGGAGTTATTTACTGATACGAGAGCACAAACCATGATATTCAATTGTTTGTTTTTAATACTCAATAGAGGAAATTTGATGTTCAATGAAAACGTCTTGATGCTCGCTCAACTAAAAAAAAACTTATGATTCTCATACTAATGCTAAATTTATAATTTACGAATGATCAACTGACACTAAATTGTACGCATCTAATACTCCATAGAGGAGGTTTAATGCACAATGAAAAATGTCTTAATGCTCAACAAACAAAGCTTATTATTTTTATATTAATGCTTATTTGTAAGCTACATATGCTCAATCGATATTGATGTTATGCTCATTTTTAAAATGTCATATCAATGTATATTTCAAAAGTATCATATTACATTAGATTCACATATTGAACTTCATAGGGATTGGTTGCAGATATAATTTAATAAGTTTTTATAAAAGAAAAAGTATAAAAAGAAAGTGAATTAAAAGTTATGAAGCAGAGATTATGATGCTCAATGTTAGACTCCTAATACTCAATATAATAGGTCTAGTGCTAATTAAAAGTTTATTAATGCTCATTTAATAGAAAGCATTATTTTTATCTCAATATAGGAGATTTGATGCTCAATGAAAATGTTGCGAGGTCCAACTAACAAACCTTATGATTTTCATATTTATGCTCCTTTTGCAAGCTACATATGCTCAATTGGTACTCATGTTATGCTCATTTTTAAAATGTCATAACAATGCATATTTCAAAAAGACCATATTACATTATTACATTAGATTCACATATTGAAATTCATATATAGGAATTGATTATAGATATAGTTTAATGAATTTTATAAAAAAAAAAAGAAACAAGAAAAAGAAAGTGAATTACAGTATATGAAATTGATATCACAATACTCATTATTCGAATCTTAATGCTCAATAGAATACGTCTGATGCTTATTAAAAGTGTATTAATATAATGCTCATTTAACGAAAACCTCGATATTCACTGATATCACGAAAATGTTACCGTTTTTCAGCTATGATGTCAGCTTTCTTGTAATAACACGGTACTCATTATTAGATATTTAATACTCATTAAATTGGACAAGTGCTTATTAACAGTACACTAATGCTCATATAGCAGAAACCGTGATTTTCACATTAATTACAAAAGTGTCACCGAATTATTTTGTTATTTTTCTCTTGAGTCTGTTACTGGGCCGACTGTATGTGCTCACCATAGAGCCGGTGGTACCATACGCGTACTCCCATACATCATACCTGGGTAACGGTAGCAATAGCGATCGCGGCTATTGAAGCCGCTACGATGCGCATTGAGATTGATGCGGTGTGAATGAATATTACATTTCCCAAAAATAAAATAAAAAAGTCGCGGTGCCAGTAGTGCGGCCTGATACGGCCCAAATGCGGTTTTTTTGGGGATGTAGCAATGAATTCAAAAGGCGCTATTGCGCTGCCGTGCGCTGGACGTGACGAGGGAGGTCGAACAACGGAGAAGGGACGGAGAGAATATTGTTTCAAATAGTCAATGTAAAATGATGGCTGTGTGAAATTAAATTTTCAACCTGGTGACTTCACTGAAAGTAATTGATCAATTGTTCTTTTTAGGATATGCAGTAGTTAATACAGGTCTATTTAAATCGTGATATCCACCCAGAGGTTAATTATTTAGGAACCAAAATGTTTAAAATGAAAGAAAGATATGGCATATTTTATTTTACCGGAACTGTACTTCTTTGTTTTGGTCACGTCTCAGCCGAAGGGAGTTTTTTTAACTCGCCGGCCGGAGTTGTGGTGGGTATCATTATTGCAGTGGCAGCTTGCTTCGCGTTGTATTACATGGGCAAATCGTGTACGCGGTCATGTGATGGGGTCGACCAGACGAGGCGTGAAGCTGAACTTGCTCGAGCGTAGCTAGAACCGCCGTATATATGCGGCTGGCATCTTTTCTCCCTCCACTTCCATCATCCTATATGGAAACCGTCATAAAAACCTTACGCCCTCAAAATTATGTCTTTGAAATCAATGATGTTCTAAACCGATATTACTTATCAATTCCGTACGTACTAGTGTACTACAAGCAAATTACAGAAATATTTGTATGCAGTATGTGTAATGAATTGTGGTCTTTAATTTTATATATTTGATGTATTTGTTTAATTGTTTTGGTTTTACTGTAAAAACAAAATTGTTTTGGTTTTAAGTGCGTACTAAAAGACCTTTAGGGTATGTTTGGTATGGGGTAATCTTACATGAAGGTCGGAATGTGATGCAAGGAATATCAGATATCCATGTTTGGTTCACAGGTTTGAAAAAAAAAATCAGGAAAGTTACATTCCCAGGAATGTAATATGGACGGGAATCTTATAACCACCCATCCCTTAGGTTATATCTTACATTCCCGATGATGGTCTAATTTTCTTCCGAAAAATACCCTCAATTAATTATCTCTTTTCATTTAATTTCTTTCTATAGGACGATTTTATTAAACTTTTAATATAGTTTCTAAATATGTAAATTATATTTACTAAAAAATAATCCTATTATTGAAAAGATCAGTTAATTTTATGGTCAGTTGATCGTAGATTGTGTGACAACCATTTAAGTAGAACAGATGGAGTATGTTTATTTAATTATATTCGAATGTCTATTCTTGTTATTTTCATAATTCTTTTTTTCCATAAAATTTAAATTTGTTAAGGTATTTATTTTATAAGACTTGTAGATTATTTAAGTTTTTGATGAGTGGATTTCAAAATTTAATGGCAAAATTGATCATTTTTTCTTTAATTTGAAAAGAAGTTTTATGAATAACTTGAACATTTTTTTAAATTTAACTTTTTTGAAATAATAATAAATATATTTAGATTGAACAAAGTTTTTTTCACTTTTGAATTGGATCTACAACTTTTTACAATTAAACATAGTTTACAATTTTAGCTGAAATTTGGTATGAGTAAATTAGACTTACTGAATAAGATGCTAAAAAAGTTTCACAAAAAAATTCCACCGGGAACCACCCCAAATGGCGACGGCCGGACAGAACCTCTTAAATAAGGCCTTATTTGCACCTTTTCTCTAATACTAATATTGAATCATATTATGACTTTAAGCAATTAATTAATTTATTTATTGAATCTAATCATTATTAAACAATTAACGAACGTATAAGGCATAATAATTTTTTCAAGCAATATAACTAGTATTGAGACGCTAGATATATATACTACGCTTCAGTTGTAGCACTCCATTTGTTTTCATTATAATGATGTTTTTTTAATAAAATGTGTATCACTGTGTACGGTACGTGTATTATACATTTTATTCTAAAGTACATGAATTTTCTGAAAAATTCATTAACGGGAGTATTATATGTGAATTATACGTTTGAGTGTATTATACGTGAATTATACCCGGATAAACTAATATTCGTTTATTGGACTAGTGACACCGCCAAATATTAGACTATATTCCTGAGCCCCCCCCCCCCCTTGTGCAACGTAATTCGCTTTTCCGCAGCGTAGGCATGAGTCGCCCTTTCGTTTGGCGACTCTTCTGACCATAGTTTATTTGAGCAGTAGTTTCGTAAATAGTTTTAACCACAAACTAATTTCGTAAATACTTTATTTTTTAACATTAATGTGGAAAAAAACTCATTTTTCTTGTGTGAAAAGGATCACGTAAAGTCTTTTACTATTACGAAATTGAAATAGGGGTTTTTCCCAAATATTACCAAAATAAAACATATTTAGAAAATGTAACGCCCCTCTCAGGGTTAAAGGAAACGTTACACTAGCACACTACTTTTAAAAATAAACTATAATATAACGGTCGTTTGTTTAAGAGATAACCCTGATAAAAACTCAAACATAACTAAAATATAACTCCAATTAAAAACTCGATAAAATCTAGTTATCGCCAGTAAATGTGATAACCACCTTGATCCAGTAATTTATTCAAACATCAAATCCTTAAATAAAATAAATAATAATAATAATCTCTTTATTATAAGACTGAAATACTAAGGATGTTTTTACTTGGACTGTAATTTGTTGGTCTGGTCTGGTCTGGTCTGAACTGGTCTGGTCTGGTCTGGTAAGGTCTGGTTTCTTTGTATTTTTATAACTATCCAAGTCTGGTCTGGTCTGGTCTGGTCTGGACTGGTCTGGTCTGGACTGGTCTGGTCTGGGACAAATTACAGTCCAAGTAAAAACATCCTAAGACAAAATAATATCTAGCTAAAAGCCGCCAAGGTCGTTCCCGTTAACTCATCTTCGCACGCGTTCCACTCCCTCATCACCTTCCCAAGCCTTACCCTTAGTATCTGTACATGCGAAGAAAGAAAACTGATAAGCTTTACGCTTAGTAAGTCACTATGGATCCATAAAAATATCTAGAAGTCTATGCTAGTTTATCAATAGATAAATTTAGACTATAAGCAGGCACTGAACAAATAACTAACACATAACTTCTCAAATACATTCTGAGTGAGATCTCGAAGGAAAATATTTTCTAAAATAATTTCTCAAAACCTCTGGAGAGATCTCAAAATTTCATTCTCAAAACAACTTTCTGTAAAATTTTCTGAAAGAGATCTCAAAACAACTTTCTGTGAAACTTTCTGGAAGAGATCTCATTAAACAACTTTCTGTAAAACTTTCTGAAAGAGATCTCAATAAACAACTTTCTGTACCACTCTTTGTGGCTAATTTTACTTTGTGGGCCCGTGATATGTACTCAAAGGCGCCAATTCGACAGCTCAGGGGAGCGACCCACTAAACATATCAGACTCTCTGAAACTGATAACTGATAACTCTGTAACTCTGTGGGAACTTGTTCCCGAGTACATATCACTTAATCTTTCACTTTAAGTATTAGTTCTTTTTATAGTGACGTTTGGATAAAAACATCATTAAATGAGAAAATAAAAATACTGACAAACTCTTGACTATGCCAGATAATAATCATAACTTAATACAGCAAATAAAATAACTCAGCAAACAACTCACCAAGTTCACATAATAGCAAATAGACTAAAATCATCTATTAAAAATCAACAAGACTTCTTCCTATTATTTGGTTGAACAAACATGTACAGATGGTAGTGAACTTACCTGATAGAAGTTGAACTGAAAATACTCAAATCAGTGTGGCACCCTGATAACGTCTCCCGGTAAGCTCTTCTCTTAAAATCTTTAATTAAATAGAATATTTCAGTCAAAACTGAGTATGCTACAATTGAAAACTTTAACCGTAAGGTAAGCCAAAACTCTAAAAGTGGAACATTTTCTTTTTCTTCTGATCGAGGCAGACCAAGTGCTCAGCTAAATGATCTTTTCTTTTGCTAGGTATCAACAAAGTATAGGTCCCTAAACCGGTTGGCTGCTCCTAACCAGAAGGTTGGCACCAGGGATACATTTAGGGTATGTTTGGTTCAAGGTGATATCTCATAGAGGGCGGAATCTGATGCCCGGAATGTGAGATATCTGTGTTTGGTTTGCGGGTTTGATTTTTTTGGGGGGAATGTTACATTCCCAAAAGTGGAAAAGTTGATCACATGAATGGGTATGTGAAACCCACTAGAGCCTTAGGTTATGTTAGATTCCTGGTGCCTAATTAGTTTTATTCCAAAAAACTCATGCTTCATTAATCTAATACAAGTTCTTAACTTCTGATATACCATTTCTCATTTTGTAATTTTAAAAATTATACCGTATTGTTTTTCATTATAGTTGTTTGAAATTATTTGAACAATTATACTAAAATTGTAAGCTACTATATTTGTTCACTCATCTTTGTCATTTGTGCAATTAAACATATTTAGCTTAAAATTATTTACTAATGCTCACTAATCTTAGTCATTTGTGAAATTAAATATATTTTGCTTAGAATTTATTCAATTAGTTTTTATTTTAATTATTACTAAGATATTTTATTTTTCTATGGTTTTAATTACTTTAATTATAGGTTGTAATAAGTTTAAGGTGTTAAGAGACAAATATTTAAAGGGCATTCAAGTAATTCACCAAATATGCAATATATGATATCATTCAACCAAACAACTTAATGTGACATTCCCGTAATCGTAACCAAACACAAATGAGATATACATTAATCACATTCTCATCTATCTAACATATCCAGTAATCTAACATTCCCATGGTAATCTGACATTTCTTGAACCAAACATACCCTTAAAGTTAAATCATGAACTGCTCCACTGCACTGCAGTTCAACCCACTTGGTGAAAGAATTTGAAAGATAAGTTCTATTTGGAGAATGAAACAGTGGGAGTAAATTCGATCTACACCAAATCCATTAACCAAATCAAATTTAGTTTGCAAAAACAGAATTCTCCACTCACACTTATCTGCACCTTACTGCAACTTTCACTAACCAAAACCAAGGAAAACAATTATCAATTTATGGCTTATCAAAACTCCCTGAAATCGGAGTGACTAAAAAGCATACGAACTATCGGGACTAAAAACCAGAATTTCTTCTACACTCCTCAAATTATAAGTCTGATAAAGTGTAATAATAAAATCTGTAATAGAGAGCTCCAAACCCCACAGTTTCATAAAAACTTCAATCGGTGAACTTGAACACAAAACTGGTAAGTATTAACTGTTACTACTAAAAGTTGTTCATTGCGGAAAATACAACATATAAGGACTGGAAAAAAAAGCTTACTCGGTGGGATGGAGATTGGAATTTCGGATAGAAACTCTTGATTGATAAATTTACGGAGAATATTTTTAGAGAATGAGAGATGAAAGCTGGTTGCTACAGGAAGGAAAATTTGGCGTATGCAGGAAAAGTTTTAGGGCTGATATATATAATTATAAACCTAGAGAGGACTGCTCAGGTCCAGCCGGAGGGACGGCAGCAGCCGTCCGAACTTCACTGTTTGGGGCGGTTCCCGGTGGAATTTTTCGATGAATTTTTTTGAGCATGTTCCTCATCAAGTCTAGTTGGTCCATACGCAATTTGAGCTCAAAATTTGACCGGGAAGGCAGTCAAATAAATTCTTGAAACTTACTGCACTTTATATATGCGCAGAATGTGCAGTAAGCTTCAAGAATTTATTTGACTGCCTTCTCGGTCGAATTTTGAGCTGAAATTTGGTGTGGACAAACTAGACTTGATGAGAAACATGCTCAAAAAATTTCATCGAAAAATTCCACCGGGAACCGCCCAAAACAGTGAAGTTCGGACGGCTGCTCCCGTCCCTCCGGAGGGACCTAAGCATTTCTACAAACCTAGATACGTATATTCCTCAAGAGTTTTTAAAATAATAAGAAGAATACTTATTTGGCCCAATTAACTGATATAGGTCTCTGATTATCTCTCTTGAAATTTCAATTTCAATTTCAAAATAAATTGGTTAAACTTTAAAACATTACTTCTTTCTTCACTTAAAATTATTAGAGTTTACTGGTCAACGTTACCAGTCAGAACAACACATGATCAACAACAAATCACATTGTTCATCAAATAAAAAAAAATTATTCAACTAACTAACTAAAATAAAAGATTAATATAACTAGATCGCTAAAATCGGGGTGTTACAGAAAAATATGGCTATTAATTACTATAATGATATGTCATGGTAACTTAAGTATAAGGAATGAACATAAGTTAAAATAATTTCATTACTACTTTAATTACTAGTCACATTTTTATAATCAAGTTATATTTTAGTAATAAATATGTAATTATTTATACTCCTATAAAAGCAAGTAGTAGTCAATAATGTGTCATGTAAAAATATATCTATTTAGAAAAAACAATTCAATGACCAAATGGATTGTTTTCTTTTTCTGGTGCTTGAGTTCAAAATTTTGATACTCCTCAAAACGGGATAAGGGTCAGTTTGGTCCTCGAAGTTGCAAAAAGGGGGTTAAATAAGTCCTTATATAGAAGATTCTATCCGGACGTGCCATTTGAGATGGCTCCCGGTGGAATTTTTTGATGAAATTTTTTTAGCATCTTATTCATTAAATCTAGTTTACTGATACCAAATTTCAGATAAAAATTCAATCGGGAAGACATTCAAATAAATTCTTGAGGATAACAGTGCCGTTAAAAACGCAGTTATCTTCAAGAATTCATTTGAATGTCTCCCCGATTGAATTTTTAGCTGAAATTTAGTATGAGTAAATTAGACTTAATAAATAAGATGCTCAAAAATTTCATTAAAAAATTCTACCGGAAGCCACTTCAAATGACACGTCCGGACAGAATCTTCTATATAAGGATTTATTTAACCCTTTTTTGCAGCTTGGACAACCAAAGTGACCCTAGTCCTCCTCAAAACTAAACATCTGTTCAATAGAACCAACGACTGAAAAATCTCAGACTCGGGATGCGAAGGGACGGCAGACGCCATAGCTTCTTGGGTTCTACAATGGCTCAAACCTTCAATTCAGACCTTGCGCTAATAAATCACTTGCATTATGAGAAGGGAGAACTTTCTTCCCTGCTATCCGACTACAGACTAGGGCGCTTGCCCGCTTTTTCTGCGCTCTCTCTGGATTCTTCAGCACTACACTTTCCCTTCCTCCTCAAGATACGTTTGCTAATATTCACCTATTCCATATTTGCAGCAGTAAGTCATTGTCATTTCATTCCTGAATGATCACCAATTCACCATTGTGATCTCAAGTAAAAGTGGTAACTTTATTTGAATCTAGCCATCTTGGATTAATAAATGTAGTAACTGAGTGTGTGGATGGAGCATAACCAAGCCGGGATTACCATATTGTACGTATAAATACTCTTAATTTATAAAAACCTATCATCTAGGCAACCTCTCCAGGAATGGGTGGTTGGAGTTTAGGATAAAACCTACCTTTAGTATAGAAGTAATGACGTTTTAATTTGGAAAATTTTCAGGTCTAATTTGATCTGCGTGTTTAAGTGTGGTCTAATTTTATCTGTGTAAAAGTATGTAATATATTAAATATGAAGTATCTAGTACGTATTATACTATGATCGAAATTTAGTAGATTATGATTTATTTACGTCCAGAATGAGACTAGGACAGGTCCGAGTGTAAAAATCATAAACCCAGAAGAGCTGAATTTCCTTTTTGAGGTTCTTGTTAGTTTTAAGTGTCATCATTTTCATTTTTTATTTTCATTTACCCCACTGCCGCAAAGGCTCCCACCTAAGGTGGGGTAGGGGGGTCGGATGTACGCAGTCTTACCCCTATACTAATGTAGGGAGAGACTGTTTCCGGATGACTCATAGTGAAAATGGTGTCCAAAATTGCATGGACTGACTACTGCTTCATAACAAAGAAGCGCAGACAGTTTAGTGAGCCATTTTGCTTTATTCCATCATAGTTTCAAGCCAAAAAAAATGAATCTTCGTCCCCATTGCAAATGATGGAAAAGTTAGTTTTAAGTGTAAAATTGTTAATTTTTGTTAGTTGATTACTTTTGTGTTTGGTTATGGTGAGTGAAGGAACGAGTCAAAGTTTCAGTGGCTAAGCAAAACTAAAGCATTATCAGATGTCAAAATTTACATGGAGGATTGAAAATTTCTTGCGGCTAGGTGGTCGTAAGCATTACTCTGTGATTTTCGTGGTAAATGACTACAAATGGTACACCCTCAGTCAGATATCAGTGAAAATGCTATTCTTTTTTGCAGCAAATTTTGTGTTAAGATCTGTTTTACTTTTTTTGGTATCTGCAGGAAGTTGCGTCTTTGTCCAAATGGAAACTCAAAAAATACGTTGAATCTGTACCTCTTAATGGTGGACTCCTCCAGCTTACCCAGGCACTGTGGTATAGAAACAAAATACAGTCTAGCTCTTATTAACCAGATTGACAACAACAAAACCATCAAGAAAGGTATTCCCGCATGACTCACAGCGATCTGAAAGTATCGATATCATTTTTATTTGTTTGCTTATCTTATATCATATCATCCTATGGTTCTGCATCCTGATTTTAGTTCTTTATTGTATCCACTCACTTTGTTGGAGATGTTTCTTATTCGCAAGGTGTTGAGTTGGTGTGTAAGGATTTTTGGCATGTCACCTTCCAATACAACTTCTTAAGATTGTCAAAAAATTATAAGGCGCATGACTTTTTTGTATATAGGAGTATTAAGAAGTAGGTGTGCATAGATGATGTCAACCAAATAGCTACTGGAATTTTACTTCCTCAATCTTACTATTGCCCATTCTGCAGAGAGCTATTGGGGACACATATTCACTCGACGTAATAATTTTGGCTGTTGTTCATTTATCCCTCTCAAAAAGTTTTATGATAAAAGTGAAGGTTATCTGGTTGATGATACATGCTTGTTTGAAGCTGAACTTTCTGTTATCACCAATGCTTTTGCAGCTTCCCACGATAATGTAAGTTCATATCATCAGTGTGTGTTTGATTGAAGCTGAAACGTATATTAATGATATTATCCCAATTTGGTTTCCTATTTGTAAATGCTTTTCGCCTTTTCCCTTCTATAAGTGTGATCAGGCTTTAAATGTTGGAGATCATGTTGAATCTGCACATGTCGAGGCTCGGTTGTTTCTCGAGTCTCTTACCAATAAACCATCCAGCAGCTTCTGGGAATCTAATTCTCCAACACATGAATTGTCCTTGCTTAAAGGACATGACACTTCTGCAACAATAATCTTTGACATGCTGATATCAACCCCTTTGGATATTTTGGTTGATCCCAGGAATGAAACTGCAATCTTGGAGTCTTTGTCTGCAGTCATCAACCACAACCTTCATTTGTTCAGCGATGGACAGGCCAAAGAAATTATGAACTTGAAAACTACTTTCCCTCAGCTGATGCAAGAATGTAGAAGCTCAATAGAAATTAAGCGCAGAAGCGAGCATCCCAGCTGGTCTACGTTAGAGAAGACAAGAAGTTTGCTGGAAGACTTCGTGAAAACAGGGGAGGGAATAAGGGCTGAAGTGGAGGAGCTTAATAACAAAAAAAAGGAATTGGAAGCTCAGCTGAAGGTTATTAAAAGCAATAGTTTACATGTAAAGGAGGAAAGAATAGAAGTATCCAGACAGATGGAGTTTCATTGCTCACTTGCTATGGAGCAGACCGCTGAAATTGTAGCCAAAGATGCCAAGGTGAACCAGGCTAACAAAAAGCTGGAGCACAGTTTGAAGTCAAAATGGGCTGCAACTAGAGATCTATTTTCTTGAGTGACATAGTGACATAAGTCAAGGAATTTGTTTTGATATCCTTTTGTTAGAGCGCTTTTGTTGAAAACATGAAATCAGTTTTCCCTAAGAAGTAGTATGGGACTTAGTTTTACTACTTTTAAAACTAGATTAGTTTGATTGAGCAACAAAGAAGTGGTGAACACTGGACACCATAGGGAATGAAGAAGAAAATATTGGTTGTTCGAGCAAATTTGATATTTTGTCTATTGTTGCCTTGTTGGTGTTCACTTAAATCTTGGAATGATAGTTTTTTGTTATCAAATTTTCACGGTTATCAATTAAATATTGGAATAGTAAATTTTATGCAGCCGTATGAATACGTGTAGTTTTCACTATTAACTTTGAGGGTCCAGTTCAATTTATATAGATGTATCATTCGAGAAATTTTGCTGAGCGAATGTGGTGTTTTGCGTCTCTTAATAATTGTTCTTTTCATTTTTAGCTTGTTAAATTTTGTATACTTATTTATGGTTATATATTTATTAATTTGAAATTATATTTTGATTGTTAGTAGTTTAATGATGAAACTGAGTAATAGTTAAAAAAAAGGGAAAAGCGTCAAATTAAGCCAACCAACTCAAACATAACTCAATTAAGCAGTAAGCACGTGAATTTGTAAAAAATGTTAAAATTTGATTTTTATCAAATAATCAACTGGTCATCAACTAAAGGCGACACGTGGCAACACGTGGCGACACATGGTGACACTAATTTTGTTTTGCCTTTCCTTTTTCTTTTTCTTTCTTCTTTCCTTCTTCGGTTCTTCCTTCCTCTCTTTTCCGGTTGACTCTTTCTTCGCATTGTTGCTCCTTCACGGTTCCCTGTTTCTCACTTTTCTTTGATTATTGGGGTTTGACATACCCATCCAATCCATGGACAAGAACGATAAATAAAAATAACAAATTGATGGAGAAGATAAACACTTCATGAGACGAAACTATGGTAAGAGGGGAGGACAACGTTTGGTGAAGATGACTGACGCTCTCTTTGCCGGAACGTCACCACGGAAGGCGATTGACGCTTGAATCAACTTCTATGGCTTTGCCGGAACTCCCGAAAGCTGACCGGGGAAGAAGACCTGTTAGATCATATATTATGGGCTTGTATAGATGTTACTATGTTTATAGCCTAGTTTGTAGTATTTGGGCCAAGGGTTTTAATATTTTCGGCCAACACATGTATAAATACACCACATACTCTCTTAATAATAACATACATAATTTTTGCCCTGATTAACATGCTATTGCGCAACATGGTATCAGAGCGGTACTAAGCCGCACGTCGTCTTCTTCGGCAATTGCGTGAGGCGGCACCAGCGTGCTTCTCCTCTTGCGCCATGACTGATCCTTCTTCTCCGTATTACCTCGGGTCTGGAGATCAGCCCGGAAACCTTATTACCCACGTGATTTTCCGTGGAGATAATTATGTGGGATGGTCTCGAGCCATCACGCTTTCCCTAAAGGCAAGACGGAAATATTGCTTCGTGGATGGTTCAATGACTAAGCCGACTGAGCCGGCGAAATTGGTTCTCGATTGGGAAACCGTGAATTCTATGGTGGTTTCTTGGCTATTACGAAGCATGGAGGCCAACGTGGTTGCGTCTATTCCGTTCCATGAGGAGGCTCGTGCTTTGTGGATATATTTGGAAAAGAGGTTTAGTGTTGCGAATGGGCCTCGGATTCAGCAGCTGCGAAAGTCCATCACTGACTGTAAGCAGACGAAGGATATGACTGTGGACAGCTATTTCACTACCTTGATGGGCCTGTTTGACGAGCTGAATCGGCTCAAACCCCTGCACTCTTGTACGTGCAAGCTGTGTACTTGCGACGTTGCTGCGAAGTTCGCTAAGGACAGGGAGGAGGAAAAACTGCACCAGTTTTTGATAGGAATCGATGATGATTTGTTTGGAACTGTTCGTTCCAATTTACTTTCTCATACAACGATTCCTGATCTTGACCAAGCATATCAAGTTTTTCTCCAAGAGGAGAATTCTCGTGCAGCTGCACGTGGAAAACAGCCGGCTCCGGTGGTTGACGTTCAGGCATTTGCTGTGACAAAGGCACGCCCGGATCGGGCTGAAAAACAGAAACTTCTTTGCACTCATTGTAAACAAAAAGGGCATGAAATTGGAAATTGTTTTAAGCTCCATGGCTACCCGGATTGGTGGGATGAGAGGAATAAAAATAAAGGGGCAGTGCCTGGCGGGAACCGCGATGGCGGTGGCGGACGTGGAGGGGGTGTGCGCACTCACGCCGTCTCTCCCACACTGCTGCCCGCAGGAGGCAGTGAGTCTTCTTCTTCCAGTCGTGCGGTCAACGGGCTGAACGAATTGAGTAAAGAGCAGGTTCAGGCGCTTTTGAATTTGATTAATATTGACGCTAGTTCGAGTGACCGTATGTCAGGTACAAGTAAATCTTTACCTTGGATACTTGATACTGGGGCGTCTCATCACGTGACAGGTGAATTAAGTTGTCTTACAAACCGTAACCATATTCGGCCGTGTCCTGTTGGACTGCCCGATGGGAGGACCGTGGCAGCATTGCTAGAGGGAAGGGTGTATCTTTCCAAAACTTTGGCACTTGATCATGTGCTTTATGTGCCCGGATTGAACTGTCATTTGATATCTGTTTCTCAATTAATTGATCAACTTGCCTGCACCGTAACTTTTACTAATTTATTTTGTGCTATTCAGGACCCACGCTCGAGGAACCTGATTGGAGCCGGTGAAAGGCGAGATGGGCTTTATTTCTTCCAAGGAGTTCCAGTAGTGCATGCGGTTCACAAGTCGGGTTTGTCAGATTTCGAGTTGTGGCATCGTCGATTGGGGCATCCTTCCGATCGAGTACTTAAATTTTTACCTCATATTGTTACTAGGTGCTCTAAGAAAGCATTAAATAAAACCTGCGAGGTATGTCCGCAGGCCAAACAAGTCCGTGATTTTTTTCCTACTAGTGATCATAAAGCTTGTCGTATTCTGGAATTGATACATTGTGATTTATGGGGTCCTTATAAAACTCCATCTACCTGTGACGCCACGTATTTTTTGACATTAGTTGATGATTTTTCCCGAGCTGTGTGGGTGTATTTATTGCGTGATAAAAAGGAAGTTTTCCATTACTTTGTGTCCTTCATCACCATGGTTGAAAAACAATTTCAGCAATCTGTGAAAACTGTGCGTAGTGACAATGGGACTGAATTCCGGTGCATGTTACCCTATTTTGATGCCCATGGCATACTTTTTCAAACATCTTGTGTTGAGACACCTCAACAAAATGGCAGAGTTGAACGCAAACATCGTCACATTTTGAATGTGGCCCGGGCATTGATGTTTCAAGCTTCTATCCCTATATTCTTGTGGGGGGAATGCATCTTAGCGGCTGTTTATGTCATTAATAGAACTCCTTCTGGTTTATTGGAGGGCAAAACACCATTTGAAATTCTTACTGGTCATGTTCCGGATTTTGATCACCTGAAGGTCTTTGGGTGCTTATGTTTTGCCCATAATCTTAAGTCTCGTGGTGATAAATTTCATCCTCGCAGTCGGAAATGTGTCTTTGTTGGTTATCCTTCCGGGAAGAAGGGATGGAAAGTCTATGATTTTTCTTCGGGAGCTATTTTTGTTTCTCGGGATGTGTTATTTCATGAGGATGTCTTTCCATTTGCACAACAGGTGGCTGCTCCAACTATTGAAACTGCTCCCCCCGAGGTTGTACACGATGACCCGATCGTGCCAGCAGCCACCGCGGCTGATATGGCAGCCGATGAGATCACGCATGTGGAACCCTCACATGCAGGCGTAGATACCCATGCAGCCTCGGACGTCCATACCGACACCATACATACAGAATCTCAGCCACTGGGACGAGGCCTACGCTCCAAACGATCCTCTGTTTTATTGCGGGACTTTGTCTCTCATCACGTACGGAAATTAAGCCCATCTTTGCCGCCATCTGCTTCCCTCAGTTCCTCAGGTACGCGTTATCCCTTAGCACATTATTTAAATTGTCAAAAATTCTCTTTTCGTCATCGCATGTTTCTCGGAGCTGTTCTTACAGGACAAGAACCTACTTCTTTTCGAGAAGCCATGACAGACCCCGGGTGGCGTATGGCGATGCAGCAAGAGATACAAGCTCTTGAAAATAATAAAACATGGGATATGGTTCCGCTTCCTCCTGGCAAACGGGCTCTTGGCTGCAAGTGGGTATATAAAATAAAATATCATTCTGACGGGACGGTGGAGCGCCTTAAAGCTCGGCTCGTAGTGCTTGGTAATCACCAAAAAGAAGGTATTGACTACACTGAAACCTTTGCACCGGTGGCCAAAATGGTCACTGTTCGTGTATTTTTAGCTGTTGCTGCCACTAAAAATTGGGAGGTTCATCAAATGGATGTGCATAATGCCTTCCTTCATGGTGACTTAGGTGATGAGGTTTACATGAAACCTCCACCTGGGTTTCATCCTTCTCGGCCCACTCTGGTTTGTCAATTAAAGAAATCATTATATGGTCTGCGACAGGCACCCCGATGCTGGTTTGCTAAGTTAACTTCTGCACTGCGAACGTACGGATTTTCTCAATCCAAATCTGACTATTCTTTGTTTACATATCAACGGGGCGCTGTGTGTTTGCATATTTTAATCTATGTTGATGACTTAATTATTGCTGGAAATAATTCCTCTGCTCTCACTCAGTTCAAGGAGTATCTGCATACCTGCTTTCATATGAAGGATTTGGGTCCTCTTAAATATTTTCTTGGTATTGAAGTGGCTCGTAGTCCGGACGGGTTCTTTCTTTGTCAGCGCAAATACACTTTGGATATTATTTCTGAGGCTGGTCTGCTTGGGGCTAAGCCATCTTCCTGTCCCATGGAACCGAATCACTCTCTCGCCTTGGCTAATGGCGATCTGCTGACCGACCCGGAGTCCTTTAGGCGTCTTGTGGGCAAGCTTATCTATCTCTCTTTTACTCGTCCAGACCTGGCTTATTCTGTGCATATTCTGTCTCAGTTTATGCAGGCCCCACGACAGGAACATTGGCATGCTGCTTTGCGGGTTGTCCGCTATCTAAAAGGTTCACCCGGTCAGGGCATTATTCTTTCCTCTTCTTCTGCTTTGCAACTCATGGCCTGGTGTGATTCAGACTGGGCGAGCTGTCCTCTCACTCGTCGCTCGTTAACTGGATGGGTAATTTTTCTTGGTGATTCTCCTATTTCTTGGAAGACTAAGAAGCAACACACAGTTTCTCGCTCCTCTACAGAAGCTGAATACCGTTCCATGGCGGCTGTCACTGCAGAACTTAAATGGCTCCACGGACTTCTTCAATCTTTCGGAATCACACATTCATCTCCCATGACTTTGTCTTGTGACAGTCGATCTGCCCTTCATATTGCTCATAATCCCGTCTTTCACGAACGGACGAAACATATTGAAGTTGATTGTCACTATATCCGTGATGCTATTCAGGCAGGTCTCTTGGAAGCCCGACATGTCTCTACCACCACGCAATTGGCAGATATTTTTACTAAAGCTCTTGGACAACGTCAATTTCTATTTCTACTTAGCAAGTTGGGCATCTTTAATCCCCATGCTCCAACTTGAGGGGGGGTGTTAGATCATATATTATGAGCTTGTATAGATGTTACTATGTTTATAGCCTAGTTTGTAGTATTTGGGCCAAGGGTTTTAATATTTTCGGCCAACACATGTATAAATACACCACATACTCTCTTAATAATAACATACATAATTTTTGCCCTGATTAACATGCTATTGCGCAACAAGACCGGCTTCGAAGCCAATGACTGGTCAGACCGGTGATTGTAAAATAAAGAAGGGAGGAATGAAAGGGAAAGAAAGAAAGAAAGAAACAAAGAAAGAAAGGGACTGGGGAGTCGGGCTAAAGAAGAAAAGGGATGGAGAAGAGAGAGAAAAAGAAAGAAAAGGAAAAAGAAAGAGGAAAAGGAAAAGGAAAAAATACAAAAAATGAATGCCACATCATCTGTTTTTACTTGGAATCGGAATGTTTGGGTGATATTTAGGTTGATGTCCTTAATTGACATTTTCTTAGTAGTAGGGGAGCTTATTTGACACTTTTCCCTAAAAAATGATTTTAGAAAAAGTGGTTAATAGTAAGGGATTAGGTCATGAATACTACTAATTAAATGAGTTTGGACAAATATAGGACCTGATTTAGTTTCTTCCAAAAAAAGAGACATCCGTATGTTTCTTTTAAAATTTTGAGATTGAAAATGTCATTAATGCCCTGCTTTCGTTTTTTGATCGTACCCTGCTTTCTATTCAATACGGAGCCATGCTTAAAATTTGCTGGTGATTTCTTTTGCTGCAAATTCCATTTTTCTTAAAATGCAATAGTCATAGATTAATTTATTGTATGACTTTGATTAATATTGTATGACTTTGATTAATTTATGCTTTATTCGGTTGATTTACAATTACAATTAATTACAGTTACACACTTATACGTTCAATTACTTAAAATTATCCATATGATTAATTACAATTATTCGCTGCCAGTTACATTTACTCGTCCGATCAGTTACAGTTATCAGTCTAACCAGCTCCATTTACTCTCCCGATCAGTTATAATTACTCGCCCAATCAGTTACATTTACTCGTCGTCGGTTACAATTGTCCGCCCGACCAATTATATGCACCCGCCATCAATTACAATAACCTCGACCATACCAGTTACAATTATCCAATCAAATCAGTTACAATTATTAACCAACTATTTATAGTTACGTGACCAAAAATCATTAGTGACCAAAAAGTATTAGTGACAAAAAATCTAAATTCCGCCAAGTGATAAACGTCCGTCCGTACAGTGACCAACGTCCGCCCGTACAGTTACAATTACCCGACCCTTCCAGTTACAGTTACCCGACCCATCCAGTTACAGTTACCCGACCCGTTCAGTTACAGTTACCCGACTCGTCCAGTTACAATTACCAACCCATCCAGTTACAGTTATCTGACCCAATCAATTACAGTTATTCGATCCAACCATAAAAAAATATCCGACCCGGCCAGTTACCCGATTAGCCATATTTTACCAGTTATAGTTATTCAATCCGATCAGTTACGATTACACGGTCCGATCAATTACGTTCCAACAGTGACCAGCGCAAGCCACCACTGCCGGCCACCACCATCGGTGACCTGCCGCCGCACCCACTCTGGTAGACAGCATCCATGGCCCGTCTTTAACCCAAACCCCATCCCCGAAAGGGCCGAAACCCTCTGCCACTGCCACCCCCTGCCACTGCCAAACTCCGGCCATCAACGCCACCGCCCACCAATGCCGGTGACCAACCGCCACGTCAGTTACCACTCCGCTCTTGACCTCTCCGGCGGACAGCCACCCCATCCTGTCTCCAGCCTCCCCAGCTCCCAAAAACCCCTACCACCACCAGCCCCCGCAACCCACGTCCCCACCGCCCCTTCCCAGCCCTCCCCTCACCCCGGCCCATCTCCTAGCCGCCTCGCATCGCTCGTAACTTGAGCCGCCAGCCAACCCCAGCCCCAAGTTAGCCAATCGACCACCAACAAACCACCACCGACTATAACCCTAACCACATCTCTACTGCCGTCGGAATCTATCCTTGTCGAATAGACGAACAACGCTCCAACCACTACGGTTCAACCCCCCCAATGGCCACCATCGCCGCTTGTAACCCTAGCCTCCATTCCACCGCCGACGTCGGACTGTATCCACACTGAATCGACAAATGACGGCGATCCAAACGATTTCATCGTCCAGTCGCCAAAAAACGGAGCCAATGGCTCCTCAATCGCCATGGAGGAGTGGAGAAGAAGAGATTGTGGTTGCGGCAATTGTGGGAGACGATTCTGGTTGAGGTGATGGTGGGATACGGTGGTAGTTGCGCGACGGTGGTTGCGTCGACAATGGTTGCGTCCAACGATGCAGATCGATGGAAGGGGAGAGGAGAAGATTGACGCAGCGAGATGCGGATGGATGGTGTTGTATTTATTCAATGGGTGTTTCAGTCCTTTCATATATCTTTACTCCCCTTTTTGTCTAAATTTAAACCAAGTCTTACACTTGTCCACCGTAAAGCCCATAGTCATCTTTGGGTCATTGTTTCTAATAGTAAAAGTTGGTAGTGTTATAAAAAATTGATTTTAAAAAGTAAAAGTTGGCAGTGTTAAGTAAAATACGTGTTTTTTGTGTATAGCAATAGTAAAAAACAGACTCTAACTTTTATGTTTTAAGTGTTTGATTTAAGTAGAAGTTGTCACCTCGAAAACATTTTTTTAAGTTTTTTACGCCAAAAACACAAATAACTTTTTTTTTAATGTTTTGCAAACATACTCTTGAATTACGTGCTTTTTAGCTTTTACCTTAAAAAAGTTAAAAAAAATTAGTGCCATGTGTCGCCACTTGTCGCCATGTGTCGCCTTTAGTTGATGATCAGTTGATTATTTGATAAAAATCAGATTTGAACATTTTTTACAAGTACACATGTTTAATTGAGTGATATTTGAGGTGGTGGGCATTAACATTTTCGTAGTCATAGAAGAAGTGGAAATATCCCATATTCCCGTTAAGTCCACTTTAACTATATGGATTTCATTTATGTCTCTTAATTATTTACTTTTCATTTAAAGACTTTTTTATTTAAAAAATAACCTAAATACCAAATTAAAACTCTGACGCACAGTAAGGTTGGGGGGTGTGGTAGGGGGTGGGGTAGGGCTGTTGTAGGGAAAATGCATATGCGGGGTGGGTGGGGGTAATGTTAGGGGGTCGAGAGGTAAGGGGTAAGGTACGAGGATGTAGGTAATCGGTAGGATGTGGTGGGGTCGGGGTAGTAGGGGCGGGTAGAGGGTAGTAGGTAGAGGGAATAGGGTAAGGGTAAATTCGGAAACTGAAAAGCTTAAAGTGCCGCTTAATTAATACATGAGGGTGGCATGCTTAATAAGCAGTACTTTAGGCAACCTTTTCCGTTAGTAAGCAACTTTTAAGCCTCGTGCGTGTTTACTTCACCTGTCTTACTAACCTGACTGTAATTTTAGCAACGAAATAAACACCTCCTTAGAGTGCACTATTTAAAACAGAACTTTGCTTAGTCTATTTTTGAAAGAGAGTTTTAAGAGTGATAAAAGTGATACTACCTCCGTCCCATATTGGTTGTCCACTTTCAATTTGGCATGATTATTAATAAAGCGATTGAAAAGTAAAAGTTGTGGTTGAAATTTGATTAGAATAAAGTGAAATGATAATGACCACAGATTTCTTGCCAAAAAAAGAAATGATAAAGACATTCATTTTGAGACAATTCAAACTTCAAAGAGGGAAGTAGGACAACCAAAATGGGACGGAGGGAGTATTATTTTTACTTTTTTAAAAGTACTTGTGAAAAATTCTCATCAAAGAACCTAGGGGTGGGCAAAAATACCGAACCGGCATGGTACCGAACATAACCGATATGGTGCCGGACCGAAAAACGGGGTTTGAAACGGATCTCAATTTTTTTGTCCCGAACCGAACCGTACCGATTCTAAACAATGTCATGACCGGTTCTCATAAAATGAGAACCGAAATCGGACCGAACCGGACCGAACTATGATTTAATTATTCAAATTTACATTTATACCATTATTTTGACTGCCTTTATATTTTCACCGTCTTTGCTAGTTCATAGGAAGTCTGGAATCAGACCGATGTATGGTTTAATCATTTAAATTTGTACTACTATAATTTATCTGAAATTTATTAATTATGTAATACTACCTTCGTCCCAAATTGATTTGCAAAATTAACTTTTTTTTGTCAAACAGATTTATTTTATTCACTTAACTAGAATGTCAATTTTTAATTATATTTAATTTGGAGCTTGCAACTTTGAAGAAATTTCAATGCAGTTTCTGAATATGTTTATTTTAATTATTAAAAATTGAATTAATTATCAATGAAGAGAATTTAACTCTAACATTGGTTGACCAAAAAATATTGACTTTGCATGTCAATTTGGGATGGAATAAGTATGAAAATTGATAAATTGTGTAGATTTTTGGAGGATGACTAAACTTTAATTGTCTCTTAAACACATGGAAGAAGTGGCATTGTTTGGTATTGGTATGGCATGGTACCGTCCCATTTCAAAATGAAACCGTACCGAACGGATTTAGGTCTAAGACCGAACCGAACCGAACCGTTTGAATAGTAACAGTACGGGTACGAGTTCGGCCAAATATTGGACCGGACCGGACCGCGCCCACTCCTAAAAGAACCTGTTTGAAGCTTTTTTTTTTAAGCAAAAGCAAGTCTTTCAGAGTTCAGAGTTCAGTGGCTTCTTTAACGTCTGTTCAGTAAAGCCAACGACTGAACAAACTCAAGACGCGGGATGCGAAGCGACGGCAGACGCCATAGCTTCTTGGGTTCTACAATGGCTCAAACCTTCAATTCAGACCTTGCGCTAATAAATCACTTGCATTATGAGAAGGGAGAACTTTCTTCCCTGTTATCCGACTACAGACTAGGGCGCTTGCCCGCTTTTTCTGCGCTCTCTCTGGGTTCTTCAGCACTCCACTTTCCCTTCCTCCTCAAGACAACGTTTGCAGCAGTAAGTCAATGTCTTTTATAAAACCTATAATCTGGGGAACTTCTCCTGCATGGTTGAGTTTAGAAGTAAGGACGTTTTCACTTTGGAAATTTCTCAGCTCTATTTTGATCCGTCTGCTCAAGTGTTCGCTGTGGGGGATCTAGTTTTTTCTTGTAGAGGTCTGGAATATATATTAAATATCTATTTTACTATGGTCTAAGTTTATTATGATATACTGCTATTTAAGTTCAGAATGACAATAGAACAGGTCCAAGTAAAACATCACAAACCCAGAAGAACTGAATTTCCTTTTTGAGGTTCTTATTAGTTTTAAGTGTGAAATTGTTAATTTCTCTTAGTTGATTACTTTTGTGGTTGGTTTTGGTGAGTGAAGGAAGGAGTCAAAGTTTCAGTGACTAAACAAAACCACAGCATTATCTGATGTCAAAATTTACATGGAGGGTTGAAAACTTCTCACGATTGGATGGTAGTACGCTTTCCTCTGTGATGTTCATGGGAAATGACTACCGATGGTACGTCCCCAGTCAGATATCAGTGAAAAATATTGTTCTGTTTTGCAGCAAATTATGTGTAAGTATGAGATTTACTTTTTGGGTCTCTGCAGGAAGTTATGTCTAAATCCAAAAGGAAACTCAAAAAAGCAGTTGAATCTGTACCTCTTGATGGTGGACTCCTGCAGGTTACCCACGAACTCTAGTATAGAAACAAAGTACAGTCTAGCTCTTATTAACCAGATTGACAACAACAAAACCATCAAGAAAGGTATTTCAGCATGACTCACAGCGACCTGAAATTATCAATATCGTTTTTATGTGTTTGCTTCACTTAAATCATTATCATCCTATTGTTCTGCACTTCTGCGCCCTGATTTTTAGTTTTTCATTATAGCCACTCACTTTATTGGTGATGTTTCTTATTCACAAGATGTTGGTGTGAGGATTTTTGGCATGTCGCCTTCCAATACATTTTCTTAAGATTTTCAAATGTCAAAGCATTATAAGGTCTCTTGACTTTTTTATATATAGAGTATGGAGTAGGCGTGCAAAGATGATATCAACCAAATAGCTACTGTCAGAATCTTACTTTCTCAATCTTACTTTTTTCCATTACGCAGAGCGCGAACAGGGATACAAATTCTCTCAAGGTAATAATTTTGGCTGTTCTTCATTTATCCCTCTCAAAAGGTTTCTCCATAAAAGTGAAGGTTATCTGGTTGACGACATGTGCTTGTTTGAAGTTGAACTTTCTGTTGTCACCAATGCTTTTGCAACTTCCCATGATAATGTAAGTTCATACTTTCAAATATGCTTGCTTGAAACGGAAATGTATATTGATGATATTATCTCAGTGTGGTTTCCTATTTCTAAATGCTTTTTTCCTTCTATAAATGTGATCAGGCGATTCCGGCTTTAGATGTTGGCCATCATGTTGAATCTGCATATGTCGAGGCTCAGTTGTTTCTCGAGTCTCTAACCAAGAAACCATCTAGCAGCTGTTTGGCATCTGATTTTCGAACACTTGAATTGTCTTTGCTTAAAAGACATGGCACTTCTGCAACAATAATCCTTGACATACTGCTATCAACCCCTTTGGATATTTTGGCTGATCCAAGGAATGAAACTGCAATGTTGGAGTCTTTGTCTGCAGTTATCGACCACAACCTTCATTTGTTCAGCGATGGACAGGACAAAGAATATATGAACTTGAAAGTTACTTTCCCTCTGCTGATGCAAGAATGGAGAAGCTCAGTAGAAATTAATAGCAGAAACGAGAATCCCAGCTGGTGGGCGTTAGAGAAGACCAGAAGTATGCTCGAAGACTTGGTGAAAACAGGGGAGGGAATAAAGGCTGAACTGGAGGAGCTTAATAACAAAGAAAAGGAATTGGAAGCTCAGCTGGAAGTTATTAAAAGCAATTGCTTACAGGTAAAGGAGGAAAGGATACAAGTATCCAAACAGATGGAGATTCTTTGTTCACTTGCTATGGAGCAGGCTGCCAAAATTGAAGCAAAAGATGCAAAGGTGGACCGGGCTAACAAAAAGTTGGAGCACAGTTTAAAGTCAAAATGGGCTGTAACAAGACATCTATTTTCTTGAGTAACATAATGACATACAAATTCTGAAATTCCCAATATTTTACTACCGTCTCCTCTTTAGTTAGGCATATTTGACTTTTCACTCTACTAAACTTTGACCGGTAATATATTTATATAAGAATGTAGTAGTATTTGTAATATGGAAATGGCATCGAAGTATTACTTTCATGAAAAAGTCAATTAGGTTCTCGCACTTTAAAAAAAAAATCAATCGAATCCTCGAACTTTGTAAAAACGTTTAATTGAGTACATTTCAAGGTTGCTTGCCATGTTAGCAGGTTACCCGCTGGCCGCTGACGTGGCACACATGTGGCGGTAAATTGGTAAAAACATTTTTACTCCTATTTAGAGAATTCTCTCAAATTTCAATCCTATTAAAAACATGTTGCATTGCTCAGCTACCCTATATTCCATCTGCGGGTTGATGATAGCAAACATGGAAATGTATATTGATGATATGATCTCTCAAAATCAGTCATAGTCGGCCAACGAGTTGCCATCCTCGTCAGGATCGGCTCAGTGCCACCATTCTCATTTCAAGACCGGTCGCATTCCCCTTCACTTGGATGATGACCGCTGCTATGGATTCATCACGACCGGACTAAACGTCATCATTTTGATTCTATAATTCGGCCAGCCCGCCGTCCACAAAGATGATGATTATTTCTTCATCGCAAGCCTGGTCTCAACCCCTCTTTCAACAAATGGCATACTTTTGTAGATATCTTTCATGCTTTGACTGGGGGAAGGTGAGTGCTTCTCCCCAGCATCAGGCAAAGAAGTTATTAGCATCTACCCGACATTAGGCAGGGAAGGTGCATGCTTCTACCCAGCATCAATCGGAGAAGCTGGGCATCTCCTGGACATCAGGCGGAGAAACTCTTAGCATCCCTCGGCATCAGGCAGGGAAGGTGCGTGCCTCTCCCCAGCATCAGGCAGGTAAGGTGCGTGCCTCTCCCCGGTATCAGGCGTTGAAGCTCTAAGCATCTCTCCGACATTATGCACGGAAGTTGCGTGCTTCTCCCCAACATCATGTGGAGAAGTTGTGTGCTTCTCCCCGACATTAGATGGACTTGCATCGGATGTCAAAGGACGAGACTTAGTATCTTTCGTTGCATCCAAGGCAACAAATGCGCTTCTCCGACCATCCATACCTACGAGGAAACGAAGGTCAGGCCAGGGCAGCAAGTGCACTTCTCCGACCTACCATACCTATGAGGAAATGAAGGTCAGGGCAGGGCAACAAATGCGCTTCTCTAACCAGCTATTCCTGTGAGGAAACGAACAAAGTAAGTGAGGATCCTGCTGGTTGGGTTATCTCCCCTTACCCAGCCTAAGGAGCAGTTTATACATTTTCTCTTCTTGGAAAGTCGCTCTTCGCAAAGCAGGGAAGCTTCTCTCTTTTCCCCAGCACCAGGCGGAGAAGCCCCGAGCTTCTTCCTTGCCTGAGATAGACCTTCATCTGACTTTGAAGGCCAAAACTTAGTATGTTGCACTGCAGCTAAAGCAGCGAGAGCACATCTTTTACCTGCCATGTCTCTAACAGGTAATAGTAGCAATCAACATGGACTACTTATCATGGCGGATTACTCATTGCATCTACTCGAGAACATCAAACGAGCACTGCTCACGAGTGAAGACCGTTCTTTGCTATCCCCTCGATGGATGGCGACCGTTGCAGCTGCACACAATGGCCTAAGAGCTTACCCTTTAGCTTTATTTTGGGTGCATTCAAAGAAGAGATCTCTCCACCTGAACAAGACCCTGGGTTGGTAATCAGACAAACAAGACCCCAGGCTGCTGATCGGAAGAACAAGACCATGGGAGGTTAATCGGATAAACAAGACCTAAAACTGCTACCCAGGCGAAGGAAACCATATCCTCTCACAAGCAGCGGAGATCAATGTGCATAGTTATAAAACTACCCTCTCCCGAGCATACCTCGGCTCGGCATCATCAACGGGCAGCTTTGCAACCAGCCTCTCATGGGTAACCTTGGCTCGACATCATCGGCAAACAGTTATGCGGGTGGTCTCTCCCGAGCATGCATTAGCTCGACCGCCACCACTGGAAAAGAGACGAGCGACTGGCCTTCCCGGAACATATCTCGGCTTATCAATAAAGCAGACGCTCAATCAAGAACCGACGAGACTGACATTCCTCTGTTTTATTTTGAGGTACCGGTGTATTCTTTTTCCTTCAGTGGGATTTTTCCCACCGGGTTTTTCCTAGTAAGGTTTTAACGAGGCATCCTCTCATCATGAACAAAGGAAGAGTTCTTCCTGGTTGGAGCAAAAAAGACCCCGCGCAGCTGGCCAGATAACCAGGACCCCGGGATGCTACCCAGACAAGGAGGGTCTCATCCTTGCGCGACACTGTGGGATAACATCGGACGATTACATGACTAACCTTTCCAGGCACACCGCATATCGTCATCATCAACTATCATCTGTGTAACTAGCTAGCTAGTTTGGCAACCGGGCCGATTTCAAAGCAGCTCAACTACTCCCTTTTAGCCGAGTCTACTACTCGACTAAGGGAGTGGGGGACTCGTGATGGGATAATATGTCAGGCACAGTGCCATCGGCCCGTTATCCCCAAGCTTTGGCCCAATTAGGCCCAAGACGCAGTCTCACGAGTGGGAATTGCCCCTTGCTCATTTACTTATTTATCGGGCCGGTTCACCTATTAGCTTGGACATGTAGTATTATGTATTTGGGCCAAGCCCACGTAGATTAGACTTTGGACTTGTGATGGATGCCTATAAATAGGCCATCACCCCCATGTATTCTCTACGCTTTTTCTGCTATACTGAAATGATGCTAGTTTCTCTACCCGGGTTATTTTCTACCAACAGTATTTTTTGTTAATGTACTCTAATTTGTGTATTATTCTGCCCCAATACCTTTTATTTCTGGATCGACCACTGTCCATATTTTGTAATGATGGATAATTGCATGAGTTGGACTTGAGTGTCAAAATACGGCTTGTAAAATTTACTCCCTCCGTCCCGAAAACAACCTCCCGGTTGGACTTTCACACACTTTTAGAAAATAAATTTGACTTTACTGTAGAGTGCACTGTTTTGCACTGTTTAAACACTGTTTGGCACTGTTTAAACACTGTTTGACACTGTTTAAACACTGTTTGGCACTGTTTATAACTTTTTTTATGTAGATAATTTGCCAAATAAGGAAAGTATTGAAGTGTGAAGTTAATTTTGGGACATCCATTTAAGGAAAGTGGGAAGTTGTTTTTGGGATGGAGGGAGTATTTCTTTAGAGATGCACGGGAGAGAAATTATGAGCTTGAAAGCTACTTTTGCACAGATAATGCAGGAATGGAGAGATTCAGTAAAAGTTAAACGCAGAAGCGAGCATCCCTGGTGTAGTTCTGAGAACACCAAGAGTTTGCTAGAAGACTTGGTAAAAATGGGGGAGGGGATACAGTCTAAAATGGAGGAGCTAAACAAGAAGGAAAAGGTGATCGCAGCTAAGCTCGAGGTTATTGAAAGCAGTAGTCGACAGCTCAAGGAAGAGCGGCAAGAATTGTCGAGCCAAATGAAGGTTAGCAAAACTGAGGCGGAAGATACAGAGGTTGGGCTGAGCTTGAAGTCAAAGTGGGCTGCTACGAGACTTCTTTTTGGTTGAGAAGAGAGGCCTAGCTTGTGTGTAGCATTGTAGCTGGAGACATACATTTTCCCGACATTTTGTTTTTAGAAAAATGATTGGTGTACAGAAAATTTATACACTTGCCTACAACAAAACAACAACAACCAAGCCTTAGTCCCAAATGATATTGAGGTCGGCTAACATGAATCGATATATGATATCACATTATCACCAAAAGGAAAAGAAAGAAACTAAAGATAAAAAAGATAAGCTATTATAAAAAAAAAAGATAATATAAAAGAGATGAATATACATATAAAAGATCAAATAAAAAGGATAAGGTAATATTTATATATAAGGATAAAGATATAAAAGAAAAGGAAAAAAAAGAAGAAGAAGAAAAAAAAAGACGATACAAGATCACTCCTCAACACGAATACCCGCCCTCCATTTTGCTCTCTCCAAAGCCATACCCTCATCCAATCCAAGAAGAAGCATATCACTTCTGACTCCCCTAACCCACGTCTGTTTGGGCCTTCCTCTCCCTCTCTTCCCTACCTCTTCTCCACACATCTCAACTCGTCTGACAGGTGCATCACTCGGTCTTCTATGCACATGACCAAACCACCGTAGACGTGACTCCCGCATCTTATCTTCAATAGGTGCTACTCCCACCCTTTGTCTAATTGTCTCATTCCTCACGCGGTCCTTTCTAGTATGCCCACACATCCAACGCAGCATGCGCATCTCTGCCACACTCATCTTTTGAATGTGACATTGTTTCACCGCCCAACACTCCGTGCCATACAATAATGCCGGCCTAATTGCTGTCTTATAAAATTTACCCTTCAGTCTAGTCGGCATACCTCGATCGCATAGAAATCCTGATGCACTCTTCCACTTCATCCACCCTGTTCTGATTCTATGGGATACATCTCCATCTAACTCACCGTCCTTCTGAATTATGGAGCCCAAATAACGGAACATATCGCTGACTGGTATCTCCTTACCGTCTAAAGTAATTCCGCTATTACCACTGCTTCTACCTCCACCAAACTTGCACTCCATGTACTCTGTCTTGCTCCTACTTAGTCTGAAACCCTTGTTCTCCAATGTCTGTCGCCATACTTCCAACTTTGCTTTAATCCCTGATTGCGTCTCATCAATCAATACAATATCGTCGGCAAACATCATGCACCACGGTATATCGTCTTGAATTGACTTTGTAAGTTCATCCATGACTATGACAAATAAAAAAGGGCTAAGAGCCGATCCTTGGTGCACTCCGATAGTAATAGGGAACTCCGCAGTCCTCCCTACACTAGTACGGACACTTGTAGTACAATCCTCATACATATCCATGATGATGCTGATATACTTGCGTGAAATGCCTTTTCTAGTTAAGGCCCACCAAAGAACTTCTCGAGGTACCCTATCATATGCCTTTTCTAGGTCAATGAACACTAAATGCAAATCCTTGCGAGCGTCTCTATACTTCTCCATAAGTTGCCGAAGAAGGTGAATAGCCTCAGTTGTTGAGCGACCAGGCATAAAACCAAATTGATTCTCTGAGATCTTCACCGTTCTTCGAAGTCTTTGCTCAATCAATCGCTCCCAAAGTTTCATGGTATGACTCATAAGTTTAATCCCCCGATAGTTGGCACATTCTTGTACATCACCTTTATTCTTAAATAAGGGAATAAGAGTACTCTTTCTCCAACTCGTTGGCATCTTGTTGTTTCTCCAAATTTTGTTGAAGAAATTTTTTAACCACTCAATGCCTCTCTCTCCCAAACTTCTCCAAGCCTCGATCGGTATGCCATCTGGACCCACTGCTTTCTTCCGCCCCATCTTCCTCAAAGCCTCTTTAACTTCCGTTGGTTGGATCCTTCTCACAAAATCACGATTTACCATACAATCTGGTATGGTCAAATCATCGATATCTTGCACTTTGTTCTCGTTGAACAATGTATCAAAGTATGATCTCCACCTCTCTTTTATCTCTCCGTCCTCCATTAATATCCTTTGATCAACATCCTTCACACACTTAACTTTTCCGATATCTTGAGTCCTGCGATCACGAAGACGAGCAAGTCTATAGATCTCTTGTTCTCCTTCCTTAGAGTCCAATTTTTCATACAACTCCTTGTTCACTTTCCCTTGTGCTTCTTTTACGGCTTTCTTTGCTTGTCTTCTAGCCTCCTTGTAAGCTTCTATGTTCTCATCACTCCGACTTATTCCCAACTTTTTGTAGCAATCTCTTTTGTTCCTTATGGCTTGTTTCACCTCATCATTCCACCAAGACGTGTCCTTTTTGGGTGGCAAACATCCTTTAGATTCCCCAAGTACCTCCTTTGCCACTTTGTTAATGGTCAGCTCCATCGATAACCATGCATCCTCCACCTGTGTTCCATTATCAATACGCCATACATCTTCACCGAACATTTTGTGTGTAAAGCTTTGTTGAATATCCCCCTCAAGCCTCCACCACTTTATCTTTGGCTCCACTTGTTGCTTAACTTGTCTTCTATGGTTCCTACCTCGAAAGTCGAGCACAAGCATCCTATGCTGAGTGACAACACTCTCACCTGGGATAACCTTACAATCGGTGTAGCTAGTTCTCCAAGTAGTACGTACTAAGAAGTAGTCAATTTGGGTACTATTAGCTCCACTTCTATAGGTTACAAGGTGAGAGTCTCTTTTCCTAAACCAAGTGTTCATTATAGCCAACTCATACGTTGAGGCAAAATCCAAAATGTTCTTTCCCGCTTCATTTCTAGTGCCAAAACCATGTCCGCCATGAATACTCTCAAAGCCATCACGAATCGAGCCCACATGCCCGTTGAGGTCGCCTCCTATGACCAACTTCTCTCCTCTTGGCACTCGTCGCACCACATCTTCAAGATCTTCCCAGAACTGTTGAGTTGTAGATGCATCCAATCCCACTTGTGGTGCATAGGCACTTACCACAGACACAATCTCACCCCTCATCACCAATTTAATGCTCATGATGCGATCGTTCTTCCTGAAGACTTCTACCACATCCTCAACATACTCACGTGCCACAATAATGCCTACCCCATTCCTGGTCTTATCTCTCCCCGAATACCACAACTTAAAACCTCCGGGATTAATCTCACGTGCTTTCTCTCCAACCCATTTAGTTTCTTGCACACACATAATGCTGATATTCCTCCTCCTCATAACTTCGACTACCTCGGAAGATCTGCCTGTAAGAGACCCAACATTCCACGTCCCAAAGCGCAATCTAGCACTCCACCTTCTGTTCTTAGCCCCGCCTCGGACCCCACCACGCCCTTGCATATTTGACATCATCCTCGGGCAATGGGATGACGCGCCGCTTCCGGGCGACGACCTAGCAACCTTAACATTCTTATCACCACACCCAGGCCTATGAAGTGTAGCGCGCCCTTGCATATTTGACACCACCCCCAGGCGGAGGGATGACGCGTCGCTTACGGGCGACGACCTAGCTATAGCGATATTCATATTTCGATATTCATATACACTTGCCTATTTAGCGCAAATAAATTGTCTGTCCAGAGGTGACAGACAACTCATCTCCAGACAGACAATTTATTTGTGCTGGACAGACAAGTGTACAACTTTTGAGTACAACTTTGGTATACATCTAGCTCCACTCTTGTTTTTAACTAGTAATTCCACCCGTGCTACGCACGGGAGTGAAGATGTTTGGATAAATCATACATAAACTCAAAGAGTTTTATAGTCAATTAACCTAACTCAAAACATAAAATTAAAAACTAAAATAAAATAATCAAATTAAAGCATAAAATAAAATAAGTATTTATATTTAATACGAAATTAAAAAATAATGCTCAAAGTTAAGTACAAATCAAGATGACTTTGTTGTATACATGTATGTAAAGCAAGGGAACTATAAATTAGTATAAACTTCTTTGTATACTACATTCAACGCTGACTTCGTTGGTTTCCCTTCTTCGTCACATATAACAAATTTTAACCCAGACGGACTTGATACTCTGGAGACCGCCACGTACAACTGTCCATGCAATGCGTAAAAACAGGCCAACAGAGGAAGATGTCAACCCTTAGATTCAGAGTCAAAGACATACTTAAACTCAAATTCAGCTTCTTCATCTGACTTAGATAGTAATGATCATTTGCATGAGCTGAGATACATTCTCCTGAATTTCTTAATAGTATCAAATGTTCTGGCTTGCCGAGTCATGAGCTGAAGCTGAAAGTTGGAGTTCCTGTGATGCTTATGAGGATTATAGATCATTCAACTGGATTGTGAAATGACACACGACTTCTGGCCAGAACATTTGATACTATTAAGAAATTTAGGAGAATGTATCTCAGCTCATGCAAATGATCATTACTATCTAAGTCAGATGAAGAAGCTGAATCTGAGTTTAGGTATGTCTTTGACTCTGAATCTATCTGGCTCAACATGTAATCGTTGACCTTATCAGCTACATCTATGGTCGGGGCAAGAATAGCCCTGAAATAAAGATACTTAATCGGATCACTCTAGGTTAAGAAATCATGATAAATAGCTTGAACTATAGATTCAACAGGATCAAACGTCATTGGAGCGATCATATTGTCTGATATATCAATGAGTGATTCTCCATCTTGATTTTCAGCAAAAGCTTTGGTCCATCCGGCTGGCGAGCATCCTTGCAAGCCTCATGTTTTTAGTAAGCCTCGCTACAATACATTGTGACCATAGGAATGAACTATTCAGTGCAGCGTGCACAATATCTTGTCTCGTGCCTTTTGGTATCACAGGAAGAATCTACCTAAATTCACCACCAAATACAATCGTCTTCCCACCAAAAGGCAAGGTAGCATCACAATCGCTGAGTAACGAAGCACGACTCTCATACTTCGGTCAAGAGCTTCGAAATAGTGTCGGTGCCTCATCCCATATAATCAACTTAGATAACTCTATCAGCTTAGCCAACAGACTACCATGTTTTATGTTGCAAGTGAAATCGCAAACCTCGAATGTGCGGTCCTTCCTCCGGGCAAGAGAAGCGATGTTATACCACTTGAAGCCACGTTAAGAACTATATCACCGCGAGATCTCACAGTTGCAGACAAAGTCCTCCATAGATATGTTTTCCCAGTTCCTCCATGGCCATATAAAAAGTAGAATTTCTCGTTTCTACGATCCACAAATTCCATTATTCTTTTATACTCAACATGTTGTTCATCTGTCATCTCAACCAACAACTTTGCATGCTCCTCCATCAGATACAATTTATTATACTGCAGCTCTTCATGAATGAGAACTTCTTCAAGCGAGGGCATTTCATCATCAGGTAGCAAGGGTATGCCAGCAAAATCACATAGTGATCTACATCTTGACTGCAAGAGTTTCTAAATCTTCAACAAACAGTACTTTTCAATTTTCTCTTGAGCCTGTTCAAAATCTTAGTAGGTTAGTTAAGATTAAAGTAATAAATAAAATATTTCACAATACATACGTTTCATATTTTCATCACAACCGAATTACACATACAATACTTTTAACTTTAAATAACATGTAAATAACGAAAACGTGTTTACTAATTCAATATTTAAATATTGTATATTTTATTAAATTCATCACTTTTTTGTATTTTTTAAAGTGAAACCATCGAATAAAAATTAAGTAATAATAAAAGTGCTATTATTTGTATTAATTGATAGACCTTTATTTGTTAACATTTTTAGATTTTTTTGTCAATTTAGGAAATGTGATAAGTTCATATATTTTTTATACTATTATTAAAAAATGTCCAAAAGCCATATCTAACATAGTAAATAGTACTCCGGTAGTAAACTACATTACTATACATAATCTTACATAGTAACGCAGTATAAGGTATCGTTCATATTCTCTAAATAAACATTTTGTAATAAATAAGTATCACTAATGCTATAATATTATTGATTTAGATAGAAGAGGATTTAATAATTTGTTTAAATATTTTGAGGATTTTTTTTGAACGGTTATTATTATTATTATTATGCATGTTAGTTTAGACCAAAAAAGTTTTACAATTTTTCTAAAAGTAGGCTTTTTTATTTCTCCGCCCCTAGGCCCTCAAACATACAGGGTCGGTCCTGCTGATCTTTGTTAGCGCTCAAAATATTTGTAAAAAAAATTACATATTAAGAAACTAAAACAAAAGATTATTAGTGATTTATGTTGACCAAGTGAGGATGTTTTTACTTGGATTGAAATTTCCCGGTCTAATCCAGTCTGATCTGACCTGGTCTTAAATAGTCTAATTTGGTCTGGTAGTTCGCATTATTAGAATCTGAAATAAATATTTATACCTCATGAGTATAAATCATAAAGAAGTCATGAATATTAAACAGAACTATCAAATTGTGACGGAAGGTAGTACGTATTATTAGAATCTTTTTTCTTAACCGTCGTACAAAGTACATGCTTGATGTAATATTTTTCAACAAAACGGACGTCTATGCTATTGAGTCACTACTTTTATTAAAACAAACCATGAGTATTAAATAGAACTATCAAATTGTGACGGGAGGTAGTACGTATTATTAGAATCTTTTTTCTTAACAACCGTACAGAGTGCAGGCTTGATATAACATTTTTAACAAAGACGGACGTCTATGCTATTGAGTCGTTACTTTTATTAAAATAAACCATGTTTGAACTTGGAATTCGTCGGATACAAAAGCAACATGCTAGTGTTGGATAAGCGGGTAAACCCTCTCCAACTCCAATTTTTTTATAAAAAAATTTGGATTTTCTTATATTAAATCCTTAATATTGGGTGGTAAGATTCAGCTTGTTTAGAATTCCTTAAGTTTATTTTTATTTTGATCTTCAACGTAATGTTAATGTTATACTTCCAACCTTGTATTTTTATTTAAAGTGTGATGAGTGTAATTTATTCGTAGTAGATTTAAATATACTAAACCAAGTACACACATACATACGTGTGTGTGTGTCTATATATATATATATATATATATATATATATATATATATTAGATCCATTTAAAAAATGAACACGTAAAACTATATAACATAATATAGGTCCATTTAAAAAATGAAATAGTGCCATTTTGAAACCGAAATCCTAAATTTCACTTTAAACGTCCAATGGGTACAAATCAGGGCAGCAATTTTTTTTTGAGGAAACATAATTATCATTAATCAAGTTCAAAACATGGATAATGAAAACAGGAGGAATAGAAAGCCAAAACCGGCAAATAGACATAGAACATGCAGCCTGGGCTAACCCATGAGCTACCCTGTTCGTAGATCGCCTAATATGACAAAAGGAAACCCCAGAAATACTTGAACAAATCTCACGAACATCTTCAGCTAAAACACCAATGCTTGACCCGCTCTGAATCTCCGTCACCGCACTCACTGCATCAGACTCCACATTGACTAAGTTTCATCCCTGTTCAAGGACCCAGCTCAAAGCCTCTCTGATCCCGATCAGTTCAGCCTCCCATTCTCCCAAGGGGATAACCGCCCTTGCCACGCCTTCGTTGCAAACATGCTAGAAAGTCCCCGTTTTCATTTTGAAGGACCCATCCCAGCCCACACCTATTAGGCCGAACTGCAGCATCAACATTGAGTTTGACTCTCCTAGCCTCCGGTTTTGTCCACTGCATCCGCCCCATTCTCCCTGGACCTGCTGCTGGCACCTCCCGTTTTTGAGCTAAGTCCCAACCTGCAACAAAGAGCTTAGTTTGCAAAAGAATTTGATTTGAAGCCAAACCAGCCCCGTTCCAGACCCTGCGATTTCTCTTGCCCCAAAGCCCCCAGCAACCCCACACCAGTAGCTTTAACTCCTCCGCAGGACGACTCTGGAACTCGGCCTTCACCAACCTAGGGGTAGGCACGGTCCGGTCCGGTCCAATATTTGGCCGAACCCGTACCCGTACCGTTACTATTGAAACGGTTCGGTACGGTTCGGTCTTAGACCCAAACCCGTTCGGTACGGTCCATTTTCAAACGGGACGGTACCATGCCATATCAATACCAAACAATGCCATTTTTTCCAAGTGTTTAAGAAAAAAATTAAAGTTTAGCCATCCTCCAAAAAATCCAAACAATTTATCAATTTCATATATCATACTACCTTCGTTTCAAATTGATTTGCAAAGTCAATCTTTTTTGGTCAAACAATTTCTTTTTATTCACTTAATTAGAATTTCACTTTTTAATTATATTCTAATTTAGCCTTTCACAAAAACTACTCCGTACTTCGTATATTTTAATTTGGAGTTTGCAACTTTAGAGAGATTTTAATGTGGTTTCTAAATATGTAAATTTTAATTATTAAAAATTGTATTAATTATCAAGAACTTAACATTAACTTTGACAAAAAAATGTTGACTTTGCAAATCAATTTGGGACGGATGAGGTAATTAATATATTTTAGATAAACTATAGTAGTACAAATTTAATAAACCATACTTCGGTCCGGTTCGGTCCGGTACCGGTTCTCATTTTATCAGAACCGGTCATGACATTGTTTGGAACCGGTTCGGTCCGGTTCGGGACAAAAAATTTTGAGATCCGTTTCAAACCCCGTTTATCGGTCCGGTACCATACCGGTCCGGTTCGGTATCATGCCGATTCGGTATTTTTGCCCACCCCTACACCAACCCATGAAAATTATTCATCTCCTCATTCCTCCAAGCCCAACTGACACCGTACTACGCATCCTTGGCAACAAAAGCATTGCGACATTTATAAAGTACCTTCAGTGTCATCAAAGTATTACATAATGTTAAATTGCTAAGAGCTGTATTGCAAGTTCTCACACATAAGGTGCATTGTCTTAGGAATTCAAGTGAGTAGACCATAACACATAGCCAACTGAATACCCTTCAAGTTTTGCCCATATCTGTAATACCCATCAACAACTTATACATTTTGTAGTTTGCCTTCAAGATCATTTTCTTGCTTCTTCACCTATTTTTCTTCCTCCTCAAATTGATGCTCTATCAAAATTTGAGCTTGGACAGCATGTTCTCTAGCAAGAGCACCCATCCTCGTGGCCATCTCATTGTTTTGGTTACCACAGTCCACCCAATGGAATTGTACCTTAGTACCGGTTTGCGAGGCGATCATCAAACATCTCAACTTGGGTGGCGGGGGCAATGACGGGACTTGGCACACTCGAGATCATGAAAAGTGAATAGCTCGCCTCACATATGATTGATTCAGCATGATCCGCAGTTTGCATCTCCACCATATATGAATGAGCTGCCTAAGCGGGCTCAAGGTGTTATGGACTAAACAAAAATTAGTGACATAGCCAATTTGGTTGAAGGCGGCTCATAGCAGCATCAGAAAACTGTTTGCTTCACCTTTTCTAAGAACACTGCATATTCTTCTTCATCTCCTGCAGGTTCCACCCCATGCCCCTCCAGAGGGGGTTGCTTTTAGTTCGTTCATCGCCTTCTGCGTCCTCACTCTCCTAGTCTGGACACTTGAGTGGATTTCCTTAGGGCCTGAAATATCCTTTATAGTTAACTCTTTTATTATGTACAGTAGAATGATACATTATAGTTTTTAGAGTTTGATAAAGACCATTAGATATTGAGCAATACTGCAAATTGTTGTACAATCTGTTTGTTATAACTTCTACTTAGAGCTATTAATCCTATTATTTTCCCAAACAGTCAATACTAATGTGTTTTATAATTTATTAACATTGGTCTTGACTAATGTTCTCTAAGAGCCCAATGCAGTCCTTGTTGTTTGAATGTGTGAACTTGATCCAGAAGTACTATCATTCAGAAAAAGCATGGACTACCATCTTTCAAATTCAAATTGGAAATTTCAATTTCTACATACACAATGGAAATGCAAAGCATGCCACATGTTCACCTTTGTGGGTGAAAAGGCCATAATCCATGTGCTACATGTTCCAGTAGCAAATTCTCTTTAAAAACAAAATAGTAATAATAAAGTGCAGTAGAATTGAAAATTTTGGCACTTCGAATTTATAATCTTTTGCATATATTACAGAAACCAACATCTTAGTTCTTGGATGGATGTCCATATCAAAGTTCAGAAATAAGCTTGCATACATTTGGTAATTGAAAGTTGAGCTATAGATCAAGCACAAAAGCAGAGTGTTTTTCATATGATCAGCCCTATCTATTAGTTACTCCTAACGTCCCTGAAACAAAAACAAAAAAAGGTGCTAGTTGCAACTGACGAAAGAAGAGTGAGTTGGAGAATCAATCCATTCAAGGAAAGAGGAAGGATTTATTAAGGGTCTACTAATTTATTATGAAGGTTAAACTAATGATTAGAAAACCAAAAAATCCACAACGGACACAAAATCTTGAAAATTAACTTAAAAATGGGTTACATATGGCATTTGGTCTAAAGTTCATGCTATTATATACAATAGAAGTAGGAAATGACTCACATGCTCAAGTGCTCAACTAACTTGAAAAATAGAATCCTTATATGAAAATTTAACAAAAGTTTCAAGAAAATATGGATAAAAAGAATATGCAGAATACACCTTGAAGTTCTGCCAAGAATACTTTTTCTAGATCATAAAAAGTTTCTGCCAAGAATATGCAGAATACACCTACAGTTCTATATATGGCATAAAACTTCCCAAACTATTTGTATTTTTACTATATTCAGTTATGAAATAAATGGAGGAACCTTGAATAATAAATCTCAAACTGGGATGTAAAAATAAATAGCTTGAACTACATCCCTGTTTGGGATTTTTTATTCAAGGTTCCTCCATTTATTTCATACCTGAATACAGAAAAAATGCAAATAGTTTGGGAAGTTTTATGCCATATACAGGCATACAGCTACTATTTTACTATAAAAGTTAAACTAATGATTAGAAAACCCAAAATTCCACAACAGACACAAATTCACAAAATCTAGAAAACTTATTTAATAATAGGTTAGCAATTTTGGTCTTATTATCACCAAAATTCAATTCTCTGTTTATCATGCTTAAGTTGAAGCAGTCGTATTTCTTCAATAAAACATGATCTCTAGTTTTTTTATACCAAAAACATGATCTATAGTGATCATGTAAAAGAGGATCATAAAATAATCTTCTTGAGACTCCTAGTGATATATATTAGAATTTAATAATTTTATTATTAATCATTAAAATACAGGTAGTTTAGTTGCAATATGACAAATATTGACAAATATAGTGCAATTTCCTCACTCGCACTTCGCTATAGAAGAGTAACAAACATTGATCACTAATCTTTCTCCCAACTGTCATCTACGTTTACCTCTTTCAGTAAACATGAAAAGATCTAGAAATAATTTTTTAAAAGACTGCAAATAATGTATCCATTGTTATCCATTCCTAAAGGAAAAAAAAAGAAATATAAGTATACACTTTATGACATCTAGATTCAATTATAAACTTAAGTGCAGTACTGATATAAATTAAAAGAAAGTCAATTTCGAGTTCAATTATTAACTCAAGTGTAATATCAATGTAAATTGAAAAATGTAAGATTCAAGCCACCAAAACAAACTGGGAATCACCTTTTAGGAGAGTGTTGATTCTGGAGAGGTTTCTTTTTAAGATTTAAGTAACACATCCATGTCCTTACCGTACATATAGGAAACCTCAAAGAAATAAACGCCATTGAGGCAGCAAAACTGAGGCAGAAAATCTGACCTTAGAGAAGGAGACTGAATTTGTCTTTAACATGGAACGGAAACTAAGCCTCTCCTATCTTTTGAAGCTGTAATGGAACATACAAAAACTCTGAAAATTGAAAAGTAAAAACAATGAAATTACCGGCATCGGAAATTTGATAAATGTTTATCACCAGCACTTCAACATTCAATGATTTTCACAGATGTATACCAACCATTTTTTCTGTGGTTCTCAATTATGGGGAACACATTACTCCCTCCGTCTCATTTAAAGGTTCCTGTACACTATTCTCCGGTCAACGTGCATTGTTCTTAATCTTTTACTTTATATATCGAAAGTTTATGAAATTTAAATTATTTTTTGCAGATTTTGTGGCAGTTTTAATGTAGTTTCTGAATGTGTAAATTTTATTTACTAAAAATAATTATATTAATGACAGGGATCAATTAACTTTATGGTCAGTCAAACATCGTAAAACGTGTGGGAACCTTAAAGTGGGACGGAGGGAGTATTAGAAAAGTCAGAATTATATGACAATATATGTAGTCATGAATCAACAATGACTTAATTTGAAATTTCATTAGAAAATTGGTGCACCAAGGGAAATTTTTTGACATAAAACATGTCATTGTGAAATCAAATACATGCTCAATTGAAAAGTAAGTAAAAACTTAACAACCAGAATTTGCTCAATTGCTAAAATTATATACACTGGCATATCGAATAAGAAACTCACAGTAACTCTTGAAGAAAGTATTCATGCAGTCCAAACCTAGTGAGTAAAAATGAGCCAATTATGCTCAATTGGTTAAAACCTAGTGAAAATTTTGGTTTAAACCATGCATACTTTATACGTCATATTAGCTTGAAACTAAGCAAATTACATGCAGTCCAAACAAAAAAAAAGACAACACTTAAGCATTATTCATGTAGTGTTTAATCATTAATATGTAAAACTATAGTTAATAGAACATATATATTAAACATAAAAGACTCAGTAGGCAAATAGTCTGAGTAATGATACCACTAATTATCAGGGGCAGACTTGAAGTTCTTCAGATGCACGTGAGCGGTGAGCGGTGAGCCTATGTCAAACTGGAAAGGGCATTTATTATATGTGAATATTGAAAAGTATAGGAATGAAAAGTATAGGAATAAGTGAATCAAAGAACTGATCCATACCCTTGAATTGCAGTATAACCTGCAAATGTATCATCAATCTGTCTTTTATTCATTCCAATTACAGTAGGTCCATCAACCTTACTTGAAATGGCATTATCTCCTTGCATGACAGGATCCCAAGATGAACAGGTTCTTCATCTCATTTGGTTTGATTTTGGATTTTAAAATGTCAGATCCATTTCCTAATGTGAACCCATTCTTGAAATCTTTGGTTATAATTGTTCAGTATCTTAAATTTCCATATGGTCTTAAACTCTGATAATTACAAATTCACGAGTTTAATCATAGTACTTGAACAGTCAGTAGAACTGCCTGCATGATACAACGGAAAGAATTACATTGTCATAAGAACTAAAAATAAAAGTAAAAGTATTTCGTGGTAGAGAAGGAAACTTTTTTTTAACTTGAAAGACAGCCATTAAATCATCAATCTTATACAGTACTAATGATCATCATGGTTCATAAAGTGATACATAATCTCTTTAAATGCTTATTTATTACTATTACTTAGAATAGTAATAAGTTAATAACATAACACCAACAACACTCTTTACTGTCCAGGATTATTACCAGCACCACTCTAGAAAATGGTTTTAGTAGCAAAACGTTAAGCTAAGAAGAGGTAGGGGCATCACCAATCTCATTGAAATCTTGCAATTCCTTGAAGTTCATCCATGGTTTCTTCCAGACCTTAGCTTCATAAACCTTTTTGTGATTAGTACTCTCATCAGTTGCCTTCAGCGTTATATGGTGAATCGTCCCAGCGACCACCTGCTGCTTCAAACTCACCACTTTCTCAAACTTCAAGTTGGAATTCTGAAAATATACATCATGTATTCGTTAATGTTATGGAACAGAAGACGGGAGAAGAAAAAATAGGAAGAGTTGAAATGCAAATCTACGCACGTCATCGGTAGAGAAGGACACTCTTATCATCAATATTGCACACATGTGTGAAGCACAAGAAATACTCCAAGCAACCTTACTTGAAATGGCATTATCTCCTTGCATGACAGGATCCCAAGATGAACAGGTTCTTCATCTCATTTGGTTTGATTTTGGATTTTAAAATGTCAGATCCATTTCCTAATGTGAACCCATTCTTGAAATCTTTGGTTTCCATCTCTGAACTGGAACTAAGATTATCAATTTGGTGGATTTGATTCCTTATCATTGAACCCCACCATCCAAACTTGTCAGGAGAAAAGAGACTTCCTGAAATGGTTCCATATGGAAATTTAAGATACTGAACAATTATAACCAAACCAAATAGCCCTGCAAACATTAAAAACAGATGACCATATAGAATCTGAAATATTCCTCTTTGCCTATTTTTTAGTTCACTTCATGTTTGTTTGCTATTATTATATTCTTTTGGTTATAACACCAGTGATTCAATCATCCTTTATAGTTCACTTGCAGGCTGCTTAGATTGATTTGGTGAAAACCATACGTGCTGAACTAAATTTGCTTACCAAACTAAATTTTCTTTAAAGATTTAGCCACATTAATGAAATTAAGCTGTCATGAGATATGGTCTTAAACTCTGATAATTACAAATTCACGAGTTTAATCATAGTACTTGAACAGTCAGTAGAACTGCCTGCATGATACAACGGAAAGAATTACATTGTCATAAGAACTAAAAATAAAAGTAAAAGTATTTCGTGGTAGAGAAGGAAACTTTTTTTTAACTTGAAAGACAGCCATTAAATCATCAATCTTATACAGTACTAATGATCATCATGGTTCATAAAGTGATACATAATCTCTTTAAATGCTTATTTATTACTATTACTTAGAATAGTAATAAGTTAATAACATAACACCAACAACACTCTTTACTGTCCAGGATTATTACCAGCACCACTCTAGAAAATGGTTTTAGTAGCAAAACGTTAAGCTAAGAAGAGGTAGGGGCATCACCAATCTCATTGAAATCTTGCAATTCCTTGAAGTTCATCCATGGTTTCTTCCAGACCTTAGCTTCATAAACCTTTTTGTGATTAGTACTCTCATCAGTTGCCTTCAGCGTTATATGGTGAATCGTCCCAGCGACCACCTGCTGCTTCAAACTCACCACTTTCTCAAACTTCAAGTTGGAATTCTGAAAATATACATCATGTATTCGTTAATGTTATGGAACAGAAGACGGGAGAAGAAAAAATAGGAAGAGTTGAAATGCAAATCTACGCACGTCATCGGTAGAGAAGGACACTCTTATCATCAATATTGCACACATGTGTGAAGCACAAGAAATACTCCAAGCAACCTTACTTGAAATGGCATTATCTCCTTGCATGACAGGATTCCAAGATGAACAGGTTCTTCATCTCATTTGGTTTGATTTTGGATTTTAAAATGTCAGATCCATTTCCTAATGTGAACCCATTCTTGAAATCTTTGGTTTCCATCTCTGAACTGGAACTAAGATTATCAATTTGGTTGAACAGTCAGTAGAACTGCCTGCATGATACAATGGAAAGAATTACATTGTCATAAGAACTAAAAATAAAAGTAAAAGTATTTCGTGGTAGAGAAGGAAACTTTTTTTTAACTTGAAAGACAGCCATTAAATCATCAATCTTATACAGTACTAATGATCATCATGGTTCATACAGTGATACATAATCTCTTTAAATGTTTATTTATTACTATTACTTAGAATAGTAATAAGTTAATAACATAACACCAACAACACTCTTTACTGTCCAGCACACACCTAGGTCAAGAGCAATCAAACACTCAAAGTAATATAGTGAAAAAATGTAGGAGGAAGCGGAAACAAAACCTTAAGGTTGATAAAATGCCTATAACAAATCATGGAAAAAATGTAATTTAGGCACGCTTCAAATAGTTAATTGAATAGAGCCAAAATCGAATCATATATAATTCATTGATTCTCAAATAGTTAATTGAATAGAGCCATAATCGAACGGTATATAATTCATGGATTCTCAAATAGTTAATTGAATAGAGACATGAATTGAAGAGGACCTATTGCTCTTGGTGGGAGCTATACCGAGGCCTGAGGCGTGAGGCATTGATGGCTTGAACTGCGAGAGAGATTTGCTCTTCCATTGCGGCTGAGAGGCAGACGAAGCTTGTCGATCTCTTCAATTGCAGCAACGGTTTCCATGGAATTGGAGTTTGCGTATGGCTGAATAAGAGAAGAGAAGGCAGAGGAATAAGAGCTTAGCGTTAGACCTTGATCTATTCGAAAAGGTAGGGTGGAATCGAACGGTGAGAAGAAATCCATGGAAATGGGAGGAGAGATTTCTGGTGAAGAGAAGAGATCTGATACACCAAATGGGTGAGGAGATAGTAGGAGATATTACTGGCGAAGAAGAGAAGGAGAAGGTGAAGCGGAGAAATGCAGCGGAAATTACATTTTAGCCCTATAAGCATTAGGCGGGAGAATTTTATCTCTCCAGTGTAGTGCTTTTAGGTATAGGATATGCTGCTAAACTTTGATTAGTAATATATTTATTTAAGAAAATAGTAGCATTTATAATATGAAAATGGCATCTAAATGTTACTACTTGTTAAATGTACTAGTTTGTATTCTAAAAGTATAAAAACTTATAAGTTTCTAAAAAGTATATTAGTTAAAATTGACTACAAAAGTATATGTTACTTGGATTTCCTCTTGTTAGGCGCTTTTGTGTAAATAAGTTTTCCCTAAAAAGCAGTATGCAGGAAGGAATAATGGAATAATGGAATAATGGAATATTGGAACAAAATATTGCTAAATCACCGTATGTGGAGTATGGTTGTCAAAGGCAAAGAAGTGGTGGACAAAATACTAAAAGAAGAAGAACATATAGGTTGTTAGGGCAAAGTTAACATTTTGTCTATTGTTGTGTTCCTTGTGACAAACTTGCACGGTTATCAATTAAAGCTTGGAATGTTCATTCTTATGAGCTGTACGAGAACTTGTAGTTTTCACTAATAACTTAGACATTTAGTTTAATGGGAAGCTCTACGGTGCACTTGCTTCATGGAATGTTTTGGTGCATTCACCATGTGGCCTTATATTATTTGATATATGTTACACGTCATATGCTCATTTAAACAATTCAAAATTTGCGAAATGATCCCTGGACTACTGATACTTGTAATTTCGTCCTTTAGGAGACCACCCTTTCACTCAATGGAAGTTCAAATCCCGTGGCACCTGATGGCTGATGGCATCTAATCTATGAGCGTTTATCCACCCCCGTTACAACATTTCTTTCTGTTGCCGCGGATCGGAGCAATAGGGAACGCCTAGACGACGTTTCACCGCTTCTCAATTTGGGCTGCAACATGATTGGATTTCTTATTCTTACACAAAAATTCCCTCTCCGGAAGACTCTGCGGCAGGACGATACGACGAAATGAAAGCATTAGCCATGAAGATTTATTCAGAAAAAGCTTATGATGGCACCGAATGGAGTTAGTTCTCCCTGATTTCCCCCTTCTGTCGTTCCCATTCGACTTTACAGTTCAATTGCCCCTCCTCCTCATCTGCAAACCTTATGTCTGATCTTAGTTGGCCGGTCGCCCAAATGTCAATTACGCTCGGTAAGTTTCTCTTTTATTTTATATTTTAACTCCTTCAAATTTCTATCATTTCTAAAGTATTTACTTCGTATTGGGCTAATTGATGTTTGTTATAATGATTATCACGATTTCTCATTTCGGTTTATGGACTGATTTTGTTTATAATGGAAAACATTTGCATCCTGCACAATCTCTCTTTTACGGGTTATATTAGAATTCTTTTCTCATGGATTAAATATTTCTTGTATGGCATCATGAAGTTCTCAATGAGTTGCGAATGCAGGAAAAATATGTTTGCTCTACTTTTGAATGCAGATGTTAGTTTATGGCTTCCTCTAAATGTGGTTATCATTTTTTCCTATTTTGGTATTGCATTTGTTGTGCGCTTGTGACTGTGATGATCGATAGAAGATGTTTGTTGAAGTTGAGGGAATACTTAGAAATCATATCAAGGTCTATCCAGCTTCTTTCTGTAGTCTAAACCTGTAATATTTATGTCCAGTAGCTTGTAAGCACATTGCCAATGATACTTTTATCTTGCATCCAGTCCCTATAGGCTATAGATGTCAGTTTTGCCAAGTTTACAACCAACGAGTGAAATTGTATATCCTCTTGACCCACTACTTGATTTAGAGATCAGGCGAGTTCCTTTTCTTCTTGCTCTTTTTGGTTTGGAATAATGCTATACTTGAGCTGTTTTTTTTTTAAACGAGCTGTTTTTTTTTAAACGAGCTGTTTTTTTAAGCATGCAGTCAAAAGTATGCCCATCATTGCTCCTTAATTACATCTCACTCTTTGCTTCCTTCTTTTAGCCATCCTCCATTTCAAGCATGCAGTCAAAAGTATGCCCATCATTGCTCCTTAATTACATCTCACTCTTTGCTTCCTTCTTTTAGCCATCCTCCATTTCCCATTAAGGGCAGTGGAGATAAATGGATTGATTATAAGAATTTGTTTGGAGTTTTGGACTAACTTTATTAATTAAATTCCAACATACAGTCTTGATTTTACTAATTGAGTCTTCCGGGTGTTATTATAGTGTCTCTTTAGAGAGCAAGATTAAATTGGACAATATGATTGCACATAAATTTCACATTGGACACTAAGGTTTCAATGTGAAATTGAACAACAATGAGTATGGATTAAATAAAATTGAATGCATTTGTGAATCTCATATTGGCCAATAAGATTTCATAGCCCGTCGTTGTTGGACACACTTACAATTTATGATTCTCTTCTTTCATTAATAAAATCGAAAGTTTTTTTTTTCTTTTCGTTTTCTGATGTCAATAAACTAACTTTATTTGTGTAATTCGATGTTTTGAAAAATGTAATTCAATTTTACTTAAGAAATACTTATATTTAAGAATTTACTTTTTTTTATAATAATAAAGTTAACCTCCACTTGTAAAATTAGCATCCAAAGTGTGTGTAATACATCGTGAAGGAATATCAAACCAAGAACAATCAGACAAACAACATATCACTTTAACTAACAAATGAGCAACCCGGTTAATAAAACTAGAAGTAATTTGTCTAATGTTATCCGCAAGAAGACTGTTGGAATTGTGACTATCTCCACTTATAATTTTAGTAAACTTTGAGAAATATCAATTTGTTAAATTTGATTTAACGAAAAAAGAACCGAGTTACATTATATGTAGTGATAGATTTTCTAAATTGGTACATCTAATTTCATCATTTTCATTTACCCAAGTGCCGCAAAGGTGAAGTAATGGGAGGTTGGATGTACGCAGTCTTACCCATGTACTAAAGAACAGGGAGACTGTTTTCGGATGATCCATAGTGAAAATCGAGTCCAAAATTGCATGGACTGCATCATAACAAAGAAGCGCAGGCAATTTAGTGAGCCATTTTGCTTTATTCCGTCATATTTTCAAACCAAAAAATAATGAATCTTTGGCTCCGTTAGATGAAATTGGTACCTCTAATTATATATTCTAAATCTAAATACACGAAATAATTTTTTTTTTAATTTTTTAGGTACAAAAAGAAAAGGAAAAGGAATATTTGACGGAATATAAAAACTCTCCAAAGATCTTATGATACTTGTTGGGTATATTACCCCGGCCCACTACTGTTCAGAGGCCCGAGGCATCACCCTGATACGAAACCCAATTGGCGAGGCCCATTAGTGCCTTCTCGGCCCGTTAGGCCCGTTAGGCCCATTGAAACCCCTCCCCCATTTCCTATAAATAGGGAGGAGGGCTCCCTTTTGAGGAGATCGGATTTTTGGGCTCTCCCTCCTCTTTAATGCTTTCTTCTTTAGATTAGCAAGCTCCAAGCTCCATTGATGGAGGTCCAACTTATGTATCATGTAAATGGTGAGGAGAGCATATTAATGAGAAAGAGCGGGCTTGGACGTTAGCCTAAAAAGTCCTGTGGTTTTCTCCCTTTCCGGCTTTCCGCGTAAAAATAGCTAGTTCATACACCTTTTATATATTTATTTAGGTTTATACCAAATCCATCGTCCTTAATATCCAAAGTTTATGTTGGACATTTGGATCTACGGGACAAAACCTCAACAATACTTATATCTCATAGTGTAAGAAGAATGTAATTTTGTTAGTACGTGACATTCATATCTCATCAAGATGGGTGTCCAATTTGATCCTTGTCCTTTCTCTTTATTTGAATGGTGACATTCTCCAATTGTGCTTCGGGTAATATTATGTTTGTAACTATGATAACTAAGATCAGTTATCCCATCCAATTAGAAATTAAATCAGTTAACATGATAGGTACCTATGATACCTATTATTTTCTTTGTACTTGCTTTGTGTGGTTGGATTAGTTGGAATCCCCAACTTCTCCCGGATGCTTGCTTGCGTGGTCTATTAACATGTGTTGTGCTTGTTAATAGTTTTGTGATAGTTTTGGTTCTGAACTCGAGGACCGATTGGTAGAGTTCAGTCCATCGTGAATTGGGTTTGCATGGTAAGCTTGGTCCGAAAGGAAACTTTGGTTCTCATCTATTACTTGTATGATCACAATGATGTACTTGTAATGGTCCGGCGATGATGAGTCTCCTCACAACTTTGTACACCACTTAGGACCAATAAGGTGGAGAATGTTGGAGGTATTGGTCCTACCAAGGTCTCCCTTCCACTTTATTATTGACTTGCACCCCATGTTTACTCCCACTTTTATATCTTTTGTTTTGAATCTCTCCTAACCAATAATATGGCCATTTTGACTTATGTGGAGTGACCCCTTTGAGCTGTCCACTGCAGTCCTCCTTGTCTTTGCATCACCTATGAGTGTCCTTTGTGTCTGTCGGCCTATTATTTAGTAGCTTTCTTCTTCCTTGTGAGAATAGCCTGCGTGAGAGACTTCCGAGAGAGTAGTGCCCTTCTTCCTTCTTCCTTTGCTTTGTCTGAGAGGGAGAGAATACCTTAGTGGTAGAGAAGAAGCTTGGAGTTGTGTTGTGGTCTAGCCTAGAGTGGCGTGTGTGAGTCTAGCTAAAGGGTTGGAGACCTGAGCCAGAAGAAGAATCGATCCTCAACATAGTGGTATCAGAGCGGGTCGTGCTTATATTGTCGCGTGTTGTGGTGGAGTCCTCGTGAGGGACGAGGACTATGCGAGCATGGTGGCTCTAGGGCTGGTACGTGCTGATGACGGCTCCACTCCTGATGGTCCGCAGGGGCGGATGGGTTCCTGAGAGGATGGGGACTCGGGTGGCCACCAGCGCGGCCGGGCTGCTTGAGAGTGAGGCGGCCCTGGTGATGTAGCGTGTTGACAATATTAAACATGGCAGTCCTTGGGCAAAGTCATCTCCCCTAGCACGAGGGCATGCTAGAGTTTGAGTGGGGGAGAGTGTCACGGACCGTTGTTCGTGACCGTGTTGGCTCAATGAATGGGACGGACCGACTAGCTAGCTGGACGAGCGAGGTATGGGGGAGGCAATAGCGTCAAGGGGAGTTCTACCTTAGACGCTAAGGTCTGGCCGAGTTGGGCATGTGGGGCTTGACTATGAAGGAGATGGAGGCAGATCTGAAGGCACTACTGGTCGGGAGCTATTGCCGTTCCCCTGATGAGGCCAAGGCATGGCGAAACCAGTCCAGTTCCGTATGAGAGCAAGGCTTGTCTGCAGGGATGTGAGGGACCCCGGGACGCCACAAGGGGTGCTGTGCGCTGCGCCAGACTCTATGCCCGTGACAGATTCATTCAAGTCATTTCACTATGTTCAACCAAAAAATAAACCACCAACATAATTCTTATTCATCCATTTAAGCACAAGTATGATACTTTTCTAATTGGTTGGTTTATACTTTATAGACCTTCAACTATGATTCCAAGTACATGGCGAGGAGTAGTAAAGGGATCATTAGTTTCAATAACAAAAACGAGTGATGCTAATGCTGCTTCTGAATTGGCATTTGTTGGCACATTGTTGACTTGAGAAGAGAGAGCCAGTAGGAGAGCCAACATGAAATGGTAGATGTGGAGTGCAATCTGTAAGGCTAACAACACAATCTCTAATAAGAATAGAGCAAAATTATAATTCCAACCCAACTCCATCAGTGTGTTGCATAAACAAAGGGAACAATGTACTTGATTGAAATATTACTTCTGTTGAGAGAAATAATCATCATTGACGCAGAGCGGAGAAAATACACAGAATCTATATATATAGTAAAACAGAAAAGTGTGGAGGTGTTTTGGGCGGGATTTTGGGCGGGAAGTTTGTGTAATGGATGTAGCACGAGTGAAAAATGGTTTCGATGCAATAATGTCTTTTGTTGTTTGAATATTGTGCAAGTATAAATGTGTTGTCAACTGGTAGTTAGTTTTTGAACTTCCCAGATGGTTTGAATATTGTGCAACGATCAATTAGAAGGCTTTTGTCAATTATTAATTTGTCCATTAAACATCCCAGGATGTCTCTACATAAATGTGTTGTTCGAATATTGTGCAACGTTACTTAGAAGGCTAATGGCTTCTAGAGTGTTTAGGAAAACGTGCAGCTGCTTTTAAGTTGCTTTTTGATCTTCTAAAAAAATGTGCATCATAAGTTCAACATTAAACAGGAGCCAAATGTTACAATTTTTACTATAAATATATAGGGACTTTAGCATCACTCCGGCCCACCGTAGCAAATAGCTACCTAAGCATCACTCCAGTTTAACATTTGACTGGAAATGGTGGTTTTGTTCGGTTTGATTAGGGATGTATCTCCTCAATCAACAACTTGGGGTTTAAGGCTTGCGTGCATGTACTACTTTCGGAGTGAACAAGGCGATATCACGAGTTTTGAATGTGTGTTTCGCGACAGAGAGGTATATGTTTATTATAATTGTCAGCTTAATTCATTTGTTAATAATTAATAATATTTGTGCTTTGAGCATTTGTGACTTTTAAAATGGTAGCGAGATCGGATCCATGCAATGATCGACTAGAAGATTTTTGATTGCTCAATATAAGGATGCGATGAAAGAGGGGGAAGTTTGTGCTATTGACAATTCTGTTGTGGCAATTAATGAGAAAAAATACGTAAGACAACAACAAACAAAGAGTTAAGAGGCCGTTTGACAACATTGGTTTTCGGCTTATCAGGTTTATCAGCCAACTTTTTCACCAAACACGTAATTTTTGCTTGTGCGCGCTGAATTGTGTAATAAGCAGAAAAAGTAAGGTTGGAGTTACTTTTCTGGCTGTATTGGCTGAAGTTACTGTAGATGACTATTTTAGCTATTTTTACATATAATTTTTTCTTTATTTTATTAGTAAAATATATTTTTAAAAAAATTCTTAAATCAGCAGAATCAACCAATATAGCCACTTCAGCCAGAACTTCATAAATTTCAGCAGAATCAGCTATAACAGCCGATTTTGGGTTACCAAACGGACTCCAAATGTGCGATGAAAGGGAGAAGTAAGGAGATTATGACATTAAGAACAGGGATTGGAGCTCGGGGTGGGTATATACATCGAGAAGGAGCGGGGGATGGAATTGCATTTTGCCATTGTATTAGCAATTAGCAATTTACGTGTACATATTTTCTGGAACTGTATTTCTTTTTAATATGATTTTGTTAATTATTTTTTTTAAAAAACATTTACAATGTATCACTTTTAATTGAGGTTAAGTTTTTGGGTCCTATTTATTTCAATAGATTTTTTGTTCTTAAGCATATTTTAAAACAACAACACAGACAATTTTGTGACTATTTGTTTAAATTTTATAAGCTTGAAAAATCTTAAACTAATTGCTGTGAAATTTATTAAGAGCCAATTAGTAACATTGAAATTGACGGACTCAACTGAATTTGCTGAAATTGATGAAGTTCTGGTCTTAGTAACTAAATTGGTTGATTCTATTGAATTATGAAAAGTTAAATTTAAAATATATTTTATTCATAAAAAAAGGTGAATTGTTGTAATGAAAAAAATCCAAGATTTAAATTCTTAAACTGAAATTATAAAGGCTGGTGTCTTTTGAAATTCCTAGATAACAATAGGGTTGTAAATTAGTTAGATTTAATCATTGATTTTCCTAGAGCTACGTGGTTAAAAAATGGTGGATAAATTTAATTGAATGTTAGGGGAAATCTAGGATTTAGATTCTATTACCGAATTAATAGAGCTTGGTGTTCTAAAATTCTAGATATCAATTAGGTTGTAAGAAATTCAAAGACATCAATTAGGTTGTAAAATAATTAGATTTACTTAATGATTTTCCTAGAACTACGTGTTTAAAAAACGGCAGCTGAGTTTATTAAATGTTAGGGGAAATCGAAGATTTAAAAGCTAGAACTAACTAGATTATTAAATTATGTATTATTTTATTTATTATCAAATTAATGAAAAATTTCTCATTATTTATAATATTAATAATCATAATACATACGTATGATGTGTTTGTTTTTTATTTTAGTAATAATAATCAATGAAAGTTACGTTGTTGCTTACATATATGGGAACAAGAAGGGGAACAAGCACAACTAAATGACTAATTGGCTTGAGGCCGTTTGGCATTTTCGGCTTATCAACTTATCAATCAACTTTTTCACCAAACACGTAATTTTTCCTTTCGCGTGTTGAATTGTGTAATAAGCAGAAAAAGTAAGGTTGAAGTTACTTTGTGGCTGTATTGGCTGAAGTTACTGTAGATGACCATTTTAGCTATTTTTACATATAAATTTTTCTTTACTTTATTAATAAAATATATTTTAAAAATAATTTTTTCCTAAATCAGCAAAATTAGCCCAATGTAGCCACTTCATCCAGAGCTTCATAAATTTCAGCAGAATCAGCCAAATCAGCCGATTTTGATGCTACCAAACGGGCTCTAAATAGTGTAGGAAAGTTTCTAGGTTGGGAAAATTTCCCACTTTAGGGTGGGAAAGTTTCATGCACACCATAAATCAAATTCCACACTACATGAAATTTTTGAAAAAATGAAAACGGCTGGGTTTGTTGGTTTTTGGGCGGGTTCCGGAAAGGGTTTGCTGCTGGGTTTTGTGCGGGAAGAAGCGTTTGAAAACGTAAAAACCAGCTAAGCTACCCTTTATAATTAAGTTAAGAAAGGGCGGTCTTTGTTGGTGTGTAGAGTAGACGGTGTTTGAAACAACCCTTTTTTGGAATATTTTTGAAGACGACTTAGTTCAAAATATCTCTTTAATTAGGTCTAAGCGAATTTTCATGATTTGTGGGTTTGGTCCTAATCGGCCCGATATGCCAAGTGGGTCGACCCTCCCAGGCCGGTTCGGGTCTGATAACATAACTTTTGTTTCTTTTTTTGCTAAATGTATATTTACATTTCGTATTATTACATTACGACAACTGAATTCTTACATAGGAAATGATTAAATTTCATATTTAATTTGTATTACTCAAAAAGTTACTTCTTATAAGAGAAATATATTTTCCCGTGCATCGCACGGGTACAATTCTAGTATACAGCAATACAGAACTTTGTGATCTTTGAAGAGCAGAGATGTCCTAAAACCAAAGAAGATCATTGTTATGTAAACAAATTCCTCTTCTTATTAGCATATATCTCTATTAACTAGTTTTCATAACGCTCGATGCGCGAGTGGGATAATGCCCAATATATTTTATGTAACATAAATTTGTAGTTATGCTTTTAAAATTCATATAGTATCATAACTCGTGGATTTGTGAGAAATACGAAGCAAAAATTTCGACTGAAAATTGAATTAATATGAAGTAAAAATTACCAAAATCCATAATGTACAATAATATATGTTCATGAGGGTGTGGCATAGCCAAGAATCCTGTATTGGATCCCATTGCGACAAATTGACAAACACTTTGTGACACACGTGAAGAAAAGATTATTGAAAAAGAGAACAAAAGATAGTAGATACTTGTGTATACATTTGTCTCTCTACCATTGATAATCCAAGAAGACAAACAATTTGACAAATTCAAGAATATCATGCTTCGTACGGAAATCAATGCACCAAAGCAATAAAAACATAACTCATTTTTTATTAAGGAATTTGAAATTCTAATCGAATGGATAAATACACACCAACCAATTCACTCTTAAGTTCGTATGAGATATTGGAATTGAGAAATATAGCAAGAAAGGTATAAGCTTTGGAAATTTTGACTTGGATCTTCTTGGTATTGAATATTGAGGCCGTCCATCATACATTCAAGGGATTTCAAGCATAAGCCGCCAATCTCACAACTAATTCCATATTATTTCCATCTCTGCTCCATCATAGTATGATTTGATGACAGTCGGTGTTTCCTTAGTCCTTACTACTAAAAGGACCTTTGACTGGAAAAGTCAATCTGTGTAGGGAGTAAAACACATAATAAGTACTGACATAGCAAACAGACTGATCTTAAGAAAAGAAGTAAGAGAGCAAAAAAATTGGGTGCTCATAAGTTGTAAAATAGATCTACAAAATATATCAGTTCATTCAGTTAGTTTTAAAGATGCCCAAGAAATAATTAGTTGTATCTGTCGTTTATCAGTCAGTTTTATAGACACCCAGGAAAATCACTTAACTTTTATCGGCCATTTTATCAACCGTTTAATATGAGAACTATCTTCCGTTCTATAAGTGCAAGAAATTCACATAGTTCTATCACAATGTAAGAGTTATGCATTAAATCTAGACATATGAAGTTGGTATGAGAGAGTTCATCACATAGACTTGAACTATTAAGCATACCCACTAAACCTGATAGTTAATCAAGGCAAGCATGCAGCACAACTAAAATCTCAGCCAGTGAAATCCTGAAGACATGGAAGGTCTACTGAAGCTGACCGTGAAAATGGATGGGAGCGGTGTTACAGACGGATGTAAAACCGGAAATTAATTTCCCTTAATACTGTATAACTCTCCATACAGATTGTACAAGCCTTTTAAGCAACATGATTACACCAACATTTTTTTGACAAAGAAATAAAAAATAATATAATTAAATAGACATTTTTTGTGCTCAATGGAAAAGGCCAAGAATGCCCGTATTTGAAAACGGCACTTTAAGTTCTTAGATGAGAAAGCACTAATCATTAATTCCATGCAGTTATGGCAAAAGTCATTCCTACAATGGTATAGGATACTACTGTTTTAGGTTATGGTAACATCAGGAAAAAATAATCCCATTTTGTGTTCATGTAATGTGTTTGGATGAGAAGAATGCACATATGCCTAGATGATAAAAACTTCACGGGATGGTATGGTCAGACCATGAGGGTATTAATAGCTAAAACAGAAAGAACAAACCAATTAATAAGAGTGACTATGAAAGTAAAACAGGAATACAATCTTGAATGTCTAGTAGGAACACAAGTAAAATATACTGACCCAAAAAGGAAGGTTAGGCCCCTTTTAATAGTAACTTAATAAATTGTGAAGCCAAATGAAATTATGGCAGCCTGTGAATTTCAAAAATCATTAATTCACTAATTGCTGAATAAATAATTACTACGTACTACCTCCGTCCCAAAGAACATTCACAAATTCGGATCATGGTTTGATAAGTATAATATTATGAAAGTTATACGGAGTATATTTTATACTTTTATGAAAGTATATTAACAAAGAACATTTTCATATCATTTTTATATTATAAATAATTTCCAATAAATATATATAATTTGTCAAAAATAATAATTTGGCCAAGTATTTTGGGACGGAGGAGGTAGTATGAGATATAACCATTAAGCAGATTGCATAAACAGAATGTGCTTCTTTCACCAATTACATCCAAGTGCAAATTAAATATTGCATAATCCATTGTATAATGTTTATGGTTTAAAGAAGCCTTGGTATATACTTTCTTTTACCCAAGACAGAGGACATATATCTGTAGAGCTAGACAATTATAAATTTTAGGATGTGGAAATGGAAAGAATTTTCCCAACCCCATGGCATTGCACCAAAACACATTAATTTAAAAAAAATGTATGCTGGTTTCATTCACCCTGTATCACTGGGAAATTTGAAATCACGGACCATAACAAAACAAACAAATTAAAAGGGAATTTGAAACACAATTGCAGAAAGGAAATGGTACTAATGTAATGGTACTATTGAAAGCTAAGGAAGCAAAATTTAAAATTAGTAGTAGTGCTGATATAAAAACCATCCAATGCATTCCCATGAATTTTGACTTGCAAGTTGGATTCATGTTGACGCTTTTTAGAGGTATTGGATGGTTTAACTGAAGTTATTTTAGTCCACAGTTATGTTTAACTTAAAGAAGGTTGATTTTTTTAATACTTACATGCCCTTTAGTTAAAAATACACCCAGAAGAATTTTCTTAAATCTAAAAACTTTCATCTTCTGTTTTCGCGTAATTTGTATTTTTGTGAAAAAATTGAGAATTGGTTATCAACCTATTTGAGGTAAACTGGGTTGTGAAGAAAGTGCTTGATTTAAGTGAATCGTCCTAATTACATTTTGATGAGTCTATGGCATATGCATATCTGTCTGCTTTGGATCAGTTTTTAATTAGTTGGAATCCAATTTTATAGTCTTATAACAGAAGTATAGTTTATTCTTTACACACAATCAATGTCAACTTAGTTTCAAAACCCTAAGAGGGTTAATAAGAAATAATATAATGTTCCAGGCCATCTTCCATCTCAACTATACATACATAAAGCTCATATGGTAAACAGACAACACCCATGTTGTTGTGTGGGATGTAAAATAGAGATGAGAGTATATATACCTTACTGACATCCATTATATGGTTCCAATTCCATTCTAATCAAAATCACAATAAGCATTCTTTATAGTCAAATGAGTATATATGATATACAAGTAGAATGAAAATTATTTGGTCACAAAAAAATGCATCAAAACCAACACAACCGATATTATTTTGTAGGTCTGCATATGCATTCAAGAAGCCAAATCTAATAATGCTGGGAAATGTGATTAAAACAAAAAATTGCAATACATCAAACACCTTATTGGCATAACTAAAACTCACCGATCAATTTGTCATAAAATCATAATTTTTGACTGTAGGGAAAACTAATTCATATCACCAAACTGAAAGAAAGTAAAAAAGAATGAGACATAATAAAAGACACCATGTTTCATTACCTTATAAGAGAAGGCTAGACCAGATAACTTGTGATGAAGTGCAAAGAAAATTCATAGTTGTTGGACGCATAAGGCCTGAAGTATAAGTATTCAATGAGACTATAATATGGGATGTTAATGAGGAAGGGAATGGGCAAAGTTATGCAAGAAACGGAGAAAACTAAATGGAAGCATACCTATGGCGGCTAGACTGGACTGTAAGCACCACAACACGGAAGCAATGGAAGCAGCTCCAATCTAGGGCGTGGATGGGAAAAACTGTGTGATATTAGGGCCGAATGGAAGGTCTACTGAAGCTTACCGTGAAAACGGATGGGAGCGGTGTTACAGACGGAAGTAAAACCGGAAATTAATTTCCCTTAATACTGTATAACTCTCCATACAGATTGTACAAACCTTGTAAGCAACATGATTACACCAACATTTTTTTCATCCCAAAAATACCCTAACCTACATTGAGGTTTATAAGATTTTAGATGTGACTGAATATAACTGACATTTTTGGTAGTATTTACCCATCGAAGACTGCATTCATGATTGAATGAACTTTTCACCCTCGTTTGCAGCCCCCCCCCCAAACTTTTTATTTGTATGGCCCAAAAAGAGGAATTATCTGTCCATTGGAATTTCCTTGAAGAATGTTATTTGGTGTGATTAAGCCTTATAGTGTTTTTTGTAACATTAGATGTGAACTGTCCATAATAATGTCTTATTTTATTACAAACATAGTATATTGCCATTTTGAGCAGTTAGAGAGGTGATCATCAACATGATGTATGAATCAAGGTTTGCTGTTCAATTACACAAGTACAAAAGATATACTCTCGTAGAAGAGAATAATATTAAACCTTCAAGTGTATAGCAGTCTTTCCCTAGTCAGGGAGGATTAGGGTTGACTCCACGACGTTATCAACTCCTGGACTCATCAAAAAATTCAAACGAAATATTTCTTAATAGTCAAACAGCAAATCCCAGATCTGAACAAACAAACGATACTTTAACCAAAAGACCTTAACATTTTGTTTACTAAAAAGAAGCGTTTTCAAAGTTTGGTTAGAAAACTATATGAAGAATGGGAGAAGTAATAAATCTAAATACACCTGAACTGAAAGACCTTAACTTCTTGTGTGCTAACTACTTTACACATGTACCCATTATTGTAATTTGTACCCATAATTATACGGTTTCACTTCATTTGAGTCTTGCATCATGTCCGTGCACTTACCATTGCTGCAGGGGGGCAATGGCTACATGGATTGATTACCATAAATAAATGATGAAATTAGTGACTTAATACTCACTCAGAGAGAAGCTAGGGTTGGTTAACATTCTGTGTCTAAAAGCTAGGTTTTTACTCATTCAAATTGGATACAACATGCCACTACTTTTTAAATCTGGAAATACAAAGAAAGAAAATTGTAGCAAAGGATTCATCCTTGAGCAGTTTTGCAATAGCACACTAAAATTTGGCATTGCAACTTTATCTCCGGTAAATTTGGTAGCAAAAAGAAAGTAAGGGCTCCACAGTTGTCTTAGTGCCTAAAAAAGTGCTTTACCTTATTACTAACTAATGTGCTTTACAAATTTGGGAGAACTTCACCATTCTACTCTAAGTTTGTTGCAGGAAATTTCTCTCTATCAAACATTAATCTCTTCCCGTAAATACCCTTCCCATAAAAATTATAATTACGCTTATTCCTTTAAAAAAAGAAACTATGTAGAACAAAAGGTGATTGCAAATACAGGGAAGATAAAAACTATAAGGAAATATATGATCTTATAATCATGTAGTTGTTTAAGATCTAACATCAACTAATAGAAAATAGACACAAACTAGTAAAAAATCATCAGTCCCTCCAACTAAACATTTTTAGGCTCCATTTGTAGCCCCATTTCCTGGATTCGCTGAAGTAGATAGGTTTATTGGTGGTCTCGACAAGAAGAACAAGGTAACTTGGTCTCCCCTTCAGATGGAACAAAATTTTTTTATTACAGTTTCGATCGGGTAATAACATAGTAATGGCCCCTGTGAATTTCATTGCTTAAAGTTGATGATTTCCACACACAAATTTGATCATATTGTAGTGCTAATTCCATATGAATTATAGCCTGTTTAACCATGGAGTCTATTGCATATACTTCTCTTAACAAGTCATTTAGATCACAATAAAATTTATACTACATTCTTAATTTCTAACAAAAAACGTGCCTTATTTAAGCTGTTTGGGAAATTCACCAAGCTCATAAAAAGCCAAACCACAACTCATGAAGCTCATAATAATCTCATTTAAAACTATAAAATACAATTTTCGGTTCAACTAAAGTGACAATAAAGTTCATAATTCAAAATCCAAATTAGGGACGACAAATTAAAAATCAAAATGTGTTAATTGAAGGAATTAGAGATGATGGAACTTACCGCGCAGTGGATTTAACCATGAAGTGGCTCTGCACTGTTGTGGGATGAGAATACCGTGGTAAAAGAATTCACTGAAAACCTGGCGGAGGATGGAAGATCCCCGTTTCTCTCGCTCTGGTTTCTTTGCTTGCGATCAGAAAACGAGGACGGGCGATCCTTTCGTTTCTTTTCTTTCAATCTGAGAAGCTGGAGGATGGAAGATCCTTTTGGCTTCTCTCATTTACCTGCTCTTGAGAAGGAACCCTGGAAGGTGGAAGATCCTTCAACTAGTTTCCCTCGCCCGGTTTATTTGCTATAGGAAAACAAAAATCACTAAAGGAACTAAGGACTACATATGCAATTTTAAATTATCTTTTTTCATGTGTGTGAGTTGGAATGAGTAACCAATAGGATGAAGCCAATTGGGAAATGCACCAAAACGTTCCGAAACGTGAGTGCACAGTAAAATTTTCCTAGTTTAATTTGATGTGTCGTTTTAGTATTTTTGCTTTGTGATTGTGGTATTCTTCCGTGAACAGTTTTGAAATGTCCAATAGCGATTTTATTAAATGGTATGAAACCATCGTAGTATTGTACTATGGTTTTGTGTGTCAGGCACTCTCCTTTTGAACTACATGCTTTGAAGTATATCAAATTTTACTAGACTTAAACAAGACAGACTGATCCAAAACAGACTAGATAAAAGAAATTATTATGATTATCTAATTAAAAACAACCTTACTTTTTCAAGAAATAATTACATAAATATGACCAAAATAAAGATGATTAACAAAAATATGACTAGTGACTAAAGTAGTAATGAAATCATAGTAATTCATGTTCAAGTTTTGAGCTTAAGTTACCACAACATCACATTGTAGTAATGAATAGTCATATTTATGTAAATATGTTTTATTTTAGTAATATTCTTGTAAAAAACCCGGATTAATTTGCGTCCCTAAACCAAAACAAACTTAAATAAACTAGATTAAATTGATCGAGATTTGACAATACTAGGACAAATCAGACCAAATCAAATTGCGTCAATTCTAAAATATACATAGAATAAACATCTATTAAAACAATTTTAACTAGATTAAATTAGACTAGACTTAAATACAACAAATCAGAATATTAGAGCCCGTTTGGTAACCATGTTTTTTTGGCTTATCAGTCAACTTTTTTATCGAACACATATTTTTGATTTCGCTGATTTGTCTAAAACGGAGTAATAAGGGAAATTAATGTTGACATTATTTATCTGGTTGTATTGGCTGAAGCTAATATAATATAGATGACCGTTTTAGTTATTTTTACAAATAACTAGACGTAACACCCATGCGATGCACAGTAGTTCTAGAGTAGAATAATATGGAGTAGTTGTTTAAAATTCATTTTTATTATGATGATATGTAACATGAAATTATTTAAAATACCCGGAGTAAAATATATAGTACAGTTTATATTAATTTTGAATATGTAATTGTAGTTTGTAAGGAATGGGAAAATGCTTATTGATCGTATGAAAAATTGCAAGGAAATTTAAAATAAAAGGTAAGGTGTAATAATATGTACAACTTAGATAATGAAATATCACAATTCTACGATTCTACTTTGACGGCCATGAAGCTTTACAAAAATGAAAAGTGATATATGTTGGCATTATACAAAAAGGATAATAGTTTTTGGAGGAATTCTTTAAACGCCATATTATCAATAGTGTTGATAGCATGTCCCTCTTAATCACACAAAAAAACGTTCAACTTACTACTTGAGGTGGCCCGTGACATAACTACGTATAATTGGTCCCTCGAGTTGACTCTTGGTGGGGTAGCGTATAATTGACTATGCATAAAAATAATTTTTGGTAGATATATGCTACTTAATGCAAGGATTGTAATTGCCTTTATCTTTATTATCATAGCAAATGAAACGATGATTAAAAACTGATTGCATTGAAGATTGAAAGGAATTATGATATCCAATGAGATGAATGATAACCTTGGAATTAAGACCTTTTAGAAAATATGTTTGCCCGATATATAACCTTCATCTCCAAAACATAAATTAAAAGATTTTTCACTGTTTCTCATTAGCATAATAAGAACCTCAACCTATATTACAAATTTATGGTCCAGTGTCTCATATCCATGATGCCATAATGGTGTTCAAGAATTTTTGAATTATTCACTCCATCGAATCAAGCCTCAATATTGCCTTGAAGTGAGCATGTACTATCAAAATTCAAATGTGTCTTCATTTTTTCATACATTTGTGAAATCATACACTTATTGATAAATTCAAGGGAAAGTTCCCGAAATGGGATTAAAAAAGTTTGAAAATTCCAAAATAGGACTGTCATATTTTTATTCCCAAAATAGGACTAATTACTGCCAAATTTGGAAAATACTGCCATGTTTGAAGTCTAGTACTGCCAAAACATGACAGTAATTAGTCCTATTTTGGGAATAAAAACATGGAAGTCCTATTTTGGAATTTTCAAACTTTTTTAGTCCCATTTTGGGTAATATCTCTAAATTCAACAACATTATTTATTCGTGTCAAAATAGACATTTACTGAAAATATGATGGATCAGTCATATTATCCAGAGATATGATACGTGTTCACAACAATTGAAGTAATAAGGACATCTCAAGTGGCAATAAATATATCATCGGATATATATATTAATGAAGACATCTCCATCTCTGACATTCTCAATATTTTCATTTCTTATTTTTAGCACTAAAGCTTAGAAGCTTTTCAATTCATCACCTTTACAATGTGAAGAACCACACCATATCCTCATTTTTTGTTGAAGTGAAAACATGGCAATGTCTCCAAAATTGATAGCCATCATATTGAGAAACTTTCAAAATTGATGTCATATCACAACATCATATGCAACACCTTTATTGCTTTCATTGGGCGGGAAAAAACACTACCTTAATTATAAAAATAATGATTATTGTGAGTAAAAATTAAAAATTTTAAAATTTGAATACACTAAGCAATGGTGAAATAATTGATGTAGTAATAATAGGCGGGTGAATATGAATTCAATTTTATATGGAAAATTAATATTTAACCAATAATTTAATATAAATGGAGTTTCCCCCCCACTAATTAGCTATAAATGGAGTTTTTTCCTAAAAATTAGCCAATTGATGTAGACTACGTACTTTTCTAATATTTAGCCAATAATTTAATATAAATGGAGTTTTTTCCTAAAAAAATTACTAATTAAAAGTAGTGAAAATGTGACTTGATAACTATTAGTGACTATAATTATATGCAATGTTTACAGGATAGTGACTACATCATAGTAAATTCAAACACAATTATGGTCACTCAAAATTATCAAGTCACATTTTTATTTTCTAGCACTAATATTAGTGGAATTTTTCATATAAAAAAGATATGCTCGTATGTTTTTTTTTAAATAAAACGATTATAAAAAATGAAATAAAAATACAAATTGAGTTTTAAAGATTTCGTTTCTTGACTTGATCATGATTTCAATTGACTCCATGTTTTACATTATTTTTTTACTACATAATACGTAGTAATACATACTTTATATATAGACACTTCTACAAATTTGAACCATTTATGAATGATTCAAAAATCATAACGTATGATCCTCCTTTCCATCCAATGATGCAAATTAGTTTCCATATATGTCTAATTTTTGGCTGGCAAAGTTGGAGCCAAATATGGTGACCACTTTGCTACTTTATATAATAGATTATATTATATATTATATTACTCCCTCCGATTTTTAATAAACTTCACACTTTCCTTTTTGGGACGGTCTAAAATAAACTTCACACTTTCTTATTTCCTTTTTTGGCAAAGAAATTTACATCAAAACAGTGCCAAACAGTGCCAAACAGTGCCAAATAGTGTCTCAACAGTGCCAAACAGTGTTTCTACAGTGCCAAACAGTGCCTCAACAGTGTACTCTACAGTAAAGTCAAATTTCTTTCCTTATTTTGTGTGAAGTCAAACTGTGAAGATTAAAAAAAACAGGAGGTAGTATATAATATAAAGATTTTTTCTTTTTCATTAATAAAATATATTTTAAATATAATTTTTTTCATAAATAAGCAGAATCAATCAATTCAGTCACTTGAGCAGCTAAAATTTCTTATTTTGTTGTTATCAAATGGGCTCTTGTATACATTGACAACATGTTACCTCGCTGGGCTGCATTAAATTCCATCTGCAGGTTTCACCTTGGCTTCCTAGTTCCTACCGGAAAATTTTGCAACACCAGGCTCTCTGCTAAATAATCCCATGTCTGTGTTTGCAACCATAAATATTGGCATTTTCTAGGGATTCTTGAATAGTCACTACTCAATATCTATGTATGACTGATTTCCCATATATTTCAAGAACGCAAGTTAATTTAGGCCAGTGTCAGCTGAAATTCAACCTAGAATAACCTAACTTAGTAGGTTCTTGCTGTAAGTTCTTAGGGTCTGTTTGGTACGATGTAAACACTTTGCACATAAAGTGTGGGGAAGTAAACATTTTTTTATTAAAAAAAGATGAAGGTCCTACAAGAGATTTCATTTACAATGTTTTAAAAGAAATTGATCTAATTAGGACAAAAACATAGTGAATATTCCAACTTAGGACTTAATGTTTTAAATTTCATAAATAGGACTCCCTATTACCATTTTACCCCTGATATCAAATCCCTAAAAATACTTCGTATTTCTTTCTCCCGATCTCCCGATCTCCTCTGCCTCTTCCGCATCGATCCCCCCGGATCTCTTCCGCATCTCTCACGTGTCCGCAAGTCTTCGCTTCCACGCTCCCCTGCTCAGGTCGAAATATTTCCAGGTAAGTAATTCTTCTTCTTCTTTCTTCTTTTCCTTCTTCTCCTTTTCCCTCTTCTCCTTCTTCTTCTCTTCTGTTCTCTGCTCTTGCATTTTAGATTAACTTTCTATTGATGATTTTGTTGATCTTTTAGATTCAAAATGAAAATATTTTTTAATTTGAAAATTTTGGATTTGAAACTTTTGGATATGAAGTTTGAGGCTCTATCAACTGTTTGAAATTATTGGCCATGACAGATTGTCTGTCTATCAATTTTTATTATGTTCTTGTGTCAATTTTTTTAAAATGCCACATGATTGGCAATTTTTTTTGAGACATGATGGCAATTTTTTGGGTGATGACAATATTATATGTTTGAAAGTCCATGATTTTAACATTTTTGACAAAATGATGACATTTTTATGATATTGGGAATGTCATGTTGTTATCTAAAAAATGACATGTTTTTGCATCTAAAAATGTCATGTTTTTGCATCTAAAAATGTCATGATGTAATATAAAAAATGACATGTTTTTGCATCTAAAAATGTCATGTTTGGATCCAAAAATGACATGATTTTTCATCCAAGCCATGTTTTCTTTTTATCCCGATGGCATTTCTTATGTTTGAAAAATGACATGTTTTTGCATCCATGTGAGGCATTTGCAATATAGTAGATCTGCACAGGAGATGACATCTGCAGAGAAGATGTCGGCACCTCCATGGGATAATTCATGCCTCCATTCAATAGGTGTGCAGCGGCAGTCTCTCCTGGCGGGTAAGCAGGCAGCAGTCTCATTTGGCGGTGGCGGCGGTCTGACCTGGCGACGGCGGCGGTCTAACCTGGCGACGGCGGCGGTCTGACCTGGCGACGGCGGCATTCTGACCTGGCAGTGGCAGTTGTCTCACATGGCGACGGTGGTCTCGTTATGTAGCAGTTGCAACAGCTTTGACGTCATCCCACAGGTGTTGCCGTGTTGGTGGTCTCTCACTGTAGGGCGTCATGGGAGGGCTGGGGATTTCATTAATCTTTTGTTTCCAGGGTTAATTTTGTCCAACTGCTGTATTTTAGTCCTAAAGAAGGCCAAATAAACACGGTAGTCCTAACTTTGCAATTTTCCAATGTTTTAGTCTCATTCAGGGAATTTACTCATGTTTTAAACATTATCTTTGTCCATGAAAGCCCAAGCTTTTATAGCCCGCAACGATTAAGCCTTTGATAGCCCAAACCATTCTTGTTGTGCATTAAAGCCCAAGCCTTTAGCCCGAACTTGCATGTTCAACAAACACAAATTTGATTTGTGATGGACAAACTCCTGTAATCCTCTTCATCTTAATGCCCCACAAGGTTACAAGCCCGCGTTCTAAACATTTTACACCGTTTGTTTTAATTATTTGATGCAAACTTTAGAGCACTTTTTTAAAAACATTTTACACCGTACCGTCTAAAATATTTTAGGTGGGGGAGGGTAGTAAACTGCTTTACATCCGTCCATATCTATTACTAGGGATGACAACGGGGCGGATCGGGGGCGATTTTACTTATAACCGTACCCGCCCCGTTGGGTAATTTCCCCGCCCTATTACCCATCGTGTAATTTTTCCTCAAACCATAACCGCCCCAATGGGTAACGGGTATAACCACGGGTAATTTCGGGCAACCGTTTTATTAAATGAGTCATTGATATTTTAATATAAAAAATAATATTTTAAAAGGTAAAAATGGCAGCGCTTAGATGACTTTAGACGTCAGACGCCACTTAAAAGCTTCGCATATCTACAAGACGAGAAAAAGGCAATCTAAATTAATTTGAACCTAAAACTTAATCCGAACAAAAAAACTGATAATAATCAAACAAGACTATTAAAATCTATTATGAAATTCCGTTCACACTATAACTAGTATATCTATTATCCATTTATACACAATGAAAGAGAATTGAAACAACTCATCTTTTATTAGTTGTGGAATAAATAATACTACCTCCGTTCCACTAAGATTGGGACATGAGAAGGTGACACGATTATTAAGAAAACTGAGTTTGTGTGGTTGATATTAAAATTGATAAAGTAAGAATAAAGTAGGAATGATTTAGAGCCACACAAATTTTACCAAATTTGGTATGTGACAATCTTAGTAGTACTTTCAGAAAAGGTAAAATGGGATAATCTTAGCGGGACGGAGGGAGTAGATAAATGTAATAAAAATATAACTAAAAATAAACGGGGCGGTTACGGGGCGGGTAATGGGGCGGACATGTATAAAACCGTAACCGCCCCGTTACCCGTAAAAACAAAACGGGTATTCCTCGTCTCGTACCTGTTATCCGGTCAATGCGGTTTTCCCCGTTTTGACCGGGCAATTCGGTGTGGATATCCATCGCATCTAGGGCTGAGCAAAACCCGAACTGACCCACAAAACCCGAAGTTTTTTCGGATAATATCCGAACCGAAATGGATATCTGACCCGAAAAACCCAATAACCGAAAATCCGATTAGTATTGGGCCTAGATCGGGTGGCGGGTAGGGTTTGTAAAATCCCAACCCGACCCGCCCGAATATCCGAAATATATTAAATAATTTAGTGTGTACTTTGAATATGTTAAATTAATATTTGTGTTCAATTATTTGTGTAATTATTTGTGCAATTTGTGTTAAATTATTTTTGTAATTTGAATGTGTAGTGCACTAGTGTGTACAATTTTTGTCAAAGTGACATTCCAACACTTTAATTATCCAATTATACTGTGTTTTAATAAAACCGAAATATTCAAAATATATTAAATTATGTAGTGTGTACTTTGAATATATTAAATTAATACTTGTGTTCAATTATTTGTGTAATTATTTATGCAATTTGTATTAAATTATTTGCGTAATTTGAATGTTTAGTGCACTAGTTTGTAGAATTTTTGTTAAAGTGACATTCAAACACTTTAATTATCCAATTATATATTTTTTTAATATAACCGAAATATCCGAAATCCGATATGATATCCGATAATATCTGACTTACAAATATCCGAAAAACCCGATTTGAAATATAAAGGGTCAGGCCTAGTATTAAACTTAAAAAACCCAAATGGGTTTAAGGTACGCAGACCCGACTCGCCCGAACCCGACCCGTGTTCAGCCCTATTGGCATCGGTCACAATTGCATTACTCCCATCCCTATCTATTACTCCCGTTCCAATTTACCATCCAACCCTACTCCTTTCAGCCGGGAGTGTGGCTGCAAAATAAATTCTTTTCCACTGGGAGTGTTGCGGCAAAACAAAAAAGAGTTGTCGGCAGTTCCTTCAACTAATTCATCTCCTGTATAAGAAGAACAAATCCTCAAGAACAACTCTCATCGTCTGTGCTGGGTAGAACTGCAGTTTTCAAGAGGTAATCCTTCTTATCCCTTCTAATTAATTAATATTTGAGATGATTTTGTTTAGAAATTGAGGATGTTATTTTTGAAAGAGATGAGGATATGACGTCCCCTGCCTTTGAAATAAACTAGTGTTGTTCTACTCCAAGCCATAATAGATGAGCATATATATTTCCCTGCCTTTGAAAGAAGTCAATTTGGAATTTATATGTTTTGAACAGTTTGAGAAAGTGACAAATTTTTTTGATCGTTTTAATGCTGCTGATGATGTTAAGCCACATATACTACAAGAAAAACAGATTCTTTCTTACTCATGCCAGATGAAGACGCAAAGTTGATTTATGTTAGAGCTGTCTTGAATGGAGAAATCTAATTAGTGTCATTTTAGTTATTTTATAAGACTTTTTTATGGTATTTGACTAAGTGGAATATTGAATTTTTTCGTTTTTTTGTGGTTCTTGAAAAAAAGTTTTATATGATTTTGGTGAGTAATTTTTTTGCACGTCACTCTTTTTTCTAGGTAGCAGTTGTGGTACACGTATCTTTAATTTGGTTAATGGGTTATGTAGTCATTTTAAATTAGTTAACGTGTAAAGTTTTTTTTGTAAACAAACCATGTAAAAAGTTTGCATGTAATTTAAAAAGGAGATTACACACGTAACCAAACGATTCATTTCTATTTTACATGCAAACTATTTTACGGCCCTAAACTTTGCATGCAATCATTTTGCATGTAAAGTTTTAATGTGTAAACAACCAAACAGGTTCTTAGTTTGACTGCGGAGTTGTTTAGTTTCTACAAGCATATTACAAGTATGTTTCATAGTTTAATTGTTTTTTAATCAGTTTTATTTATGCCAATGAGTTGTTGGTTATGCTGACTGAAGGAACGAGTCAATGTTTCAGTGAGACAGTGAAAGCAAGAATCCATCCAAGGGACTATAAGATGTCAAAATTCACATGGAGGATTGAAAATTTCTCTCAATTGGATGCTGAAAAGATTTACTCTATGACGTTTGTTGTAAATGAGCACCAATGGTATGCCTCACATGGAAATGAGTAAAAATTATTGCTCTATTCTGCATGTTTTGTGTGTTAATAAGTTTGTGTTTTTCTTGTATCTGTAGGAGGTTGTGTCTTTATCCAAAAGGAGACAATACAGATCATTTGTCTCTGTACCTCAGTTTGGCTAACACGGGTAGCTTACCCAGTGGGTGGAGTATAACAGCAAATTACCATCTAGCTCTTATTAACCAGAAAAACAACAACAAAACAATCAAAATAGGTATTTCCACATGAGCCAAAAGCTTTGTGAATTCATACACTTCTTATGTCTTTGTTCAATGCTCTGTCATTTTATGGTTCTCGGTCCTAATGTCCTGTATCCATTAACATTATCGGTTTCCGGATGATTCATAAACTGTATGAAATTACTTATTTGTTGCTGCTCTTATTTTGTTAACCTAAACTTTAGACCTATGTGTATTAATTACCAATCAATGCTATTGTTTTGGGATCCAAATCATTACCCATAAGCTCGACAGGTAAACACAGTGCGCTACGTATAAGGCCTTGTCAAATAAGGATTTCTGGAACGCCACCTTCCATTAACTACCGTTTTTAAGATTGTCAAAATCATTATGTGGTACCTTTTTGCGCATTATGCAGAGAGGAAATGTCGGAAATTCGAAACAGGTATTACTAGTAGGGGCTATCCTTCTCTGATCCTGGTCAGTAAGTTTCACGATAAAAGTGAAGGTTATCTGGTTGGGGATACATGCCTGATTGAAGCTGAAGTTTGTGTCCTGCCTGATGCTTGTTCAGCTTCAACCAATAATGTAAGTTCATATATGCTTGATTGAAGCTGAAGTTTATCTACATGATATTGGCCTAGTGCGTTTCCTAATTGTAAATGTCTTCTTTTTTCTCCTGTATGCATGTGATCAGGCTTTAGATTCTCCTGTTGCTCTCTATGATCCTAATGAATCTTTGTATGTCGAGGCTCAAATGTTTCTCGAGTCCCTACTTAAGAAACGATCCAACAGCTGCATGGTATCCAAGGCTCCGACATGTGAAATGGTTTTGCTTAAAGGACATGCATCTTCTGTAAAAGAGATCCTTGATATGCTGATATCATACCCTTTTGATGCATTGGCTGATCCCAGAAATGAAACTGCAATATTGGAGTCTTTGTCTCCACTAAACGACCACCTTTATTTGTTTAGTGATGGACGGGCTGTTGAAATTATGAATTTGAAAGCTACTTTTCCTCAGATAATGCAGAATTGGAGAAATTCAATTCAAGGTAAGGAAAGAAGAAGCGAGCATCCATGGTCTAGTTTTGATAAGACCCAAAGTTTGCTGGAAGAATTGGTCAAAACGGGGGAGGACATAAAGGCTAAAGTGAAGGAGCTAAACAAGAAAGAAACAGAATTGGAAGCTAAGCTGGACGTCATTGAACACAATATTCGACAACTCAAGGAGGAACGGGAAGAATTATCACATCATACAAAAGCAGTATGTTCACTTGCCGAGAAGCAGGCTAAGAACATTAAAGCAGAAAAGGTGGAGTTGGTGGGCCCAGCTATCAAAAAACTGAAGGTTAACTTGAAGTGAAAGTGGCCTCGGTTGTGTCTACTGACAAACATTTTCCCAACATTTTGTCTATTTCTGCTATTAAAAGCTCGTTGGAGCCTACTTTTGTCACGTTGGCTATTAATGAGTGATTCTGAGAAACCCAATAAATGTTTCAGAAGAAGAATCTGACTGTACAAAAGTAGAAGAATAAGATTAGGCAGGAAGAATATTTTTCTGATCTATATACTAGTCGATAGTATTATATACTTCGTTTGGCTTCCAGCAATCCAGCCTTTCTTATACAATGTTAACATCCCAATAAACAAATCATGTGGAGCACCTAATATGAATTGAGAAGTGGGATGTCTATAACAATAATCCCCTATAAACAAGCTAGCCACTGACAAATAACTAATCAATTAAATAAATAACAACATTAAATTATTCTTTCCTATTACTCACAAAAGCAGCCAATATATTCACATAGGTGTTGGAGTTAAAATAATATGGATATTTCTTGCAGTTACATCGGCTCCTACATGGTTCATCAATACCATGTTTGGAACATTGGCCTTGTCCCCAAGGTCAAACATTGAGAATTGACAGCAAACAATATTTGTGTCTTCCCAGGTAGCATTTTCATCTACCAAGTCTTGCCACTTCAGACTTCACCAAGACTTGGTAGCATTTTCATCTGCCAAGTTTTGCCACTTCACCAAGACTTGGGACTTAGGAACACCTCCATGAAGAATGGTGCGGCTGGTCAGGATTATGACTGGGTGCAAGTTTAGCTGAACCTTCCTTTGTTGAAGGGGCAGTGTTGGGGATGAAGATATGTCATGGATGTGCATGTGAGTACAAGGTGAAGATAACTGCGCCAAATTAAACATATAAAACACAGTTATGTTTCAAAAAATTATTTGACTGCCTTTCCGATCGAATTTTTATCTGACATTTTTTGTGGATAAACAAGACTTGATGAGGAACATTTCATAAAAATTTCATCAAAAAACTCCACCGGGAACCGCCCCAAACGGCGGCGGCCGGACGGAGGATCCTGTCCCTCTGGCTGGACAGGATCTTTTCCGTATAGATGAGTTTTACTAAAAACTATTTTCACCATTATCATTAGTTCATTAATTCACTGTCGCAAAGGCTCTCACCTACGGTAGGGTAAGGGGTCGAATGTACGCAGTCTTATCCCTGTACTATAGCACAGAGAGACTGTTTTAGTACCAATCTTGCTCTTAAAAGGAATTCTTTTTTAGTTGCAACAGTCAACATTTCACACTTGCCAACGCACGCCTTCCGTAATTATATCTTAATCCCTATTAGTAAAAAAATTAAAAATCAGACTTTGAGAATTTGTAATGAGATGAATTGGACAATATTTTTTTAAAAAAATAATTTTTATAATATAATAGCATAAAATGCAGTCAAATTAGAACATGTGAATAGTGTAAAAGCAACATGTTGCGATAAAAAAAAAGGAGCATAGTAATTTTTTTCTTCGATAAAGCAAGTCTCTACAAAGAAAGCTTTTAAGTCAAAGGAAAGTCGTAATCTATTCAGTCACTGGAAAACTAATTTGAAAGGAATGTTTTCGTAAACGGATCAAAATGAAAAGATTTTATTCTAGTACTACTTATATTTATAGAATGTACATCATGTTGGGAATAACAGGATCGTGCTAATATGAGAGAAAAACACTTCTATTACTTTCAAGAATAGAAAGAAGAGACATACAAGCTCTAACTAAAAACTCTCAAAACAACACCTCCCATATCTCTCAAGGATATTCACAACTCTTCTTGGTTGTGCTAGGATGATCTATTCTAATTTACTTGATGATAGAAAGACTCTCCAAGCTCTCTATTTATAGCACCAAAACTAGGTACTATGAAGGTGGAAGGAAGCTTCAATGGAACATGAGGAAGCTTCAATGGTGGTTGAGGAAGCTCCCCTTGTCATTCTTGCACATGGAGGAAGCTTCATGGAAGCTATGAATTGAATTCTTCAATTTGCTTGTACTTGGATATGACCTGGAAATTGAATTCTGCACAGCTCTAGATTATCCCGTGTTACCACCTTCGTCAGCATGTCTGATGGATTCTCCTTTGTATTGATCTTCACTAGTCTCAACAGTTGTTGATCAATCGTCTCCCGTATCCAGTGATACCGAATGTCAATATGCTTTGTACGAGAATGGTACATAGAATTCTTGCTCAAGTCTAGAGCACTCTGACTGTCACAATGTACCTTGTACTCTTTCTGCTGGATCCCAAGTTCTTGGAGAAAGCGCTTTAGCCACAACATTTCCTTACCTGCTTCAGCGGCAGCAATGTATTCTGCTTCTGTTGTAGATAAAGTGACACACTTCTGCAATCTTGATTGCCAAGAAACGGCTCCCCCTGCAAAAGTGTAAAGATATCCTGAAGTAGACTTTGTACTATCAGTATCTCCGGCCATATCAGCATCTGTGTAGCCTTCCAAGACTGGATCAGCTCCTCCGTAACAAAGGCATAACTTCGTGGTACCTTTCAAGTACCTGATAATCCATTTGACTGCCTCCCAATGCTCCTTCCCGGGGTTAGAGAGAAAACGACTCACTATACCCACTGCCTGTGCGATGTCTGGCCTTGTGCATACCATGGCGTACATCAAACTCCCAATTGCTGAAGAATATGGAACTGCTGACATCTCCCCGATCTCTTCCTTGGATGTAGGGCATGTTCTTTTGCTCAACTTGAAATGAGTCGCAAGTGGAACACTTACTGGCTTGGCATCATTCATGTTGAATCTCTCAAGTACTCGTTCAATGTACTTCTCCTGAGATAGCCATAACTTGCGATTCTTCCTGTCTCGAGTGATCTGCATCCCAAGAATCTGTTGAGCCGGTCCTAAGTCTTTCATATCAAAAGACTTAGAGAGTTCTTTCTTCAGTTGGTTTATCTTCACTGCATCTTTCCCAACGATCAACATGTCGTCTACATATAGTAGAAGAGCAATGAAGGTACCGTCTGGAAGTTTCTTGATGTATACACACTCATCTGCAGTATTCTTCTTGTAGGCTTGACTCTTCATGCATGAGTCAAACTTCTTATTCCACTGCCTTGGTGCCTGCTTCAAGCCATACAAACTTTTAGATAATTTACACACAAAATTATCATTTGAGTTCTCAAAACCTTCCGGCTGCTGCATAAAGATTTCTTCTTTCAAATCTCCGTGAAGAAATGCTGTCTTCACATCCATCTGTTCAAGCTCCAAGTTCATACTTGCTGCTAAGCCAAGTATAACTCGGATTGAGGTCATCTTGACAACTGGTGCAAAGATCTCATCAAAGTCAATTCCTTTCTTCTCCTGGAACCCTTTGACAACCAACCGAGCTTTGTGTTTCACCACTTATCCGTTTGCATCCTTCTTCAGCTTGAACACCCATTTGTTCCTCAGTGCCTTCTTCCCTTTAGGAAGTTCTACGATCTCATAAGTTTGATTTTTCTGCAGAGATTCTAACTCATCCTGCATTGCTATTAGCCATTTTTCTTTATCCTTATGAGATACAGCTTCTTGAAAACTCTCCGGTTCTCCATCTTCAGTTAACAAAAGATATTCAGATGATGTGTACCTTGTCGATGGTATATGCCTTCGTTCAGATCTACAAACAGTTGGAACCATCTGAGAAGAGCTACCATCATCTGTGTCTGGCGGGGTGGATTGTGTCTCCCCTTGCTCTGCACTCTCTTCTGTCTCCTCGCCTTCTTCTGATTCTGAGTTATCTTCATGCACTTTGTCCTCTTCTGGTGCTTCATTTGAAACTTGAACACCCTCATTTGACTTCCGAGACATTGTGGGTTTTTCAATGTCTTCTATTGTCAAATCTTCGTGGAACACAACGTCCCTACTTCTGAACACCTTTTTCTCCTTAGGATCCCATAGCCTGTATCCAAACTCTTCATTTCCATAGCCAACGAAAATGCATGGGATAGTTCTTGCATCGAGCTTCTGCCTGAGCTCTTTGGATACATGTGCATATGATGAACAGCCAAATACTCTAAGATGTGAGTATGTAGGATCCTTACCTGTCCATAGCCTCTCTGGAACTTCAAAGTTCAGTGGTACCGAAGGTGATCGGTTGATAAGATAGCATGCGGTGTTGACTGCTTCTGCCCAGAATGACTTTGGGAGCTTAGCCATATTTAGCATGCTCCGGACGCGCTCCATGATAGTCCGGTTCATTCTTTCAGCAACGCCGTTGTGCTGAGGGGTGCGTGGTACTGTCTTCTCATGTCGAATGCCATATTCTCTACAATATGCATCGAACGCCTTGGAAGTATACTCGCCTCCATTATCAGATCGGAGACATTTCAGCTTCTTTCCCGTTTCACGTTCCACCAAGACGTGAAATGTCTTGAAGCACTCAAATACCTGATCCTTCGTAATCAGGAAATACACCCACACTTTCCGAGAAGCATCATCGATAAAAGTCAGAAAATATCTGCTTCCACCGATTGATTCCACCTCGAACGGACCACAGACGTCGGAGTGTACCAAACTTAACAACTCTGATCTTTTAGCTGAAGTAGAACTAAATGATACTCTATGATGCTTACCAAACAGACAATGACTGCAAGGACCCAGTGCAGCATTCTTGTCGATGTTGATAAGGTTCTTCTTCATCAAGGTAGTCAACCCTTTCTCACCGATGTGGCCGAGCCTCAGATGCCACAGATTCTGAGTAATCTCCTCAGCAATATTGAGGCTATCTGTACAAATCCTCAAATGAGTTTTGTACAATGTGCCACAAACATGTCCTCGAGCGATTGTCAAAACGCCCTTTGACATTTTCCAGGTGCCCCTATTGAAGTGGTTTTCATATCCCTGTTCGTCAAGACATACCACTGACAGGAGATTGAGACGAAGGTCTGGAACATGTCTGACATCCTTCAAAGTGATTGTGCTCCCAGAACTCGTCTTTATTTGTACATCACCAATTCCAGCTATTTCAGATGAACTGGAATTACCCATCTTCACTGCTCCAAAGTCTCCAGCTTTGTAAGTTGTGAAGTAGTACCTGTGGGGAGTAACATGGTAGGATGCTGCAGTATCTACCACCCATTCAGTGTCCTCTCTTAAGACGTGAAGGCATGTTTCATCATTGGCAGTACAATACGCCACATCACCTGAGATTGTGATGAGCGCTTCACCACCCTTGTTCTTCGCTTGAGAATTGCTCTTGCCTCGATCCTCTAGCAATTTGTAGCAATTCTTCTTCATGTGACCCTCTATACCGCAATGGTGGCAGGTATAAGAAGGTTTCCGGGCATCTGATGATCTCCCCCGACTTTTGCCTCTGCTTTGCCATTTCCCTCTACTGTTTCTTTGTTGTTTTCCTTGTGACATTCCTCTATTCTCCGTCACAAGGGCATGAGTCTCATCTGTGCTCATGTCTTTCCTTCTTGCCTCCTCATTGAACAGTGCATCCTTGACCACAGACATGGTAAGTTTGCCATCTGGGGCTGAGTTGCTGAGAGTAACAACTAGTGTCTCCCAACTATCAGGAAGGGAATTAAGAAGCAGTAGAGATTGCATTTCATCTCCAAGTGGCATTTCTACACAAGATAGTTGATTTACCAGACTCTGAAATTGACTAGTATGTTCGGCAACAGAAGTTCCACTTTTGAGCTTCATATTGACAAGACGCCTCATCAGTAGGGCCTTGTTCATAGCGGTCTTGGCCTGGTACATATCTTCTAACTTTTTCCAAAGGGCATAAACATCGGTTTCTTGTGCAACATGGTGGAAGACACTATGGTCAATCCATTGTCGGATTTGACCAATAGTTTTTCTATTAATTTTCTTCCATTCCGTTGACTTAGCCGGGTCAGGATTAATACCTTTCATCTCTATTGGATCAAGAAGGTCTTTACAGCTAAGGAAATCTTCCATCCGAGGTTTCCATAGCGTGTAGTTGGTAGCCGTGAGCATAATCATAGCTCCGGAAGATGAAGTTGACTCGTCAAAGGTCATTTTCACCTTCTAAATAATTTTGATTTTCTGTTTCAGAAAAATCGGAGCCGAATTTCGAAAAACGGGCAGCACCGTTGCGTCTGGAACGGCCGAAAGTGGTGGGTAGGCACTTTCGGGGTCAAAATACAATTTTCGAAAAATTATAGGTGGAAATTATAATTTTCCAAAAATTGAGGGACCAAACTGCAAATTTTCAAAATTACAAACTGACCGGTGACGTGGCAGATGACGTGGCAGTGACGTGGCGGTGACTGGGCGATGACGTGGCAGCTGACTGGGCGCTGGTGAAAGTTGGCAGTTGACTGGTGACGTGGCGGCTGACTGTGCTGGGACTGCACATGTGGCGCTGACGTGTCGCTGACGCAGCTCTGGCTGGCTGATGACGTCAGCGATGACATCAGCTGTCTTCAACCTCTGTCTGCGCGTGATGACGTCAGCATGACGCAGGCATTTTTTGGCCGGCGTTTGGCGGCGCGTACGGCAGCTTCCGGTGGCCAAAAAAATCCCCAAAAATACCAGTTTTCTCGTCTCGACGAGACGAATCTAACGGTATATTCAGATTGCAATTCCGAGCAATACTGAAAAACTCGATTTTTCAGACAGTAGAATTTTATCTGAAAAAAATCTGGGAAAAATATCAAAAGCTCAACCAGGCTCTGATACCACTTGTTGGGAATAACAGGATCGTGCTAATATGAGAGAAAAACACTTCTATTACTTTCAAGAATAGAAAGAAGAGACATACAAGCTCTAACTAAAAACTCTCAAAACAACACCTCCCATATCTCTTAAGGATATTCACAACTTTTCTTGGTTGTGCTAGGATGATCTATTCTAATTTACTTGATGATAGAAAGACTCTCCAAGCTCTCTATTTATAGCACCAAAACTAGGTACTATGAAGGTGGAAGGAAGCTTCAATGGAACATGAGGAAGCTTCAATGGTGGTTGAGGAAGCTCCCCTTGTCATTCTTGCACATGGAGGAAGCTTCATGGAAGCTATGAATTGAATTCTTCACATCACTCTTCTCCTACTAATGGCTAAAAATACAGATGATCAGTCTGAGAAAAGGTGTGCAAGATGAGAACAAAATCATAGAGAGAACACAGAGCTCGAATATAAAGAAAGATCCATTGAAGATTGCTCCAATTCGTGTTCTATCCTATTGTTCTAGACTTACATGATGTTATCTCCCAGGATTCGAGACTGAAGTAAGGATTTTATGATTAAGTAGAGAGACACTTGATCTGTAAGATGAGATTGTATAACTCATGCTAGAGAGGTTTGAGTTCGGGTAATTCAAGGGTAAACTCGAAGTGTCCATCTGGTAATTGTGTTAACATGCTTTATTAATAAAATGAGTTATCGAATTCTTTCGAGAGTGGTCGAGTGTTTTTAATTGTCTTGAGTCAAAAGATTTTATTTAATTTCTACTTTATTCTATATTTATATATCTAGAACTAAGTGGAAAACCATCTTAATACACTCAACATAATTGGCATGTATTACTAAACTATTTTTTTCTCCATGAAGTATAATCACTTTTGTTTTTTTGCTGATGAGGTTTTTAATGAAGTAGTACATCAGCAATTGGATTAAAAGTTGTATTTTCCTCTTGACTATGGGTTTTCCCTAGTATGCTTTTCAGCAATGTAAGCGGTGCAGTAAAACTATTTACAAGTTTGAATTGTTCATTGTTATAATCAACATACTTATACAGTTCTCAACCATATACTCCGAAGGGACACATGACTCTACACATGACTCTCTAAGATAATATCAAATTGAACTATTACAACTAGGAGCTTATTGAATTCCGTATAATCACTCGTACTTTCGATGCAAGAAGTGGGAGAACAGTTTTTGTAAGACACTGGGGTTGTTGAAATTGTGTTTCAACCAAGAGATGGTGGTTTCAAATGGAAACACTAATCGGCCCTAGCGATTTTGGACGGAACTGTCGAAGTAGAAATGCTGCAAATAGAGTATTTGGGTTAGCGTTTTGAAATATGGCGTTTTCTATTTTATGGCCAAACAACTAAATTACCATTATTTTACAAGCCAACTTATTCCGCTAGTCAAATTCCGCTGATTGAATTCGCTTGATTGAGTGTTCTACCATATATCTCAGGGGTATCAACATTCATGATAAGGGATCTCTAAAATCCACCGAAGTAACTTTGGCCAATGCCGAGCTCAAAATCGATTCGATAACCGAGATAAGTCCAAAAATGCAGTCGAGACCGAGGTTGACCCTTGACGTTGTCGGTGGCAATTCCAGCACTACAATTGCGTTTTAGGCCAATTCTAGCATTACGAGCTCGAGATCAATAGAGATAGACATACTTCCCGATTATGAGTCGAGGTTCCCCACCTCTTAGCTAATGCATTCAATCTGAGCTTGAGCTCTACGACCGAGCCTAGGATTTCAAATAGAGATCGTGGACTTAGACATTTCAGTGCGTATTAAGATATCACCATACTCAAGATTACCTCACTATACTACAAATGTCCCAATACACAGGGACATTTCAATACACAGGGACAAATGCCGGTACAACAATGCAATCAATTAGATATTATTCTCCAATTAGCCTTCACGTGTCATTAGGCTAGTTGGTAGTTACTTTTACATGTTCACCAAGTATTTCATTGAAAAGTATAAATACAATACTCCGTAACAGTTTTTGTACACCCTGGGTTACACGCCGTGTTACATTCTATTTATTTACCCTTTAAACTGACAAACAAAGTACAACTACAAACACTTTTGGATAAAATTTGTCTCTGCGAACAAAGTTTGTCTACGTGAACAAAATTTTCAGGCAAACATGTCTGCACATTGACAAAAAATATATGTGCACAAACACTTTTATGCAGACACCTAGTGTCTGTATACACACATTGATTCTGTGCAACCCAATCTAAATTTTTCTGCAAAAAATACATCAATTAATGTGATTTGCATGGAAACCAATATTTGTACGCACACTAGTTGTTTGTATACGCACAAAATGTTTCTGTGCACATAATTTTTGTTTATACGCATACATGTTTACAAACAAATTTTGTTTACATGGACAAAGTTTGTGGAAAAGTGCTTGTATTTGTACCTTTTTGCTTGTATGAAGGGTAAATAAATAGGGTGTAATCCGAAGATGTTGCCCAAAATATATACCAAACATTATTATTGTTATAAATATCACCTTATAACTTGTGAAAGAGAATACAATTTTACTTTTCCAAGAAACTGTTGCTCTCCCAAATTTCTCATTCAATTCATACTTTTATTATTCTTCCTCGATGATTCACTAACCATTAATTAAAATGCCACACACATCCAGCGTCATTTTCTTCCAAATATATACCTCGTGTATCTATATTTTCCCCTATCATACAACGTTTACTCAATAATCCGAACAACAAATCTATTTCCGAACATTCCATGGTCCCAAAATATTACTGTAATTCGGAATGCCTTCATTAGTATAACTAGACAAAGTACCCGTGCGATGCACGGGGTATATCTAGAATTGGATGATAACGTGTTTAAAATTATGTTTTACCATGGTACATTATGTGTTAGTTTTGACCAAAAAGGTAGAGTTTATGTGTTGTAAGTTTTAGTATATGCATAGTCGTAGTTGTAGGAAAAATGAAAAGAAAATTAAAATAAATGATAATGAGTAAACATAAGTTCTATGTGAAAAATCAGTGAGCTCTATGTCTCATTAAAATTTATAAGATAGAGCAACAATCATATATGTAGCCAATGAAAAAAAAAAGTTTCACAAATTTCTAAAAACTTCTTTATATACCACATTATTCGTGGTTGATACCGCGGCCCTCGTAATCACATATAAGAATCTTCAACCCGCTTCTTGAGGTAACTCTTGACATGACCACGTACAATTGACCGTGCGTAAAGACAGATTTTGGAAGATATATGCCTACTTGATCAAGAGACTGTCTTTGAATTTTATTTATTGTCATGGCAAATGAAACAATTATTGGAAATTGCTTGAGCTGAAATTTGAAAGGAATTCTGCTATCCGACGCGACCAATGATAGTCAAGGAATCAAAATTTTTTGGCCAATACTTTTTCCAGTTATAACCTTAGCCTCCAAAACAAATATACCTAACCGAGTAATAATCAGGTGGGTTTTGTTGCATAAGACAGAGGAATGGTCAATGTTTCTCATTAATATAATAGGAACACCAACCTTTAGTCCTAATTTATGGTTCAGTATCCCTGATGCATTGATGATGTTTAGAAACTATTGAGTATGCACTTCATCAGATTCAGCGCCAATGTTGCCTTCAAGTGAGCACGGGCTGTCAAAACTCGATCAAATATGTCCTCAATTCTCCAAGTATCAATGGAATCATATAATTATTTATAAGCTCTACAACATCATCTATGAGTGTCAAAAAAGTTCTTTGCTGAAAATATGATGGATCGGCCATATTTTCTAGAATTGACAGATAAGTGCTAGCAACAATTGAGGCAATAGGATCACCTAAGGTGGTAATAAGCATATCATCTGGTATATCAATGACGACCTCTCCATCTTTGACATTCCCAATATTTCCATCTCTTATTTGCAGCACCAAATCGGATAATTTTTTCAATTCCTCAATATTACAATGTGAAGAACCACACTACAACCTCATGTTTTTTGTTAAAGTGAGAACGCGACAATATCTCCAAATATATGAGGCATTAATAGTAGCACGAACAACCTCTTGCCTAGATGCCTTTGATATGACTGGGAGTATTTGTCTGAAATCACCACAAAAAACGACAACTTTTCCTCTAAACAGAAGTTTCAAGCTATCAAGATTGTGAGATCTAAGCAATTCTTTTAGTGTCCTGTCTGGCTATCTACAGCTTCAAAATAATGTTTGCGTGTCATTGGAGCTTCATCCCATATGATAAGCTTCACTTTGATTATTAGCTCAGCTAGATGGCTTCCTTGTTTTATATTGCAAGTGGAGTCTTCATTGACGTTAATAGGAATGGCAAACCGGGAATGAGCTCCATATGTTATACCTATTTTTTTTAATAAACTATGTATCATATTTCTCTCTCATATGTTATAACTATTTTTAATATACTACATATCATATTTCTTGGCATATATATAAATTAATTATTCTGCTCCTTTTTCGAAATTATTATATCATTACATTATTATTATTGCTAATATTATTATTATTTGTAAACTTAATTGCTGCAATGTCTTTTTGTTTTTTGGACAAATTTTTAAACTTAGAGCCCTTTTGGTAGCCCGAAAATCGGTTGCTTTGGCTGATTCTGCTGATTTAAGAAAAAAATATTTCTAAAATATATTTTATTAATAAAATAAAGAAAAAATTATATGTAAAAATAGCTCAAATGACCATCTACAATAACTTTAGCCAATACAGCCAGAAAAGTAACTTCAGCTTCACTTTTTTCTGCTTATTACAATATTCAGCGCGCGAAAGCAAAAATTACGTGTTTGGTGAAAAAGTTAGTTGATAAGCCTGTTAAACCGAAAAATTGTGTTGTTAAACGACCTCTTAATTGATTTGTGCAGGGCTTAAGGCAGATTTTGGGAGTCAATGGTTACAGAAATAGACATGATAAGATTATGGTAAGATTCCATATTATAACCCAAATCTGACAAATTGTTATTATATCGATTTTTTGACTCACTGATTTGTGAACTTTGAATTAATATTTGCTCAAAGATTTTTTGGCCGTATGTAACTACGTATCATCATAATATATTGCTGCAATATATTATATATACATGTTGAAATGTATGGCCCGTGTATGTTGATACTTTGTATATGCATGACACGTACGTGTATGTTGATATAGTACATGTTAATATTCCATGTTTAATACGGAGTACTTTGTATATTTCAAAAGTCACATTATATATATTTATCATTTATGGATGCCGTTTGTATATTACATGCATTATATATATTTATGGATGCCGTTTGTTTCTTTCCAAAAAATAATCGTACAATACAACATCATACTCAGTACTACTATTATTTAGTGATCGGGAATTTTTATGGCAGGTTGACAGCTTACCTCGATCGGTTGCAGATGATTTACATGTATTAAATAATTGATAAGGTGGCTTCAAAAAAATCGATAAAAGATTTCTGGGCAATAAATGCTGTTACATCCTTACCATATACATTCATATACATGTATTATGCCGCCATGGGTGGGATTTGTCTACAATAATAATTATTCTAATGTTTTACAACCATCATTTCCATTATTATTATTCCGTAAAACATTTTGGGCGGGATTTTTCCCTCCAACTGTTGTGCACTGACTGTTACTTTATATTATATAAAGATAATATGAATACAAATTCCCATACACAATAAATTCCAGAAACCGAAACGCTTTTTTTTCCCACCTCTCTGTTCTCATCAACTCCTCATTCATTCTTCAGCAGCAGTTCAGTTTTCCTTACTCATCAAATCGCTAAGTCGGTGTATTCGTTAAATGGCGCATTTATAATAATCGCCTATCCGCATTTCTCCAAAAACCGATTCTCACATTGAAATGGTTCAAGTTATGGAAGTTCAATTGTTTTGTTCTAGTTTTAATAATACTTTTTATTTGGCTGAGTGAAGGAAGAAGACAGAGTTTCAGTGGCTAAAGCAAAACTCCCATGGACAAGCTAACGTCAAAATTTACTTGGAGGATCGAGAATTTCTCGCAACTGGAGGATAAAATGCTTTTCTCTGCCACGTTCCTCGTGAATGAGAAGAAATGGTATGCTCCGATCCCTATACTTGGATCGACATTAGTGAACAAATATATGCGAAAGAAGAAATGAAGAATTATACTTTCATTGATATTTGTTGCTCTACAGGAAGGTGATCCTTTTTCCCAAAGGAATCAAGGATGATCATTTGTCTATGTATCTCGGTGTTGTTGACTCGTCTCGCTTTCCCAATGGCTGGACTATACCAACAACCTTCAGTATAACTCTGTTTAACCACATAGACACCCACAAAACCATCAAGAAAGGTATTTGAGTAGAATGGAATGTGTTCTCTTGGCAATTGCAGGGCCAAAAATGGGGGTGAAAATTTTCAGGACAATACTTGAGTTTGAATAACTTATATGAAGTATGTAGGATAGAAATTAGTTCAAGTTAGACAAATATATTTTATTTGTTTGATGTATATATTAAGTTTAAGTAGGTAATGATTAAATAAGATTTAATTCTCAAAATGTGCTCATAACTTAGAGACATAAAACGTAGGTACAATTATCTGGTACATATGTACAATCTCTCCCGAGTATGTCCCGTATTGTTCCGAATTGGAAATAAAACTAATGTCAAATTTTACTTATATCTAGTTTAAGGCCCTATTGATTTCGAGAGGCCATAACTTTTACTCAAGTTAGAGAAAAACAAAACTCAGAGCATCTCCAATGCTATAATGTCCACGGTGCACATGTGGCATGAGTGATAGCCACATAATTATTAGCAAATAAATTATTTCTCTCCTTATTTGAATGATTTTATACAATTTTGGTAAGTTTTTCCCTGCAATGTCAACAACAATGTCAGCATTAGACGGTCTCCTTGACATTGTGCAGAAAAACTTACCAAAACTGTATAAAATCATTCAAATAAGGAGAGAAATAATTTATTTACTAATATTTATGTGGTCATCTCTCATGCCACGTGTGCACCGTACACATTGTACCATTGAAGATGCTCTCAGTCGGGGAGAACAATTCCTGCTGTTTCTTTCTATATTTATTATTTGACTTGTCCGTAATTATTTGTATGTTTCAGGATATCCTAAATTTTAAATGGTAATATGTTTCAACACTTTACATGCTTGAACTTTCCCGGGGTCAACTATTTCACCCCTGTCTTGGACTTATTTTTATTCTTGACCAAATTAAATCAGAGGAGACTAGACTTAAAGACAGAAAAAAATCAGTTGAGGAGAACAGTTCCTGCTGTTTCTGTATTTGTTATTCCACTTCTTTTTAATTATTACTTGTACCTTTCAAGATATCATAAACTTTAGATGGTAAGTCGTCTAAATACTACCACTCGATGTGTTACATGTTTACCATATTAGCTGTTTAGCACTCTACTTTTGTTTGCATATTATACAGATTTAGTACACACTTTCAATGCTCAAGAAAGCAATTGGGGCTTCGAATCATTTATCTCTCTAAGTGAATTACATGATAAAAGTGGAGGTTATATCGTAGAAGACGCATGCTTGATAGAAGTTGAAGTACATGTGCCTGATGATGTTTCTCCATCTGCTAACCATAAAGTGTATTTTCATGTTTGATTGAAAAGCACAAGTATAACAGCATGAAATTATTTTTTCTGTGTTTTTTCCTATTTTTAAATGACTTTCTCCTTTTTTCTCTTTGTGATCAGGCTTTAGATTCTTCTATTGCTGTTCTTGATAATGTGGGATCTGTGCACAACCAGGCTCAGTCTTTTCTCCAGTCACTGTCCAAGAAACCACTCACCTCAGGATCTAATGCCTCAAATAGACAAATACCTCTGCTTAAACGATATTATTATGCAAAAGAAATCCTTGACATATTGATATCATGCTCTTTGGATGATATCGCCGATCCCAGCAATGAAAGTGCAATAATGGAGTCTTTGTCCACACTCAAAGACTCAACTGATTTGTGTGGTCGGGGCGTGGGAGAGGCCATTATGAACATGAGATACACTTTTCCGAAAGTGGTGCAGGAATGGAGAGACTCATATCGAGTTAAGGGAGGTAGTGAGCATCCGTGGTCTACTTTCGAGAAAACCAAAAGCGTTCTTGAACATTTAGTGAAAGTGGAGGAAGGAATAAGGACTAAACTGGAGGAGCTAGACAAGAAAGAAAAGGAATTGGAAGCTCAGGTGGAGGCGGTCGAAAGCGAGAGTCGAAAGCTCAAAGAGGAAAGGGAAGAACTATCAAACCAGACGAAGATAATTTTTGATCTTGTTAAGGAACTTGCTCAGCAAGTCGAACCAAAGGTGGTTGAGGTAGACCGGGATAACCATACAGTGGAGGAGTCCTTGAAGGCAAAGTGGGCTACTACAAGACAACTCTTTGCTTGATATATCTGAGCTGCCAGTGTCTATAATTTACATCAGATATGCCAACATCTTGTCTTCTGTCATTCGGTTAAGGTAGTATTTCTTATGTGCTTTTAAGGTAGAATCTGATGTAATATAAACACCCTTTGCTTATCAGATTTTAACGCTTCTAAACTTTCTTGGACTTTCATCTTTCTTGTGAAACAATAATTCTTATATTATCATCTTTATAGTAGATTTGTTTTTAGTTTACAGTTGAGATTCCAACGGAATCTACATATTGATAAACTTGTAGCTTAATGAAAAATTATGTTGTGCTTTTGATAACATTTTTTTGCTTTTGATAACATATACGGAGTACTACGTATTTTCGACTGGCTATATTATACCGAGTGATCGGCACAATATCAACAAGTTGTGCACCTATCTCACCGGTGTTTTCTTCTATTCTGTTCTTCCACACCTGCACACCCATCCTAACTCCTAAGTAGATGCTGTGTCTTGTGTCTTCATTTCTGGTAATTTCATTTTCAATTTCAACTATAATCATCGTGTCCATTACATACACAAAAACATAAAAGGGTTGTGGATATTGAAAATAATTGGCTAAAGGGTCAAATAGGCCCTTGAACTGACTTAAAGTGTTCAATTAGCCCCATATATAGGAGGTTCTGTCCGGCCATCGCCAATTGGGGTGGTTCCCGGTGGAATTTTTTGCTGAAATTTTTTGAGCATCTTCTTCATTGAGTCTAGTTTACTCATACCAAATTTCAGCTAAAAATTCAACCAGGAAGGCAGTCAAATGATTTTATGAAGATAACTGCGAAGTTAAACGGCACACTACATTTCGGAACCGCCCCAATTAGCCGGACAGAACCTCCTATATAAGGGGCTGATTGAACACTTTAAGTCAGTTCAAGGGCATATTTGACCCTTTAGCCAAAATTATTTAATAATTTGGACTTACTATTCTATGATAGTCCATAATATTATTAAATTGAATTAAATTCTATTGGACTATTATCCACGTTATTGGGCCTCTTTTGAATTTATTGGGCCAAAATCGGATTCTACTAGACTACTCGTATCAAAAGGAAAATATTAATATGGATCCGTTTAGATAAAATATAGTGATTAAATTGATTTGGATCATTTAAAATGTCTAATTAATTCAATTATAAATTAAGTGTTTAAAAGAATGGATCGGTCCTATTAATTTCTCCATTTTGAGCCCAATATCAGATGATGACCCAAGCTCAATATCAGATGATGACCCAATGTATAAGAGGCATGACCCAAATTGATAAAGAGAGCAATGAATCTGGCTAAGAAATGTGTCCATATGCATGAGAAATAGCTCTGAACCTTGTTAAGAAAGCTATCCAGGTACATTGCACAAGTGCTGATTTTTCTAGCTATTAAAATCCAAGTAAATAGAGCCCAAAGCCTATTTTAATTGAGGCCCAAAGGGTATAGACGAATTTCTCCAACCCTAAACCATATTTTCACCCTCTCCACACCTATAAATAGGGGTCTTGGTTGAAAGAAAGAGAGGAGAACTTTCAGACGAAGAAATGCAGCAGCAAAGCTCTTAAGAACTCCAGAGAGGCTCTGAACGATTCCGAAGAAGAGGAAGAGATCAAGCCACGATTTTTCTCAAGAATATATGAATAATCCTTTGTGATTTCATCTATTCTTGATAAAATAAGTCCAAAAGTTGAAGACCATTCGAAGATCTGAAGAACGAAGCTCGAAGATTCGAAGATCTGAAGAACAAGACTTTGAAGATTCGAAGATCTAACGAATGAATCTTTGAAGATTTGAAGATATTCATATGAAGATTGAATAAAAATTCAATTGAAGATCAAGCCATATATCCCGGAAGGCCCTTAAATAGAAGATTAAGCCATAAAATGGTCCTTTTGTTGAAGATCAAGCCATTTGAAAACCGTAGGAGTTTCAATCTGAATTTTTATTTAAGAAGATTTGAATATCCGAAGAACAAAGATTCAAAGATCTCCAGAATGAAGATTCGAATATTCGAATAACGTTTAAATATTTGAAGGATTAGAGATTTAATTTTGAATTAAATTCTTTAACTATATTCATATCAAATTGCAAGTTAACAATCAGATTATTCATATTTAGAGATTGTACCCGATATTCTCATATATTATTATTTACGAAAAATACTTAAAAAATTTGTTTCACAAGATCTTACTCTTTTGTTTATGCAATGAAAAGGTGTAATCTTTATTTCATATGACAAACCTTTAAGCTTTTGCGTCCTATACTAAAAAACTTATCATCATTGTATCAGATTAAAATATTCACTACCCTATTTGTCATTCTCAACCGCAATATTTTTTATACTTATTGACCACGATTACGCCAAAATATTGAACATTTAACACATTTTATAATGAATATACCCTAAAATTCATTTAAAATTGATGTCAAAAACTCACTAGAAATTAAATAGATCAAACTAGATTAAAACATAATTTTTGGGACTAAGGCTTGGATGTTGTTGTTGTAGTAGACTAGATTAAAACATACCATACCTGATTTCGGTAGTTTTAAAATGCAAATACACCAGACATTTATCAGATCAAACTAGACACATGATATTTTTTTGCTTAAACTTATTTCAGCCCCATAACATAATAGACCAGATCACACTTCAACAGTTATAAAATACACATTTACCAAATAAAATCAGACTTAAATAGACTAGATCAGATCAAATTAGACCAATGCAAACTAGACAAGAAAATGTTTGAGTCCACAAGTAAAAATATCTGTAAACACACTAGACCAAATCAGGTTAGGGCTGGCTAATGATGCTGGTGGCTAAGAGGCGGGGCTGGTGGGGCAAGGCACGAGGCTGGTGGGGCAGGGACCAACTGTGGTCTGGGGCGGCCATTGGAGGGGCACGATTGTTGGGAACGATTGTCACTAGGCAGTTAGTCAGTGGCAGTGACGAGTAGTCATTGACATTGACGAGTAGTCACTGTGAATGGTGATCACTGGGATGGTGGTCGTTGGGGTCGTAGTCACTACGAGTCTACGACATTGTTCGTTGGGACATTGATCACTATGTCGTCATGGTAGTACTAGTGACGTAAGATTATAGTAGTAGAAGTAGTAGTCTATAATTCTCATTTAGTCTCTTTTTTTTAAAAATGATTTACTTGATTAATTAAATTCCATATATTTTCAAAATAAAATAAAAAATGTCTCTTTTACATTATGAGAAATATTTCCTCCGATCCATTATTTTTAAATGCAACTGTCCACTTTTCACGTTTGCCAACGCACAAGTTTGACCATTAATGTCTTTAAGTCTTTCATACCGTATTCGTAAAAAAACATTAAAAAAAAAGAGTTTGAAATATTAAAATGAGAGGGATTTAACAATTTTTTTTAAATTTAATTTATAATACATTAATAAATAAAGTAGAGTCAAAGCAGAACATGTGAATAGTGAAAAAATCCAATGTTGCATTTAAAAAAGAACGGATGAAGTACATAATTTGTAATACGAAGTATGTATTTAAGAATTAAATTAATTTCCAACTATGGTAATATTCCGTTTAAAAATTAAATCAGATTAGATTTTCAAAAAGTTCATGCCAAAAGTTAAATTCTTGAATATTTAAAATCAGTATGTCAGGCTGATAATAAAATAAAGGCTAAAGGGTCAAATAGATTCTTGTACCTTTCCAAATTGCTCAATTTTCCCTCTGAACCCAAAAAAGCTCCAATTGGCACCCTGAACTCGTAAAAAATTCAAATTTCACTTTTTACAGGTCACAAGTCGGTCGCTGCCACGTCACCCGGTACGGTGCCAACGATGCATGTGACATGACAACTTAGGGGGTCAAATAAGCCACTCAACCCGACCGAATCATTCAATTTACCCCCTCTACCCTTAAAAACATAAAAAATTTCGAAAAATATAAATAAAAAATGAAAAACGAAAATAAAAAATAGAATAAAAAATAAGTCAAAAATATAAAATATAAATATTTTTATATTTTTTGGTAAATTCAAAATAAAGAAATAAAATACAAACTAAAAGAAATTAATTCTTATTTATAATATGTAAAAAAGACTTCAATATATTTATAATAAATTATATAAATATGTACTTACTTTTTTATATTTTAATTCTTTAGTTTTTATGTTACTACAGATAGAAAAAAGTGTAATCAGTTTTTTGAAAAAAAAGTTACCTAAAATTGTATATTTATTTTTAGTATATTATTAAATAAATTAAAAAATATGAAAAAATACAAATGGATAATTTAAACATAATGCTTCGTATAAATTATCAAACCAAAATACTAAGATTTGTGTTATATTACAAACCATTACATATAATACATAATATCAAAATTTAAATATAGTTGGTAAGAAATTAAATATAGTTGGTCAAAATTTAAATATAGTTATAAAATATGGAAATAAAGTTAAAGATTTTTTTAGAATATATTTTATTTTTTATTTTGAATTTACAGTGAACAATAAATATTTCATATTAATATATTTTATATTTTAGACATGTGTTATATTTATAATTTTATTTATTATTTACTCCCTCCGTCCCTTCTTGGTTTGCTAAACACAAATTATCAAGTTAAAGTTGTTCAACTTTGACCGATTATATATTTATACACAGTAATATTGATAATAAGAAAATTATATGAAAATATTCTTTGTTGAAAATAATATCAATAAAGTATAGATTTATTAACTTTACATAAATATATATCTCTATTTAAAATGATGGATCCAAGTTTATCATCTTTGATAGGAAAAGTCAAAGTTGGCAAACTAAAAAGGGACGAGGTAGTATTATTTATTATTTATTAGTTATTATTTATTATTTTATTTAACTTTTTCAAAATTTTAACATCTTTTAGGGTTGAAGGGGTAAATTGAACGATTCGGTCGGGTTCCGGGACTTATTTGACCCCCTAAGTTTCTACGTCACATGCACAGTTGGCACCGTACCGGGTGATGTGGCGGTGACCGACTTGTGACCTGTAAAAAGTGAAATTTGAATTTTTTTAACGAGTTCAGGTGCCAATTCAAATTTAGCCTAAAATAGAGGGTTTAAAGAAAGCTTAATATTTTTTACGAATTAAGAGTTTGACTGTTTAAGAAAGTAGAGAGTGTTCCAAAAACGTCCTAGGAGGTGTTTACTTCGCTGCTAAAGTCACAGTTAGGTTAATAAGACATGTAAAGTAAACACGCACGCTGCTTAAAAAGCCGCTTACTAATCGAAAGAAATGCTTAAAGTGCCGTTTACTAAGCATACCACTCTCCATGTATTAATTAAGTAGCACTTTAAGCTTTTTAAGTTTCCGAATTTGCCCCTTGCCCTTACCCTATTGTTACCCCTCTACCCGCTACCCCCCACCCGCCCAACCCTACCTTACCCCGACCCCACCCTACCCACCCCTAACCACGACCCTACCCCACTCCCTACCACTTGCCCCTACCTTGGTCCCACCTCGATCCCAACACCATCGTACCCCATCCCTTGCCCACCCTAAGGGTTAGGGGTATGGATACATGTACGAGGTGACCCTACATATTACTCCCTCCGTTCCCAAAAATACTTCCCACTTACTTTTTTGGACAATTTGTGTGGCTCACATTCATTTTACCTTTTTCTCACACAAACACAACCACACATTTCCACTTTATTCCACTTTCTTAATAGGTGTGCCAAGTCAAATCGGGAATAATTTTTAGGAATGGAGGGAGTATATTATATACTTATGTTCATCAATGTTTGTATGTCTATATATGTATAGAATTATTTTGGACATTTTAATGTTAAACGATATTTTAAACATGATCTTACAACCTGTTTTATTATGTTACAACTATGCGTAAGCCACTAAACAGTGAAGAAACGCAGTACCGCAGGCAACGAAGCGACGCAGACGGCATGGCATACCATCTCGGGATTCTATCTTTCTTTCTTTAACTACTACGGAGTATGATCACTTCTTCACCTCTTCGCATCACTTCTGTAAATGCGTTACTGATTTTCCGGCGCCGGTGCTTTCTCTTCAACTCCTAAGTTCGATTAATATAATTTCAAAATCACCGAACCGTGTTTATCATAACCAAGTCCTGCATGCCCTATTAAGTTTTTACTTTTTTTCTGTTGATGTGTTCAATTTCTTTACGGAATAACTGTTGCTTTGATATTTATTGAGTTGTTTATTTGCCGTGTGAAGGAACCTGTCGAAGTATTAAAGGCTAAGCAAATTCCAAGCATTTTATAATGTCGAAGTTTACATGGAGGATTGAAAATTTCTCGCAATTGGATGCTAAAAAGCTTTACTCTGTGACGTTTATAATCAATGAGTACCAGTGGTATGTCCCCAGCCCCCCTGGACATTGGTTGAAAAACATTCAATTTTGCCTAGATGAGTTTTACAGTTTTTTCCTTGATTCTGCAGGAAGTTGATTCTTTATCCAAAAGGAAACAATACAGATAATCATCTGTCTCTCTACCTAGGTTTGGCTGATTACTCTAGGTTGCCCAATGACTTGAATGTGCCAACAAAGTTCAGTATTGCTCTCTTAAACCAGATTGACAAAAACAAATCCCTCAAAAAAGGTATTTACTTCATGTACAAATACAGTTCCATTTGTATTTTGTCTCTCTCTCTCTGTGTTCTTTTTTGTAATTTAGTATGTTTTGGGTTCCTAAACTTTAGGTTGCTTGTTATATACTTACTCAATTCTACTCAATTGTAATTGTAATTTGCATTGTGCAGAGTCCCAGCACAGGTTCAATACTCAACAAAGTTATTGGGGCTTCACTAAATACATGAGACTTAATCAACTCAATGATGAGGGAGGCTATCTTGTTAATGACACATGCTTGATTCAAGCAGAATTATCTGTTGTCAACGATAAAGTAATTTAAGTAGACTCGCATGCTATTTGACTAGTTTTTACGATTGTACTGTTATATTATTTCTACACTTTTTTACTGCCTCCATAAGCAGGATTAGAACATATGGAGCAACACATTTATTCAAATCTGTCCATCATTGTTGTTTTCTGGTAACCTGACTCATTCACATGTAAAGAAGAAGAACTAACTAAATTTAATTGTTTTTTTCTTAGGCTGAATAAGATCTATTTAACACAAAATAATGATGCACGTAAATTCTTCATGCTGCACTCCTATTTGCATTAATGTTTTTTTCTTTTTCTTTTTGCCTTTGTGCATGTGGTCAGGATTTTGGATCAGTAGATTCTGTCTATGTCAAGGCTGAATCGCTTCTCGATTCTCTTCCCAAGAAACCATCCAATTCAGTATCTAACCCTTCACATGGGATGCCTTCATTCAAAGGACACTCAATTTTTGCAAAAGAAGTACTTGATAAATTGATATCATGCCCTATGGATGATTTGGCTGATCCCAAGAATGAAGCTTCAATGATGGAGGCTTTGTCTGTTCTCAACGACAATCTCTCTTTGTTTAGTGATATACAGGCCAAAGAAATTATGAACTTGAAAGCCACTTTTCCACAAGCAATGCAGGAATGGAGGGACTCGATTCAAGTCAAGGGCACCGGAGACCACACTTGGTCTACATTTGAGAAGACCAAAAGTTTGCTTGAAGATTTAATGAAAACGGATCAGAACATTAGGACTAAATTGGAGGGGCTAAAGCAGAATGAAAAGGAATTGAAGGCTGAGCTTGAGGTGCTTAAGAGCAACTGTCGACAACTGAAGGTTGAAAGAGAAGAAACATCAAAGCAGACAAAAATAGTTCTTTCTCTTGCCAAAGAGCAGGCTAGCAAAGTGGAAGAAGAAGAGGCGGAGGTGGATTATGCTAACAAAAAACTGGAGCAGAGGTTGAAGTCTACGTGGGCTTCAATGAGACAGCTCTTTGCTTGAGAATCTACAGCTCTGTCTTATAAGTTTTAACTTGCAAATTTCAGCATTTTGCCTTTTACTGAAGTTTGATGTTCCATCTTTTTGAATCGCTAGTCCATGATGTGTCAATGTCTGAAACGTTAAGTCTTTTGTCATATTAGTTACATCGTTTTAAAATGGAGCGATTTTGAACTTTTCATTTGGTTTTACTATCTAGATGCTCTAATTTGTATGAGATTTTTATGAAACCTCTAATACTCATTTGGACATGGTGACACATTATAGTCTGCTCTGTGATATGTTGCCTTTTTTATGTAATTATGAGTTTAATGTACCAAACTCTTGTGATATACCAGGGGATCCAGAAACTTGAACTATTAGGGGCACCTTTTAAGAAAAAGTGATTTTATTTTTGAATAATTAATACTCCCTCCGTATCAAATTAATTGACCCACTTTCCTTTTTTGGTGTATCAATTTAATTGAACCATTTCCTTTTTTGGAAAGAATCTCACTCAAAAAGCAGCTACAGTACTGCTACAGTACCGCTACAGTGTCGCTACAGTACCAAAAACCTCTTACTTTTAATAAAGTCTACACTAATTGTCTTAAACTGCGTGAAAAGCAAACGGGTCAATTAATTTGATACGGAGGGAGTATAAATTAAATTTACTTCAAATGATGAAATAATCTAATATTAGCAAAATTAAAATTATTACGAGTACATTTTATTGCAACTCCTATCAACTTGTTTTCATTTTTTGAGAATGTTTGATCACAACTTGGTTGTCAATCATTCAAAGATGGTCGCTATTTGGATTGCTCAAATTTGACTTGGACATTAATATTCATCGGGAAAAACATCTTTCAAACTTTAGCCGTTACCATTGACAAAATCAATGACAATTTCAATAGTCGGTAATACTAAATGATATGAAAGTTGTTCTTTGTAGCCACCATCAGTTTAACAATGTCACCGCGCATAATAAAACCGATTATTTTTTTTTTTAGAAAAATCATGACCCTGAGATTGACATCGTCCTCTATGCAAGTACTTTTTTCTTATTTATCTCTTTGATTAAGATGATACTCGGAAAAGAAATCATCTCTACTCTACGGGATCCCAAGCGAGGTGCGTGATTCAAATAGATTTCTTTAGGCACTAAAGGAGAGCTATACTTAATTTTCTCTGGCATCCTAAATTTGATTAGAATGAGGCGGTGATTTTCTTTTATAATATACCTTAATATCATTGATCAGTCCAAATAAATATAAAAAACTAAACTCCTTATTTATACATAATATAGTGAACAACTTTTTTGAAATGTAAACTTTAAATTAAATTATTCATTCTCAAACAAATTAAATATACAAATACAATAGCAGAATGAATGAACAGAAGTAGCAAAATATACAAATACAATGAGCACTCCAATTAAAAAAATCAGAAAATTACTTAATAATTAATTCTAAAAAAGAGAATGAATTAAGGAGATGACAAATTGACTATGATAGAGTTGGTACAAATTAATGGGGGCCTCAAGTATTTAGATTGCGAGGTACTATCTATTCAATTAAACACATATATACACAAACAAATATATGTATTAAAAATTTAAAGTTCATGCCCCCATTAGTTCCTTCATAGTTCATATGTCCGCCCCTATGATATATGAAACACCAATTATGTGCATGCACCTTGTGATTTAAAAAACTAATTAAATTTTTCGTATCATGCGCAAACCCTTCTTCTAGAAAAATTTAGTTGTCATAAGTTGTCCTGATTGAGGTAGTTGGAGATTATGGATGAGGGATAGATGATAGCTATGCCTCACTTTAATAGTCAATTGGTGAGAATTCACTCAACTTCTTCGTCACTTCTAAAGATTCATTAAAAGAATCTCTAAAAATGGCCCCACCAAAGATGATTTCAAATTTAAATATTTACCTAAACTCTAAGAGGGCGTTAAGAGGGTGGTTCTTTGAACTTTCATTAGTGATTTATATAACTTGGGAAGGTATTTACTAAGAAAAACTGTCAATTTGGTCCTTGTATTATCACGAAAAAGTCATTTTGTCCTCGTATTTTTTGTAAAATAAATTAAATCTCGAAACTTTGTAAAATCGTTCAATTGAGTTCATTTGGAGATTATTTGTCATGTCAGCACATCACCCGCTGACGTGGCACACGTGTGGCAGCCCAACAAGTGCAAGTAAATTAGTCGGATATGATTATTTATTTAAGGGGGTGTATTCAATATGGATTGTTGTGGACTTTTTATAATCCATGGACTTTCAAAAAGTCAATGGACTTTTAAATTTATAGACTTTTTTATGAATGAATTCTATGGACTTTTAAATCCATGGATAAGTTTATTGACTTTCAAAAAGTCCATAGACTTTTAAATGCGGACCGCCACTGCAGGTCGTCAAAATTTTCACCTAGATTGTCGCTACCGATATGCCTGTGACCTGTCCGCATCCATCATCGGAGTTCCCCGCTGTCGTCATCGGACTGACGCGTCACCAACAAAATGGCTTTGGTTGTGAAAGGGAACTAGGGACAATTAATTATATTAATTAAGTAATTAATTAAATTAGGGGTGAATATGTAATATTTATTCCCATTTAAGAAAAACCAAACATTTAATCATACTTTAAGAATAATGCTTTGCTTTAGTCCTACCGTGAGTGATTTCCTCTATATAATACGGAGTACGATAAGAAATAAATAAGTAAGTAAGTAAATAAATAAATAAATAAATAAATAAATAAATAAATAAATAAATAAATAAATAAATAAATAAATAAATAAATAAATAAATAAATAAATAAATAAATAAATAAATAAATAAATAAATAAATAAATAAATAAATAAATAAATAAATAAATAAATAAATAAATAAATAAATAAATAAATAAATAAATAAATAAATAAATAAATAAATAAATAAATAAATAAATAAATAAATAAATGAAAAAATGTAATTCATATAGCAACACAATGTTCTACAAAAATAAATGAAGCATAAGAATTCAAATTTATTTTTATTAAAAAAAAACTCAAAGTTTCAAGAATGCTCGAGAATTTTGGCCATTTTATTAATGATTAAGAACATTAATCGTTACACAAGCATTACACTCATTGCTACATGTGGTACAAGCATAAATGCAATCGAGCTTTTCTACTTAGTGATTGTTTTCTTTTAACTTCTATCTTGTAAATACTTGTATATGTATTTATGGTTATATATTTATTAATTTGAAATTATATTTTTATGTGTTAAGCGATTTAACGATGAAAGAAAGTGATAGTTAAAATATTTATTTTCTTAAATGGTTAACTGATGACGTATCAAAATTGCATTGATGTAATACTATCGATTCTTATATCGGTTCTTCTATAAACTTCTAGAATCGAATCAATATAGGATTACTTAATCGAGGGGGTGGACTGGGGACGGCAAGCTAAAGAAGAAGAAGAAGAATGGAAGGAGAGGGGTGGGCGAGCTGGGTTGAAGAAGAAAAAGAAGAAAGATTGAAGAGGAAGGTGTGGCTTGGCTAAAAAAGAGTAGAGTTTGGGGAGGGGGGGAGTAGGCTTGGCCCGAGGCCGGTCTGACTGGCCCGGGACCCGGCCCGGCCCGGCACTGTGCGGGTCTGACCCGGCCCGTTGGATCGGTACCGGTACCGGGCCTAGGCCCGACCTGGGGGGATTAATTGGGGCGGTTCCGGAACTGCATATTTGAGGACCAGCCCGGCCGGTTTGGGCCCGGTCCGGGCCTATGGTAGGTAGGCTGGGTGTTTTGGAGGGGTTTGGGGGGTGAGGGTTGGAATATATATGAAAACAGAAAAAAATGAACCAGCCCGGCCCAACCCGGAACTGGCCTGGCCTAACCCGGCCCAACCCGGAACTGGCCCGGCCCGATACCAGTAGACTCCCGGGCTGGTCCCGGGCCTTACCCAAAAAAATCCAAGCCCGGCCGGGCCCGAATCAGAACAGAAACCGGGTCTGGCCCGGTCCATCCCTAGGAGGGAGGGGAGGAATGGGGTGGGACGGGATGAAGAACCGATATAAGAAAAGTCCACGGAAATCTTTGGTGAGGAGAAGAGACAATTGCAGAAATTTTTTGCACTAAAAATGAATTAAAAGTTCACGAGAATCCATGATTTTAGAAGTCAATAAGAATGAACGGAAATTTGAATACGCCTAGACTTTTATAGACTTTTAAAAGTCCGCATTGAATATACTTAGACTTTTGTGGACTTTTAAAAGTCCACATTGAATACACCTAAACTTTTAAAATCCATGGACTTTTAAAATTTTGCCACTAAATCCTAATACAATACAACCCCCTTAGAGAGAATTCCCTAAATGGGAGTAAAAACGTTATGAAATTCCAAAGTAGGATTATCAAGTTTTTTATTCCCTGAATAAGATTAAATTTCTACCAAGTTTGGCATTACTAGGCTTTAAACATGACATTTTTTTGCCAAACTTGACAGATTACTCCTATTCAGGGAATTAAAAACATGATAGTCCTATTTTGGAATTTCAAAACATTAGTTTATTAATTGTTTTCATTCATAATCCGACGACGGAGGTGATTTAGTTCAGAAGAAGAATGATTTAGGTACCAAAAATGAAACAATTCAAAATGATTACATCATTGGAGGGGGTGAGAAAAAAAATTACTCCCTCCGTAACATTCATATCTTCCCATTGTTCTTTTTTGGACATAACATTTATATCTTCCCATTTCTAAATCTTCAAATCATACCCTCAATAATTTAAAAAATAATACACTACTACACCTACTTTTTTTGGATTTATCCTTCATTCCATCACATTATTTCTCCATCTTCCTATCATACCCTCAATAATTCATACCCCATTTCACTATTCTTAATCTCACCCACTTTGGAAGTGGGAAGATATATGTGATACGGAGGGAGTACATAGATAGGACCACGAGTGTTTCCTTCCTAAATAAGAATCATCAATACTATAATATTATTGATTTACATAAAAGAGAGTTTTTCAATTTTTTTAAAAATGTTTGATTTTTTTGAATGATTATTATTGTTGTTGTTATTACGCATGTTATACAAAAAGTTATACAAAATTTTAAAATTAATCCATTTTATTTTTCTGCCAAACATACCGGCCAAGCCAACAATTATTGTACTTCCTCCGTTCTTAAATAAATATAACGGTCAACATTTCACACTTGCCGATGCACAACTTTGGCCATTAATATATATAAATTTGTATTAGTAAAAAAATTAAAAAATATATATTTTAAAAAATATATATTTTGAAAATTGAATCATTCAAATGTAATCTCAATTCTGAAGTTTTGAATGCAAAATCGAACAGAACTTTTAGTTTGATTGTGTATTTGATTTTGGGTAAAAAAGAATCGAAAAAACCCTAATTGTAATTCAAAATATACGACCAAGAAATTATTATTCCGTATCGAATAACATCACAGCAGTGCGGATCGCAGTAGAAGAAAGGTACAGCGTTGGACTTGACTGAATATGAAGCGTGAGCAGGTGAGCCCTGAAGCTGAAGTCGATAAGGATGCGGAAGACCGGAAAAGGTATAACCATTAAAAAGTTTTTATATTTTTATTTGTAGAAACTCCATCTAGAGTTTTTTTTAGATCGAGTTTATATTTGTATAAACCGTTCAATAGCGGAGCAATTTTTTAGTTGTTGATTATGATTTTAGAAAAAAATCGATCTGCAAGTAAAGTAAACCGTATCAAAAAATTGAAACCGAGCACAAAAATAGAACCCTAGTTGTTTGATTTTTTTTGGTTTTCACCTCCATTAACCCAACGTCGCCCAACGAATAAACTGAACTATTTTAAATATGTCATTTATTTATTAACCATTAATTATTAATTATAATATTTTCCTTAATTATTAATCCCTGATTCTCAAAAGTTATTGTTTGGTCCAAGATTTATTTGGTCTTTTAAAAGATATTGATAAATTTAGTTAAGTGAAATGCTTGTATATACATTTTAGTTTCTTCCTATAATGCTAGTATATTGATGGTAAATACAAATCCTCTGATTGATTGCTTAGAAGAACAAGTGTCTCATCTAAATTTTATTTTCTTTATTATTTGTATTAGGTTGCCGTTAATTATGGTATGATTTTTTTTTTGCATTTACTATATTTTTATCTACAGAGTTGGTTTGGCAACAATCAAAAAACTGATGCAGGACCAAAATAAAAATGAAACAACCAAACTGTTTTTTTCAAATTTTGAAAGATAAAACCGAATCAAATTGAAATTTTACTTCGGTTTGGCATTTGATTTTGGTCAAAGTTAAACCGATTGAACCGAACCCACCTATAACAAAAAGACATGTTTTTAATAAACATTGTCTTGGGTGGAGATGATGACACGATGAGGACCTCGAACATAGCAGCCCCATCTTCTGTTGACGTCCTCCCCCCACAAAAGGCTACCTGATGCTCACTGGATGACTTGCTGCGCTATATAGCTGACAGAATGTTGCCTGACCAAGAGGAGGAGGTGAGACTAGTCCGACGACGAGCACCGGGCTACGTTGTCCTGGACAACAAGCTGTACAAGAGATTGTACAACGGAACCTTGCCGAAATTTCCGTGCCCACACGTGCTAGACATGATTGTCCCCAAGCTCCACGGGGGCGTATGCTCGGCTCACCAAAGCCACGCACAGATTTTTGATATGAAAATTTTCTAAAGAAACTCCACTAATTTTTTACTTTCCTATTCTCTTTATCTATCAATTCACATTTTGCTACTGCCTCCGTCCCGGAAACAAGTTCCCGGGTTGACTTTCACACATTTTTAGGAAATAAATTTACTGGGGGGTAAATTTTACTGTTTCAACACTGTTTGGCACGGTTTTGCACTGTTTGACACTGTTTTGCACTGTTTGACACTGTTTTGCACTGTTTTGATGTAGATAATTTGCCAAATAAGGAAGTGGGAAGTTTATTTTGGGACATCCAAATAAGGAAAGTGGGAACTTGTTTCCGGGACGGAGGGAGTATTTATGTATCCAACCTAGTTTTTCTTACTTCTTTTTGGAGTTTAGAACAACAACGTCATCCATTATTCTCTTAAAATTCTTTTTGGAGGTTAGAACAACAACGTTATCCTTTATTCTCTTAAAATTCAAGCCGAACCCAAATTTATTTTACGATTTTAACTGAGGGAGTATTAGATCTGGGCTTTCGTTCTAAGCTATGAACCTTATAAGAGGAGTCCAAAATCTGTTATTTGAGCTTGTAATGTTTTATTGGGTCAGTATCTGTTGTGTTTAACACAACTAATTAGAAGATGAAAATTTTGAAATCCGTGTATTCGATGAGGCTATACAAAGATTGTGTTGCTTGTATGATATTAACATGTTCTCACATTGAGCTTCAATCGTAAATTTTCTTCTTTATAGAAGTAGTATTCCAATTCTCATACTTGAGTTTGTATTTTTCTATTGTGCCAGTTTGAGATGACTTAACAGTTAACATTGTGAACATTTAGATTGGTTTTTGTTAAACATAGTCATAAACAAACTCAAATGAATCTTGTATAAGGGTGATCATGCTATACTGTGGTTTCAAATAATTATGGTTTTCTCATTTTTGCTCAGTCTTACACACGAAGCTGGAAGCTCAAATAATTTTTTTTTGTTTTTCCCCATTTTCAACATAGGGCATATATTGATATTTTAAAAACAATACAAATTGGGCATCATTCAAATTCTTTCTTTGCTTACTGACCTTATTGTGTCATAGTCCAACCTCTTTTGGTTTTTTTTTTATACTTTTGACTGGTATCATGGGCGCACGCAAAAGCATAAGTTGAGCTGGGCCCATAGCCCTGGCCCTGAGGAATGTTTTAGGATAAATTTTTACACACAAGTTTTTATACATAAATTGCAAGTTTTTCTCAAATTTGGGGTGAGCCTGGACCTGATAAGTCCCCTACTAGGCTACTGCGCCCCAGACTAAACAATCACTTGAGCCACACACTCTACGAGTATCTTAGAGTTTTGTTGGTCCGGCCATTTTTGCTATTTTTTTTTGGTTGGTTATTATGCTGAATGAACTGTGAAGGAAGAAGACAAAGTTTGAGCAACAAACCACACCTCCCATGGATAAGCGGGTGTCAAAATTTACATGGAGGATCAAAAGTTTCTCGCAACTGGATGTTAAAAAGCTTTGTTCTCCCACGTTTCTTGTGAAAGAGAACAAATGGTATGCCCCTTCTAGTTGGATGGACACCAGTGAAAAAATAATGTGTGAATGAAGATTTTTAATTTCATTATTCTTTTGTTCTACCTACAGGAGAGTTGTCCTTTTTCCAAAAGGCCTAGGAAAAAATAATGATCATTTGTCCATGTACCTCAAAGTGGCTGGCTCTTCTCGCTCACCCAATGGCTGGAGTATACCAGCAAATTTCAGCATAGCTCTTATCAACCAGATAAATTGCAACAAAACCATTAAGAAAGGTATATCTGTATAACAAAGATGTAGATGATGATGTGTTCTGTTGGACTTCTTTTAGTTCCAGACCTAATCTGATTTGAAGTTTATTCCTGAGTCAGATTTCTCTAAGTATACAAACTGCTCTTTAATAAATGCTAGCAATTATCAGGATACTTTTACGTTTTAGACAGTAAGTCCTTTAAATACTACAGCTTAATGTTTTAAGTGTTACATATATTCTTTCAAAAAAAAGTGTTACATATATCAGCACTCTACTTTGGATATGATGCAGAATCATTTCATACTTTCAATGCTGAAGAACGTGTTTGTGGCTTCACGTCTTTTATCCCTCTCAATGATCTTCATGATAAAAGTGGAGGTTATCTTGTTGAAGACACGTGCTTGATTGAAGTTGAAGTAGATGTGGTTGATGATGTTGTGCTTGATGATGTTTCTCCATCTGTCAACTATAAAGTATAAGTTCAAGTTTGATTGAAGCATACGTACTTTTATATTACAGTACTACCACTCTACTGATCTTTATCCTATTTCTAAATGACTCTTTCTTTCTCCTTTGTGATCAGACTTTCATAGGGCGTGTTTTCGGCATTGGCTCATATGGTAATTCATCTTCTCAAGCTACTTACTGGAGTCAACAACAATTACATGAACTTATTGAAGAGTTGGTGAGAAGGCGGTTACAAACGACAGGCCTAGAAGAGAAAATGGAAGCTCTAATTGAGACTAGACTTAGTGCCGCCTTTGACAAGTATTTCCCTCAAATCCCGAGCATGAATATGGGCCAACTCTCGAGCACGAGTACAAGTCAAACCCCGAGCCAAACGCTGGGAACTAATCCAACCCAAGACATGGGTCAGTTCTCAGGATTGGATCAAATTCCCTCCATGCCCATTAACCAGCCACACGGCGGCGATCAATTTTTAACACCTCAGCAATGCTCTCAAGGTGAAACCCCTCCTGAACAATGATAACCATAACAACAGTCCCCCCTCCAATGTAATTTTCTTTCATTTTTTTTAATTATTTTGTAGTTGGTTTTTTAATTTAGGTCAAGTTCCTTGGATTTATTCCATGATTAAGTTTTTACTTTTTCATAATTTAAGGTTCGTCGCAGTTGTCACTTATGGCATCCATGGGGCCTAGATTTAGAAAAATCATTTCTAAAACATATGGAAAACAAAATGTGGAGAAACGTGTAAATGTTAAAAAAAATTACGGTCACTCTCTTTGTTTTTTAAAATTTTGTCATCTTTTCTTTTTTTTTTTGTTTTCCCAATATTTGTGCTCATCATCATTACCCTAGTGCCAGAAAGGTTCTCATAGTCTCATCTATGGTAAGATAAGGGAGATTGATTATACACATTCTTACCCTTGTATTAAAGCATAGATAGACTTCTTTTGGATAATCCATAGTGAAATTCGCTTTGAAAGTTGCATGGACTGAATAATGCTTCATAAAAAAAAATGAAGACAATTTAATGAGCCATTTTGATTTTTTAATCCGGTAGGCAAACAACTAAAATGGTGGGGGCAAATGTCAGTGATCATTTGCCGGATTTTATTAGATAATTTAAAATATACAAAGAAGGGAGGGGATTAGACCAAAACCCCTTTAGAGAAGGCATTCCTTCCCAATACAATCAGCATAACTAAAAGAACATCAATACAAAAACGATTAGGGGGGAGGGCTAAACTGAGTCATTTTGATCTTTGTTAGTAATATACGGTTCGTGAATAATACAATAATACGTACGTTCGTGTATAATATGATACAAATATATAAAATAAGGCTTAATATATGTTTCATACGTTCGTGAAATATATGAGGATACGGACGTGTTTTAAACGTTTCACAATTTAAAAATACGGCATATAATATGTGTCTTATATACTAATTTAATGATAGAAATAAAGAGTTATTAAATGTAATGACTATTAAAAAATTAACGAACATATAAAACATACATTTTTTAAGCAATATAAAAAATATTGAGCAGCTAAACATTTTATGAATAAAATATGTATGAATACATACAGAACGTGTATTATACATTTTATGCTTAAAGTACGTGAGGTTTTCAGAATTTTCTGAAAAAATCATAAACGTGAGTATTATATGGGAATAAAATACGTATCAATACGTACGGTACGTGTATTATACATTTTATCCTTAAAGTGCGCAAATTTTTCCGAATTTTTTGAAAAATTCATAAACGGGAGTATTGTATGTGAATTATACGTTTGAGTGTATTATACGCGAATAAACTAACAGAGATTTTGATTTATTTCATCATATTTTTAAGCCAAAAATATTGAGTCTTTGGCTCCATTGCAAATGATGGGAGGAATAGATTTCCCAATAACTATGTTACTTTACCTTTAATCAATCGATTTATGGTTTCTATTATTTCTCTCTCCTCTACTTATAAACCTCAATCATACAGTTTTTATTTTTGTTGAAGTTTTGTCCCGTAGATCCGAAAGCCCAACATAAACTTCGGATATTAAGGACGATGGATTCGGTATAAAAGTAATAAATATAAAAAAGTGTATGAACTAGCTATTTTTACGTGGAAACCTGGAAAGGGAGAAAACCACGGGACTTTTTAGGTTAACGTCCAAGCCCGCTCTTTCTCATTAATATGCTCTCCTCACCATTTTACATAATACAAGGCTTGAAGCCTCCATTAATGGAGGTTTGTTGCTATTCTACAAAGGAGGAAGAAAAAACAGTAAATGGGAGGGAGGAGCTCTCTCCAGGAGAGAAGAGCAAGCCAAAGGGGATCCTCTCTAGGGAAGAGGCCTCCTATTTATAGGAAGGAGGGGGAAGCCCTTCTAGGCTCATGGGCCAAGAAATGGTATTAATGGGCCAAAGCAGGCCTAAATGGGCCGAAGCAGGCCTAAATGGGCCGAAGCAGGCCTAAATGGGCCGAAGCAGGCCTAAATGGGCCGGGCGAGTCTAAATGGGCCTCACCGATTGGGCTCCGTATCGGGGTGACGCTTTGGGCCTCTGAACAGTAGTAGACCGGGGTAATATACCCAACACAAGTCCCCCAGTTTCTTGAGTAGTGAGCCTGCAAATCTACTTGAGAAAGTATAATCTTGTTCACGTCCTTCTCTGCCCTCCTTGAATCAGAGTCTTTCAATAGTTTTGGATGCAAGGCCTGCACAAGTCATAAGTGAGGTGCAATCCCGCACTAGGCACGACGGCGCTGAAGAGCCAGCTGCTCGTGCTGCATAAGACGGCGGTCCCGTTCCAGAATGGCATGGGTGGATTCGACCGAGAAGTAGGCACAACGGTGTTTGAAGAGCCAGTCGTTCGTGCTGCATAAAAGCGGCGGTTGTCATCCCAGATCAAGGATGGACGAGCCCGGCCGGGAGTCAGTCACGACGGTGCTATGGAGCCTGTACGTGCTGTATAAAAGCGACGGTCGCCATCCCAGATCTAGGATGGACGAGCCCGACCGAGAGCCAGGCACGACGGTGCTGTGGAGCCCGTACGTGCTGTATGTTGACCCGGTTATCCAACTTTTTTGGTGTTTGTTGTGATCTCTGTTCTAAAAATCGTTCTAGGCGCCCGACTAGTCCCCGCCTAGGCGCTAGGCGGTGGTCGGGCGCCCCGATTTTCGTCTAGGCGCTCCGACTAATTGGTTTGCCGTCTAGGTGAATTAGTCGCCCGCCTATGGCGCCTAGTTGCCCGCCTAGAGCGCCTAATCGGCCGCCTAGGGCGTCTAATTTGTCGAAAATTACTTCACTTTTTAATTTTAATTTTCTAAACGATATACTTACTTTAACTTTAGCCATGAATATAAAGAAATGAAGTTGTAAATAAAGATAAAACCATATATGTTTGTATATATACCTAAATTTTATCATTATTTATATTTATAGCATAATAAAGTTAAGTGATTAGTTATCATATACTTCATATGATTAAATGTGATAATTATATCATTCATGTTTGTTAATTTATATGTATATATGTATTTTATACACACAAAAATACAATATTACTTATCATATTTATGCAAAAATATAGATAAAAATGCAATTTCTGTGTCTCCGACTAGTCCCCAACTAGGCGCCCGCGCTAGGCGCTGGGTTGGCGCCCGACTAACGCCTAGCGCCTTTTAGAACATTGGTTGTGATATTGTTGTTTGGTCATTTCGACCCGGTTATCCAACTTTGTGTTTGTTTTTCTCTTCTGGTTGGGATATTGTCGTGCGGTCATTTCGACCCGGTTATCCTTTTTTTTCTGGCGTTGTTGTGATATTGCCGTTTGGTCATTTCGACCCGGTTATCCAACTTTTGGCTCTTTTTGGGATATTTTTTGCCGTTGTTGTAATATTGCCGTTTGGTCATTTCGACCCGGTTATCCAACTTTTGGCTCTTTTTGGGATATTTTTGGCCTTTGTTGTGATATTGCCGTTGGGTCATTTCGACCTGGTTATCCAACTTTTGGCTCTTTTTGGGATATTTTTGCCCTTTGTTGTGATATTGCCGTTTGGTCATTTCGACCCGGTTATCCAACTTTTGGCTCTTTTTGGGATATTTTTGGCATTTGTTGTGATATTGTCGTTTGGTCATTTCGACTCGGTTATCCAACTTTTGGCTCTTTTTGGGATATTTTTGGTCTTTGTTGTGATATTTTCGTTTGGTCATTTCGACCCGATTATCCAACTTTGGGCTCTTTTTGGGATATTTTTGGCCTTTGTGATATTGCCGTAATGCCGTTTGGTCATTTCGACCTGGTTATCCAACTTTTGGCTCTTTTTGGGATATATTTGGCATTTGTTGTGATATTGCCGTTAGGTCATTTCGACCCGGTTATCCAACTTTTGGCTCTTTTTGGGATATTTTTGGTCTTTGTTGTGATATTGCCGTTTGGTCATTTCGACCCGGTTATCCAACTTTTGGCTCTCTTTTCTTTCTTTCTTTTTTTTTTATTATTATTTTAAGAGGTGGCAACATGGAGCTATAGAAGCAGTCCGATCATCTGGATAATAGGTCTTCCTCCGTGGAGCGTGAAGATGCCTTCAGGGTGATAAAACATGTCGTGCCGCGAGGCCGATCATGATATGAGGACAGAAGCGGCAACTGCAGTAGCGGTCCATAAAATATAATCATGCTATGATGATGTCGGTGCTAAGGACACTGGTGAGAAAACTCAAACAGTGATCCTCATCCGTGGGGAGCAGAGGCCGGTCTCCAGACAAAGAAAATCATGTCGTGCCGATACTCCGATTGTGATGTAATGGTGTTGGCGATGAGAGGCCGATCAAGTGTATCCATGCAACGGCTCTCATCCGCGCAGCGCGGGGATGATACTGGTCTTCAAGTAAAGAGAATCATGCTATGCCGATAGGCCGACCGTGATGTAATGGTGTCGGCGATGAGGGGCCGATCAGCTGGAAACAATCAATAGTCTTCATCCGTGAGGAGCGGAGACGAGGCTGGTCTTCAAATATGGAGAACACGCCGTGCCAGTCATGATATAGTGATGTCGGCAATGAGGGGTCGACCTGAAACTCAAACAACGGTCCTCATCCGCAAGGAGCGGGGACGAGGCCAGTCTTCAAAATATACTGATGGCACCGTACCAGGTGGTCAGTGGCCATTTAATGATGTCAGCACTGCGGGCCGATCAGAAAATTCTAGGGTCTTATAGGCGCCCTCTGACCATGATACTTGCTCTCGGTGCCGAACGGTGGAGGCCGGATGGCCAGTCATGGAGCGTGACCTGAAAGATCGTGCATTGTACAGCCCGTGGGAATTCTCACCTTGTGTCGTGGTATCTACACAATTGTAGTCTTTTTTCTCTTTCTCTCTCTCCCTTTTCTTTTCTTTTCTTTTTTTTTCCAATCATGAACGTCTCTGTGCTCCATGATCTCCTCGTTCGAGCTGGCCGAACGGCTCTGAATGAATGTGATTCTTTTTGCCGGTCATGAATATCTTTGCGCTTCATGCCGAACGTCATGAACATCTCTGTGTTCCATGATCTTCCCGTTTAAGCTGACTGAACGGCTCTGAATGAATGTGATTCTTTCTTCGTCGTTGTCAGTCATGAACGTCTCTGCTCTTCATGCCGAATCGTCATGAACATCTCTGTGCTTCATGATCTCCCCGTTCGAGAATATCGAACGAATTTCACTGCACAATCAGCATGGTAATACGGTCATACGGCCGAATAACATATACAAGTATATACATACACATATGTATAACATTTCTTTTTATTATTTTTTATTCATGACTACTGGCCGAAGTGTTAATAATAACCCTTGGCCTAGATTTATTTCTCGAACTGTCAAAGTCCACGACCTGAACCACCTAGTGGTTTGCCTGGTATTCAAGTACATATTTCGCCCCGTACTGGGTACAATTGTCGAACTGGCATTTAATGCCAATCGAGACCATGAATGGTCCCTTAAATTAAAACACGTCACCGGGCTAAGCCCCTGCGAGACGCTTCAGTCAGCTAGTTTGAGTCGACACGTCCAGCCAAACCAATCATTTAAAAATGTTGGTCTTATTTAAAAATGGTGGTCTTATTTATAAAACTCCGTTCGATACTATTCAACTAATGCCCTTCGGGGGGGGCACTCCGATCGCTCCATTATAGCTAATCGTGGGTTGGCCGGTCGGCTCGATAACCCAATCATTTAACTGAAGCTTGATTAACGTTTGCCTTGAAAAACAGAAGGCTATCGTCAGCAAAAAGTAGGTGTGGCAATCCCGGTGCTCCATGACAAATCTGCAGCTCCTTCAGTCTATCACAACGAATCTCTCTGTTTAAAAAACATGAAAGGCCATCGGCTATAAACAAGAATAAATATGGTGAAAGGGGATCACCTTGCCTTAGGCCTCTTGTTGGTACCATGGTTTGAAATAGCGGCCCGCTACCGCTATAGCGGCCGCTATATAACGGTCGTGGTAGGGGCCGCTACCGCTACGGCCCGCTATTCGTGTGCGATTTCCAAATCACGGGAAAAATCTGCTACAGCCCGCTATTGACATTTCCGGCAGTACATCACGAACTGTTTGATATGTAAATGTGTAAATGTTGTGTGAATGATGTGAAAAAAATACATAATGGTGATGCATGGAGTGAAACTCAAAATTAAATGTTGTGTAAATGATGTGAAAAAATACATTTATGTTTTGCGCAATTGAAAATATTTCACGCCGCTGCAACCGCTACAGTCGGCTACATGCCGCTACAGACCGCTAACGCGATGACCGCTACCGCTGCCGCTACGGCTATTTAAAACCTTGGTTGGTACAAACTCCCGCATTTGCTCTCCATTGAGACGGACCGAGTAACGCACAATAGTAACACATTTCATAATCCAATTCACCCATTTTCGGTGAGAACCCAGTGTAATCATTATACCCTCCAAAGTCCTCCAGTCAACACGGTCATAAGCTTTTGCAAGGTCTAACTTATAAGCACAAAATTCTCCACGTTCATCCTCCTTCTGCATTGCATGTATACATTCAAAAGCTATGAGCGCATTATCCGTAATCAAACGCCCCGGGATAAAAGCGCTTTGAGTAGGGCTAATAATATGTTCAAGCAAGGGTGTGATACCCCGAAAAAACTTAAACAAAATAAAAGTTTAAGTTAATCAGATAAAATGTTACAAAAAAGACATTTTTAATGCTTAAGTAACAAGATAAACATTTCGTGGAATATTATCTTATAATAAATACTAGCTAGAATTATTAAGTTCGGGCTGAATATTCTATAAAGAACAAACCCATATGAAAACTTGACATGCCCACATGAAGTTGGCCGAACAATAATGAGTAACAATAATAATATGTATATTTGCAATGACCATAATAATACACCTGCAATAATATACCTATCAATAATATACAGTACATAATGATAAGGATGACATACATCATACGAAATACATAGCCTCTTGCGAGACTAACGAATGACATACCCACATGCGTACGTAGAAGCTGATAAGATAAGCCAACTAAGCAATCTTCTGCAGCAACATACGCTATACCAGCTAGAGCTTCGGATTGACCTTATAAATATACTTACGCATACATAATATAGCCATACAACCATATGTACATCTATATGCATATATGTATAATATACCTACACGTACTGCGTCAAATCTATTGACGCAAACCCAGAGATAAAGACTACTTTAAAACTTCGGTCTGGTAGAGAGTAAGAGAAAGAATGTGAGAAAAGAGAGAAACGGTCGACAGTAGGGGGAGAAATCCTTCGCTGGAGTTTCGCCGGAGTGGGTTTTGACGTCAAAAAAAGAGAGGAGCTGAAGCTGCGACGCCGGTCTGTGTAGCTAAACCAGTGTATCCCAACAGATCCACCATCTTCGTCAGTCTGGTAGTCATCTCCAGTTCAGGTAACTGTTCTCTTCATTTTTCAGTCGCTCCGGCGTCTAGACGAAGAAGATGACTTCCGCCTGGTTTTACTCTCAAGCTGGATCTATTTTAAAATTGGGCCAGATATACTAATTTCTGGGCTGGACCCTTTTTGTTAACTGGCCTATACGAATTACCAACTACTTCTAATAATAATAGTTAATCATAATAATAAATAATGAAAAATTGGTAATTAAATCTGGAATGAGAATATTGAAAGTTGAAAAACGGATTAATTATGACAAAAGTTCATGTCCGGAATTCCGGACAGGAACCGCCGTCCGGACGGCGGCGTTTGGCCGCCTTCCCGGTGGAATTTTTTGATGAAAATTTTATGGAATGTTCTCCATCAAGTCTAGTTTATGCACAAAAAAATTCAGCCAAAAACTCAATCGGGAAGGTAGTCAAATGATTTTTTCAAGTTAACTGGTCCGGAATATGTATTTTCCGGACCAGTTAACTTGCAAAAATCATTTGATGACCTTCCCGAATGAGTTTTTGGCTGAATTTTTGTGTGGATAAACTAGACTTGATGGAGAACATGTCATAAAAATTTCATTGAAAAATTCCACCCGGAAGGCGGCCAAACGCCGCCGTCCGGACGGCGGTTCCGGTCAGGAATTCCTGACCGGAAGAGTACTCGATTAATTATATTCAAAATTATTACGTGGATAAATTTGTCACTTTTTAACTGATACAATTAGGTAATGTTGAATAATGAAATGATTTGATTGTTTAATTAATCTAAATTGATAAACGATTTATTATAATAAAATAATGATTATTTCGAACTTAGTACCTTAACTAGATTAAATAAATTGGCTACATATTATTTACACTAAATACTGGATCAATTGAAGCAGATGAACATGACTAAGGAATTCGGATATATTAAGTATTAGAGCAAAAGCAGATTAAATAAATGAATATTAGTAAAATCATTAGGATGTTCGGATATATTATGGTGGATTAATAAATAAAGTGGTAAGATTAATAAATAACCTAGATTCGAACATTAAAATAAAAGGGGAAAATTGGGTAAATTTATACAAACATAATAAGTGACTTATTATGTCATCTTGATTAAAAAGGTGATTATTTAGAGATATGAATAGAGGAGGAGAACTAGGAGCTTCGGAATTAAGGTAAGTTTCTCAGTCAATCCAAAATTGTTTCCTCGTATTATATGCTTATTATGCATTATGTGATTAAGTGTGAATTTTGAATTATGTGTATGTGATTTTGAGGAGATATTAGATCTATGGTATTTGAGAAATACAAATGAAATACTTTTGGGTGTTAAATATTTTTAATATCATTGAGACCATTTAGATAGATTAAGAAATATTTTTGAAGTATACTTAATTCAAGATAAAATTGAGGATTTCATAAGAGGTGAGCACCGCGGGAGAAATCCGTGGTGTCGGTTTTCCACATCCGGATAAATGTGGAGGGTGATTAGAGCTGCTACTACTAAGAAGTACAGTTTGAGTTTGAAGTGACATTTGAGTCTATGATCCCTTTTAAGAAGAAGTTATAGTGGTAGTAGTCCTTAATCATTCAAGAATTTTAAAGGTGGTGTAGTTGGTAGACTGAGTTCCGATTACTCGTGACGATTTACTACCCAGAGGGCTTGGAATCCCTTTTAGGGGGTGTGCACACTTAAGGTAGTCGTTTCGTTTCCATTAGCAGTTGTGGTACCGGCAAAAGTCCCGGGTGGCCGTACATAATAATGTAACTACCGGGCTCAACCAGAGTGTTGAGCACCGCCCTTCTAAATTACTAGGAAGATAGAAAAGAAGTGAATTTTGAGAAATTCTAAGAGAAGAGTTACTAAAGTATCTTCAAAGAAAAGTTGAGGACTTTAGTAAAGAAGTGACTTTGAGAAAAATCAAAGAGAAAAGAATTTGGTACAGTGTGTTATTTTTATATAGTATTATATGAAAAACTATTTTTCGCCAAACCTGATTATTTTACGGGGTTGAGTAGTACTTACTTAGCTCTAAAGCTAATTTTTGTTTCCTTTTTTTCTGCACTTTATTTGTGCAGGTAATGATGACTATGTTGATTGATGATTGCATGCGCCTGAGAGCGACGTAGAAGATGCCTTAGTCAAACCTAGTCATAAATAAACAATCCAATTATGTTGAACACTTGTTTTACTTTGTTTTGTGATTGCCTATGCATTCGGTTAAGAGATGACCGGATGTGGCGGTAACACCCATTTCCCAATTAACACTTCCGCTGTATTTCTGATATTTTCAAATGAAGTTGATAACTCCTTTGAAATAAACATTATTTAAATGTATTTTTGGGCGGTAAATTTGGGGGTGTTACAAATGGTCTTAACCGATTAGCCAGACACTTTGAAATAGTTTTATAAATTACATTGCAAAGGGGGTCTAAAATCTTTAACCTCTTCCGGATCATTAATTTTTGGAATAAGAACTATAGCAGTATCGTTAACACGCAATTCCATAACTCCATCTGTAAAGAATTTTTGGACTGCCCTAATTACATCCTCTCGGAGCACATCCCAATGCCTTTGAAAAAAACAAGCCGGGAAACCGTCAGGCCCTGGAGGCTGGAGCCTTTAACGGTCCAATTTGAAACAATGCATCACTGATTTCTTTCTCCGAAAAACCCTCACATAATGCAACATTCATATTATCAGTGATCAGAGGTTCCAAATGAAGAATTCAATTGCAACAACCATGAAGCTTCCTCCATGTGTAAGCAACAACTATGAAGCTTCCTCCATGTGCAAGAATAATGACAAAGGGAGCTTCCTCAACCACCATTGAAGTTTCCTCATGTTTAATCCCACCTTCCTCCCACCTTCATACTACCTTGTTTTTGGTATTATAAATAGAGAGCTTGGAGAGTCTTTCTATCATCAAGTAAATTAGAATAGATCATCATAGCACAACCAAGTTTGAGTTGTGAATATCCTTGAGAGATATGCGAGGTGTTTTTGAGAGTTTTTAGTTAGAACTTGTATGTCTCTTCTTTCTATTCTTGAAAGTAATAGAAATGTTTTTCTCTCATATTAGCACGATCCTGTTATTCCCAACAAGTGGCATCAGAGCCTGGTTGAGCTTTTGATATTTTTCCCATATTTTTTCAGATAAAATTCTACTGTCTAAAAAATTGAGTTTTTCCGGAATTGCAATCTGAATATACTGTTGGATTCGTCTCGTTGAGACGAGAAAACTGGTATTTTAAGGGAATTTTTTGGCCACCGGAAGCTGCCGTACGCGCCGCCAAACGCCGGCCAAAAACTTCTTGCATCATCGCTGCTGTTATCACGCGCAGTCCAGAGATAGAAGATGGCTGACGTCATAGCTGACGTCATCAGCCAGCCAGACCTGCATCAGCGACACGTCAGCGCCACATGTGCAGTCCCACTGTCCCAGCACAGCCAGCCGCCACGTCATCGGTCAACTGCCATCTTTCACCTGCGTCCAGTTAGCTGCCATGTCATCCCCAGTCAGCGCCACGTCAGTGCCACGTCACCGGTCAGTTTTTAAATTTTGAAAAATTGCAGTTTGGTCCCTCAATTTTTAAAAAATTATAATTTTGGCCTGTAATTTTTTGAAAATTATATTTTGACCCCGAAAGTGCCTACCCACCATTTTCGGTCGTTCCGGACGCAACGGTGCTGCCCGTTTTTCGAAATTCTGCTCCGATTTTTCTGAAACAGAAAATCAAAATTATTTAGAAGGTGAAAATGACCTTTGACGAGTCAACTTCATCTTCTGAAGCTATGATTATGCTCACGGCTACCAACTACACGCTATGGAAACCTCGGATGGAAGATTTCCTTAGCTGTAAAGACCTTTTTGTTCCAATAGAGATGAAAGGTATTAATCCTGACCCGACCAAGTCAACGGAGTGGAAGAAAATTAATAGAAAAACTATTGGTCAAATCCGACAATGGATTGACCATAGTGTCTCCCACCATGTTGCACAAGAGACCGACGCTTATGCCCTTTGGAAGAAGTTAGAAGATATGTACCAGGCCAAGACCGCTAGGAACAAGGCCTTACTGATGAGGCGTCTTGTCAATATGAAGCTCAAAAGTGGAACTTCTGTTGCTGAACATACTAGTCAATTTCTAAGTCTGGTAAATCAACTATCTTGTGTAGAAATGCCACTTGGAGATGAAATGCAATCTCTACTACTTCTTAGTTCCCTTCCTGATAGTTGGGAGACACTAGTTGTTACTCTCAGCAACTCAGCCCTAGATGGCAAACTTACCATGTCTGTGGTCAAGGATGCACTGTTCAATGAGGAGGCAAGAAGGAAGGACATGAGCACAGATGAGACTCATGCCCTTGTGACAGAGAATAGAGGAAGATCACAAGGAAAACAACAAAGAAACAGTAGAGGGAAATGGCAAAGCAGAGGCAAAAGTCGGGGGAGATCATCAGATGGCCAGAAACCTTCTTATACCTGCCACCATTGCGGTATAGAGGGTCACATGAAGAAGAATTGCTACAAATTGCTAGAGGAGCGAGGCAAGAGCAATTCTCAAGTGAAGAACAAGGGTGGTGAAGCGCTCATCACAATCTCAGGTGATGTGGCGTATTGTACTATCAATGATGAAACATGCCTTCACGTCTCAAGAGAGGACACTGAATGGGTGGTAGATACTGCAGCATCCTATCATGTTACTCCCCACAGGTACTACTTCACAACTTACAAAGCTGGTGACTTTGGAGCAGTGAAGATGGTCAATTCCAATTCCTTTGGAATAGCTGGAATTGGTGATGTACAAATAAAGACGAGTACTGGGAGCACAATCACTTTGAAGGATGTCAGACATGTTCCAGACCTTCGACTCAATCTCCTGTCAATGATATGTCTTGACGAACAGGGGTATGAAAACCACTTTAACACGGGCACCTGTAAAATGTTAAAGGGCGTTTTGACAATCGCTTGAGGACATGTTTGTGGCACATTGTACAAAACCCATTTGAGGATTTGTACGGATAGCCTCAATATTGTTGAGGAGACTTCTCAGAATCTGTAGCACCAGAGACTCGGCCACATTGGTGAGAAAGGGTTGACTACCTTGATGAAAAATAACCTTATCAACATCGACAAGAACGTTGCACTGGCTCCTTGCAGTCATTGTTTGTTTTGTAAGCAACATAGAGTATCATTTAGTTCTAGTTCAACTAAAAGATCGGAGTTGTTAAGTTTGGTACACTCCGATGTCTGTGGTCCTTTCGAGGTGGAATCAATCGGTGGAAGTAGATATTTTCTGAATTTTATCGATGATGCTTCTCGAAAAGTGTGGGTGTATTTCCTGATTACCAAGGATCAGGTGTTCGAGAGCTTCAAGACATTTCACGTCTTGGTGGAACGTGAAACAGGAAAGAAGCTGAAATGTATCCGATCTGATAATGGAGGCGAGTACACATCCAAGGCGTTCGATGCATATTGCAGAGAATATGGCATTCGACATGAGAAGTCAGTACCACGCACCCCTCAGCACAACGGCGTTGCTAAAAGAATGAACTTGACTATCATGGAGCGTGTCCGGAGCATGCTGAATATGGCTAAACTTCCGAAGTCATTCTGGGGAGAAGCAGTCAACACCGCATGCTATCTTATCAACCGATCACCTTCAGTACCACTGAACTTTGAAGTTCCAGAGAGGCTATGGACAGGTAAGGATCCTACATACTCACATCTTAGAGTATTTAGTTGTTCATCGTATGCACATGTATCCAAAGAGCTCAGGCAGAAGCTCGATGCAAGAACTGTCCCATGCATTTTCGTTGGCTATGGAAATGAAGAGTTCGGATACAGGTTATGGGATCCTAAGGAGAAAAAGGTGTTCAGAAGTAGGGACGTTGTGTTCCATGAAGATTTGACAATAGAAGACATTGAAAAACCCACAATGTTACGGAAGTCAAATGAGGGTGCTAGAGTTATAAATGAAGCACCAGAAGAGGACAAAGTGCATGAAGATAACTCAGAAGCATAGGAAGACGAGGAGACAGAAGAGAATGCAGAGCAAGGGGAGACACAATCCACCCCGCCAGACACAGATGATGGTAGCTCTTCTCAGATGGTTCCTACTGTTCGTAGATTTGAACGAGGGCATATCGACAAGGTACACATCATCTGAATATTTTTTGCTAACTGAAGATGGAGAACCAGAGAGTTTTCAAGAAGCTGTATCTCATAAGGATAAATAAAAATGGCTAATAGCAATGCAAGATGAGTTAGAATCTCTGCAGAAAAATCAAACCTATGAGATCGTAGAACTTCCTAAAGGGAAGAAAGCTTTGAGTTACAAATGGGTGTTCAAGCTGAAGTTGATGCAAACGGACAAGTGGTGAAACACAAAGCTCGGTTGGTTGTCAAAGGGTTCTAGCAAAAAAAAGGAATTGACTTTGATGAGATCTTTGCACCAGTTGTCAAGATGACCTCAATCTGAGTTATACTTGGCTTGGCAGCAAGTATGAACTTGGAGCTTGAACAGATGGATGTGAAGACAACATTTTTACACGGAGATTTGAAAGAAGAAATCTATATGCAGCAGCCGGAAGGTTTTGAGAACTCAAATGATAATTTTGTGTGTAAATTATCTAAGAGTTTGTATGGCTTGAACCATGAACCAAGGCAGTGGAATAAGAAGTTTGACTCATGCATGAAGAGTCAAGGCTACAAAAAGACTACTGCGGATGAGTGTGTATACATCAAGAAACTTCCAGGCGGTACTTTCATTGATCTTCTACTATATGTAGACGACATGTTGATCGTTGGGAAAGATGCACTGAAGATAAACCAGCTGAAGAAAGAACTCTCTAAGTCTTTTGATATGAAAGACTTAGGACCGGCTCAACAGATTCTTGGGATGCAAATCACTCGAGACAGGAAGAATCACAAGTTATGGCTATCTCAGGAGAAGTACATTGAACGAGTACTTGAGAGATTCAACATGAATGATGCCAAACCAGTAAGTGTTCCACTTGCGAATCACTTCAAGTTGAGCAAAAGAACATGCCCTACATCCAAGGAAGAGATTGGGGAGATGTCAGCAGTTCCATATTCTTCAGCAGTTGGGAGTTTGATGTACGCCATGGTATGCACAAGACCAGACATCGCACAAGTAGTGGGTATAGTGAGTCGTTTTCTCTCTCACCCCGGGAAGGAGCATTGGGATGCAGTCAAATGGATTCTCAGGTACTTGAAAGGTACCACGAAGTTATGTCTTTATTATGGAGGAGCTGATCCAGTCTTGGAAGGCTACACAGATGCTGATATGGCCGGAGACACTAATAGTAGAAAGTCTACTTCAGGATATATCTACACTTTTGCAGGGGGAGCCATTTCTTGGCAATCAAGATTGCAGAAGTGTGTTGCTATATCTACAACAGAAGCAGAATACATTGCTGCCGCTGAAGCAGGTAAGGAAATGTTGTGGCTAAAGCGTTTTCTCCAAGAACTTGGGATCCAGCAGAAAGAGTACAAGGTACATTGTGACAGTCAGAGTGCTCTAGACTTAAGCAAGAACTCTATGTACCATTCTCGTACAAAGCATATTGACATTTGGTATCACTGCATACGGGAGACGATTGATCAACAACTGTTGAGACTAGTGAAGATCAATACAAAGGAGAATCCATCAGACATGCTGACGAAGGTGGTGACACGGGATAAGCTAGAGCTGTGCAGAGACATAGCCGGGATGCTTGTTTTGAATATGCCTGGAAGGGAAGAATTGAAGAATTCAATTTTCAGGTCATATCCAAGTACAAGCAAATTGAAGAATCCAATTGCAACAACCATGAAGCTTCCTCCATGTGTAAGCAACAACCATGAAGCTTCCTCCATGTGCAAGAATGACAAAGGGAGCTTCCTCAACCACCATTGAAGTTTCCTCATGTTTAATCCCACCTTCCTCCCACCTTCATACTACCTTGTTTTTGGTACTATAAATAGAGAGCTTGGAGAGTCTTTCTATCATCAAGTAAATTAGAATAGATCATCATAGCACAACCAAGTTTGAGTTGTGAATATCCTTGAGATATATGTGAGGTGTTTTTGAGAGTTTTTAGTTAGAGCTTGTATGTCTCTTCTTTCTATTCTTGAAAGTAATAGAAGTGTTTTTCTCTCATATTAGCACGATCCTGTTACTCCCAAAACCAAAATCTGAAGCAAGGGCCTCAGGTCAACTGAAGGGTCCCACGTGTAAAGATCCATGTGTGATGCGATGCTTCCCGTTCGGATTTTCTCCTTTAGATCATGGATTTGGACCCATGCTGGAAAGGTTTCAGGTTCAACTGATTCAACCTCTGTCCAACCATCATAAGGTGCTAACAACAATGAGCAACCCCTGAAGATCCAAGGTCCGTTCTCCGTTACCCGTTCCCAGTCTGCCAGACAATGAAATTTGATCACGAACAAATTAGGTTTTGTCGCTCGGAATTCCACTTGTTTGGCACATTTCCATGCGGAGCGCATGTTTCCAAATAAGGCGCTGTGGCTAAATGTTTTTGACGTATGAACCCTAGCTAGGGCCAACCATCTAGCTGCAGCTCCTCCAAATTCTCTTCCAGAATCACGTCATCCTCTTCATCTTCCCTTAGTTCGAGACCCTTCAACATATCCTCAATAGGTTCCACTTTTCCTCCATCTTGTGATCACCCCATCTGCGTAGAGTTTGACGTTGTAAGGTTGTTCGACGTAGCGTACGAGAATATTGAAAACTCCAAGGCGGCGCTAAGGAGGATATGATGTTAAAACCCTAAAAGGGGATGAGAAAGTTTTCATTTTACCAGGTGCGGGGAAGAAGGAAGAAGAAATGGGGGAAAAATAATAAACAAAGAAGAAAAAGAAATTGGAAAAATATAAATTAGCATCTTGAGATGCCACGTGTGCTTATTGACTTGTTACTGACTTACTGGTTGATCCCATGGGTAGAAAGTCTATTTGAACATTTTTTTTTAAAGTTGGAGTACTTGATTGATTGTTTATTAAGTATGAGAACTTGATTGACTATTTCAATATAGTACAAGGACTAATTTTCCCTTTCAAAAAAACATTTTTTAGAGCGATTTCATTTATCAGAAGTACGTGGAATTGAACTTCTTTGTATAGTACTAGTAATAACTACTCGTAATAACTAACAGCCTAGCTAATAGTAGAACTTATTTTGTAGTTTTAACTTATTTTAAACTCCAATCAAACTATAAAGTCTGTTTGATAGAAGAATCAAAACTTTGAAAGCTCTTTAAAAAATATTACTTTTATCCATTCTTCATTAAAACTAAATCCAATTTTATCTTTTTATACCAAAAAAATTATTTGATATCTACTTTTACCACTAACATTAACTACAATAGTAATTTTGAGCTTTAAAACCAAAGCTTTAACAATTTGAATTCAAGTTAACTTGCACTACCTTTTGGAGAATAGCCTTGCGACGATAGCCCGGCCTAAATGAATTTACAAATAAAAAATTTAAACTGTACGTATTTACATAATACAATAAGCATTATTCTTACAAACACAAAAAAAAACATAGAAAATAAAATAGACTAGTTTCCCGTGTATAGACAGTTTCCAACAATTCTATCGTAACCACCAGTAACACATGTCTGCAATTATCGTTTCCAAAATAGGCATGGAAGTTACAAAGAAAAACCAACATAACTTCTTATATTTGGCACTTTCAGCTCAATGCTTGCAAATGAGAAGAGTGAAAATCAGACAAAGAAGTGTATAAAAATTACGAACTTCAACGACTTTGGATGCATTTCAACTTTAAAACAGACTAGATTTTTATAAAAGGAAAGTAAGATAAATAAAATGGGACAAACTAGATTAATATATATCCCCCTTAATTTTCACCAACTTCAACGACTTTGGATGCATTTCAACTTTAAAACAAAGTTAAAGAAATGTCATTGCTAGCTAGATGACTTTTTTTTAGATTACATCACATATGACTTATTTACACAATAATTTTTTGCCTTTTTAAGATTATATTTTTACCATATTACAAACATTTGTTAGTAAACACACATTTGTTATCTGTGTACAGACATGTTTAGAGACATTTAAGAAATTTTCAATTTAATTTATTCACAGAGACAAATCATGACATTAATTTACTGAGGCACAAATAATAATTCCGGCAACATCTGTGATGACCTTAACTTCGGTTATTTTTCTGCCGACTTCAACTCCCGTGGTGATCGATGAAGTATACTACGTATAAGCTAAAATATGATACAAGTTGATATGGTAAAGATCGAAGGTGATGAAGATGGAATATAAATGAAGGAAGGTGAATAAGATGGAACTGATGAAGACAAAATGTCCCGATTATTAAGAATGGTAAAGCCGTAAAGATGAGAGTTGATGATGAAGAAAGGGAGATTTAGTGATTTACATATGGAAGGAAGGGAAGAGAGGGGCAAAGACAAAATGGGTCGAAACCCGCGGGTTGGCCCATTTAAATCCATTTATTGGTGTGTTAGGGTTGAAAATTTCTGACCCATTTAGTTCGCGGGTTTTGCGGGTTAACCCACGCGGGTTGCGGGTTTAAGTGGGTTGACCCACCGGGTTGCGGGTTGGCCCGCGGGCCAAAATATAACATATAGTTTTGAATTTTATTATCTTGAATATTTTTCTTTTACTACCAATATTATTATAATTACAATTAAAAAAAATTACAACCATGACAAAACAATATTTGTTTCTATAATAAATATTCAAATAAAATTTTGGAATATATATTTTATGTGAAGTTCAATACAATATTTAACAATTAGTAGTCATTAATTACAAATAGTTAATTAAAAAGTTTATGTAGATCTTTATTTTTATACAATGAGTATTTTTGTCGCATACCCTTTTATAGTTTCCAATTTTCGTATAACTAGTATTTAATATGTTTATAATTAAACTTAACAAGTATTGATTTTTTAGTATTTTCATTTCTCATATTTCCTTTGTTACTACTTACTAATATTAATATATACATTGGCCCGCGGGCCAACCCGTTTAACCCACGGGTTAGGTGGGTTGGGTTAGAGTTGTAGAAATCTTGACCCGTCAGTAAACGGGTTGGCCCGACCCAACCCACATAAAGCATAACCCGTTACGGGTTGGATTGGGTCGGGTTGAATTTGTCCGTTTGACAGCTCTACCGAACCTCATTGACTATTTGAAATGACCAGGAATGCGTGTCAAATTGTCAATTAACCCGACCTCATTACTTATGTGAGCAAATTAAACTACTCTTTTTTAGGAGGTATGTAGAATAAAGTTCAGCGCACATTAATCATATAGCTAGCTAGCTACCTAGATCTATATAAATCGTGAATGGACTTGGAGATTTTTCAGTTCAGTTCCCCCTATCAAAATGAAAACTATCGGTACAAAGTTTGTAGTAGTTGTTGCCGTGCTTGCCGCCCTCGTTGGTGCCTTACTGATATGTTTGGTTCGGTACCTTTGGAAGAATTGCAAGTATGTCCCTTGTGGGACTAAGAGAGAAATTTATCAAGAGGGCTCCTACGAAGAACATTAAACAGGCTAGGGTACGTGGTATGAGGGAGGTGCATGGCTGATCGAGCCACAGGGGCTTCAGATTACAATACATCTCATATCATACAAACATGTATACACAAATAAATGTCTAGCTCTTTTGAAATGATATACTACTCTGTTCTGCAAAAGGTTCGTTATATGCTCTGTTCTACAAACTTTGAATAATAATTTTAATTATTATATTTATATATTCCGTATAATTTATAAATTTTATACTTTACGAAGATTATTTTTGGATATGGAGCATTTGATATAATTTTCAAATTTTAAATGATTTTATATTAGAAAATATCATTAGTCTAATTGATTGTCATTGACCAATAAAAATCAATTTGGCGAACATTTTGAGCAGTGAGGGAGTATATATTTACGTACGTCCTCTTTTTAAGTACCTATCAATTATATATTGTTAAGGATGGATAAGCTACAATATTGATGTGCTTTTGTGTTATTGGTTCCTGTAAGGAATATTTCTCTCAGCTCCCCTATAATTGAAGAGAGAATTCACTAAACAGGAGTAAAAATGTTTTGAAATTCCAAAATAAGATTGTCATGTTTTTTATTTCCCTGAATATGAGTAAATTTCGGCTAAGTCTGACATTACTAAGCTTTAAACATGATTTTTTTTTCAAATTTGGCAGATTACTCCTAATCAGGGAATAAAAAACATGATAGTCCTATTTTAGAATTTCAAAACATTTTTACTCCTATTTAGGGTAATATCTGATTTGAATACTGCTAATTAAGCATTGAGAAATTCACAAAATCGGCCAGACGTTTATGAATGGTACTACCTCCGTAACATTGGGATGTTCCCATTTGAAAAGTAGGTAGATTAAGAATAGTGAAAGAAGATATGTATTATTGGGGGTATGATGAGAAGATAGTGAAATAATGTGATGGAATGAAGAACAAATCCAAAAAAAGTAGGTGTAATAGTGTATTATTTTTAAAATTATTGAGGGTATGATGAGAAGATTTTTTTTCATAAGAATTCGGCTTATATTGATAACAAATAATTCAGAGTATGGGTCAAATGACAAAAAGAAATCTGACAACCGTTATTCCTTGAACCAGACTCAGAATTAATCGCCGTAGCAATATAATTCGATGATCCATAACTGGAAAACAAAAAGCCCAAAACGGTTACCATATTCCTCTCATCCCCCATATCCAAAGTCAACGTCTTACAAATTGGGAGATAAATGAAAAAACAACACCAAAACAAAAGCAACAATTGCTGAAGTAGCAAATAAAACAAAATAAAAAACACTCCTGTCGTAGCCAAAAAACTCGAACCATTCCTCTGACTTGCTGCCTCCAACCTTCAACCAGCATCTTCGGCGGGCTTAAGGAGCAAAGCCCGTCTCCTCCCCGTTTTTTGCCCCATCCATAGCCATGGTGTCCTCCACTTGCTCCTTCTCTGTCTGGGTCTCCCAGATCTTCCTCCTTTTAGAAACCTCTTCTTTTGGCTCCTCCCCTCCTTGTGTAAACCTTTGGGCTGATTAAGTCATTAACACTTTCTCCTTTTCTGCCATCTTTTCTTCTGATTTGGATGCCCCTGGACCGCCACCCGTTCTGCCAGAGCTCGATGAACCCTCCAAGAGCCATTTATTACCTCTTGTTGGGCTTGTCTTCACCCCGCTACCTGCTCTAAGTTGGGTTCCAAATCTTTTTTCTAAAACTAATCCTTCCTCATAATTTAAGGGACATAAAGTATCTGAATGTCCAATCAAACCACAAATAAAGCAAAAGTTGGGTAATCTTTCATATTTAAAATCCACCAAAAAACTTTTACCATCTTTTTTCAGATTCGTCCCCTTCTTCAGCGATTTATCCATCATCATAAGAACACTAACCGTCATATATGGCTCTAATCTATCACTTTTCTGGTTATCATCATATTTAATAAATTCCCCTATAAAATTTCCAACACGTCTGGCAGTGCCTAAATTTACAAGACTATAGGGGACATTATGAATCTGAACCCTAACCCTCATATATGGCTCTAATCTATCACTTTTCTGGTTATCATCATATTTAATAAATTCCCCTATGAAATTTCAAACACGTCTGGCAGTGCCTAAATTAACAAGATTGTAGGGGACATTATGAATCTGAATCCAAAATTCAGTCTCATTTTAAAAAAAATTGTGTGGAATATCATCAGGCAAAACCTCTTTTAACATTAACAGACTACGCTCAAACTGTCAAGGACCTCCTTCAAGCACACGCTTCATATCAAAATGATGGTTAAAACGAAAACAGATACCTTTTATTGCCAATTTCTTTCACCAACATACCTTTTCCCGGCCTCTAAAGTGTAAGCATCGTTTCTTTGAGATCCGGGAATTTGACTTTGCGCTCTGTCAGTACTTGGCCAATCACTAGGAAACTCGTCGCCGCCGCCTCTATCAAACCTTCTTCAACCTCTCCTTCATCGAGGTTTAGCTCTTCTTCATCATCACCAATCGCCATCTGCTTGTAACGATCAACAAAATGTTCCATCTACCTTCCTAATTCCCCCGCCGATATCCCTTCTACTGCAAGTCATGATAACAGCAACCACCAACACGAAACCCTACTCTCGGTTTCGTCGTGCCTTCCCTAGCTTCTGAATGGCCCATATAAATATTCAAGACCACCGCCCTATCCTCCAATCCTAATCGCGTTGCTGTCCCGACTTCCAACAGCACCGCCCAACTCCACCCATCAATCTCGCCCTTCGATAAACACGAAAGCGGACAAAACAAGGCTAAGGGTTATCAGCCGATAACCCTAGAGAGAGAAAAGCTTTTTACAAGTTTCTTTTGGGTATGATGGGAAGATTTAGAAATGGGAAGATATTAATGTTACGTCCAAAAAAGGAAAGTTGGAAGATATTTTTACGTTACGGAGGTAGTACATTGGTACTACATCTGCTGCATTAATTAAAAAAGTAATACGCTCCCGTCTTCATATTATAGGGAGTACTTCCTCTATGACTTAAAACATTCCCAAATTTGAATTGTATAGAAAAAATAAAGTAAATACTATGTTATAGATATTTATGCAGAGAAAAAAAGAAATACTAGAAATCACAAACCTATTGAATAAAAAAGAAAATGACAAAGTTATAAGAAACAGCCTAGTATCATTTATGGGGGTGTCCTCAATAATGATTTTAATGGAGTTTACAATTCCGTCAGAATCCAGGTGTCCCCAATTTGGATTTCTGTGGAGTCCATGAAAATAAGGGTGTCCTCAAACATTCCATGGATTTCTATTGTTACTAATTTGGATGGATTTTAATGGATTTTGATGGAATTCTACATACAAAAACAATCCACCACAATCTTTAAGATTTCCCTCGGATTTCAAAATCCATGGTCATTTAAAATCCATCAAACTCATAATCCAAGACACCCCCTTAGTCAACCCCACACGTTAGGCAATCGGAATGAGCATCGGCTCTTACCTTTTCAGTTTCCATCAATGTGGATTGTGGGGTATTAATTGATGGAAATTTGACTAAAACTAAATGAGTTTCTCAATCTATGATCTAATTAGTTTTTCAACTTTTGTATGATTTAAAACTAAAAAAAGAAAAGAAACCTCGTTTATATTTAAAGGTTGAATTGCGAAAATACCCTTATTTAAAATATGTGGATTATGCACTAATTTCGTCTAATTAAAATTAATGCACTTTATATTATCGTTAATTCGTTACTGCACGAGACTATTGTACATTCAGTAATAATCACTGCACTTCCGCAAAAAGTAATCCTCTTCTCATTCACTTTACGAGATCATTTATTGTTTTTACTTTTTATTGTTTTAGATTTAATAATTTTACATTTGTGGAGGCTGAATGTTTTCTTTTAGACTAACTAAACATTATTTTATATTAACATATACTACTTCCGTTCTCTTTAAATTGCAACATTGGACTTTTTGCACTATTCACATATTCTACTTTGACTATATTTTATTTATTAATGTATTATAAATTAATTTTTTGTAAAAATATTGTTAAATTAAAATTCTTTTTAATTTATTTACTAATAAGGAATGAAAGATGTTAATGGTCAAACTTGTGCATTGACAAACGTGAAATGTTGACTGTTGCAATTAAAAGAGAACGGAGGAAGTACCACGCAGGTGTTTTGAATGTATCTGATTTACTCCGTACTTTTCAGTAAAATCAGATGTTACTTAAAACATGGGTGAACATACGTGATGTTTCTTTTTAGTAAAATACTACGTATGTTGTATCAACAGTTCTTTTTTTGTTGAGGGAATTGTATCAACAGTTCATAAAAGCTTTTTTGGATCACCTATTTCATCAAGTGACTTCATTAATGTCTTTGGGATAAGTTGAATATAGCAGACTTTCAATTTCAACTTGATTTTCCCTGAGTTGCAAGTTAATTTGCCACTGCTATGGGCTATTGGCATGACTTTAACACTGTGATTCAACATTTCATTTAGTTGAAGTGGGGTTTTATCCTCTTTGCATGAAGGCATTTGCTGACAAAAAAAAAAGTTCATGGCTTTGATGTGCTTACATGACAACTCAAGGATGCTTTTGCTCCTTATTTCACAATTTCAGCAAATGTTGTTATCTATCCGTCCATCGTTAAAAAAGGGGGGAATTTGCCCTCTTTTATGCCCATCTAGGATGCTTAAATGTGCTTTAGTGACAACTCAAGGGGTTTTGCCCCTTTTCCCAATTTTATTTGTACATAACGAGTTAATCTGAAAACTATCCATCTATGTGTGAATCGCAGAATGAATTTAATACGATAACCTTTAGTAATATCAACCCAATTTTCCATAAACACTCAATTCCAGAAATCGAAGCGTTTAACTGGCTTCAGCAGTCTTTCAAAAAAAAAACTGGCTTCAAAAGTACAATATGATCACTTCTTCGTAGACTCCCTTCCCTCCATTGTGTTATTCGATTCGATTACGGATTGCCGGCCATGCAATAGGGTGCTCGTAGCTTTCTCTTCAACTCCTCAGATTTCATCGGCAGTTCAGATCTCCATCCTCCTCAGACATAATTTCTGAGACTAAGCAAAGCCCCCCATGGATAAGCTGAAGACAAAATTTACATGGAGGATCGAGAATTTCTTGCAACTGGAGGTTGAAAAGCTTTACTCTGTGACGTTTCTCGTGAGTGAGAAGAAATGGTACCCCCTCTAGTGTTGGTGAAAAATTATTATTTGATTTAGCAGGTTGTCATGTGTGTGAATGAAGGTTTAGTTTGTATTTTCATGACATTATTATTTTTGTTCTTCAGGAGGGTGCTCCTTTTTCCCAGAGGAAACAAGACAATGAAGATTGAAGATCATATGTCATTGTACCTCGATGTGGCTGATGCGTCTAGCTTACCCAATGGCTGGAGTATATCAACAAATTTCAGTCTAACTCTTATAGACCAGATAGATAGCAAAAGAACCACCAAGAAAGGTACTTTCATAGAAGAGGACATATTCTCTCAGACTTCTTTCAGTTCTAGATCAAATTAGAGTAGGTTAGACTTGAAGTAGCTTGACCAACAAAACTCAGTCGAGGGTATGAATACCCTGCTGTTTCTGTTAGGAATAAAACTTACTCAACACGAAGAACAATAAGAAAGACACAAAATTTGGTAACCCGCGAATTGCTACGTTTGGGGGCGCTGCCAAGCCAGGATGTTACTATTATTTTTTGATAGTGATTACAAGGAGAGCGTGTATTTATAGAGAGCAAAACCTAACACCACCCATAGTTGGATTGACGAAATGGGCTTGGTTATACAATCTCTAACACCTTACAGTTTCTTTCTGCATTTATTATTGAACTGATCTTTAATTAATACTAGCAGGTGTCAAGATAGCCTAGATTTTAGAAAGTAAGTCATCTTGAAATTACTTTTGGATATGATGCAGAGGAAAATCACACTTTCCATGCTAAAGAAAGGGATTGGGGTTTCCACAATTTTATCCCTCTCAGTGATCTTCATGATAAAAGTGGAGGGTATCTTGTTGAAGACACGTGCTTGATTGAAGTTGAAGTAAACGTGCCTGATCATGTTTCCCCATGTGTCAACAATAAAGTATCAAGTTCATTTTGATTTAAGCCCGAGTATTTTTATATCTGCGTACTATTATTGTCCCAGTTTGTCTTGCTACATTTTAAATGACTCTTTTTTCTCCATTGTGATCAGGCTTTAGATTCTTCTGTTGCTGATTTTGATCATGCAGAAACTGCCTATGCCCAGGGTCAGGCTTTTCTCGAGTCCCTGCGACCCAAGAAACTGTCCACCTCTGTACCTCCTAATAGTGCTTCAACATTTGAAATGTCTTTGCTTAAAGGAAATGCAACTCATTTTAAAGAACTCCTTGACATACTGATATCATCCCCTCTGGATGATTTAGCTAGTCCTGAGAGCGAAGCTGCAGTATTGAAATATTTTTCCTCACTGAACAACACTTTCCTACATGTTAAGGGTGGGAGTAGTGAGTATCCCTGGTCCACTCTTGAGAAAACCAAAACCCTTCTTGAAGAACTACTGAAGACAGAGGAGGGATTAAAGACTGAATTGGAAGGGCTAAATAAGAAAGAAACGGAGTTGGAAGCTCAACTCGAGGCAATGGAATGCAATTGTCGAAAACTCGAAGACGAAAGAGAAGTGTTGTCAAAGCAGATGGTGACAGTCTGTTCTCTTGCCAAGGAACATGCTCGGAAAGTTGAATCAAAGAAGGCTAAGATGGAACAGGATAAAAACAAGGTGGAGCTGAGCTTGAAGTCTAAATGGACTGCAACTAAACATCTCTTTGCATGAGAATTATGAGCTGTCTAGTGTCCATTAATACATCCCACTTCCCAAACACTTTGTTTTCTGTTACCAGTCAAGGGATTAGATTTTAACCTACTTTTGTAAGGTTTGGTTTGAAGAAAGGGGATTTACATAAACGCGGATCTACTATAAACATTAAACACCTTTTACTTATCAGTTTATAATGCTTCAAAAGTGTTTTTGGATTATCATTATTCAATGAAATGCTTCTTTCAAAAGCATTTTTATGTTTTTGACATGTTTAAATAAATTTGCTTAACTCATTGATAAGACTAGCTGATTGTCCTAGGTACTTAATTGATCTTCGGCAAGTAATTCAAATGTTTTGAAAGTATCATTTAAAATGGTGCAACTCACTTGAAGTGGTCGGCCGTCTTGAGCAGTTAAGCAAAAGGATTCACTCATAAACTTTTTGTGAGACCTATTCTTGAAAGTATGCTCCAGTTCTTCATATGTAAATAGCGTGTATACTAGCCGTAACTTCAAGACAAGTCGAAATGTAATTCGCGTGTATGCAAAATGTAACGTGTTAAGCCAAATCAGAATGTAACTCGTTCACGTGAAAATGTATACCGCACATAAGTTGTAGCTTGCGCAAATGAATTGAACATGTAAATTGCGGATAAGATGTTACCCCATGTACTATCAAATGTAAATCTAGGAATCGTGTATAAAAATAACTTTCACATATGAAAATGTAAATCGCACATATGAAATATAATTTTATGTTATATGGAGTATTAAATTTGAATCGAAATAAACAAACTCGATAACTTAAGAAACCACTAAAAACATACTACGTATAAAAGAGAAAAAACAAATGAGTGTGAATAAAAAAAATACTACCCCGTTCCTAAAAATCCTTCCTGGTTTGACTTGGCACGCCTATTAAGAAAGTGCAAGAAAGTGGAAATGTATGGCTGTGGTTGTGTAAGAAAAAGGTAAAATGAATGTGAGCACACAAATTGTCCAAAAAGGGAAAGTGAGAAGAATTTTTGGGAATGACCCAAAAAGGAAAGTGAGAAGTTTTTTTGGGAACAGGAGTATTACAAAACAAAATCAATTGAAATTTTCAAGATAAAAAAAATTAAAATCACAATAAAAGTATTTTAATGGAGAAGGAGAAAAGAATTGAAGAAAATAAAAGATATAATCACAAAATTATAGGAAAATGAATGAAATGATCGATAGTGCAACACAGAAGATACTAAAGGGGGTGCAAACAAAGAATATATTGAAGAGGGAGTGCAAAATTTAACGTAAAACTATGTTGTTTAATGTGTGGGAGTAGGTTGCCGATCATACGGTATAAGAGCATCTTTAATGGGATCGTGAATTAGGTAAAAATGGATTGCCCCGTCAAATAAATACACATTGAGGTTAATTAATTGCTCCAATGGTGATGTAGAAACGAAATGGACTGCTGACTTGGAATGCATTAGATGGCAAACCTTCTACTTCTCTATGGATTCTCAGAAGGCCTTTTCCATAGTTTGAGTCATCAATTTTGTTTGCTACAGAAGTATTTGCCGCAAGTAAAATTATTCCATTGGTTGATTTAATGATTTTTTCCTTTTCTCTTTTGTCCTTCGGGCATACTACGTGTGACTAATTTTGTGCATCCATGATTGCATTGAAACGATTCCTTTATTTTAAATGTCCATTTATCCACCTCACTTGCACCGGCCTTCTACTCGAGTAACGTGTCCATTTTTTAAGGGATACAATCCACTTTTTCATTACGGGTCTTCTTGGCGCACCGCAAGTATTTCTTTGCGCACCTATTTTTGAACAGTTGTGGACAATTATACCCATGCATAACTTCTTTTGTACTATGTATTTCGTAACCGTCATTCCTTGTGTTTACATTTTTTGCAGTAGGGTTATTACGGAGTCTTACTGCTCCAGGACTCCGTATATATATGTTTTGAAAGTCTCCGTATATTAATAAGTAACACTTCTCAATAAAGTGTATTCATATTTTAATAAAAACTTTAGAAATTTGGTTTAAAAAAAACTTTAGAAATTGATAAATTAATATCTTTATTTCAAAACTATAGTCAGTTTTAGAGTTATTTAACTCTATTAATATTGTTTATCACTTTATTGATGCTATATTACTTTCTCCTCTGTATTTATTTTAGTATCAATATAAAGATGTTTGTTGATGCTATTTAAAATAGTAGATAAAATATTGGGGTAGTTTGAATTTGCATTTCATTTTATTGTCCAAATTAGACTTTCATCTTGTTTTAAAAAACTTCGTATTTGTACCCCAATCCCATATAAAAAGACAAAATTGTCCCTCTATTAACAACAATATTGGCCTTCAACGTATTCCTGATTGAGGGAAATTGTTGTCTTTTCATACGGGGTTGAGGTGCATATACAAAGTTTCTTAAAAATGGGGGCAATTAGAATTGACAGAAAAAATTAATTTAATCACAAAATGTCAATACATCTATGATTTATTACATCGCACATTTTCATTTCACATAGTGTACAAAAATTATAGAGTTAATATTTTAACAAAAAAAAATCTTCCTTTTTAAGTCTTTCATTTTTTATATTTCAATGGCAAAATTTAAAATTATAATTTATTTTTGGGTTTTTTTTTAAATTTTTATTTATTTATTTAAAGTCAATAAATGTAAATTTGCTTCTTTATAGGAACATTAGTGATATTTTTGCATCGACACACAAACACACACATTTAAACATCAAAACTATTTTCCCTCAAGATTCGGTTTTAAATAAATCTGTAGCTATAAATATTACATTGTTAAGCTTGACCTAGTGTTATTTTGAATTTAAAATTAAAATTACACGGAGCATTGATTTTAAAATAAAGGAGTCCTTCTCAAAATTTTATGCGGATATGAACTAAAAAGAAAAATAAGGAGTGTGGGCATTTATGTCTAAAAGAGGTGCGGCAAGTAAGTTTAGGGGTGCATAAAGCAACCCTTTCATTAACGGGATGAATATGGAGCCTATCTCGACACATGGCAAACCTTCGTAATCTTGTCGGTTATTAATTTTTTCTTCATATTTCATAAATAAATGAATATGGAGCATAAGGGAAAAAACATCCCCGAGCGAGCATGAGCGAAAGTAGGGCTCCACATTGGGCTGGTGGGTTTGTTATATTTTTTTGGACTATCCAATTTTGTCGGGTTGGCATGGCTATTAACTAGATCACAATATGCAATATATAAGTTGTTAAATCATACATAAACAGGTCTGGTAGGGTCATGTATTGAAATTAAAGAAGATCCCTTCAGGTTGGATCTTTAATGTGTGCAACTAATGCAGTTAATATGAAACTCATATAACTTGTTTCCAAAATACACAAATTAAATTAATAGAAATACCTTTTATAAGCATAAACTTAATTGGGCAACATAGTATCAAAACATCTTGTGCAAAGGAAGTTCGTTCATTTAGAACCAAATGTAAATATATACTACCTCCATCCCACTAACATTGAGACATGAGGAGGTAGTGCTCTAATTAAGAAATGTGAGTTTATATAAGGGGGGATCTATGTATGGGTTATGGTGAACTGAAGCTCAGGGCAGTTTAAAAAAATCAACTTTTTTAGTGTAAATTTTTTAAATTTTCATATTTAGCTCACTCCATTAATGTTTAAGCCTAGTATAATTGCTTTTCAGCCCAGGGTATCTCGAATTCTTGGATTCGCCTCTGGTTTATATGATTAATAGTGAATTGATAAATTAAAAATAAAGTGAGAATGATTTAGAACTACATACATACTATCAAATTTGGTGTGTGACAGTATTAGTGAGACGCACTAAAAGAAAAAAAGACAAGACAATTTTAGTGGGACGGAGGGAGTAATAATCACCTAACCAAAATGGTAGATGTTTATAATTCTAGTATCATAGTCTTAGATAATAAAAGGAAACCAAATCAACGTAGCTCATCCCGGCCATAGTAAGACTGTAAGATATGCACCAACTGTCCTTGACCTCAAACCCTTGGTCAGACTTGTACTTGAGACGGTCGTACATTGACTTCTCACCCAACCTAGCCATTAACATCACCTCTAAGCTTGCATAGATGTTATTCCCGAACGTGCTGTACCCCGACTTCCCAGTCTTGAAGAACTTTGAGTTGCACGCGTCAAGAGGCGCGTCTTGTGCATGGAGACTATTAACATACGCATGCTACTTGAATATTTGAAATCATGCAGACACATACAAGCTATATGGAGAAGCACATAGTATAGTATTTAATTTCCCATGTAAAGTTTGTTTCAGTTTGTTGGAGTAGTTACGTAGATATGCTGCTTTTCCATTTTTGTATATAAAACTCTGTAACTCTGAACACTTCTGAGATATGAAATGATCATCTTCTTCCTTGCCTCTTCTTCAATACGCTAATATGGTATCAAATGTAAATAATCGTTCTCTGCGCATCCATTGATGATTTCTTAGGTTTTCATCATGGTAACCACTCATTCTAACATAAAAAATTCAGATCCTACTTCGGATCATCTCATCAATCCTTCTAATCCTCTATTCCTTCATCCAAATGAGAATCCGACATTGGTCCTTGTTCCGGTTCTTCTCACAGAGAAGAATTATCATTTATGGCGACATCAAATGCTTGCCATGCTCGAATCCAAGAACAAAGACAAATTCATCGATGGATCCTTTCTGTCACCCTCTATTAACGATCCATTGTACGAACCTTGGAGAAGGTGCAATCGTATCGTTATGGCTTGGCTTATGAGATCAATGACTCCCTCAATTGCAGAATCTGTCATTTACTTTGATACAGCTGCACAAATCTGGCAAGATCTTTCTGAACGTTTCTCTCATGGCAAAATGTTTCGCAAAGCTGTCCTAATTGATGAAATTCAACAAGTTCGTCAAGGTATATCATCTGTCACTCAATACTTTACCAGATTGTAGACATTATGGAAAGAGTTAGAACGATATCGCACTGTTCTAGTTTGCAAATGTGCAACAACTTGTTCTTGTGGAGTCCTTAATAAAATTCTAAAAGAACGAGAAGATGAATACATCATCAAGTTCTTACGTGGTCTGAATGAAGAATTTGCTCACGCTAGATCTCAAATCATGTTGATCAATCCTAAATAACAATAGTTTTTAACCTAGTTTTACAACATGAAAGAGAATTTGGATCCATGCCTGCACTTAATAGCATTGGTAACACCAACTTTAATGCAATGACTCAAGCTCAACCTAATAACAATCTGTCATGCAAAGGACTTTCTACTTCTCGTCCTAACTATCAGAATCATCATGGTGGTGGACGCAATTCATCTACAGGGAGAGGCAGAGGAAATCATTATTGTGAACAATGTGGAAGAACCAATCATACCAAAGATACTTGTTTCCAAATTTATGGATATCCTCCAGGCTACAAGTCAAAACAGACCAATGCATCCAATCCATCATCTGTTAATCTGGCTTCTATGGATCCTAATGCAAATTCACTGTTGCAATGTTCTGCAGATAATCTACCTCAGGACCATTTTACTCTGTCTAAAGAGCAATATTAAGGTATCATGGCACTTCTCCAACAATCCAACATCCAAGAAATGTAACACTTGAGATTTAATATAAACGGATTAATAGTACTACTCATACCAACAGAGGTGCATCTCCTTTTAAGGGAGCTCATTACCCAAGAACTCCAAAGTTAAGCATGCTGGCACGGGAGTAGTCTTGGGATGGGTGACCCCCTGGGAAGTTTCTCAGGGCGCGCATGAGTGAGGACAAAGTGCGCGGTAAAGGCTCGTGGTGGTTTGTGGGGACAGTACTATTGGTTCGGAGTAACTACCTCGGGTCCGGCGGGGCTGGGGTGTTACAGGTGGTATCAGAGCAACCCCGCGACAGTGTGATGACCCGTTGGATATCGGGCGGGCACTTAGCGGGGGAAGATTCTGGGATTTGATTGAGATTTGAGATTGGTTCAATGGCGCAACGAGGACGTTGCGATCCTAAGTGGGGGTGATTGTAACACTTGAGATTTAATATAAACGGATTAATAGTACTACTCATACCAACAGATGTGCATCTCCTTTTAAGGGAGCTCATTACCCAAGAACTCCAAAGTTAAGCGTGCTTGCACGGGAGTAGTCTTGGGATGGGTGACCCCCTGGGAAGTTTATCAGGGCGCGCATGAGTGAGGACAAAGTGCGCGGTAAAGGCTCGTGGTGGTTTGTGGGGACAGTACTATTGGTTCGGAGTAACTACCTCGGGTCCGGCGGGGCTGGGGTGTTACAAGAAACCTCATATTCTGTCAATCAGACCAATGCTAGACCTTTACTACTTCCTGGTAACTCTCTTGATCATCCTTTCTGGATTATGGATAGTGGTGCTACTGACCACATCTGTCCATCTAAGTCTCTTTTCTCCTTCCATTAATCCCATTTCTCCTATCCATATTAATCTCCCCAATGGATCCTTTGTCACAGCTTCTCATTCTAGCTCTATTAACATAGGCAGTTTAGTCCTTCAGCATGTTCTATATGTCCCTCAGTTCCATTCTCACCTCATTTCCATTTTCAAATTGGTCTCTTTTGATTTTTGTGTTGTACTATTCTCAAACTCTCATTGTTTCATTTTGCAGAAGAAATCTTTGAGGATGATTGGACTAGCTAAAAAGTTTCAAGGACTTTACTATCTGCCCTCCAAAAACAATTTAGCTTTTCAATCTTCCTTTAACACTTGTAATGTTTCTTACAATAGTTCCAATGTTATAAATAAAGTCAACAAGGATAATGTACATCCTGATTGTTCTTCTATGTCTTGGCATTTGATATTAGGGCATGTTTCTAATACTGTACTCAAAGAACTCTCTCACCAATATAAGGATATACCTTTTACTGTTTTCAATAACTATGACATATGAAACTCCCCTATCCTATTAGCACCACTCAGTCCAAACGTTTTTTTTTTGAAAGAATCCATGTTGATATATGGGGACCATTATCAACCACATCTATAGATGGTTATAAGTATTTTTTAACCATTGTAGACGATTTCAGTGGATTCACTTGGATCCACACCTTGAAACTTAAATCTGAAGTCAGATCATTGCTCACATCTTTCATCATTCTCATCCAAAATCAGTATGATTGCCATTTAAAACAAATTAGATCAGATAATGGCAAAGAGTTTCTCATCCCTGATTTTTATCAAATCCATGACATACAACATGAGACATCATGTGTTGAATGTCCTCAACAAAACTCCATTGTTGAAAGGAAACATCAACACATTCTTAATATCACAAGAGCCTTACTTTTTCAAGCTCAACTTCCTCACAATTTCTGGTCCTTTGCTGTAAGACATGCTATACATATTATCAACAGACTACCAACTCCCGTCTTACATCAAAAATCTCTTTTTCAAGTCATTCATCAACAAAAACCTGACCTTCACTCTCTAAAACCTTTTGGCTGTCTTGCTTACTCCAGCACTTTGTCATCAGGAAGAACTAAACTGGACAGAAGAGCCAACAAGTGCATCTTTCTTGGTTTCAAAACCGGAACCAAAGGTTACATTCTTTATTATTTACATCATCAAAACATCTTCCATTCCAGAGATGTCATTTTCTGTGAGAATGACTTTCCTTTTCATCATCTTAACAACAACATTCCATATGACTACACTTTTGAACATCCTTCAAACATTCCTTCTACTTCAACCTCATCTATCACTATAGATAATCCTAATCCCAATCTCAGTTGTCCTGATCCTCCTACAACTTGAACCAGAAGACCTCCAGGATACTTAAGTTCCTACTACTATGGGGCATCAAAATCTTCTTCTTCTACTCCATATAAACTGGAGTCATACATTGATCTATCCAAATGTTCCAAAAACCATATTGCCTTTTCCAATGCCTTATCCATTCATACTGAACCCAAATCTTTCAAACAAGCTAGTCAACATGAATGTTGGAGAACTGCCATGGCAACTGAATTAAAAGCTCTTCAAGATAATGAAACTTGGTCTTTAGTTAGATTATCTCCAGGAAAGCAAACTGTGGGTTGCAAATGGGTTTATAAAGTCAAGTTGAAACCGGATGGATCTGTTGAAAGATACAAAGCACGCCTAGTAGCCAAGGGTTTTACCCAAACAGAAGGCATTGACTTCTTTGAAACATATTCACCTGTTGCCAAGTTAACCACTCTTCGTTTGTTGTTATCTCTATCAACAACTGGCATCTTCAGCAACTTGACGTTGATAATGCCTTCTTACATGGACAATTATGTGAAGAGGTTTACATGAAACCACCACCCAGTCTTATACCCACAAAATCTGACCTTGTTTGCAAATTACACAAGTCGTTGTATGGCCTCAAGCAAGCCAGTAGGCAATGGAATCAAAAGTTAACTTCTGCCTTAACTCACATCGGGTATCATCATAGTACAGCAGATTACTCCCTTTTCTTAAAACAATCTGGAACCAACATTACTTTTCTACTCATCTATGTAGATGACATCATCATATCTGGCAATGACCTCGATGAGATTACACATGTTAAGGCATATCTGAACTCTCAGTTTCATATTAAAGATCTTGGAAACCTCAAATACTTCCTTGGCTTAGAAGTTGCACGCTCAAAGAAAGGACTAGTCATCAATCAAAGAAAATATTGTCTAGAACTTATAGATGAATTTGGACTCACAAATTGCAAACCTGTCTCAACACCCCTTGATCCATCTCATAAACTCACACCTGATTCTGGCACACTCCTAGACAATCCTACATCCTTTCGTAGACTCATTGGAAGACTCATTTACCTTACCAACACCAGACCTGACATATCCTTTGCAGTTCAGCACCTTAGTCAGTTTGTTTCTAATCCTAGAGATGAACACTTCATTGCAGCATTGAGAATTCTTAAATATCTGAAAGCATCTCCTGGTTTGGGCTTGTTCTATTCATCTTCCAATACATCTAATATTCAAGCTTTCTCAGATTCAGATTGGGCTACATGCTCAACCACATAGAAATCTATTACAGGTTTTTGTGTCTTTCTTGGCAATTCTCTTATATCATGGAAATCAAAGAAACAAAGCATTGTCTCACGATCATCTTCTGAAGCAGAATATAGAGCCTTAGCTTCTTTAAGCTGTGAACTTCAATGGCTTCAATTCCTTCTTAAAGATATGTGTACCAACATTACATTACCATTTTGTGTATACAGTGATAGCCAATCTGCCATTCAGCTAGCCAAAAATCCATCATTTCATGAAAGGACGAAGCATGTCGAGGTGGACTGTCATTTTATAAGAATTAAAGTTGATGGAGGTTTAATCAAACTTTTCTTTGTTCCTTCAGAGAATCAGGTGGCAGATTCCTTTACCAAAGCTTTATACCCTACTGCATTTCAACATAGCATCTCCAAGCTTGGTCTTCATTCCATTTACGATCCAGCTTGAGGGAGGGTATTAACATACGCATGTTACTTGAATATTTGAAATCATGCAGACACATACAAGCTATATGGAGAAGCACATAGTATAGTATTTCCCATGTAAAGTTTGTTTCAGTTTGTTGGAGTAGTTACGTTGATATTCTGCTTTTCCATTTTTGTATATAAAACTCTGTAACTCTGAACACTTCTGAGATATGAAATGATCATCTTCTTCCTTGCCTCTTCTTCAATACGCTAATAGAGACCGAAGGCCATCACATTGTCGAAGCTCCGGGGAAGCAGTGGCGACGGAACGGGCAACGCGGTGGATCACGCCACCGGCGTCGGCACCTCCGCTTCTCTTTCGAAAGAGAGTACAGTTGCCGCCGTGAAGTTGGTGAAGTCAACGGTTTTGTTTTTTTTGGAGTTGTCGGATGCAAGGGTGAAGCCGAAGTCGGCCGTGAGACGGTCATCTATATAAGCCATGTTTGTCATGGTCGCATTATGGTAACGCGGTTTCACCGGGTCGGAGGACGACGAGTCCTTTATTGCGGCCCAAGTAATAAGCCCAATAAGAAAAACAGAAATTATGGAACAACCGCCGTAAACAATTAAACGCACCCGGCACCCATTCATCGCCATTACCGATCAAATCAAGCCCAGCGGTAGTACTGTAGAAGATTTCCTGCTTTTGAACATTTAACCAAAATTATTCAAAAAAGCACACTATCTAGTGCCTACTCACCAAGGACTTTCAATTAATTCGGTCAAAAAGGACCCTTTGTTGATTATTAAAAATGAAAAACCAGGGCCGGTCCTGGAAGACTAGAGACCCGGTGCGACAAAAAAAATGGGCCTTTTCTTTCCAACACTAGGAAAAATAAAACATAAATAATAATGGTAATAGTAACAAATTACAGTAAATTTCTGTTAATATTGAACATAATAGCAAAAACAAATATATTCATTAATAAAGTACATTTCATGAAAAAGAGACATTCTTCGAGCGTATTTAAATGCAAAGTCATCTACCAAACTTTCAATGTCAATCTCTTCAAGTGTTTCAGATTCTATGGATATCAACGTCAATCCATTCAGTCTCTCTTGTGACATAGTTGACCGCAAGTAGGACTTCCACTACTTCAACTTTGAAAAACTTTGTTCTGCTGAGGCAACCGTAATAGGAATGGTTAGCAATATCCTATATGCAATAAAGGCATTTGGAAAACAACTCATTTGTTTCAAAGAATTCAATATTTTTATTGCTCCCATCTTTTTTTTTGGCAAAACCTCTCTAAGCAATTTTAGCTCAATATACAAATCATCGCCATCAATATTACTGCATTTTGCATCCCTCTGCAGAACTGTTTGTAAACGAGTGCAACAAGATTTCAAGTCTAAATCACTCAGAGATTGTAACTTCTCCAGAACAGAACAAGAACCCAAACATATTTGCATACATTTGGTATTGCTCAAATCTCCGTGTCAACGAGCCAATGGACTGATCTACTATGTAGACAAAGTATTCCAGCCTGAACAGTTCTTCCGTTGTTGTCGTGGATGATACAGAAGATTCTCCAATACTCTCATCAAATTGCTTTCTTCTACGGATAACACGTTTATAAGGAAACACCGGCTCAACTTCCAATTCAATGGCTATTTCTTTAGCATCCTGCATAGCACTCGAAAACCCACTTTCTCTTTACTTCTCAAAAAAAGAAATTAACCCTTTCACTTCAACAATAGCAACATCAAGAAGCATATCTTTTGATTGCAAACTTTTGCTAACCAAATTCACAGCATATAATATTTCATACCAAATAACTGTGGATAGCAAAAATTCAAAATTACAAAGTTCATTTATAGCTAATGATCTAGCTTCACTTTGTATTTTAGAATCATTGTCTGTCTCTGCCAATTCAAGCAAGGCTTCTCGAATGTCACTATTTGAAACCTTATTGCTTTGACACGTTCCACGCGACTTTCCCAACGAGTGGTTGACAAGGATTTAAGAGTTACTCCCTTCACATTATTTTTTAAAATTTGCCATCTTTTTGTAGAATTAGCAAAGAGTGTGTAAATTCGTTGCACTATTCTAAAAAAATCTCTTGCTTTTCAAGAACAACTGGCAATGATATCAGTGTTGTTGAGATTTGTATAGAAAAGATATTGCAAAAAGAAGGAGAATATTAATATAGCTACTTTAAAACATAAACTAGGAAAGATTTTTAGACAACACACAAAGAAAAGTTCGTAAAATCCTAGAGTTTTTTTTTGCAAGGAATCCTAGAGTTATTAACTTACGGAGTATTATGTTACTTAATTAATCCCCGAGTTAATTATGATTAATTATAGATGCCAATACTCAACGTCTTAACCCACTTCCTGCATTAATCATCTTCAGAGACTCGTCGTTTCCATCCTTCTTTGAGTCTTTCCAAATAAGAAGACGAAAGGCTTCGCCGACTGGTCTGGAACTCGACATTCAAAATTGTAATTCTGGTTTGAGTATTGATACGGGAAACAAATCAGTAATTAATTTCATTTTTTATCCTTGACGGGTTAGTTTCTGACTGTGCATAATACTTTCAGTTGAGTATTAGAGTGCTCGAGGAATGGGCTAGCAGTTTCGCGTTCCAATTTGCCTCATTTCTTTCATCATGGAAGGTGTGAGGATAAAAGCATTGCACTTGCTCATCCCTCTCTTTTGAATTAGATTGTTTCTTGTTAGAGCTGTCATTCCCCGAGACATTTTGATTTTGCTTATTTACTGAATGATTGCGTGTTAATGTTGCAGAAGCAAAACACCCCCAGGCTGATCTGGTTTCAAAATTCACTTGGAGAGTAGAAAATGTGACGAGGTTATCAGTTAAAAAGCGTTATTTTAGGACGTTTACGGTAAATGAGTACAATTGGTATGATACCATCAAATCATCTCACACTCACTAGGGGTAATTTTATTCTTTACTATACACTTCCATACACAACTATTACCCTTTTCCTTCTGTTTCTGTAGGAGATTGAGCCTTTTTGCAAAAGGAAATGGAGCGGAGTACCTTGACGTGATGGATTCATCTAGTTTAACCGGTGGGCGGGGAAGAACAGCAAAGTTAACCCTATCTCTTATTAATCAGATGAACAGCAGAAAACCATCAAGAAAGGTAAAATTAAACAATGAAATCATGTATTTGTGCCGGCAGAGCCGTATTAATATACTGTAAAAATTAAAAAAATTAAACTCAATCTAAATACTTATACTGAAATCAACTCAATACTCATCAAATAATATAATAAAAATTCTAAGAATAACTTAATACTACCTCTGTCCCACTAAGATTGAGACGGAAGAAGGTGGCAAGATTATTAAGAAAAGTGGGTTTGTGTGGTTGATATTAAATTGATAAAGTAAGAATAAAGTAAGAATGATTTAGAGCCACACAATTTTTACCAAATTTGGTATGAGACAATCTTAGTGGGACTTCCCGAAAAGGTAAAATGAGACAATCTTAGCGGTACGGAGGGAGTACTTGATTTAAAACAACACAACTCATCACTCAATCAATTTAAGTAAAACACGAGTAAACGTACTCACAAAAAACTTTATTTTATTGATTAGTATTTATATACTACGTATATTATTACTATGTAATAATACTAATAATTTTTTTAAAATTTGGGGCCGCAGAAATTGGGAGGCCCTGTTTTGTAGAACATTTTGATCGTGCTAAAAACTGGCTCTGATTTGTGGCTTATTAGTTATATCCTTTGTGATGCAAGAAATCTATTTGTTATGGTCTGCTGTTTTTTTCGCTGTTTTTTTCACTATTATGATGCAAGAATCAATGGTAGGATATGAATTCAACAGGAATCTCTACTAAAGCTTAAATTTGCTTTACTTAGAGAGAGAATATCAACTCAATGCAAGACTTGGTGATTGGATAACAGTGTTAATTTCCCGACTTGGTGAATTCTGTGCTAAAACTGGTGGATATCTCGTTGATGACACATGTTTGATTGAATTTCAAGTATCCATGTCTGAGCCCTCTTCTTCTCCAGCTTCAACAGATAGAGTAACTTGTCCCTAAATCCTATATATATTGCCTATGGTATTGTATGTTTTCCAGTATCTTTAAACGATTTTTTTTCATTTCTTGGTGTGATCAGGCTCTTGAATCTGTGGAGTCTGTGTATGCTCGGGCTCAATCATTTCTCAATTCTCTACCCAAGAAACCTCTCACTTCATTATCTGATGATGTGTCATGTGAAATGCAACCTTTGTTCAAAGGCCATGCCACTTTTGCAAAAGAAATCTTTGACAAACTATTGTCTTACCCTTTGGATGATTTAGCTGACCCCAAGCGTGAAACTACAATGATGGAGTCCCTTTCTATACTCAGTGACAACCTTTCTTTGTTTACCGATGGACAGGCCAAAAAAATTATGGATTTGAGAGCAAGTTTTCCACAAATCATGCATGAATGGAGAGACTCCATTAAAGTTAAGGAAAGTAGTGAGCAAATCTGTTCTACTTTTGAGAAGACCAAAAGTTTGCTTGAAGATCTAGTGAAAAGGGAGGAGGAAATCAAGAGAAAACTAAAGTATTTAAGTGACAAAGAAGAGGAATTGGAAGCTCATCTGAAGGTAATTGAAAGCAGCCGTGGACAGCTCAAGGAGGAAAGAGAAGAAGTGTCAAAGCAGACAAAGCAAGTTTGTTCTCTTGCTATGGAGCAAGCTAGAAAAGTGGAAGCCAAAAAGATGGATTTGGATAGAGCTAACAAAAAGATGGACAATTTGAAGTCAGAGTTTGATGCAACAAGACATCTCTTTATTTGAGAAAAAGGTGGGATGTGTCTTCCAAGTAGTGATACATGCCTTGTAGGATTTTTCTGGACAAGCAAAACTTAATGACTAGAATGTAGTTAAAGGTATGTTTGAGAGTTTGAAGCCTTGAAGCCATGAGAGAGAAGGGGAGGGAATGTGCAAGAAACTCCTGTTTTTGTGAAGTTATGAATTTGGAAAGAGAGAGATCACGAGAATTATTATAATTAGAATCGCTTAAGATATATATATACTACTATACTACTAATATTGAATTCAAATAGTTAAACTTGTATTCATTTTAAATTAACCTAAATTATCATTTAATTTAATCTCCTTCAAAAACCTCCAAATTGGAGGAACTTAAATTTGGAGGGTTAGAAAAGCCCTCCACAATCTCTCCTCCAATTTTTTACTCACAAACAAGAAAGGGAGATTCATAAGCCCTTTTAAACCTTCCCCTCCTCTCATAAACCTAACACCCAAACATACCCTAAGTGACTTTGGTCCATCATTGACCAGTTAATTATGCCATTGAAGCAAACCAGCTCACTACTTGAGCCTTTATGGATCGTAAAGGGAGTTCATGTCTTTTTTGTTGTGAAATATTGCTACCCCTTGATTGGAGCATTATTTTTGGAGAAAATGGTCTGATACTTTTATGAGTTAGTTGTAGCTCATATAGTCTCTATCCATTAAACTTGTGGGACTTGGAATAAAATGGTTGCTCTACTAATGAAGAATATGTAGGTTTTTCATTAGTTTAGTTTACTGTTGTAGTAGGTTTTTCACATAAGAGTAATGCACGAGTTGTAAACAATGTAAAAAACGGAGTAAGAGACCAAATATTACAAACGAGGAGTAATAATATATAGGGCTATTAGCCATAAAAAGGACTAAAAACAGCCCTAAATGTAACAATAGGATTATAATTCTTTTATTCCCAAAATGTGAGTAATATATACGGAGTATCTCTTTTTGTTATTCGACTTCCTATATATAATTTGTAATAAATTTATTTTATTGATAATAAAATCATATTTTTATTTATATTAAAAATAAAAGAAACAATAAAAAATATTTACAAATTAATATGAATTAGTAAAAACTAGGGAAAATAAAATAAAGTATAAAATAAAAATTGTAAAATAAAATATTAAATAATAATAATATTAAAACTTTTAAATTTCTAAGAAAGTAAAATAAAATACCTAAAAATATTACTACCTCCGTCTCATTCAAAGGTTCCAACCCGCTATTCGCATGGTCAACTAAAATCTTTCTTAATCTTTTTCTTTGTATATCAAACTTTTATCAAATTTACATTTTTATCAGGCTTTGTAGCGGTTTTAATGTGGTTTCTGAATATGTAAATTTTATTTACTAAAAATAATCAGAGTGTAAACAGAAATCAAGTTGTTTTATCGTCAGTCAAACATCGTAAATCGAATCGAAAATCTCTATATGGTAAGAAGGGAGTAAAAAATATATAGGCCTATGCCGCCGCATCAGCCACCTCTCATCACTAACAGCTTCGACCGCTAGAAAAAGTGTTGCATTCCTCTGAAAATGTCATGAAAATAATTTTTTACTCTGGAATATTCAGCTCTCTTTTCTAAATTGCCATCATGATGACATTCTCTTAACTTGACATTCTTTACCGGTGACCGTATGTTGCGGCGCTTGAAGCCTTGAAGGTAGTTGAGGTGGTGGTTGAGGCGTGTACATTATTTATTTATTTTTATGTTTTTTTTTCAATTTTTTATGTTTTCTTATTGTTATTTAAAAAATCCTACAAAGAATGACAAGTGAAAGGTTAGAGTAGGAAGAGTTTTCCCATTTGATAATTTAAACTTTAAACACCTTTTGTTGCAATTTTACCTTTATTACTCCTATTTAGGATAATCTCTCATTGTAATACTAATAATAATACACTCAATTAGATTAGAAATATTTGAATCAAAATTCAATTGAGATCAGAAAAAAATGACAGCGGAAAAATTCAAACTAGATTAGAACCAGACGACTCTTAAAATTTGAGATAGAAAAATTTAAAACAAATCATATTTTAAGGAATTGAGATCATAATCATTCAAATGAGGCTACAAAAGAGCTTTTCAATAGTCAATACCACGTCGACCACGTATAAACACGTATTTTGTTACTACGTACAATTATAGTTCGTTCAGCTTAAATAAATGCTTTAAAGGCAAAGAAAGGGACTATCCGTTACGTCGCTATCAATCCTTTTTGGGAGAATGTATCCCCATACCTGAATTTATTTGTCATTACTCGGACTCGTCTGGAATACCAGCCACTCATCAAAATAGTACTCCAGAGGACACTGCAATATCTTCCGTATCATGTCTCATTATCCTAAACACAAATGTATCACCTGCCAAAAAGTTAAAAAAGGCGGTCAACAATATTCTTCCCCCTCCGTCCAACAGCTCCATCCTCACCGCTCACTCGCCTCTCCTTCACTCGTCTCCACCGCCTTCGCTAAGATCGCCACCGTCACCCTCTCCCTAAGCCTAAGCTGAAGAAGCAGCACGCCTCCGCCAACTCCGCCTGAGCAAAAATCGATGGTGAAGAGGAAATCCGGTGAGATTAACAACGGTGAGCGGTTAGCGGCTCTGGCCAGACCAAAAATCGGTACCCTTTTTGTTTTTGTGCTTTCCCTTTTCTCCCATTTCCCATTCCACTGCCAATTTCTCCGTTTTAGAAACAATAAGTCTCCGGCGCATATGTAGGTCACATTCTCTAGTCTACAGATTGCACGTGTGGAGGAGTAATTTACTTGGTTAAAGATATGCCTTGAAAACTTGTTGTGTAAGCGAAGATGTTTTCTGTGAAATATTTTCCGGACTTCCTTTGTACGTAGGGCTCGGAAACATTTTTGAGATAGTATTTTCCTGGGGGACATGGACCTTGATTCTTTAGGCTATGTTTCAATCCTGGAAAATGCTAGGAAAGTAAAGAAACGGGTATGAAAAACTACCATATGCAGAGGAAAATGATATACGGGAAGTGCTTTTTGCCTTGGTAACATATGGTGGATTGCTTAATATGTTTATAATGTGGTGTGTATATGCTGAACTAAGGAATGTGTCTGTGTTTCAGAGAGTGACCCAACCAATGACTATCTAATGTCAAAGTTTAGATGGAGGATTGATAACTTCTCGCGTTTGGATGTTGAGAAGCCTTACTCTTCAGTGTATGACGTAAATGAGTACAAGTGGTATGCCTCTAAGTGGAGATGAATGAGAAAGATTAAATATTGTATATTCAGCTCCCAATTTTTATTCTAAGTATGTTTGGCTTCTGCAGGAGGTTGCTGCTTTATCCAAGGGGAAACGACACAGCTCATTTGTCTCTGTACCTAGGTGTGCCTGACCTGCATAGCTTACCCGATGGTTGGCGTATACCTACAAAGTTCAGTCTAGCCCTTCTTAACCAGCTAGACCCAAAGAAAACCATCAAGAAAGGTATATCATTATGTAGAGTGAGTAGTTGTGACCAATGATTGTTGTAATTCTGTTTCTATCCTCTAGTTGTTGTTTTCTCTGCATCGTTGTGCAGAAACTAAACATGCTTTCACTGCTCACGAGAGTGACTGGGGCTTCACTTCATTCATCCCACTTCGTGAGTTTCATGACAAAGCTGAAGGTTATCTTGTTAATGATTCATGCCTGATCGAAGCTGAAGTATATGTCCCTGATGCTTCTTCATGTGTGACGAACATTGCTACTTCTCCTGTTTCCCCTTATCAAGTAAACTTCACTTAAACCCTACATGCTATATGGCCAAGTATCTTTTTGAAGTAGTGGGCAAGATTATGACTTTTACTATGGTGGTATTTTTGTCCCCGAGTGACTAGAGTGAGTGACCACAGTCATTTATTTATGCATTAGTGACCAAGCTGGTATTTGACTATTTTGGATTAACAGCAGTGACCATGTGATTGTACTTTTGTCTATGAGTTGTATATTAATTATATACGGAGTATTTTTCTAAATGTAACCCACTCTTCTTTATTTCTTTTTGGGATTGATCAGGCTATTGATTCTTCTTCTGCTGTTGCTCTTGATCCTGTGGAATCTGTGTACTCCCGGGTTCAATCTGTTCTCAAGTCACTACCCAAGTCACCGTCCAACTTAGCATCCGGTGCTATTCCATGTGAAGTTCCTTTGCTTAAAGACCGTGCAACTTCTGCCAAAGAAATCTTTGACAAGCTGATAGCATACCCTTTGGAGGACTTGGCTGATCCTCAGCATGAACCTGCAATGTTGGAGTCGCTCTCCATAATCGCTAACAATCTTTCTTTGTTCAGCAATGAGCAGGCGGAAGAGATTTTGAGCTTGAATGTTTCTTTTCCTCAGATGATGCGGGAATGGAGGGACTTGAGTAAAGTCAAGTGGGGCAGTGAGCATCTTTGGGCTACTTTTGAGCAGACGAAGCGTTTTCTAGAGGATTTAGTGAAAACGGATGAAGGGATAAAGAGAAAACTTGTGGGGCTAGTTAGGAGAGAAAAGGAATTAAAAACTGAGCTGGAAGAAATTGAAAGCGATATGCGGCAACTGAAGGTGGAAAGAGGAGAAGTGTCGAAACAGACTAAGAAAGTGTGTGCTCTTGCTGAGGAGCAGGCTTGCATTATTGAAGCAAGAGAGGCTGAGGTGGATGGTGCTAACAAAAAGCTGGAGGGTTTGAAATCCAAATGGGATGCAATGAGACTTCGTCTACTTGCTTGAAAAGAAAAGAAAAACAGGCAGTGTCTAGCTATTAAGATTTACTTAGTGAATTTGGGAAGAGTGATACAAAATGGTCAGAGTATATGGTTTCAAAACTCAATTAGTCAATTGTAGGTATTGCTTATTAACCTTATTAAGATGATTAACCATTGGAAGTGAATCTTTTAAGAATGTTTTTCTTACAATCAATTTTTTAGGTAGCTTATAGGTTGTTTTTAGATTCTTGTGCAGGTCAAATGCATGTGAAACTTCTTCAGCCATTATGCACTGCCAGCACTGGCTGCTACAACTATTAAAAAAATTAATGTACAAAATAAAATGCAAGCAAAATAAAAAATGATTTATCTTTTACATATGTTTTCTTTGCTCAGTATTTGTAAATTATATATAAGTAAATAGTCTTGCTCCCGTTTTTTGCAACATTTTATGCTCTTCTAATCTCAAATATCTTAATTGTTGATATTAGGCTTAGGTATCGAATCTGACCATAGTCCAGACTACTTTCAATTCCTTAAATTTTCTCCAATTTATTACCTATTTTACCTCTTATTCTCCAAAGGCTACAAAAATTAATCACAGTCGACAATAAAGTTCTTGGTGTTGGCCACCCTTAAGAATGTGCATAACCAACTAACTATTTTTCTACAACATTTCAACCCATTATCTCTACGCCTAACAATGGTTCGAGACTTAAGTCATTGGTGTTACTTTGGTGCATAAATGAACTTGTCGTCTTATGGATTTTGGAAACTGTTCTAATTGTCAAATTAAAGCCGCAAAGGCTCCCACCTAAGGTGGAGTAAGGGGAATCGATGGACGCAGTCTTACCCCTGTTTTCGGATAACTTTGCATAAATAAGAACAAAATTTATTATGATGACTTTCTTTCAATCTTATTCTTTTTTACAATATGGAATGTTGATTAGTGTTATTCAATAGCTGGACTCTTAACTATTTGCTATCAGTTATCACAAAGCAGTATAATTGGAACTGATTCTGATTCTGCTTCTTTTTTAAAGCAGAAGCAGAATCAGAATCAGTTTTCAGAAGCTGGTCACCACAGCTTCTAAAAAAACTTATTCTAGGAGTAAATTAAAGCACCAGAATCACTTCTACACTTTCACTCAAACACTCCAGCTTCTGCTTTTGCTCCCTGGAAAAGCAGAAGCAGTTTCAATAATGAGATCCAAACACCCCCTTAGTTTGACGCAATGCGAACTCATTCATTAGTAGTAAATTTGATTACTTATGTGATAAAACAAAATAATAGTTCAAATTATTAGATTAGTAGTTTCAAAAACCTGGAATGAGGGTTTCAAGGTACATCGATGCTTTGATTACAACATTGAACTAATAAAAAGGCTAAAATGTAAGTGTAAGGGTGTAAGGGCATATGCATTGAAAATGGAGTATTTGGCCATGTTCAGAAGAATTCAATTGCAACCAGCATGAAGTTTCCTCCATGTGCAAGCAACAACCATGAAGCTTCCTCCATGTGCAAGAATGACAAAGGGAGCTTCCTCAAACACCATTGAAGTTTCCTCATGTTTAATCCCACCTTCCTCCCACCTTCATAGTACCTAGTGTTGGTGTTATAAATAGAGAGCTTGGAGAGTCTTTCTATCATCAAGTAAATTAGAATAGATCATCATATCACAATCAAGAAGAGCTGTGAATATCCTTGAGAGATATGTGAGGTGTTGTTTTGAGAGTTTTTAGTTAGAGCTTGTATGTCTCTTCTTTCTATTCTTGAAAGTAATAGAAGTGTTTTTCTCTCATATTAGCACGATCCTGTTATTCCCAACAAGTGGTATCAGAGCCAGGTTGAGCTTTTGATATTTTTCCCAGATTTTTTCAGATAAAATTCTACTGTCTGAAAAATCGAGTTTTTCAATATTTCTCGGAATTGCAATCTCGGTGCTGCCCGTTTTTCGAAATTCTGCTCCCATTTTTCTCAAACAGAAAATCAAAATTATTTAGAAGGTGAAAATGACCTTGACGAGTCAACTTCATCTTCCGGAGCTATGATTATGCTCACGGCTACCAACTACATGCTATGGAAACCTCGGATGGAAGATTTCCTTAGTTGTAAAGACCTTTTTGATCCAATAGAGATGAAGGGTATTAATCCTGACCCGACCAAGTCAACGGAGTGGAAGAAAATCTCTCTATCGGTGTGGAATGCTAGCCAAAATTCCCGCCCATTTACCTGGGTTACTTTTTAGCTAAGCACATGTATGGGAAAGAGTGTGAGCTGAAGTATTGAACGGGTTAGGAGAAAGCTGCACACATTTAATGCGGAGTTGATGTAATGCAACCAACCATCATTTCTAAACTTTCTTTATCCTCTCATAAACTTTTTGCATTATTGGAATGGAGCAAGTATGACCACGTTGAAGTGTTCCTTTCTTGCAATGGAATACAAATACGGAGTAATAAATTAAGTATAAATGTCATTTCAAAACTTTTCATAGCATTGAATGCAGTGCCAATTCACCACTCTATAGCATGCATCTCGAATCATTTCATAGACAACAATTACAAATTTGGTTGCTTTTTCCATTTTCTAATTAATTTTGCAGTTGGAATAGTTCAATCTGAATTTAAAATTGAAAGGAGATCGGTTGGAAACTGCAGTTTTATCTTTTGGATATTACCCAATTACCCAATTTATTAAGACTCAACCAATACAGAGAACTCACCCAATGCATTATAAATAGGCTCTCGCATTTGGCTTCCCACCACACTACATCAACCAAACTCAAAGCAATGGCCCCAAACACAACTGTAATGTGATCACTCATCAAGGAGTGATCCGAGCATACGAAATGCCACCACAATCCAAATGGGACAACGAATGCAAATTGTCTTCCATGATGAGGAGGTATTCATCCAAAACATGTTCGATAAATTTAACAGGTCTTATCATTTTTTATAACTGGTGTATTTCCTTTCAGGAAAATACATGCTATCATCAAAAGGCACAGTTTAGTTTGTTCAAGTAAAAAATAAAGGTTAATACGGTTTTCAATGAAATAGAAAATTCAGGGTGAGTGATACTACACTTACAAAGCCTCAACCCATGCCTATAATTCAGGAGTTTATCCGCCCCACCCAAATCCAGGTAGTAGAAGAAGATTAGGATTTTCAAGAGGGTATTAGATAGATAATTTCAGTAAAACAAAAAAGGTAGTTTAACGTATATTTTATCATGCATGTACTTCGTATGTGTGTAGTTTATGTGTGTAAATGTGTCTAATGTATACGGAGTATTGTACTCCCTCTGTCCCTAAATTTACTTCCCTTTTCGAGAGTCAACTTAAATCACTCTTAAACTCTTACTTTTTGTATTAAAACTTTATGAAAATTGATTTTTTTTTGCAGGCTTTGTAGCGGGTTTAATGTAGTTTCTGAATATGTAAATTTTATTTACTAAAAATAATCCGAGTTTTCACAGGGATCATTTAACTTTATCGTCAGTCAACCTTCGTAATCCGCAATTGGAACAACATTCAGGGACGGAGGGAGTATTAATTATACGGATCGGAGTACTATATATTATGCCATATTTTACTTGGTTATGCCATATGCTCATGGGCGGAGCTAGGGGAGGGCCATTCCTGGCCCTGGTCCAGCCCAAATTTTAAAAATGTCTGTATTTTTAGTGTAAAAAATTCTGTGTAAAAAATTTTCAAAAAATATTCTTTGTATCGGCCCAGTGCTCTAGCTCCGCCCCTGCATATGCTTTATTATACAGTTTACAGTAGATATTATATATATATAATATATAATGAAAATAGAATATGTTATGTATATATCCCATAAGTATTAAATATATAATATATCTATAATATATATAACATATATTATATTACATTATATAATGAAAATAGAATATGTTATGTATTTGATCGGTTTAAAACATATAACACGAGGCAGTAAAAATTCTCAAAACCCATTTAGTTGTATGGCAATTTGTACCTTAAATCTCAATACTTAGAGACGAGTATGTATTTGTCACTTTACATAAAAGAAATTACTTAACCGACACCCAAAAAAATCACGTGCATCGGTCATTAAAACACAAATATCTTATTTCGCCAGGTCTGGCTTCTAGAGAACATAACCGATACAAATTTATTTATTAAAAATCAAGAGATCAAATGATTAATACAAGACATGCATTTCGAAAAATGACTTTGATGAAACGGTCTAAAACAAGGGCTGAAAATAGGTAAAAATAGGCGTGTACTATGCACCAAAACGATATGCTTCAAGAAAAATGTTCACAAAAACAAAATATCTCAAAAAGGATTGAGGACGAATTAAAGGTAAAGATATATACCAAACGACTGGGATACATTCACTACAACTTTTATTTTGGTCAGAATCCACTGACGGTGAAAACCACGGAGAGAATTCCCTAAATAGGAGTAAAAAAGTTTTGAAATTCCAAAATAGGAGTATCATGTTTTTATTCCCTAAATAGGAGTAAATTTCTGCCAAGTTTGGAAATTACAAGGCTTTAAACATGGCATTTTTTTCCAAACTTGGCAGATTACTCCTATTTAGGGAATAAAAAACATGATACTCCTATTTTGGAATTTCAAAACGTTTTTACTCCTATTTAGGGTAATTTCTGAAAACCACGAGGTTAAGATCACGTCTCAAGTCTCAACAACTCGATTTAAGGCCACAATTGAACAAACGTACTCAGGCGGCCAAAAATGCGTTTGGAGACCATCGGTCTCAAGCTGTAACCGATGAGTTGAGAAATGAGAATGGGGATAGTACGTAGAGTAGGCCTTGGTCAAAAGGGGGTTATATACGTGGGTGATGGGTAGGGTAGCTTACGTATTAAATGGTGATTTTAAAATGGATTGTTGGGTCATTTTGTTGGGTTGGGGTCCAATCGAACTGTTAACATTTTTTTTAAAAGGGAGCTGTTTTATAAGTTTCCATATTTTGTTGATGTTTTATCATGTTTTATCATGTTTTATCAATCGCTCATTTTACTGATGATTTGTTTTATTAATTTTGTAATAATTATTTAATTATTTAAATACTTACTACTTACTACTTATTTACTTATAATAATGAAGCTAATATTTTCAAATTGTGCTTTGGTGTGACAATTTTTTTATACATTTTGTGTTTTTTATTTTTAAAAATAAAATTGTGTTTTAAATTAAAACACATCAATTTGTGTTTTGTTCTATTATTCTACCGAAAATGTTGACTACAGGGTCGATACTAACTATTCTTCTCGGCCAGTTTAAATTGGTTTCAGTTCTTCAAAATGCACGACACCAGCCGGAGGTGAAGGAATGAGTAATATTTTTACAGAAAAAACAAATGGTCACTTGTAATTTCAAATATTCTACGGAGTATCTCTTTTGCAGTATCTACATTTTTGGTTCTTCGACCATGTTTTAATTACCACTACAGTCAAAAAAAAATTACTTACCACTTCATTCTAAATTCAATTATATATGCATTTCTATAATAGAGTTCTTAATCACACATTGGTAAATTTTCATCCGTGCATCGCACGGGTGAGAATCTTGTTAATAGAAAAACTATTGGTCAAATCCGACAATGGATTGACCATAGTGTCTTCCACCATGTTGCACAAGAGACCGACGCTTATGCCCTTTGGAAGAAGTTAGAAGATATGTACCAGGCCAAGACCGCTAGGAACAAGGCCCTACTGATGAGGCGTCTTGTCAATATGAAGCTCAAAAGTGGAACTTTCGTTGCCGAACATACTAGTCAATTTCAGAGTCTGGTAAATCAACTATCTTGTGTAGAAATGCCACTTGGAGATTAAATGCAATCTCTATTACTTCTTAGTTCCCTTCCTGATAGTTGGGAGATACTAGTTGTTACTCTCAGCAACTCAGCCCCAGATGGCAAACTTACCATGTCTGTGGTCAAGGATGCACTGTTCAATGAGGAGGCAAGAAGGAAAGACATGAGCACAGATGAGACTCATGCCCTTGTGACAGAGAATAGAGGAAGATCACAAGGAAAAAAACAAAGAAACAGTAGAGGGAAATGGCAAAGCAGAGGCAAAAGTCGGGGGAGATCATCAGATGGCCGGAAACCTTCTTATACCTGCCACCATTACGGTATAGAGGGTCACATGAATAAGAATTGCTACAAATTGCTAGAGGAGCGAGGCAAGAGCAATTCTCAAGCGAAGAACAAGGGTGGTGAAGCGCTCATCACAATCTCAGGTGATGTGGCGTATTGTACTATCAATGATGAAGCATGCCTTCACGTCTCAAGAGAGGACACTGAATGGGTGGTAGATACTGCAGCATCCTACCACGTTACTCCCCACAAGTACTACTTCACAACTTACAAAGCTGGAGACTTTGGAGCAGTGAAGATGGGCAATTCCAGTTCCTCTAGAATAGCTGGAATTGGTGATGTACAAATAAAGACGAGTATTGGGAGCACAATCACTTTGAAGGATGTCAGACATGTTCCAGACCTTCGACTCAATCTCCTGTCAGTGGTATGTCTTGACGAACAAGGGTATGAAAACCACTTTAACAGGGGCACTTGGAAAATGTCAAAGGGCGTTTTGACAATCGCTCGAGGACATGTTTGTGGCACATTGTACAAAACCCATTTGAGGATTTGTACGGATAGCCTCAATATTGCTGAGGAGACTTCTCAGAATCTGTGGCACCTGAGACTCGGCCACATCGGTGAGAAAGGGTTGACTACCTTGATGAAGAAGAACCTTATCAACATCGACAAGAACGCTGCACTGGCTCCTTGCAGTCATTGTTTGTTTGGTAAGCAACATAGAGTATCATTTAGTTCTACTTCAACTAAAAGATCAGAGTTGTTAAGTTTGGTACACTCCGATGTCAGTGGTCCTTTCGAGGTGGAATCAATCGGTGGAAGCAGATATTTTCTGACTTTTATCGATGATGCTTCTCGGAAAGTGTGGGTGTATTTCCTGATTACGAAGGATCAGGTGTTCGAGATCTTCAAGACATTTCACGTCTTGGTGGAACGTGAAACAGGAAAGAAGTTGAAATGTCTCCGATCTGATAATGGAGGCGAGTATACTTCCAAGGCGTTCGATGCATATTGCAGAAAATATGGCATTCGACATGAGAAGTCAGTACCACGCACCCCTCAACACAACGGCGTTGCTGAAAGAATGAATCGGACTATCATGGAGCGTGTCCGGAGTATGCTAAATATGGCTAAACTTCCGAAGTCATTATGGGGAGAAGCAGTCAACACCGCATGCTATCTTATCAACCGATCACCTTCAGTACCACTGAACTTTGAAGTTCCAGAGAGGCTATGGACAGGTAAGGATCCTATATACTCACATCTTAGAGTATTTGGTTGTTCATCATATGCACATGTATCCAAAGAGCTCAGGCAGAAGCTCGATGCAAGAACTATCCCATGCATTTTTGTTGGCTATGGAAATGAAGAGTTTGGATACAGGTTATGGGATCTTAAGGAGAAAAAGGTGTTCAGAAGTAGAGACGTTGTGTTCCATGAAGATTTGACAATTAGGAAAACATTGAAAAACCCACAATGTCACGAAAGTCAAATGAGGGTGCTAGAGTTATAAATGAAGCACCAGAAGAGGACAAAGTGCGTGAAGATAACTCAGAAGCAGAAGAAGACGAGGAGATAGAGGAGAGTGCAGAGCAAGGGGAGACACAACCCACCTCGTCAGACACAGATGATGGTAGCTCTTCTCAGATGGTTCCTACTGTTCGTAGATCTGAACGAGGGCATATACCATCGACAAGGTACACATCATCTGAATATCTTTTGTTAACTAAAGATGGAGAACCAGAGAGTTTTCAAGAAGCTGTATCTCATAAGGATAAAGAAAAATGGCTAATAGCAATGCAGGATGAGTTAGAATCTCTGCAGAAAAATCAAACCTATGAGATCGTAGAACTTCCTAAAGGGAAGAAAGCTCTGAGGAACAAATGGGTGTTCAAGCTGAAGAAGGATGCAAGCGGACAAGTGGTGAAACACAAAGCTCGGTTGGTTGTCAAAGAGTTCCAGCAAAAGAAAGGAATTGACTTTGATGAGATCTTTGCACCAGTTGTCAAGATGATCTCAATCCGAGTTATACTTGGCTTGGCAGCAAGCATGAACTTGGAGCTTGAACAGATGGATGTGAAGACAGCATTTCTTCACGGAGATTTGAAAGAAGAAATCTGCATGCAGCAGCCGGAAGGTTTTGAGAACTCAAATGATAATTTTGTGTGTAAATTATCTAAGAGTTTGTATGGCTTGAAGCAGGCACCAAGGCAGTGGAATAAGAAGTTTGACTCATGCATGAAGAGTCAAGGCTACAAGAAGACTACTGCGGATGAGTGTGTATACATCAAGAAACTTCCAGACGGTACCTTCATTGCTCTTCTATTATATGTAGACGACATGTTGATCGTTGGGAAAGATGCAGTGAAGATAAACCAGCTGAAGAAAGAACTCTCTAAGTCTTTTGATATGAAAGACTTAGGACCGGCTCAACAGATTCTTGGGATGCAGATCACTCAAGATAGGAAGAGTCGCAAGTTATGGCTATCTCAGGAGAAGTACATTAAACGATTACTTGAAAGATTCAACATGAATGATGCCAAACTAGTAAGTGTTCCACTTGTGAATCACTTCAAATTGAGCAAAAGAACATGCCCTATATCCAAGGAAGAGATCAGGGAGATGTCAATAGTTCCATATTCTTCAGCAGTTGGGAGTTTGATGTACGCCATGGTATGCACAAGGCCAGACATCGCACAAGCAGTGGGTACAGTGAGTCGTTTTCTCTCTAACCCCGGGAAGGAGCATTGGGATGCAGTCAAATGGATTCTCAGGTACTTGAAAGGTACCACGAAGTTATGTCTTTGTTACAGAGGAGCTGATCCAGTCTTGGAAGGCTACACAGATGCTGATATGGCATGAGATACTGATAGTAGAAAGTCTACTTCAGGATATATCTACACTTTTGCAGGGGGAGCCGTTTCTTGGCAATCAAGATTGCAGAAGTGTGTCGCTTTATCTACAATAGAAGCAGAATACATTGCTGCCGCTGAAGCAGGTAAGGAAATGTTGTGGCTAAAGCATTTTCTCCAAGAACTTGGGATCCAACAGAAAGAGTACAAGGTACATTGTGACAGTCAGAGTGCTCTAGACTTGAGCAAGAACTCTATGTACCATTCTCGTACAAAGCATATTGACATTCGGTATCACTGGATACGGGAGACGATTGATCAACAACTGTTGAGATTAGTGAAGATCAATACAAAGGAGAATCCATCAGACATGCTGACGAAGGTGGTGACACGAGATAAGCTAGAGCTGTGCAGAGACATAGTCGGGATGCTTGTTTTGAATATGCCTGGAAGGGGAGAATTGAAGAATTCAATTTCCAGGTCATATCCAAGTACAAGAAAATTGAAGAATCCAATTGCAACATGCATGAAGCTTCCTCCATGTGCAAGCAACAACCATGAAGCTTCCTCCATGTTCAAGAATGACAAAGGGAGCTTCCTCAACCACCATTGAAGTTTCCTCATGTTTAATCCCACCTTCCTCCCACCTTCATAGTACCTAGTTTTGGTGCTATAAATAGAGAGCTTGGAGAGTCTTTCTATCAACAAGTAAATTAGAATAGATCATCATATCACAACCAAGAAGAGTTGTGAATATCCTTGAGAGATATGTGAGGTGTTGTTTTGAGAGTTTTTAGTTAGAGCTTGTATGTGTCTTCTTTCTATTCTTGAAAGTAATAGAAGTGTTTTTCTCTCATATTAGCACGATCCTGTTATTCCCAACATGTTCAGTGAGACCATCCTATTTAACATATCTTGACCATGCTCAGTGGCTTGGTTTGGACAAAGAACTGAAGCACCTTGTGGTAAAAACCACCCCAAACCTTGTGAGACCATTCTATTTTCATAATAATCATTTTTTTTCTTTCCTTTAATTTTGTGCAAGTTCTACCTATTCTAAAGGGTCCATTGGTTACTAAAGGACTAAACCTGGTGCCCCTCCTAGGCATAGATGTTTGGGAACACACATACTACTTATATTTTGTTATTTACCCTGCAACCTAGGCTTATGTGAGTTTTATGACTTCAACTATTTAACTTTGGTGAAGTCAATTTGAGTATCCTCTGTTTAATTAATAAGTGTTGTTTTAGGTGTTCACGCACACTATAACAAAAAGATGATTTTTTCTATCAAGCTAAAGTATAGTATAATATGACCAGAAAAACTTTATGGTTGAGTTTTATGACTTCAATAATTTTTTCTATCAAGCAAAAAAATATTACTCCTCGTATCTCGTGTATATTCAATAAACTTGACACCAAATCAATTGGCAATTCAAATAGTAATTCAAATCAGGGCTAACATTTTATTTAGTGAGGAGTGAATAAATTAGAGACGATACACTTACCTTAAGCTGTTCCGGAGTGGATTGAGCCGATGTGGCAGATCGGTGCGACCTTATGGATGACGATAGGATCTTGTTGACGACGAGGCCAGCCTTTCGTTTGGCAGATTGGTGCGACCTTAGCCAACGCCAATTTCTTCCTTTGAGAAACACCCTGATTTCCCAGACCAGATTCTTCCTTTAGCGGGTGCCGAAAAAGAAAGATGGGCTCGCCTCGCCTGGTTTTCGTTAAAGAAAGATGGGCGTATGGTTTGGGAAAGGAAGGGCCTCTTTGCAATAGGGCTGGCAATATCACCCGCACCCGCGGATACCCGGTCAACCCGAACAACAAATATGGACGAAAACCCGAAAAAGTATGGATGAAAAATGGATGACGGGTGCATTGAAAGATGGGTTGGATGGGGTGTGGATGAACAACCATCCAACCCGTCACCCATCGACCCGTCACCCGCTCAATCCACACACCTACTAACCCACATATAAATATATGTGTGTGTGGGTGTGTGTGCGCGCGCGCACACACACACACATATACACACATATTATATAATATCTATTTAATAGTATATATAATAATTAATATTAATATATTAATAGATATGTATTTGTTAATGGAGAAGACACATATCTATGAATTGGTGAAGGAATTACAATTGGAGAGTTTCAAGAAATGGCATTTGAGCTACAAAAATAGTTTTGTGCCGATGCAGACATCTATAATTTGACAGTTTGAATTTTTTTATGTCTATTTAGTTTGACAATAAGTTCTTTCTTTATCGGTAGTTAATTAATGATTGTAATATATATTCAATTGCTCGATTTTTTGTTGTTATTATTCAATGAATTCTTATTTATTGGTTTTTAATTGTGATGATTTCTCTTTATAATTTATTTATTTTCTATTTCAAGTTAGACCATTTATATTCACCAGTTACTCACCCGTTACTCACCCGATAACCCATTCATAATGGATGAGTTGAATGTGAATGTAATTTTTAATGGATGATGGACGAGTGGATGGAAAATGAAAAATTAACGGGTGGACATGAATGAGCTGAGCCTTCACTCGGTATTAACCCGACCCACCGCCACTCCTACTTTGCAATAAACGTTTTTTTTTTAAAAAAATATTGTGACGTGGATTAAAAACCCACTCAGATTGTGCGAGCTTGAGAACCCACCAAAACATGTTGTAAAACAGGTGCACCATAAAATTTTGCTTACAATTACTCCGTATAATTCAGCTTAATGGCAAAGAAAGGAGTATCCATCACGTCACTATCAATCCTAATCCTTTTTGAGAGAATGCATCCCCATACTTCAATTTATTTGTCATTACTCATACTCGTACGAAATGCCAGCTACTCATTCACACGAAATCCTCATTTTAGTACTTTGGTTTGACAATAATAATTATCACTCCCCCTATTTAGGAGTGTTTGGATCTCATTCTTAAAGCTGTTTCTGCTTCTCCAGGGAGCAGAATGTTGGAATGTTTATGAAAACTGATTCTGATTCTGCTTCTTCTTTAAAAAAGAAGCAGAAGCAGAATCAATTTCAAACACCCCCTTAAATGACCTAGACACTAGCTTTGGGCAATTGTGCACAATATTTTAGGATAGAATAATAGGGATAGTGAATACTGCATGTAGAAAAAGTAGAGGAGAGTGTGTAAAAGTATGAACGAAAAGATAAAAAGTAGATAAAGTAAGGCTAGTTATGTACTCCCTCCGTCCCCTTTTAAATGTCCCGTTTTACCATATTGAGATGTCCCTGTTTAATTGTCCCATACCTTATTTGGTAAATTTTGTGTGACTCAAAATCATTCTTACTTTATCAATTAATATCAACCACACAAACTCACTTTTCTTAAAACCTGTGCCACCATCTCCCGTTCCATTTCAAAGGGGATGGAAGGAGTATTTTATAAAAGGTAAACTTACCAAAAATGAAAATGTAGAGAACTTTTAAATACAACCCTAAAAAGAAAGTGTGAAGAACTTTTAAATACGGATGAAGTAATAAAAGTTGTAATTACAATTTGTGAATTATAAAAGAAAGGTTGTAGATTGTATATTTGATTTAAAAAATGTGACAATTATTTAAGATTATATCACTAAAATAAATATGATTTACAAAAATATAACTAGCAATTGAAGTAGTAAAGAAATCATAATAATTTATGTTTGATTTTTAAATTAAAATTAACATAACACTATGAATGTTTTTACTTGGACTGTAATATGTCCTAGACCAGACAGATCAGACGAGACGAGACCAGACTTGGATAGTTATAAAAACACAAAGAAATTAGACCAGATCAGACCAGTCCAGACCAACATATTACAGTCCAAGTAAAAACATCCATATATTGTACAAAGTACTACGTACTACTCCCTCCGTCCCATTTTACATGTTCTACTTTTCTTTTTGGGTTGTTCCAAATTAAGTGTCTTCTTTTCTTTTTTTTGAAAGAAATATGTGGTCTACGCCATTTCACTTTATTATACTTAAACTTCAACCACAACTTTTACTTTGTCAACCACTTCATTAGTAACCGTGTTAACACATAAAATGGAAAAATGTAGTAATTATTACTCATATTTATTTAAATAAATTTAATTTTAGTAACATATTTGTGAACAAAGCAAGGGACCGAGTAAATATCTTTCTGTGTCATATCATATTGTCATTATTATCCTCGACACAAATATATCATGGGTCAACAATATTCTTCCGCGTCCCTCCGGCAGCTGGCTCCCTGCTCCATCCTCGCCACTCACCCCTTCTCCTTCACTCTCTGCACCGCCTGTAGCGCCGCCTTCGCCAACATCAGCACCGTCTCTCTCACCCTAAGCCTAAGCTGAAGAAGGACTGAAGAAGTAGCCCCCCTCCGCCAACCCTGCTTGAGCAGAAATCGATGGTGAAGAGGAAATCCGGTGAGATTAACAATGGTGAGAGGTTAGCGGCTCCGTCCAGACCTAAAATCGGTACCCTTTTTGTTTTTATGATTTCCCTTTGTTCCCATTTCCCATTCCACTGCAAATTTGTCCGTTTTAGAAACAATAGGTTAAAGCTCATTTGGTAACACTCAAAATTTGTAGGATGAGCTGGTTTTGCTGAAATTTATGAAGCTTTAGCTGATTCAGCTGATTTATAGAAAATTAAAATATTTTTTATTAATAAAATAAAGAAAAAGTTATATGAAAAATGATTCTAGTTTAACTTCACCTGATACAGTCACGAAAGTAAATACAATCTTAATTTTTCATATTATTACACAATTCAGTATATTATTACATAATTCAGCTCGTGAAAAAATTATGGATAGAGTAATTTTACTTGGTCAAAAATACTTCTTGAAAACTAATTGTGTTTGCGAAGATGTTTTCCTGTAAAATATTTTGTGAACATCCTTTGTGGATCCGTAAAACATTTTTGAGAATATATTTTCCTGAACCTTCATTCTTTAGGGTATGTTTGAACCCTGGAAAAAACTAGGAAAGGAAAGGAAATGATATGCAGAATTACTATCTTATGTTTTGATTTAACTCTCAAAATGCAGATGAGAAGGATGTATGGAAAGTGTTTTTAATTTATGTAACATATGGTAGATTGTTTAATATGTTTATAGTATGGTGTGTAAATGCTGAACTAAGGATGTGTCTGTGTTTCAGAGAATAACCAAACCAATGACTATCTAATGTCAAAGTTTAGATGGAAGATCGATAACTTCTCGCGTTTAGATGTTGAAAGGCCTTACTCTTCAGTGTTTAATGTAAATGAGTACAAGTGGTATGCCTCTAATTGGAGATAATTAAGTGAGAAAGATAAAATATTATGTATTCGGCTCCCAATTTTTATTCTTAGTATTTTTGGCTTTTGCAGGAGGTTGTTGCTTTATCCAAAGGGAAACAATACAGCTCATTTGTCTCTGTACCTCGGTGTGCCTGACCTGCATAGTTTACCCAATGGTTGGCGTGTACCTTCAAAGTTCAGTCTAGCCCTTATTAACCAGTTAGACCCAAAGAAAACCATTAAGAAAGGTATATCATTATGTCGAATGAGTAGTTGTGACAAATGACTGTTGTAATTCTGTTTCTATCCTCTAGTTGTTGTTTTCTCTGCATCGTTGTGCAGAAGCCAAACATGCTTTCAATGCTGATGAAAGTGACTGGGGCTTCACTTCATTCATCACACTTCATGAGTTTTATGACAAAGCTGAAGGTTATCTTGTTAATGATACATGCCTGATCGATGCTGAAGTATATGTTCCTGATGGTTCTTCATGTGTGATGAACAATGCTACTTCTCCTGTTTCCCCATATCAAGTAATTAAGTAAACCTAACCTAAACCCTACATGCTTTATTGTCAAGTATCTTTTTGCAATAATGACAAATATGTGGCTCAAATAAAAGTAGTGGACAAGATTACGACTTTTAATATAGTGGTATTTTGTCCTTGAGTGACTAGAGTAAGTGACCATGATCATATTTAGTTATACATTATAGTGACTATGCTGGTATTTGACTGTTTTTGAGTAACAGCAGTGACCATGTACTTGTATTTTTTTTCTCTGAGTTGTATTTTAATTATATGCATTTTTTCTAAACGTAACCGATTCTTCTATATTTCTTTCTGGGATTGATCAGGCTATTGATTCATCTTCTTCTTCTGCTGTTGCTCTTGATCCTGTGGAATCTGTGTACTCTCGGGTTCAATCTGTTCTCAAGTCACTACCCAAGTCACCGTCCAACTTAGCATCTGGTGCTATTCCATGTGAAGTTCCTTTGTTTAAAGACCGTGCAACTTCTGCAAAAGAAATCTTTGACAAGCTGATAGCATACCCTTTGGAGGACTTAGCTGATCCCCAGCATGAACCTGCAATGTTGGAGTCACTCTCCATACTCACTAAAAATCTTTCTTTGTTCAGCATTGGGCAGGCTGAAGAGATTTTGAACTTGAATGATTCTTTTCCTCAGATGATGCGGGAGTGGAGGGAATTGAGTAAAGTCAAGGGGAGCAGTGAGCATCTTTGGGCTACTTTTGAGAAGACGAAGCGTTTGCTGGAGGATTTAGTGAAAACGGATGAAGGGATAAAGAGTAAATTGGAGGTGCTAGTTAGGAGGGAAAAGGAATTGAAAGCTGAGCTGGAAAAAATTGAAAGCGATTCTCAGCAATTGAAGGTGGAAAGAGGAGAAGTGTCGAAACAGACTAAGAAAGTGTGTGCTCTTGCTGAGGAGCAGGCTTGCATTATTGAAGGAAGAGAGGCTGAGGTGGATGGCGCCAACAAAAAGATGGAGGGTTTGAAGTCCAAATGGGATGCTACGAGACTTCGTCTCGTTGCTTGAAATGAAGAAAAATTAGGCTGTGTCTAGCTACTTTGTAAGTGGTAGGTATTGCTTATTAACCAACCTTATTAAGATTATCAACCATTAGAAGAAAGGCTGAGGTGGAAGGTGCCAACAGAATTAGTCAATTGTAGGTATTGCTTATTAACCTTATTAAGATTATTAACCATTGGAAGTGAATCTGTTAAGAATGTTGTTTCATGGAATCCTATGTTTGTTTTAGGTTCTTCTCCAGGCCAAATGCATGTGAAACTTCTTCAGCCATTAGTTAATGATAAATTATAAATGCACTGGCTGCTACAACTTAAATAAAGTTAATGTACAAAATAAAATGCAAGTAAAATAAAAATTGATTACAATTTATATCTTTTACATATGTTTTCGTTGCTCAGTATTTGTAAATTATAAGTAAACAATCTTGCTCCCATTTTTTTCAACTTTTTATATTATTCTAATCTCTAATATCTTAATCGTGGATATTAGTCTTAGGTATCGAAACTGACCATAGTCCAGACTACTTGAATATGAGTTGTGCTACGTGACTACGTCTGCCTATGAATGATTGAATCATCAAATTCCTTAAATTTTCTCCTATTCATTACCTATTTTACCTCTTATTATTCTCCAAAGTTAATCACAGTCGATCATAAAAGTTCTTGGTGTTCGTTGGCTAACTTAAAAACGTGCATGAACCAACTAATTAACTATTTTTCAAGAATATTTTAACCTATTATCATTAAGTCTAAGAATGGTTCCAGACATGAGTCATTCGTGTTACTTGGTGCTTAAATGAACTCAGAGTCGTCTTATGGATTTTGAAAAATGTTCTAATTGTCAAATTAAAGTCACACAATACAATAATATCAAGTTAACAAGATATTATATAAGGCAGTGTTACAAGTCAACACATCCAGAGGCCGAAACCTACCAACCATATCTGAAAAAGGCGATCAAATTTCACAACAAATTAAATACAATAGGGCTCTCTTCGCTTCAGTTGGGATTCCCACACAAAATTTCAACTGTTAAAATGTTAAAGTCTCTAGACTTGTAGCTTCATTTATTTCTTGTACTCACTTGGCTTGTTTTCCATTTATTCTCTTGTAACCTCAAACGTTTATTAATAAAATTAGGAAGTGTTCCCCGGCAAAAAAAAGATATTATATAAGGCCTTTTTTATGAATATTACTGTATAAAAGTTGAAGATAAAAAAGTGACTTTAGAATGTTTTTTCCTAAAATGTTACTAGTCTCATGTACACGTGGGTCTACAAATTAAGACTACCGTGTTGGGGCCATTTTACACAACCATTTGCAAGCGAAAAAGGGAGCATTTAATTAAGTCAAAGAATAAAGTGCAACAGAAAGCACAATTTTAGGAGAATTGAAGTTATTTTCAAGCTTTATTTGTAGAACCATGAAATCAAGGCATACGATGTGCTGAAAATTTTAGATTTTGGGAAAACGGAGATTAGGGAGTCGGAGAGAGAGAGATGCAATGGCTTATAGCTATATGCGTGCGAGAATAAGAGGCACGTTTGATGTTATTAAGTAGTGTTAGCGAAGGAAAACAGAAAAGTTTTGCTATAAATTATAGTTCATGCATTTTCACTTCAGTAGGTCCTATAAACACGCAATAGTAATAGGTGTATGGGTAGTCACAATGTGTTTTATTCGAAACTAGTCTTTTACGCACGGGAGAGCACGCCAATCCAAAAGTTAATTGAAATTATTAGAATAAATGATACTTATGAATAGTAAAAGAAAAGCAACCTCAAATATAAAAAGAAGTGTATGTATTGCATGAGATAGGAGTACATTTTAAATATACTTGAATCTTCATGAATTTGTATATAAAATATAAAATATAAATTTGATTCTTTTGCTACATTACTTGTACTACCTAATGAAATGAAATTAGGTATAAAAGTTGGGCATAAGTATTCTGTCAATTTTATCTCTTTTCTCATATATCAATACTATTCTGTTTTAGATTTTTCTAGTATATTTAATTTAATGTTATATTTATATGTTTTCCAAGCAACCCTAAATTTTAATACTTAGCTATTATAATTACATCAGAACTAATTACAAATAATTGTATAATCCAAGAGTAAATGAGTAATCACCAATGAAGAAGGCAATAAGTAAGTGTATTAAGAAAATGTCATGTATAACACATTAATGGAAAGAATTGATATTTTAATATGCTTAATTTCTTAACATTATATAACAATAGCACATTGCGTTTTTGTTTTCTATCTTTAAAAGTGATGTGATTTAAGCAGTACACATTATACATTTTTAAATCAATAAATGCATGAAGTCTTCAGGCATTCTTAAATTTAAATAGAATATTATAAAATTCCTTGTTGATGTGATAATAGTTATTGTTTCAGAAATTCAATCAAAGTAAATAATACAAACTTGATGCAAGGAATGTCATCTTTTACCGTAGAGCCCTCAACAAATAGTACGGAGTAATAGTTTGTTATTTTGTTAACTGTTTTGACAGTTTAGCCAAGACTGCTCTATGTAAAGATCATGGACATATGTAATATTAGTATAGTAGTATGGAAATGTAAAGATCACAATCAATGTTCTAAAAGGCGCTAGTCAGGCGCCAACCCAGCGCCTAGCGCCTAGTCGGCTAGGCAAGCGCCTAGGCGGGGACTAATCGGGAGACATCAAAATTGTAGTTTTATCAATATTTTTGCATAAATATGATTAGTAATGTTGTGTTTGTGTGTGTCTAAAAAATACACACACATACACATTAACATGCATGAATGATAAAGTAATCACATTTAATAATATATTAGATCTACTCACTTACTCACTAGTAGCTTTCTTCACATGCATTGTCAAAGTTAAAGCTACATATTTCTTAGGATACTAAAATAAAAAAGCAAAAAACAAATTGTTCGATGAATCTAGACGTCTAGGCGGCCTATTAAGCGCTCTGGGCAGACAACTAGGCGCCCTAGACGGCCGACGAATTCACCTAGGTGCCGATTCAATCAGTCGGAGCGCCTACACCAAAATCGGGGCGCCCGACCACCACCTAACGCCTAGGCGGGGACTAGTCGGGCACCTAGAGCGGTTTTTAGAACAATGGTCACAATCGAAAGAATGTTGGCAAAAAGGATGAAAATGTGGAATCAGACAAATCCGCCATGGTTGATTATTTTCATAACCTCTTTTGTAAGAAAATTCCTTTATTTGTTTGCCTCCGAGGCATGTTTGGACACCCATGATCTAAACAAAGAAGCTTATTTACATGCAGCTCTTTAAGAATATCTTTCAAACCCGCAGCTTGTCTTTCAATTTTATAAGCAAGGCGAATTAAACGTCTAATTTGCTTCCCAGCTTGTTCTTTTATCTTTCCCCATATCAGCCCCTTCTCTGATTGCACTACGTTCCTCTGCAATTTTTACGCTCTCCCTTCAAATAAAAAGAATGAAATAAAATTGCATGAGGAATTCACAATGTTCAACATGTCACATGCATAAATCTAAAGCTGCATTTTATAAAGGGAAGGAGCTCCACTTTTTAAATTAAGCTTGAAACAAAGTATAATATGTATAGTTATATATCTTTAATTTCAATGCTTAAACTAAACTTTTTGTTCGCATCCTTTATTCTCATTAGAGAATGACTGAAGATGTCTAGGAGTCTAAAAAACTTGGAGTATGTATTATACTAAAAAGCTGCATTTATTCACTACTTTTAATCTAATGTTCTCAAATAAGAGCTTTAAAGACATAAAATTTTCAATATTTTTAGCATCCAAGCTAACATACATAAGCATTCAAATTTTCAAATAATCACATATGTTCACGTTACCTTCTCATACATTGCCACTTAATCATCCCAGAGAGCAGTGGCGGAGCTACATGTAAAGATGTGGTGTCAATTGACACCACTCAAATATTTTTTGTAGTTATATATATAGAGGCAAACTTTCTAAAAACCAATTTGACACCACCAATATAAATGAAATGTTGACAATTGACACCATTCAAATATTTTTTGTAGTTATATATAAAGATATTTTATTCTAACAAGTAATTTCACACCACCTCTTTTAATGGAATAAGGGTCAAAGTATTAATATATACGGAGTATGAAATAATTACATATTTATGACTAAAATAAAGGCTTTTTACAAAGGTGATATCTTACGTGTAGTGACAATGACACGTATCTTGAGAAATATAGTATAGTAACTTTTAATCAAATTTTTGTAAATAAGTTTACTTGAGAAATACTTTTCAAATATTTTTTAAAGTGAAATATGTACATATTATATATAAGGGAAAGTTCCCGAAATAGGACTTAAAAAGTTTGAAAATTCCAAAATAGGACTATCATGTTTTTATTCCCAAAATAGGAGTAATTACTGCAAAGTTTGGAACACACTGTCATGTTTGAAGTCTGATACTGCCAAAACATGGCAGTAATTAGTCCTATTTTGGGAATAAAAACATGGCAGTCCTATTTTGGAATTTTCAAACTCTTTTAGTCCTATTTCAGGTAATATCTCTATATATAATAAATATGGGTTTTTGACATCAAATCGGGCCAATGTGTCTATGAAAGCATCATATTTGACCATCAAGTAAGATTTATTTGATGGTTTGACTTATATTTATTATTATTTGAAAGATTGGATTTGAAACGGGAAATGACTTTGTATCATTTTTATTATATATATTTGAGTTGGTGTGATATGAAATAATTATTTAATTGGTTTATTATTATTGATGATAATTGATACTACCTTCACGGTTGATACTACTAGTGATAATTGTCACTAACATTCATGAGGAGTGGTGCAATTATTAAGAAAAAATAGTTTATGTGATTGATATTGAATTGATAGTGTAAAATTAAAGTAAAAAAAAATTACAATCAAATTAATTTTACGTAATTTGGTATGTGATAATATTAGTGGGACAGACCGAAAAGGAAAGATGAGATAATCTTAGCGGGACATAGTGAATATCATGTAAAGTTATTTTCTCTATTTTAAAACCTGAAAATTGTCTCGAAAAAGTAGCATGTAGAAGACGTATGATTATCAATAAGTTTATTTTTAATATCCAGTTATAGAAGTAGTATTTAGTTTAAAAATTTGACACCACTCAAATGAATCGCTGGCTCCGCCACTGCCAGAGAGCTCATTCTTGAAGAAGTGTGCACTTGTCCAATTCCAATTTGTTAAATATGCATCTTCTTTAAAGAAGACTAGAAACATTTTTATCACCAGAAAACTACTCTTTTACATAAAAATACTTGTGGACTCCATACCCAGTGGCGGAGCTACATGTAAAGATGTGGTGTCAATTGACACCACTCAAATATTTTTTGTAGTTATATATATAGAGGCAAACTTTCTAAAAACCAATTTGACACCACCAATATAAATGAAATGTTGACAATTGACACCATTCAAATATTTTTTGTAGTTATATATAAAGATATTTTATTCTAACAAGTAATTTCACACCACCTCTTTTAATGGAATAAGGGTCAAAGTATTAATATATACGGAGTATGAAATAATTACATATTTATGACTAAAATAAAGGCTTTTTACAAAGGTGATATCTTACGTGTAGTGACAATGACACGTATCTTGAGAAATATAGTATAGTAACTTTTAATCAAATTTTTGTAAATAAGTTTACTTGAGAAATACTTTTCAAATATTTTTTAAAGTGAAATATGTACATATTATATATAAGGGAAAGTTCCCGAAATAGGACTTAAAAAGTTTGAAAATTCCAAAATAGGACTATCATGTTTTTATTCCCAAAATAGGAGTAATTACTGCAAAGTTTGGAACACACTGTCATGTTTGAAGTCTGATACTGCCAAAACATGGCAGTAATTAGTCCTATTTTGGGAATAAAAACATGGCAGTCCTATTTTGGAATTTTCAAACTCTTTTAGTCCTATTTCAGGTAATATCTCTATATATAATAAATATGGGTTTTTGACATCAAATCGGGCCAATGTGTCTATGAAAGCATCATATTTGACCATCAAGTAAGATTTATTTGATGGTTTGACTTATATTTATTATTATTTGAAAGATTGGATTTGAAACGGGAAATGACTTTGTATCATTTTTATTATATATATTTGAGTTGGTGTGATATGAAATAATTATTTAATTGGTTTATTATTATTGATGATAATTGATACTACCTTCACGGTTGATACTACTAGTGATAATTGTCACTAACATTCATGAGGAGTGGTGCAATTATTAAGAAAAAATAGTTTATGTGATTGATATTGAATTGATAGTGTAAAATTAAAGTAAAAAAAAATTACAATCAAATTAATTTTACGTAATTTGGTATGTGATAATATTAGTGGGACAGACCGAAAAGGAAAGATGAGATAATCTTAGCGGGACATAGTGAATATCATGTAAAGTTATTTTCTCTATTTTAAAACCTGAAAATTGTCTCGAAAAAGTAGCATGTAGAAGACGTATGATTATCAATAAGTTTATTTTTAATATCCAGTTATAGAAGTAGTATTTAGTTTAAAAATTTGACACCACTCAAATGAATCGCTGGCTCCGCCACTGTCCATACCAATAGTCAAGTTCTTGAGAGTACTATCTCATAAGTCATAACCACACTTCTCTCCCGTAATAAAATTTAAACCATATTAATAAAATAAAACTTGCAAATAGTGAAACAATCATAGAAGTTTTATCACATCGCAAAATTGAGTTTGAAGAATAAAAGTTTGACACACGAAAAAAGAGAAAAATGAATTACTTTGACCAAATGATAAGTGAAAGGAAAACTTTGTACGAACAGAGTAAGTATGTGTTACTTTGTATTTTTAAATTGTGTCAACATAAGATAGACTTTACATATTCTAGTTCAAAGCTCTATAACAGCTATAAGTAGAATATGTACATGAGTTCAATGTCATCTCATACTCTCTTACATCCTGAATCATATATAGCCAAAAAGGACTTGGTTGCCTCATATGCAAACCAATCTAGTAATCCCCTCACTTTTTAGCACAAAACAATTGTTTTTGAACTAAGGATTCTAAGAGTTTAAGAAAAACTTGATACTCATACCTTAAAAGTGAAGCTGACATAATATGAAAAGCTGCTCAAAACAAATATCTTTTAGCTAAAAATCCTTATATTTCCCAATATTAGTCAAAGTTAGAGATCCAATTCTAAAAGCTAATCTCTTATAATGTGAAAAGTAGCTCAAACCATCCTCTTTAATCTTAACATTCCGACTTTTCAAGATGTTCTACTAAAATTTGAGATTCAATCCTCCAAAGGCAATGTGATAGAAGATGAGATCTAGTTTGACTAAAATTTGAAATTCACCCTAAAAAGTCAAACAATTTCACTTTTTTACATTCCAGAATATGCCAGTTGACCGGTCAGGAGCAATGCGAATTGAACAAAATATGAAAATATAGATTTGAGATAGAATACTAACCAAGAATTGTGAGATTCATTGAGATGGCCAGGAGAAGAGGAGTCTCATCGAGGAAGCATTGGAAAAGGAGTCGACAGCATACCTCATCGTAGCGAAGTGCCCTGACATGGCTGGAACGGCGGTGGCGAGTATGGTGGCATCGGCAGCATACCTCACCACTCCTTGCATATTCTAAATGGACCTCCAATCCTTATAAATATTTTCCAATGATTTTTAATACAAAAACGTTAATCTGAAACCAAAAATTTGAGGCTCAGTGGCTCACCAAAGGGTCCTCTTTCTCACAGGTCTGGTCTCTTCCCGCCCCAAAACCTTAATTTCCGATTGCAGTTCAGGTTTGAAAACCGGCCAGCCCTGGTTAATTAGGTCCCGGGACCATAACCACCCTATGATAAAGACACTTAATTTATATATGCATATTTGACATCACACCCAATATCAGTAGGATGTAGCACACCTTTTAACACTCTTAGTATATACAAAATGTTTAGTCTAGTTCCATGTTAGAAGTAGCGTGATGAACAAAAATATTTATAAACAATGTATTTTTCTAAACAACAAAAATATTTTGGTAAAAACAAAAAAAATCGAAACCAAACCGAATTAAATCAAACAGAACAAACCGTGATTCCGAACTTTTGAACATAAAACCAAATCGAACCGACCAAAATTTATAATGTGTATTAGAGTGTAAGGTTGTTTTCTTTTGGACTGTTTTCAGTCCCAGACCAAACCAGACCAGATCAGATCATACCAGACTTAAACAGACCAGACCAGACCAGACCAGATCAGACTAGACTTGGATAGTTATAAAATACACAGAGACCAGACGTTTACCAGACCAGACCAGTTCAGACTAGACCAGACCAGACCAGACCAGACCAGACCAGACTTAGGCTATGTTTGGCACAACGGGCTGAAGCTGAAGGCTAATGTCTGAAATAGGAGCTATTGTCTGAATGATAAACTATTGTCTGAAGCTGAACATTGAATTGCTGAATCTGAATCGCTAGCTGGGTGGAGTAGACCCGTTTGGCAAAAAGAGCTGAAAACATGCAGGAATAATATGAAATTACATTAAAGGACAAATGATTTATTAATATAATAAAGTGTGTTTATCATAATTATTTTTATATTTACATCTTTTGTTAAAATATATGTATACATGTAATATAATACATATTATATAATTTAGTACTTCTTATAAAATAATATAATAAGAACTTTCCAATTTAATATACGTGTAATAAGATATTTTATAATGACATTTATTTTAAGCTATGCCAAAAAAACTAAAACACCTTTTTCCAGTTTTAAGAATTTTGTTTTTTATTTTAAAAAGAGAAAAACCGCAAACATGAAGTAGAAATGAAACTTGTTAGACTTTGATCCACTAATCAAGTAATACAAAAATAGATAAGCAATATACTAGTGCAGAAGAAACCTCAGAAATTAGAGGGATGATGTGTATCCACTATCCATTATCCAACAAGCGATACACAAACAAATATATAATCGAAAAGAAAAGCATATGGAGATAAATTCTTGGGAGAAAGCAATGATCAACGAATTGAATAAACTGATCACCACATCTAATCTAAAACACTTATAAACACCAATGAGGGTTAGGACATTTTAGGGATGAAAAAAATGTTGGTGTAATCATCTAGCTTAATTGAGTAGTACCATATGTTTGGCAGTTTGTACTCTATTATTAGAGGGACCTAACATCCGTTTTATTTCCATCCATAGCTGGTAGCTCCCATCCGTTCATTTCCGTCTCTAATCCTAGCCTTGAGTATACAAATACACCGTCTGTTCTCCCCGTCTCTTGTCGCTCCCAACCTTGCTATCACACGGCTACTTCCATCCGCGCAGGCAACCTCACCCCATAGCTCCCATAGTTTTTGTGTTGTGTTGCTAACCATCCAGGTAAATGCTTGAGTTTAAGTTGAGAAGCTTGTGGTCATCCGTAAAACTCAGTAGGTAAGTGTTAGGTAGTAGTAGTATTGAATTAAACCAAACAACAAGCCATCAAACCAAATACGGATAAAGCCCCAAAATTGTTCTAGAAATGTAATGTTGGTTTTCATATTTGGTTTTATATGAGCTTTTTGTGAGTTGGACTCTTGATTGTTCTGGTCATCTCGATGTAAGTTGGAACGATGATTAATGGTGAGGTTTTTATCTATGTGTTTCTTTAGAAATTTGCTCAAATCTATATATGTGTTTATACTTTTACAGTGTGGACTGGTATACAAGTGCTTGTCAAATGCTAGGTGAGGTGAGCAGGTTCTGAATTTTTTTAGGCTTGTAGGTTGTGTTTGTTTCCAGGAAAACATGTTCGTGGAAAATGAGTTCTGATTATACTCTATTTGGCATTGGAAAATATTTCCATTGATCTTGCTTTGTTGAAATGACTTCCCATCTTGAAAACGGGAAGTCATTTTTGTGAAACAGTTTTATGTTTTGTAATTTTGGGATTTTCAGGAAAATATCTTGACAAAAACTATCATCTTTGGAAGCTAACAAAGTCTTTATATACTGTTTTTCCTTTCTATAGTCCATTTAATTCTTCCATGTTGTGCTTAATGACACTTTTTTTTATCTTATTTAATAGGGTTCTGAGGAAAGATTCTCCGTGCTATCATTACCTCATAAGTATCTGAATCTTATATTTATGATTTTCTTTTCTTTCTACTCATAGATAACTTATGGTGATCCTACAGTGAATCAACATGTGTACAAGCTGCGGGAAGTCGAACTATACAACATACGTAAGCCTCTTATTTATCATGTTTACTGTTCTTTATAATATGATCTACTTTCTTTAACCTAAAGGTGTCATTTTATAGAGATAATTAGATAAGATTCTAATAAGTATTTTATCAAAACAAAATCTAGGCCAGACCATAATTAGATATGATCTACTTCATGAACATTATCAAACAATTCTTGCTCGATCAATTCTAATAAGTATTTTATCAAAACAAAATCTAGGCCACAACATATACCGAACTAGGGTAAAATAAATGTACTTTGGCGATCCTTTAACTCAAGTACTGAAAGATGCAGAGGTGATAAAATTAGAGGATCGCCCTAAAATATAATAGCTTCAACGATGAAATCACATGCATCTTGCTCCAAACCTTTAACGGTGGGTTCTTCCAAAAGCCTAATCCATGAATAAATCATGGATTATTCAATATAGAATAAGCAGGGAGAATGACATTTGATTGGCTAGAGAGAGTGAAAAGGCTCATTTTCATTAATTAGGCTGGTAGCAAATGTTCTAAACTATCAGTTGGTTTCTGCAGCTATGCTCTATTTTAACATTTCTTTTAGCATTTTGAAATATCTATCAGGATATATGCCAAGTAACAAAAGCCTGCTATTTCAAAAGCTAAATACATATTTTTTTTCCTAAAAAGAGGTCCAAAGGAAGCCCAATATTTCACTATTTAAGAGTAAGGGCAATGCAAGCTAAGCAAGACGCACTGGAATTACAATTTGTACGGAAGCGAGCAAATTCATTTCCTTTTATATACAAAAATCAATGCGAATAAGTCTAGACACCCGTTGACACTTTTATACACAGACTTCTATCTAAAAGTAATAATACACATTATATCTTTAGTATTGTTTTAACTAGCTTGCATGCCATTATACACTTAAAAACTTATGAATTGTTGATCTTATAGTTATTAAACTTAGATCCTGGAAAAGTGATAACCTTAAGAGAGCCTTCACATAAGAATCCATAACTACATAAGAGAAAGAAAGAATGTTCTCATTAGCTCCTAAATAAGTGGACCGCATAAATTCTAGCACTATCAGAAACACCAGTAGATTTCACTCTATGATGAGGTTCTACAACACTGAAAATAGATGCTTCAAACCGACCAATTATTTTACAAAATAAACTAGAATTCATCCATTAAAAGAAATATTTATCTCAAAAGTGAGGTATGAAATATGTACAGACACAACTAGAACACACATTAATTTAAATTTGGAAAGAGGCTGATTTCCCAGCTCTTTGATCTGAAGCTTGTTATTTCGTAGTGTTTGTTTTCACTAATAAATGAAAACTTGCCACATATATTTATTATGCATACAGTGTGTAAGCACAATCCTGACCAAGATTGTGCATAATTGTGAAAATATGTGATATCATAGATTTCGGAAAGCTAATATCAACCATGGTCTGGTTTAGTGGAGATTAAATACTCTCGTTTTAATTTGGATCCGATTAGAGGTGTTTTAGAGAAGTTAGGAACTTAGGCGTACTTTTGACCAACAGTGACTTAGATTTTTAATTTCTTTGTTTTGACTTTAAAATACAGGGCTAATAGAAGATATGTACGATGGTGTTTTAGATTAAAAGCTTGTATATGTGAATCGACACTATCAAAGAGCTGAAACATAAAGATAGAGTAAATAAAAAGAGTTATTCTCTGGAACCCGTCCATTATAAATAAAGCACAAAAAAATGAACATAGGATAGATATGTAAAACAAGGAAATAAGTTATATGGAGAAGAGTGGAGATTATATTAAATTCATCCAAGAAAGCTTTAAGAGATTATAATTGACCAAGTCTTTTTGCTAAATGCAGGGGGAGTAAGGCTCTCTTCTAAAACAGATTATAATTAAACATGCCATTGGACTTCTTGGTCTACATCTCATCAGCAGCTAAAGCTGATCAGTCTGAACTTAAAAATAAGATATTTCAAACAAGCTACCTGGGTTAGGCACTGTTTATTTCATTACTACTCGTGATTTTTTTGGTTGTATCAAGAATACTAAATTCATTTGCTATTTATTAAAGGGCAGGTACACATTCACCGGAAATTCATAATCATATCATTTCCCAGTTGACTACAAACTTGTGTAGTTTAATTCACACCCTATTATAATGTGTATTTATAAGCTTTTAGACTGTTTAAGCCTCCTATTAGGAGTTTGCAAGAAATGAAAGTCAGGGGAGTGGAAATAAAGATTTAACCCATGTAATGTGTGCCATTATACATTAGTCTAATTGAAAATATGAAATAATATCACATTCAGTGTGTTTCCTGATAAATTACTTGTATTTACTTTTCCAGTTTTCTACATTACTTGATCTTAGTGCAAAGACTTTTGTGGTGCTCATTTTGACTCCAATCTGACATACTTCGTATACAAAGATGTACGGAGTAGATTGCACGAAAGGGAATGTCCAATATAAATCCCGACGGGTGGAGCTTGGTGTACACAAAAGTTGTACACAAAAGTTGTAGTTGTACACAAAAGTTGTATACGTGTCTGTCCAGTGCAAATAAATTGTCTGTCCGGAGATGAGTTGTCTATGGCAGACAACTCATCTCCGGACAGACAATTTATTTGCATTGGACAGACACGTGTACAACTTTTGTGTACAACTTTTGTGTACACCAAGCATTTTTCAAATCTCGATTCAGACTGCAATGTGACTGTTTGTGAATGAGTATTGTTTTATTTTTCTCACTTATGTATGAGTAAATAAATAACTTACTATGTATTACTCCGTATACTAAACGGAGTATGTTATCGGTACTTTTTAAAACTTATTCCGATTTGTCGTCCTAACATCTAATATTTCTTGACTGTATTTAATGTTGGTTACATATTTCTTGCATTGTATCGGTGTTGATTTTTATTTCTGGTACTGGATAAAAAGTCAAGACTTGAATCTAGAAAAAAATAAAGATGGAATTCTTTGTCCCTTATAAGGCCACATTTATAATCTTTTCACTAGAGAAAGTATCAAAACACCCTCATGATTAAGACAACATTATACAACCTTCTCACTTTTAACCTCATTTGGAATTTTTTTTTATTATCAAAAACTAAAACTATCTCATGGAGTGTATAATATGGCTTATAGCTTTGGGCATTTACTCATCGCGCAACGCGCGTATACAAAACTAGTGGAGTAAATAAAGGTGAGTCTGGAGGATAATTTGGGAACCTAATTTTTTTTAATAACCGGCTGAATACAAACGTTGGAGTTGATAGCGTTTCTATTCAGCTCTAATTTTTCAGGTTCAACCCACTTAAGTTCTTTTGCCAAACAGGTCTACTTGTAAAATAATTGACTGAAATTTTAATATTTCAGCTCATTTTGAGCTTATTTGGCTTGCCAAACATAGCCTTAAACAGACCAGACCAGACCAACAAATTTCATAGAAAACATCCTAAGTGGAGTGTGTACAAAAGGCATTTTACCCATCCTAAATAGTGATGGCAACGGGGCGGATCGGGGACGGGTACACATAAAACCGGAACCGCCCCGTTGGATAAATGTTTGCCCCATTACCCATTCGGGTAATTTTTATTTGAACCGTACCCACCCCAACGGGGAATCGGTTTATCCACGGGTAACCGTTTCCCCAAATGATACCAAATAACCAACTTTTTTTGGAAAAACAAATAACCAATTTTTAATCCTACTTGTTATTTATATATTCAAAGCACCCTAAAACATACAAAAATAAACATTTAGGCAATCAAGCAGACTGACCTAAATTCATTAGTATGACATGCACTCAATATCTCTTGTAACATAATACAAAAGTAGTAATCATCCCAGAATCCAAATTTCAAAAATAGGTTTAGGCCTATATTTAGTTTTAGGCCTAAAAAAGTAGTATACTTTTTAGCATTATTTATATGATATACACTATTTATTATACACAATTTAGCATATATAGTTATTATTCTTATATATAAAAAGTTATAATTTATTAATAATGTTATCGATCGGGTAACGGTGCGGGTACCCGCACCACTAGTGAACGGGGCGGTTTCGGGGCGGATAACGGGTTGGATTAGTATAGAACCATAACCGCACCATTAAACATTTAAAAAATTCGGGTATTCCCCGCCCCGTACCCATTCCCCAGTCAAACCGGTTTTCCCCAGTTTGACCAAATCGGTTCGGTGAGGATATCCAAAGGTCGGTCCAAATTGTCATCTCTAATCCTAAACGCAAATATATCATCTGCTAGGGCCGCTACTCCTGCAAGGGGTCAAAGTGGTGAACAATATCCGTCCGGCAGCTGGCTCCCTGCTCCATCCTCACCACTCACCCCTTCTCGGCTTCTCCTTCACTCTCCACCGCCTATAGCGCCACCTTCTCCAAGATCAGCACCGCCTAAGCTCAAGAAGGACTGTAGAAGCAGCCCCCCTCCGCCAAATTGTCACAACTACTCATTCGACGTAATCATATACCTTTCTTAATGGTTTTCTTTGGGTCTAACTGGTTAATAAGGGCTAGACTAAACTTTGTAGGTATACGCCAACCATCGGGTAATCTAGGCAGGTCAGGCACACCTAGCCACCTAGGTACAGAGACAAATGAGCTGTGTCGTTTCCTTTTGGATAAAGCAGCAACCTCCTGCAGAAGCCAAGAATACTAAGAATATAAATCAGGTGCAGAGTATATAATACTAGTATAATCTTTCTCACAAATCTCCAATTAGAGAGAGGCATACCACTTATACTCATTTAATTCGTACACGGAAGAGTAAGGCTTCTCAACATCCAAACGCGAGAAGTTATCGATCCGCCATCTAAACTTTGACATTAGATAGTCATTGGTTTGGTCATTCTGCGAAACACAGACACATTCCTTAGTTCAGCATATACACACATATACACACTAACACATGTATCGGTAAACCCGTTTTCTGATTTTTTTTTAACTGGAGAACTGAAAAATATCTTAGACGAATCTGCACTGAAATCAGGGATTTATATAGCAGTCCGCTACCGCTACGGGCCGCTATTGCGGTGTGTATTCCAATCATTTTAAAATTCTCTATGTAAGCGCTACCGGCAGCAAGGCCCGCAACAATGCCACCACCTACCTCGATCGACGGTGTACTCCAGTTCCAAATGCGTGAATGATCCGTGCATGCAATCAACTATACTTACTTGTGGGGCGGGTGATGTGTAAATGTTGTTTGGTTTGCTTTAAATCAACTTTCAATATGATTAATAGAAAATTTGTTAAAGAATACAAAAAAAACATGATATTTCTATCTTGTGCGACAGTTATACGCATTGCAGCGATCGCCTTACCCGCTACCGCTGCGGGCCTGGGCTATTTAAAACCTTAAGTGGAATGGGAAACGGGAGAAAAGGGAAACCATAAAAACAAAAAGGGTACCGACTTTTGGTCTGGCCAGAGCCGCTAACCTCTCACCATTGTTAAACTAACACATGTATCGGTAAACCCGTTTTCTGATTTTTTTTTAACTGGAGAACTGAAAAATATCGTAGACGAATCCGCAGTGAAATCAGGGATTTAAATAGCAGTCCGCTACCGCTATTGCAGCCACTATATAGCGGTCGCGGTAGCCCCGCTACCGCTACGGGCCGCTATTGTGGTGTGTATTCCAATCATTTTAAAATTCTCTATGTAACAATGCCACCACCTACCCCGATCGACGGTGTACTCCAGTTCCAAATGCGTGAATGATCCGTGCATGCAATCAACTATACTTACTTGTGGGGCGGGTGATGTGTAAATGTTGTTTGGTTTGCTTTAAATCAACTTTCAATATGATTAATAGAAAATTTGTTAAAGAATACAAAAAAAACATGATATTTCTATCTTGTGTGACAGTTATACGCATTGCAGCGATCGCCTTACCCGCTACCGCTGCGGGCCTGGGCTATTTAAAACCTTAAGTGGAATGGGAAACGGGAGAAAAGGGAAACCATAAAAACAAAAAGGGTACCGACTTTTGGTCTGGCCAGAGCCGCTAACCTCTCACCATTGTTAAACTAACACATGTATCGGTAAACCCGTTTTCTGATTTTTTTTTAACTGGAGAACTGAAAAATATCGTAGACGAATCCGCAGTGAAATCAGGGATTTAAATAGCAGTCCGCTACCGCTATTGCAGCCACTATATAGCGGTCGCGGTAGCCCCGCTACCGCTACGGGCCGCTATTGTGGTGTGTATTCCAATCATTTTAAAATTCTCTATGTAACAATGCCACCACCTACCCCGATCGACGGTGTACTCCAGTTCCAAATGCGTGAATGATCCGTGCATGCAATCAACTATACTTACTTGTGGGGCGGGTGATGTGTAAATGTTGTTTGGTTTGCTTTAAATCAACTTTCAATATGATTAATAGAAAATTTGTTAAAGAATACAAAAAAAACATGATATTTCTATCTTGTGCGACAGTTATACGCATTGCAGCGATCGCCTTATAATTGTTGTGCGACAATTACCCGCTACCGCTGCGGGCCTGGCAAGAGCCGCTAACCTCTCACCATTGTTAATCTCACCGGATTTCCTCTTCACCTTACTCCAGTCACCGGAGTTCCTCTTCACCTTATTGTTTTCTCTGCATGTTAAATGTCCCACACCGGAAAATTGAGAAGCACTAGAGTGCTATATTAAGCTTCGGGCTACTCCCCCTATCAGGTTGACCTTTTAGGATGGAACCCCGGATCTTAACATGGTATCAGAGCCAAATCGATCCATGGTGTGGGGCCCCTTATGAAAAATGACGAAACGATAAAAAAAATTGACGAACCGATGAAAAATGAATGACGACACGATCCAGACGAAGTGTCTGGTCGTGAGGAGGGGTGTTAAATGTCCCACACCGGAAAATTGAGAAGCACTAGAGTGTTATATTAAGCTTCGGGCTACTCCTCCTAACAGGTTGACCTTTTAGGATGGAACCCCGGGTCTTAACAGTGTGTTGGTTCGTCATTTTTTTCGTCGTATCGTCATTTTTTTTTCATAAGGGGCCCCACACCATGGATCGATTTGGCTCTGCTACCATGTTAAGACCCGGGGTTCCATCCTAAAAGGTCAACCAGTTAGGAGGAGTAGCCCGAAGCTTAATATAGCACTCTAGTGCTTCTCAATTTTCCGGTGTGGGACATTTAACACTGCATCGCTGTGCAGCTAACAAACATGCTTTTAATGCTCACGAGAGTGACTGGGGCTTCACTTCGTTCATCCCACTCCGCGAGTTTCATAACGAATCTGAAGGTTATCTTGTTAATGATACATGCCTGATCGAAGCTGAAGTATGTGTCCCTGAGGCTTCTTCATGTGTGACAAACAATGCTACTTCTCCTGTTTCCCCATATCAAGTAAACTCGACTTAAACCCTAGATGCTATATGGTCAAGTATCATTTGCAATAATGACAAATATGTGGCTTAAATAAAAGTAGTGGACAAGATTATGACTTTTACTATAGTGGTATTTTATCCCTGAGTGACTAGAGTGAGTGACCGTGGTCATATTTAGTTATACATTAGTGACTGAGCTGGTATTCGACAATTTTGGAGTAACAGCAGTGACGATGTACTTGTATTTTTTTCTATGAGTTGTATTTAATTATACTTTTTTTCTAAGAGCCCGTTTGGAGACCTCTTTTTTCGGCTTATCAGGCTTATCAGTCAGTTTTTTCACCAAACACGTAACTTTTACTTTTGTATGTTGAATGGTGTAATAAGCAGAAAAAGTAAGGTTGAAGTTACTTTTCTGACTGTATTGGCTGAAGTTACTGTAAATGTCACGCCCCGGGCCTATCCGGACACGTCAACAACCCGCCGTACAGTACGAATAGTCAACCGCAGTCCGACTCATCCATACTATACAAGGCGTCTTGAATACCATTCACACATAGTACATCCATAAACAAGCATAATGTAAAATATTCATTTGAGCAGCGGAAACATTTAATACAAGTGGTTATGCCACACTCGGCAAACATGGGCATACAAGCCCCCGAATGATTATTCAAAAATAATATCCATGAGCATTATTTAGATTGTTTTCAAAACAGAAACGGAAGAAGCATGAACCACGTCTTCTTCCCTTGATCTCCCCGAAGCAACGTGGGGGTGGCAGCAACTCTTCAAGTTCTACCTGAAACTGTGAGGTGGCCTCCCCCGTGAAGGGGAGGTCAGTACTTGGAAGCATTTGACAAGTACAATGACAACTGATACACTTGTAATTTCCGTATGTGATTAGGGTCATTCTGAGATCAAACAGGTCTACCATCACTCAAAGGACAGTTGGTGAACCCCAAAAGTGGAAGGAAGGTGCAAAATCACAAGACAAAAGGGAAAATCCTGATTTTGGTCTATACTCGGTCGAGTATTACCTATACTCGATCGAGTATAAGGTTGAAACTTCAAATCGGATCGGATCCGAAGACAAAGGAACATGCCGGGAAGATTTTGGCCACGATTTAGTGTCTATACTCGATCGGGTAGACCGACATACCCGATCGAGTATGCCTTTGAGTTTAAACCCGAAATCGGTCGAGTATGGCTCGAATATCACTTTCTGCACATACTCGACCGAGTATATACATATACTCGATCGAGTATACCTCGAATCTGGTATTTCTACACATACTCGATCGCGTATCTGTATATACTCGATCGAGTACCCGAGCCTGCACCTCAAAAAGCCTATAAATACACCCCCTTTCCTTCACAATAAAAAAACCAATTTCCATATACTCTTAAGCTCAGTTTAGAATAGCATTTTTCTATATTTCTTTTAGCATGTTTAGTCTCCAAATGAGGAGCTAAACTTCCATTTCTTGGTATTGCTCTTGAAGCTTGTTGATTATTAAAGTTGTGAGTTATTTTCTTAACTTCTTTTCCTTGAATATTAATTCTTCCTTTAAATACTATTTCTATATCAATGTTGGGGAGTGTTACTAAGATGACAATTAGTTAACATCTTGACATTGGTTTTAGTAATAGCTATTCCTTCCTCTATGTTAATATCGGGGAGTGTTACTAAGATGACAATTAGTTAACATCTTGATATTTAACTATAGTAGGATTCATTCCCTTTAATATTCTTCCTTGAGTATTAATTAATTCCTATTCATATTTCATATTAATATTTTGAACATTACTTAAAGGATCAACTAGTTTTGTTTCATATATTAATTATTACTAGAAATGATCAACGAACCGATGGTTAATCGTTGATAGTTTCACAAGTAAGTAACTTCGGTTTATTAATGCACGGTCGTGGTTAATAAATTTAAGAGGGATTAATTTTGTTGGTTAAACCAAAACCGTTGTGTTGAGGTTATCAATCTCAATTGATTTCATCAAGGAGTTAAAAGATTAAATGCTACTATCAAGTCGGTATATGGCGTTGTTCTATACTTGACTAATAGTAAGGGTTATTAATGAACGGTCGTTGTTAATAACTACCCTCGATGAATTGGATATACTCCTCGATTGAGTATACGAGAGGAGATAAGTTATAGATATAACAATGATCGACTAAAATATATCAACAAGTGGAAAGTAGCAATACCAAGTCCCTTTTTATCTTTGAATTAAATCTCATATAAGTCTTTTATCTTAGTATTTGATTAATTAAATTCAAACAATACCAAAACCCCCCTTATTTACTAGTTTTACTAAAAAGAGAATTATTCCTTTCCCTGTGGATACGAACTCTACTACGCTATACTACGTATTAGTGCTAGTATTGAATTTATTTTGAGTGCACTCACGACAAAGTGCACGTCAAATTTGGCGCCGTTGCCGGGGAAAGGCAATTATTTTTCTTTTTATTTTATCTCATAAAAATCAAAAACAAAAAAATAAAAAATAAAAAATATTAAAAAAAAAAAAAACTTACTCTTCTATTTTCTGAGCTTACATGAGTTATGAGTATATGGATGCCAACATATCATCCTTAGAGAGTCAAATTTCCTTCTTGACTTCTCTAATAAAGGAATTTATTTTAAACTCGGAAGCTCAAGATGCCAACACATGCAACATTTGCATGTCTCACAGACATCTTACGGATTTCTGCCCAAAGCTCCAAGATGAATACCTTAAAAGTGATGATGTTGGTTACAAAAGGGATGAACCTCACATGAGGTATGATCCGTTCTCCAACTCTAACATGTCTACGGAGGATATGGTCCGGGCTATTGCTACCAACATGACCACCATGCAAAACAACATGGTACAATTCCAAAATGAGACCAAGTCTAGCATTTTAAACTTGGAAACTCAAATGAGTCAAATAGCCGGAGCCGTGAGTAGGCTTGAAACAAGGGATTCAGAAAAACTTCCTTCTCAAATAGAATGTGATCCTAAACAGCAAACTTTTGCAATCACATTGACAAATGAAAAGGAGATACAAAAGGAGATCCAGAATCCAGAAGAAGTAGAAGAAGAAAAAGACACGGAGCTCCAACTGGTCAAAGAAGAGGATAAGCCGAGCTTCAAATTCAAACTTTTGTCATTGTCATCCTTTGAGGTATCTCCATCATCCCTGGACGCTTTAAGAGAAACTCATAAACTTGAAAAGGACAATGACATTTCTGAAATCTCCTTCAAAATTGAGGGATCGAAAAACTTTTCATTGACCATACTACATGATAATTTCTTCCCCTTCCTCCCACCACATAAATCCATGAAAATCTGGATATTTGATCCTGGAAAGATTTCCAAAGTGGAGAGTCGAGAAATTGAGCACTCCTATGGAGGTCCTAGGAGTGAAAATTTGAAGAAAATTAATTATCATGATCCAAGCTTGAACGATTGAACACAATGATGGCGTCGTGCCGCGACGTTAAATTAGGCGCTTCTTGGGAGGCAACCCAAGCAAGGTATGTTTTCTTTTCATGTTTATTTCAGTTTGTGTGCGTGTGTAAATAAGAAAAAAAAAAGAAAAAAAAAAGGTGTATTTGGAGACATACCCGATCGAGTATAAGTCAATACTCGGTCGAGTATGTCTGGAAAATCAAAACCACGAGCAGCCTGTCTCCTATACCCTATCGAGTATCTATCAATACTCGGTCGAGTATCACTGGAAAAGCCATATTCACACCCCCTGTCTCCAGTACCCGATCGGGTATAGAGAGGCACCCGATCGGATATACCTGCGATTTAACCCCAAAACACACCCCAAAACACTTCATCTTCTCCAAACACCCATACCAACCTCGACCCCTTCTCCCCAAAACTCCATTTTTTCTACCTTCCCTCTACCATATCTCCATCAATTCTCCACCAAAACACCCACAACCCACCAAAAAGCATAATCACCTTACTCCACAAACAACAAAAGCCGAAATTGGGCACTAGGGACAGTGCTTGAACTAAGTGTGGGGGAGGAGACTCATCATGGGTATGTAATCTTATTTTCTACCTTTTACTACACATGAACTTCTTTAAAAAAAAAAAACAAAACAAAAAAAAAAAACAAAAAAAAGAAAAGAAATGCTAGTTAGGTTGAAAACCCAACAAAATGGGCAATCTAAGCAAAAAAAAAGGCGTGTGAAAAATGATGAGTGAGTGGGAGAATGGAAAATTAAAAGAGATGCTAGGATGAAAACCTGAAAAGGCTCCTAGGAAAAATGAGAGATATAAGAGAAATATTAGTTTTTGCATGCACTCATTTAATCTCTTTGGAGAAAAAGAGGAAGAAGAGAAGAAAAAGAAGAAGAAAAAAAGCAAGAAGATGGAGCATAGAAGATCATTAAACCCAAGAAAGAATGTTGTTGTAAAAACTCATTTTTCCCCTTGGTGGTCTTAGTTTCCTTCTTTCTTGAACTTTTGGAAAACTCTTAAACCGGTTGGATGTTTCTGTTTTACTCGAGGTCGAGTAAAGAACTAAGTGTGGGGGAGTTGATACACTTGTAATTTCCGTATGTATGTTTACGTTTTTGGCTAGTTTTGGTTGTTTAGTATTTCGGAAATTACACACTTTTGGTGTAATAGTTTAGTTTGTTGAATTCTTGTAATTTGTTTAGATTAGGGTCATTCTGAGCTCAAACAGGTCTACCATCACTCAAAGGACAGTTGGTGAACCCCAAAAGTGGAAGGAAGGTGCAAAATCACAAGACAAAAGGGAAAATCCTGATTTTGGTCTATACTCGGTCGAGTATTACCTATACTCGATCGAGTATAAGGTTGAAACTTCAAATCGGATCGGATCCGAAGACAAAGGAACATGCCGGGAAGATTTTGGCCACGATTTAGTGTCTATACTCGATCGGGTAGACCGACATACCCGATCGAGTATGCCTTTGAGTTTAAACCCGAAATCGGTCGAGTATGGCTCGAATATCACTTTCTGCACATACTCGACCGAGTATATACATATACTCGATCGAGTATACCTCGAATCTGGTATTTCTACACATACTCGATCGCGTATCTGTATATACTCGATCGAGTACCCGAGCCTGCACCTCAAAAAGCCTATAAATACACCCCCTTTCCTTCACAATAAAAAAACCAATTTCCATATACTCTTAAGCTCAGTTTAGAATAGCATTTTTCTATATTTCTTTTAGCATGTTTAGTCTCCAAATGAGGAGCTAAACTTCCATTTCTTGGTATTGCTCTTGAAGCTTGTTGATTATTAAAGTTGTGAGTTATTTTCTTAACTTCTTTTCCTTGAATATTAATTCTTCCTTTAAATACTATTTCTATATCAATGTTGGGGAGTGTTACTAAGATGACAATTAGTTAACATCTTGACATTGGTTTTAGTAATAGCTATTCCTTCCTCTATGTTAATATCGGGGAGTGTTACTAAGATGACAATTAGTTAACATCTTGATATTTAACTATAGTAGGATTCATTCCCTTTAATATTCTTCCTTGAGTATTAATTAATTCCTATTCATATTTCATATTAATATTTTGAACATTACTTAAAGGATCAACTAGTTTTGTTTCATATATTAATTATTACTAGAAATGATCAACGAACCGATGGTTAATCGTTGATAGTTTCACAAGTAAGTAACTTCGGTTTATTAATGCACGGTCGTGGTTAATAAATTTAAGAGGGATTAATTTTGTTGGTTAAACCAAAACCGTTGTGTTGAGGTTATCAATCTCAATTGATTTCATCAAGGAGTTAAAAGATTAAATGCTACTATCAAGTCGGTATATGGCGTTGTTCTATATTTGACTAATAGTAAGGGTTATTAATGAACGGTCGTTGTTAATAACTACCCTCGATGAATTGGATATACTCCTCGATTGAGTATTCGAGAGGAGATAAGTTATAGATATAACAATGATCGACTAAAATATATCAACAAGTGGAAAGTAGCAATACCAAGTCCCTTTTTATCTTTGAATTAAATCTCATATAAGTCTTTTATCTTAGTATTTAATTAATTAAATTCAAACAATACCAAAACCCCCCTTATTTACTAGTTTTACTAAAAAGAGAATGATTCCTTTCCCTGTGGATACGAACTCTACTACGCTATACTACGTATTAGTGCTAGTATTGAATTTATTTTGAGTGCACTCACGACAAAGTGCACGTCAACAACTATACTAAGTATAATCAATGTTTCAATTTCTTAAGACCCTCAAATAGAGTGATATTATATCGTAGGCCGTAACCCCCGGTTACCCTGTTTTATAAATATACTTACTTTATATAAAGTCAAGTAGTCGGCCCGTGGGCCCATATTCATTTAGAATTTACCATTTTCACTTTCCGTGACCATGAGTCACGACAACCCCATAGGGTTCCCTCGAGTCCCGATTGTATAGTAAGGGCTCGGCCCAACTACCCCTAACACACCTTAGTGTTCATACAATTCGATCTTAAAGCATCTCTTAAGACTACTTAAGGCATATCTATTCACAATCCTATCTCTTAGGATTAATTCCATCATTTATTTATATAAATCTCCCGACTAGTATTTCGATACTAGTCGAATAACCTTAGAACAACCAAGTTCTAAATTCATAACCAAATAGTTTATCTCAATTGATTTTCCAATCCAAATATGATTTAATCCCAATATCAAAAATATCACTTTTATCCATTCATGAATTTCATACATGAAGTAAAAGTATATTTTATCACAATTTTCATAGTTAATTCCATTACCATACCATTTCTTTCATATCACATAATCATACACAATCTCTCACAAATTTGTATATTATGCTCTTTTCCTTATAAACAATAGTCTTCTCATTCTTAGGCATTATTAATCATTAATAATCCTTAAAAACATATTTAATTACCTTAGGTAATCTCATGAAATTAACCCAAAGATTATAAGCAATATAGTCAGCCATCCTCACCTTATGAAGTGCTGAAATAGTCGCCTTTGTTAAGCTCTCCGATCAATCCCCGTTCTAAACCGATTGGAGATGAAAAATCTGGACAGCAGACGAAAGCCGGGCGGCTTTCGTGAAAGGTGGGCGGCTTTCGTGGTCTGCAGCTACGAACAGCCTCCTATACTTGGCGGTTTCCGGCGGTTTCAACTCCTATCGATTCCACGACTCTTCTAAGTTAAATACCACCATTTTATAACATTATTTTACACTTTTAAACGTGTAGAACTTCATGTTTAATCCATCATATGATTTATTTAAAATCATACAAAATAATACTAGTTAATTCATACTAGTTGGATTCTTACCTCAAATCCTAGCCTTTTTGTGTTGGGAAATACTTCCTTCTTGCTTCCTCCAACCTTGGACTTTAGAGCTCTTCCTAGAGCTTATCTCCCTTGAGTGGTTCGTATAGGATGCAAATGAAAGGGGGGAGGTACCTCACTCAATCAATTAAGCAAATTGATGCATGAATGAGACATGGGGGTGTGGCTTTGTCCTTAACCATCCCCTCACTCATTTGTCCGCCCCTTCCCATTTATTTTTGTCCCACTCTCAATTATTTGTGGCTATTTGATGTGTAGAATACCCCAAGTGAGTGTAGGAAGTTTCCCCCGATTATTCCTGCTTTTTTCGGTAGGTTGGGCCAAAATAGCACTCGGGTTGTCCAAATATTTTTATCAACTTTGGTTGGCACTTTATTGGGCTCCTATAATTATTATGATAACCCAACTAAGTATTTGGTAGCCCAGTCACATATACTGGATCCGATAAATAATTTAATTTATCATGCATTAATTAAATATACCAATCGATTACACGAATTTTATTCGTTAGGAAAATTCAAATACATATCAACTTTCAAATTCAAGTCCATCCGGGTGCGGTGTCACAAGTTCACCCCCCTTAAAGGGAATTTCGTCCCCGAAATTCACAAATGCTTATTCAAACCGAAATGCATACTGTTCCTTCATCAAGGCTTCCGTTTCCTAAGTTTCTTCTTCAACTCGGTCACTCTTCCAAAGAATTTTAACCATCGGAACTTTCTTGCTCCTCAATTTCTTTACTTGCCTATCAAGTATTCTTACCGGTCGTACGGCATAGTTCAAATCCTCACGTATTTCCACGGGTGGTTTCTCTAACACGTGAGACGGATCCGGCATGTATTTCTTTAGCATAGACACATGGAACACGTTATGTATCTTCTCCAATTCCGGAGTCAACTGAAGTCTGTATGCCACGGCCCCAATTCTTTCAAGAATTACAAATGGCCCGATGTAGCGTGGGTTAAGTTTTCATCGGCTTTGGAATCGGATGATTCCCTTCCAAGGTGAGACCTTCGTCAGTTTCTTGACCCTTCTTGATCTCATCAAGTAATGTAGGTCTCACCTCGAATCTAGCTAGCAAGGCACCATCGCTGGACACCTCCAGCTGGGCTCTTAATGCCCTCAACTTAGCTAGCAATGCCCCAGACGAACTCTTCCGACTGAGCGCATCTGCTACAACGTTGGCTTTACCGGGGTGGTACTCAATGATAAGATGGTAGTCCTTTATCAACTCCATCCATAGCCTCTGCCTCATGTTTAACTCTTTCTGAGTAAGCACATACTTCAAGCTTTTGTGGTCAGTGTATATGTGACATGCCTCCCCGTAGAGATAATGCCTCCAAATCTTCAATGCAAATACCACTGCCCCCAACTCTAAATCATGAGTATGATAGTTTACCTCATGCTTCTTCAACCGTCGTGAAGCATAGGCAATTACCCTCCCATTCTGCATTAACACACATCCAAGTCCTTGGATGCTAGCATCGCTATAGACATCGTACCTCATACCTTGTTTGGGTAATGCGAGTACCGGTGCCTCGGTCAATCTCCTCTTTAGTTCCATGAACCCTTTCTCACATTTGTCATCCCATACAAACTTAGCTCCTTTACGAGTGAGCTTCGTCAATGGTGATGCCAAAACAGAGAACTTATCCACGAACTTTCTGTAGTAGCCTGCCAATCCAAGGAAACTACGAATTTCCTTGACGTTCTTTGGCCTCTCCCATTCGGTAATGGCTTCTATCTTCTTGTTATCAACAGCAATTCTCGATCCTGAAACCACATGCCCGAGGAAGCCAATCTCCTTTAGCCAAAATTCACATTTAGAAAATTTGGCATAGAGTTGCTTCTCCCGTAGTGTCTCAAGAACAAGTATCAAGTGCTCTTCATGCTCTTCTTCACTCCTCGAGTAAATCAAGATGTCATCTATGAACACAATCACGAATCGGTCCAAGTATTTATGAAATACTCGGTTCACCAAGTCCATGAATGCCGCCGGGGCGTTTGTTAACCCAAACGACATAACAAGGAACTCAAAATGCTCATACCTTGTGCGGAAAGCACTCTTTGGTATGTCATCTTCCTTGATCTTCAATTGATGGTACCCCGACCTCAAGTCAATCTTTGAAAACACAGTTGCTCCTCGGAGTTGATCAAACAAGTCATCAAATCCTAGGCAAAGGATACCTATTCTCGATTGTGACCTTGTTCAGTTGACGATAGTCGATACACATTCGAAGTGTCCCATCTTTCTTTTTCACAAAAAGAACCGGTGCTCCCCACGGGGAGTGGCTTGGTCTAATGAAACCATTATCCAAAAGCTCTTGCAGTTGGGTTTTCAGCTCGTTAAGTTCGGCGGGTGCCATACGGTATGGCGGTATGGAGATTGGTTTGGTGTCGGGCTCGACCTCAATCACAAATTCAATCTCCCTATCGGGTGGAAGTCCCGGTAAGTCTTTTGGAAAAACATCCGGATACTTGCACACAACCTTTACATCACCGATGTTCGTCTCCTCTTTGGTTTTGTCCCACCACATACGCTAGATATGCGTGACATCCTTTCCTCATCATATTCCTAGCTCTCACGGCGGATATGATACAACTATTGGATTTTGCCCTATCCCCCTCGAAGCATAAGGTTACCCCTTCATCGCCTTCGAGTTCAAGTACTTTCGTGTAGCAATCGACCCTAGCATGAACCGGAGGCCCGAGCCCGGACCCTGAGCGGACCCGGTGGCTACCCGGGCCGGTCCCGGGCCTTCCTTCCCAAAAAAAATCCCAAAAAAAAGCCCGGCCGGGCCCGGCCCGGTCCGGGTCCATGACTACTGCTACAACTGTTATTTTTAAACACTGGCTGCTACAACTGTTAAAAAAGTTAATGTACAAAATAAAATGCAAGTAAAATAAAAAATGATTAATATCTATATCTTTTACATATGTTTTCGTTGCTTGATATTTGTACATTATATATAAGTAAATAATCTTGCTCCCATTTTTGTCAACGGTCGACCATAAAGTTCTGGGTGTCTCGGTGTTGGCTACCCTTAAGGACGTGCATGAACCAAATAATTATATTTCAACCTAGGGATGGACTCGTGTCGGTTTGGGGCCGGTTCAGGCATGGGCCCGGACGGGCCTCGGTTCATGAAAGGGGAGGCCCGAAACCAGCCCGGGTAACTCCCGGATCTGGGCCGGGCCGGGCCTCGGTTCATTTTCATTTTTTTTTGGCTTTTCCTAATTAACCCCCAACGCTCCCCCCTCACCCCCAAACCACCTCAAATGGCCCAAAATACCCAGCCCAACCCAAAAACTTAAAAAAAATCCAAAAAAAAAAGAAAAAGAAAAAATAAATAAATTGGCCCGGACCGGGCCCGAACTGGCCTTGCCGGTTCACCTTTTGAGGGGCCCGAGCCCGGTCCGGAACCCCAGCGGGTCGGTCCTACCCGGACCGGTCCCTGGCTGGGCCGGCGGTTCGGGCCGGTTCAAACAGTGACCGGGTCGGGCCGGTTCCGGGGCAGGCCGCCCGGCCCGAGTCCACCCCTATTTCAACCTATTATCTCTAAGTGTAACAATGGTTCCAGACTTGAGATTAGCACATATGCCCATCAAATTCATCTTGATAGTGGATTGGTCAAATAGAGGATTTTCGATTTTTGTCACATCCTAGACCGCATATAAGTTCATGAACAACCGTCGTACAATCAAGTGATGTCACCTTTAGATCACCCTCACTTGGTTGTACTAGGTGTCCATGAACATATCCTATACCTAAAAGCACTACACCAGAGAGAGAAAATTCTCCCGCCCATCGCTAATCACTTAATAATCGCTAATCACTTAATCATCGCTAAATACCTACTTTCGCTCTGTCTAGGTTAACACCTAACTCACCTTCCTCCCATTCACAGCCGCAGCAGTTCACCTCCCCGATATAAAAAACATATCTACGCCTCCCGCTCTTTGGCCTGTTCCCCACTTTAGACGAAAACAAGCATCTGTGGCTTGTTCTAGTGTTCTCGCCCGCACCGGTGCAGATTCTCCCGCCCATATGCATCAGCTATGCCGTAATTTCAACAGCATACTCACACTAAAGAAAATCAACAGAAGTACACCTTATCAAAAAACATTTTCCTTCCTACAGACTTCCCATGGAGTCATTTGAAATAACACTTCAGCCGAAAGACCTTCCAGTAAGGAGAATTTAATCAATGGCGATCTAATGATTTTCGAGACCCTCTTCTTAGGAGAGAATTAAGACAAGAAAGAGGAGTTGTTGCGGGCACATCGCTCACAATAGGCATCAGACTGTGATATGTAGATGAGTTTTTACTGAAATGCATCTCCTTCCTTCCTTTAGAATCGTATGACTCGCTCGTGAAAGAGACTTATATGCCAGCCGGGAAGGCGGGAAATGCCGGGAATACAGATTCATTGGAGTAAACTAATAGGATTTAAAGATTTAGTGATTTCCCCCCTTCGCTCGTGGCTAGGGAAGCTTCTCGGTAAACAGAGACTGGACTCTCCGTTTGAAGACCAACTAGCTTAAGAATTGAGTTCCAAACTAAGGTTGCCCCCTACGATCGGAATGCATATTTTCACTAACGAGGCAGAAGATGGAGTATGCTCTGAAAATCAAAGGTAATACCCTAAATTTCCTTTGCTAATTCTCCTAAATGAGAATATTGTGTTTATAGAGGATTTTAAGCAATAGCCCTGAATTTCTTTAGCTATTTTTCCTAAATGAATTCATTTTTTGATTCCACATTACTTCCAAGTTTCAACTTTGAATACGTTAAGGACTTGTGTTCAACCTCTGTTGCTTCGGGCAGTGTAAAAGTACAAATTTTCTTATTCCCCAAATGATGTAGCAGTACACGTTTTTCGTATTTACTAGCATAGCAGTGAAATGTATTACAGAAGTAAGTTAGATAGTCTTTACAGTTAGCAATTTAGAATATAAGAGCCAAATCAGAAATTTCTCTTCTTTACTCTTTTTTTTTTTTACAGTCTGTGACTTAGATTTTTATCCTTAGAAGATTTATCAAAAGTTTTTTTAGAATCTTTACAGTTAGCAATATAGAATACTATTAGAACCAAATCAAAATTTTCTCTGCTTTACTCTTTGTTTAAGGTATGTGCCTTAGATTTTTATCCTTTGAAGATTTATCAAAAGTTTTTTTACATCTCTGAAGATTCTTACTCTGAAAAAAGTCGCCATCAATGTTTTCAAATTAAGAAAGAGTGTGCTTTGGAACAAACTATTTTGCTATGCGTTTTATCTACATATTACCCATAAGGTACACAATAGAAATGCAATAACAACAATAACTGAGATTCTTTACTCTGAAAAAATGCCAGCTTTAATTTAATCTAAATGAAGATATAGTGTGCCGTTGGAATGAAATATTTCAATATGTTTTTAATCTACATATTACTCATTATAAGGTGCTCATCAGACATGCAAAAGGAATGATAACTTTTATCATCTGGACCTTTATGACATCTGTTTTGTTTATTCATTAGCTTTGTGTTTTTTTACAGTCTCTGAAGATTCTTACTCTGAAAAATGTCACTATCAATGTTTTAAAATTAAAAAAAGAGTGTGTTATGGAACAAACTATTTGCCTATACGTTTTATCTACATATTACCCATTAGAAGGTACTCAATAGAAATGCAATAGCAACAGTAATTGAGATTCTTTACTCTGAAAAATTGTCAGCTTTAATTAATCTGAATGAAGATATAGTGTGCTGTTGGAATGAACTATTTCGCTATGTTTTTAATCTACACATTAGTCATCATAAGGTACTCATTAGACATGCAAAAGGAATGCAAACTTTTATTATTTGGACCTTCATGGCATCTTTTTTGTTCTTACCTTTCTTTTATACTACGTATCTTTTGCTGCAACCATAGTGTAAGTAGGTAGTCAGGAATTAGCTTTGTGAGTTTATTTTATTTTTATCAAGGCGGTGCTATATTTTGCTATTATATAACCTTCCTTCGAAATTGATAATTTGTGTTGCTTCAAGCAGTGTAGCAGAGCTGTATTTTCGAAAATGACCATAATTCCTATAAACAATTGTTTCCCATTGGTGACTTACATTTTGAATGTAAAGACTATACTTTTTCAAAACCATACTGCTTAAAAGCTAATTAAGTAAATGCAATACAATATTTACTATCAAACCAGTTTTTATTTGAATTTCTACAATCAAAGTTTACCTTTTCATTGAGTGAAGGAGAAGACGGGAGATGCAGTGACAATAAGACGGTACATATTTTAAATTTATTTTCATTTATATGTTCAGGTTTTTCTCAAGTTTGTCTTCTTCACTGTTAAGGAGCAAGGAGTTCTTCTTGAGGTAATCTCCTTTTTCTTCTCCAAGTTTATAATTTTCCTTTTATAAAACAAATACACATATTCTTACTCAGCAGTTTTTAAAGTTTACAAAAAATACATATACCTAAAACTATTTCTTCTGTAGTATTGCTTTTAAATATTTAAGAAAATAGTTACCACTGCAATCTTCATTTGCAATCCAAAATATTATTTTTTGGATTGAGAGTATGATGGAATAAAATAAAATGGCTCGCTAAACTGTCTGCACTTCGTTGTTATGAAGAAGCAGTCAGTCCATGCAATCTTTCGACGCGATTTTCACTATGGGTCATCCGGAAACAGTCTCTTTGTGCTTTAGTACAAGGGTAAAACTGCGTACATCCAACCCCCTTGCTCCACCGTAGTTGGGAGCGTTTGCGGCATTTGGGTAATGATGATGATTAAAATTCTTCTATTTCAGTAAATAGAAAATTTCAATGTGTAGAAAACTTCTGATAACTGTTTTTGTTTGCTTAGTGTTATCTAAGAACCCTTCTATTAGTATGTATTTCAAATAAGAATCCAAATTGATTTTAAATTTTGTTTTATAACCAACAACAAATCTAAGAGACTAATTAATAAATTATTTTCTTATGTTAAAAATGTAATAGTGGGAGATTCATATTACAAAAAGATAACATTAAGATTTCAGATATGTTCATGATCAATAGTGGTCCGCTCTATCCCCCTATCACTAGATGCTCATGATCACATATATTGCAAGATATGTTTAATAATTCTGACAACAAATAGATTTTCATTCAAGAGTATAGATTGATTTGCACATTCTTTTACTATGATGTTTAAGTAAGTTCTTACTGATGGATTTTATATTCTCTTTATTATAGTTGTAAATATTGCATGAATGGAGATTAAGAATGACATAGTCCAGATCTATCTTCTATCACACTTTCTTCTTACCAATTTAGAAAATCTTTTTTAGTGGTAAATCATTTGTTAATATTACTGGGAAGAAAAGTCTTTATATTAGGAATGATTTCATTAAAAATTTGATTTTGTTATTATTAGGATGTCTATAACCATTGTGTGATGTCACCGTTTGGTGTGCATAGCTGTGCCGGCCTCACCAACAATGAATTGGGTACTGAGCTTTTGGAGCATTTTGCAAGATGATCAAGTATTTGTGCACATAGGTTTACACCCTTTTTTGCTTTCTAATATGATTTTTTTGCATTAAAAGTTTGCTTCTATGAACCAAGCATATTAGGACAGATTTTGTTAAGTGATATATCTTCTGAATGTGTAAAGCCTTAAATTGATGATTGTAGCTTGACGGTTGTTGAGAAAAGAATAAAAGGATAGGTAAATTTTTTATTTATTTACAACTTTGCTTTTTCAAACAGAAAGTAACTAAAGTTAGAAAACAATCACTCTATGACTTTAGCTATTTCTACAAAATGAATCTATACTGTGCCAGTCAGTCTTCTTCTCTGTGCTAAGCCTTCCATTCGAATTGGTATTATAGCCTTAGCCCCAGTTTACCTTTAAGACAACAGAAATATCTTCTGCCTACCTTCTGCCGCACCAGTTCTTCTGGATTTAAAGCGAAAGGGAAAAATCTGCTAGAAAACAATTGGGAGAAGCTCATTCACACCATTTCAATTTCGAGTTCCTATGTTCCAAATTTAGATCAAGGGGAGGTGGAGGGAGTATATTTTATTTTCTTTCGCTTGACTCTTACCAAATGAAAGAAATGTGTTGAATGTGATGTTCAATTGCTTTATGCTTTGATTTGATTTTAAACCTAGCGAATAATATTAGTTACTACCTCCGTCCCCCTAAGTTTGGGATAAAGGGGTGTGGTGTGGTTTTTAAGAAAAAGTAGAATTGTGTGGTTGGTATTGAATTGATAAAGTGTAAATAAAGTGGAAATGAATATACTCAAATATTACCAAATATGGTATGAGACAAACTTAATGGGACGAACGAAAAAGGTAAAACGGGACAAAGTTAGAGGGACAGAGGGAATACTTTACAAGGCCTTTTTCCTTCATTTATGAAGAATCATTTTACTTTGATTTGATTGTGGATTTTTTTTTATTTGGCAGTCCTAATAGAGCTAAATGACTAATGACACTTTTTTCACGTGAATGTTTTCTTTTTATGGCTTCCTATTAAATGTTAGTAAATGTTGTAATTTCTACTACATATATGCATACATACATACATACATATATACATATATATATATATATATAATATATATACTCCCTCCGTCCCCGAAAGAAGTTCACAGTCACTATTCATTGGTCAACTTGAATCACTCCTAATCCTTTACTTTATATATCAATTTTTTATCAAACTTAAATTTTCTTGATCAGGCTTTGTAGCGGTTTTAATGTAGTTTCTGAATATGTAAATTTTATTTACTAAAAATAATCCGAGTGTGAACAGGGATCGAGTTGCTTTATCGGCAGTCAAGCATCGTAAACCGAACGAGAACTTCTTTCGGGGACGGAGGGAGTATATGTTTGTCTTTGTATACACATGAAGTTTTCTCTTCTTTTTTTATGATTTATTGAACAAAGAGTCTTTTTGTTTGAGGTGAACTAAAATAAACTCACTTTCTTTTGAAACTAATTGTTTTATAGGACTAAATTAGCTTTCTATATGAAGAGAATTAGTTATGTGATTTGTTTGTTGATAAATTGTAAAAATGTCCTGTTACGTTTCTGTATCATTTGCTTTTAACTGAACACACCATGTTCATTCTAAACATATCTGTTATGTCATATGTTGTTCAAATATAGCATCAATGGTTAAAAGCAACTTATTAATTCATTAATAATATCATATTGTTTATTCAATAAGAAATCAGACGAACTTCGAGAAAAACTAGAAATAACCCGTGTTGTGTTTGTATATTACTTTTTTCATTTGCAGAAAGTTTATCAAGGTTTCTTAGGATGGTTATATAGTAAGTATGACTACCCTACCAATAATGTTGAGTGCAATTGTATCTCATGGAAGATTTAAACTTTTGTGAGATTTAAGTTCAATAGTTGGTGTTATATATTCAACTTGAAGGTTGCATCTATATATGTTTTCATTTTAAACTTTATGTTTTTTAAAGCTATTAAAATCACAGACCTGTGAAGTGGATAGACTACAAACCAACTTTGAGAAAAAATATTAGTTATAGCATATTGTAGCATCAAAATCTTCTACATTGGCATCATTGAAAAGTGAGCTTCAATTACTCTAGGTTTTCTAATTTTCTTTGAGATCTTAAAAGTTCTGCTTTTTCCATCATTTGCAATGGAGCCAAAGATTCACTATTTTTTGGCTTGGGAATATGATGAAATAAAGCAGCAAAATGACTGAATAAACTGTTTGCGCTTCTTTGTTATGAAGTAGTAGACAGTTCATGCAATGTTCGACGCGATTTTCACCGTGAGTCACCCCGAAACAGTCTCTCTGTGCTTTAGTACAGGGGTAAGGCCGCGTACATCTGACCTCCTCACCCCCCACCGCAGGTGGAGCCTTTGCGGCATTGGGGTAATGATGACGATGATCTTAAAAGCTCTGCTTTTATCATTGAAGTTCAAGTACCAGGCATAGATATGTGCATATAAATCATGTGGTTATGCTTCAATCAAAATTGTACGCAGATTAATTCTGCATTTATTATTTTTAAAAAAAATATTTTAAAACCATGTAAATATCCTTCGGTATCATGCTTTCTTACTTCAATCATCTTCTAGGAAATTGAAAAGATTTTTTATTTTGGAATAAAACCAAACAAACACATCATGTGATTAATACAAGTGATGTGCTTGATTAATTAATCATATTAAAAAATCCTTGAGCTTTTTGAAGTTTCGACATTTTATATAATTTAAGAGGTTAACCGGTACCACACTACCTATGCATAAACGGTTGAATCAGAGAAGTAACTGGCTTATTATTCCTATTATTTTTTCCTAGGTTGGTTGCTTGAACATTCTTTCATGTCAATATAAAAAACAAGTTTTTAAAATAAAATAGGTGATTTAAGAAAACTAATGATAACATAGATGGAGCCATGGAGGGGGTGAGGATTTAGGAGGGAAACTCAAATCCTAATTAAGTAGAGTCTAAGCATTGTGATTCTATGAAGATTGAAATTTCTATATAGCTATTATAGGAATAGCTAATATGGCTTTTACAGTCAAATTTTAAACTCAAATCCTAATTAACTATGAGGATATTATTTCTAGCTATTAGGCTATGACTATTTCTAATGTATTGGCCTTTTTTGCTATTAGACTATGGTGCCGTTTGGAAACACTTTTTTCTGCTTATCAGGCTTATCAGCCAACTTTTTCACCAAACACGTAATTTTTGCTTTCGCGCGCTTAATTGTGTAATAAGCAGAAAAAGTAAGGTTGTAGTTACTTTTCTGGCCATATTGGCTGAAGTTACTGTAGATGATCTTTTTAGCTATTTTTACATATATTTTGTTCTTTATTTTATTAATAATATATATTTTGGAAATAATTTTTTTCTTAAATCAGCCAATGCAGCCATTTCAGCCAGAATTTTATAATTTTCAGCAGAATCAGCCAAATCAGTCAATTTTCGTGCTACCAAACGGGCTCTATGAGGGTTTTTAATGTATTAGCTGATTGATATCTATTTTATTAACTTTTTGCAGCATCTAAGTTTACTTGAAGATTGGTTGGTACTCCTGAAAAAATGTGGTTAGACAACGCCACCTTGAAAGTCAGATGCAAAGATACCATTTCTGCCTCATTTGTTCCATTCAAGCATCACTAATCTAGGCTGCCCAAATTATATTAGAATGTCTTTAATTTGAAGCTATGTTTGTGTCACCAATCTTACATTCTTCTTCTGAACTGTGTTCTGATTTAGGATTCAAAGCGTTGATTGTGTATGGCTAATTTGATAAACATGGGAATCATGCTTTAGATACACCTAAGTCAAAGCTTGCCTCACTTTGGTGCTTAAATGTATTTCTATTATATGCACTTTCCACATTGAATTTGTGATAATTCCATGGGCTTTTCCTTTGTTGATGTTTATGTTGTTTGCACTTTGAGGAAGTGTAGAAAAAAATAAAAATAGCCAAGAGTTTCCAATTTCGTAGCAACCATTTACATTGTAAATTTCATTTTACGGTCAATTATGCAAAAGAAACACGGATTGTCATCTTGAGATCAATTAAAAAAAGACAAATAGAATGATGGTTCTTTACGTGTTTCTCTGTTCTTAAATGGTTTTAAATGGTTGCAACATGTTTAGTTTTACACTATGCACATGTTCTACTTTTATCTATTTTATTTAATATTTTTTTATTAATGTATTAAAATTTTAATTTCTGAAAAATACTATTAAACTACCCTCATGTTAAATTGTCAAAATGTACTTTTTAAAATTTTCACCAATAACGAATGAAATACATTGATACTTATAATTGTGTGTTGGGAAACATGAAATTGAAAACTTTACAACAAAAAAGAACACGAGGAGTGTATCCATTCGAGCATTATTTGTTAATTTTCAATTCAATATGAATTACCCAACACCTTAATTTTAAAGGTGATCAACTAATTAATTCATTATTATTATTTACTTTTATTAAATGCATCTAAACTTCTATACAGTACTTCACTCTCATGCGTTTCACTCCCGTGCAACGCACGGGTGGATTAACTAGTTGCACAAAATACTAGTAAGTAAACATACATAACGATATCAATATTTAAACCAAATGAAGAGCGGAAATATTCGATGTTTGATCATACGCCACATACGACAAAATGTTAGCTTACACGCCCAAAATAAAGTATTTCAAGTACAAATATTCATGAGCTTTGTTATAATCCTTAAATTAATCAAGGACATACGAATCATGTCTTCTTTGAGATCACTTTACCCGTGCAAAGGTGCGGATAACAAGTGATCAGTACACTCGTACTGGCGAGACGCAAGCTAAATGTAGAATAACTAACATTTAAGTATAAGATCCAAACATTTGTGGTACATAAACATATAGTTTCTCCAACTCTTTGAATACAAATAAGTATAGACACTTGGAAAATACCTGACCTATAGGTCATTTGATTACAATAACAAAAACAACAACAAAATCATGGCGGACTTAGTTCTTGACTTTCCCGTCCCCATATCCAACTCGGTATTTAGCTCTCCTGCTATAACCTAGGGTTTATTATACCATTGAGTGTTGATAGTCTTACTCAGCCAGTTCTGATCGTGGATTACTAGACCGTGTTGTTGATACTGAATGGGACTCAGCCAGTTCTAGATTGCTACCTCGACGGAGTGCTCGTCTCAAGGCTAAAAATTTGGCTGAAACATAGGGTTGCTTCTATATTTACTGATTTAGCTTTTGGATATTTTAGGGATTTCATCTCTTTCAAGCAACTCAATACAACTTGACGGGAAGCTAATCTTTTTTACTTTAGGGATTTGCGGGGCTTTTAGATTGTTCACTCATTAGCGTAGCATAGCATTTTTGTTTCTTTCATCATCATTTTGTACTCTTCGTACTAAAATTTTAATAAATTTCTACTTAAAAAAAGATAGTCTTACTCAGCCATCAGCCCACTCTCCCGGTAATTATAAGTTTTAAGGATACCACCCGATCTCAGGGTACTCCATCCAATTCCCAAGTTTGAGGACACCGCCCGACTCTAGGTACTCCACTCATGATTTCCGAGTTTTAAGGACACCGTCGGATCCCAGGGTACTCCACCCAAACCTATGAGTTTTAAGGACACCGTCTTGCCCCGGGGTACTCTACCTAAACCTATGATCAACCATATACCTTACTTGACTATGGTCTACATCATATCATAAATAAAGACTAGTCCAAGTCTTAACACTTAAACACAATAGCCCATGCAAACCATGCATGTTGTACACTCCCAAGAGTTATAAGACATTAAATCTGGTAAAACCCGATTCGCCTTAAATGAGCTTTAAGAAGTTTTATCCCTCTAGTTGGCCTCTGGTGAAACTCCGGCGAACTTTGGTGAACTCCGGATATACCTCCAGCAACTTCCTCATCTCCGTGAGAACACTAGAAATACCTTGACAAGTCACTGACAAGGTTTCATCATCCCAAAACCTAAATCAATACAAATAACCTCAAAAAGGTTATTCTTCAGTGAACTGGTAACTTTTGACTTTTAAATCTGTTCTTGGATTTAGAACCACCTTCCAACCCTCCATTCTACACCTCTAAACATGTTGTACAACCTTTTCCTTGTTTGAGCTTGCTACTAACAATGGAGAAGATGATTTGAGAGTCCATCTCTCTTGTTTGATGTGGATTGGCCACCGTGTTTTATTTGATGCCATAACCTTCACTTCAAACACCTCCCCATGCTTCCCTATCACACCGGCCACTCCAAGGCTATCTAGAGTGTATAATTTTGTGGGGTGACCTCACTCATGTGGGAGGTCATCCTTTTATGTCTTAAAGTGTACACTTGATGCCAAAAGTTGTAATTCTCAGGCAGTTTTAATGAAATTTCATTTACCAGACCAAATAGAATATATATCATTCTCTCAATTATCATGAGCCTCTAGAATGAATATATATTACTCAACTTTAATCTAGTCGTCCCTGTAATTTATTACTGGCTGTTGATCGCCAAAGTTGCAAACAAATGAAACTTTGGCGAACATCCCCATTTTTTCATTTTTCAAATTTTGTCCCCTCCTCTAATATTTAAACCTAGTATAATTTCTATTCAGCCCAGGGCATATCAAATATTTGGATCCGCCCCTGGTTTTACACTCCAAAACTTGGAATCACGGTTTGATTTGTTCGGTTTGTTTCGATTCGGTTTCGGTTTTTTCAAGTTTTTACCAAAATATTATGATTTGATTTAAAATTGATATAATATAATACTTTGAGGATCAAACATATTACATAAAGAATGCACGCACACTACAACAAATAAAATAAAAATGAAAATAAATAAATATGTCTTGAATTATATGAGTATATGCGAGAGAGATAAAAGTATATGTATTACAGTATTAATTTACATTGTTTGTGACTGATTCAAAAAAGTTCATGAGTATATACGTTCTATGTGATATAGTTGACATGAATATTTATGGTTTCATCAATATGAATTATTTAAGTTAAATAAAAATAAAAGTTAATTAATACTAATAACAAGTAAAAACATATTATCATCATTCAGTATAGCTACATTATTACAGGCAATGAATGTGTAAATGAATTTATAAACTAAACTAAACTAAACATAACACAAACATTATTTCTCTAACACAAGAAAATCATATACTATTAATGATATTAGGATTAGTTAGGATTAATGCTTAAGAATTGACAAATAAATTTTACGGAATATATTTTAATTAGTTCGGTTTGTTCGGTTCGGTTTTGAAGGTTAAAACCCAAAACCTAACCAAACAACTACGATTCGGTTCGGTTTTTACATTCGGTTTTGATTTGTAAGCGATTCAATTTTATTTGGCTACAATTCGATATAATTTGATTTGGTTTTCAATTTTCAATTTTTAGGATCCGGCCCTACGAGTAAATGTGTAAACTTGAAGCATTTAGAATTTATGTAGACTCTGTTTGAAAGTGATTGTGCTTAAATAAAAGCACTTTTTGGGAAAAAGTAGTTAGTAGTAAAAGTTGGTAGTGTTTTGTAAAATAAGTGTTTTTTGTGTAAAAGAAAAAGTAAAAAGTAGATTCTACACGAAAAACGAGAAAGTAAAAATTGGTATTGTTTGATAAAATAAGTACTTTTTTCTTAAAAAAACCAAAAGTACTTATATTAATTGTTTGCAAACAAAACCGTAGCATATAGATTCAAAAACAAAGTACATCAACAGGTACTAGTAAAAGACAATTTCGAATTTAAAAAAATGACAAACACCTTGGCGCAAACATCTTGAACTTCAGACTCCCCGTACAACCTTTCAGTTCTTCCACTTCCTTCGTACAGAGCTCGGTTTCGTTTTCTCCTTCAACAACAGCCACCAGAGAGTAGCATTCTTCCATCTCCTTCCTTTACCATGTCTAAACGTCCTACTATTTCTTTAGAGAAAAGTCAAGCAAGTGGGATAGTTGTACAGGCATCAGTTGTTACGCATGTGTCTGAAGCAGAATATGATATTCAGGTAAATTTTACTTATGGTTTTTATGTTGGATTAACTTGAGAATTCCTAGTAGATACTTTGCTCATTCGAAATCTCTGAGTTCTCGATGTAAACTTAGTCAACCATTAAGGGAAAGGATTTATCTTTAGTAATTTTTGTTTGATTATTTTGTAAATGTAGAGGGGGTCATTCATAATTATTTAATTTTTTATTTTAAAGTTTGTTAATTTATTTTTTATTGTTCAACGTTGTTCAAATTGTTTTTAGTTGACCGGTACTTAATTACTTTTTATTTATCATGAAGGTCCCTTCCTTGTCTCCATTAGTTGACGACTCAAGTTTTCCCACAATGAAGATAACTATAAGGAACGCATTGAAGGCTTTTCAAAAGATAATGAAAAAATGGCTTAAAGAATTTCCAGAGATAATGTATGCATTTAGAAGATGTGTTTTTGGTGCATATTTGGATATTAATTTCATCCCTGTTCCATCATTGTTGTGGCCAATGTTGTCCAAAATAGCCACAATTGAAAGGAATTTGGGTGCTTGGTTTGCCGTGAATGGAGTGCCAATCCGCTACTCTATCACAGAGTTTGCTTTGATTAGTGGGCTTAACTGTAGCTCCCTTGATGTGGAGAGTTATGAAGAGAATTGTGATGAGGATGCGAAATCTGAATTCATTGAGAAACACTTTGATGGAATTGTAAGCTATGACGCAGTTCAAGAAAGATTTGTGCAATTATGCAAAAATTTGAAGCACACAGATGAAGCTTTGAAAAAGGAAGCTCATGAAGAAGTGTTGAGACTAGCAAAGCTCATGTTTGTAGTCATGGTTCTTGTAAGGACCGTTTATTTCCGTCTCCGGCTCAGGTCTTTCAACACACTCTCACACACCACACTAAGAGGAGGCTATAGCACACAACTCTCTACTCTCCACTAAGGACCTCTCTACACTCTCACACAAAGGAAAGGAAGAAGAAGGGAGCACTGCTCTCTCTGGATTATTTTCTCACGCAGGCTACTCACAGAAGAGGGAGCCAAGGCTCCTAAATAATAGGCAAAGGCCAACTGGAAGTCACGGGTGAGTGCTAAGACAAAAGACACTCACGAGAAGCAAGGACATATAATGCAGCGGACAACAACAAAGGAGGGGCCAGCCAAGTGGGTAAGTCAACCCTCAAAATAGGTATATATTTGATCAGGATATATACCACAGTAAAGATATCCCAGAGAGAGTGAAATAGAGTGTGCAAGCCTCAACAAATAAAGTGGAAGGGAGGCCTTGGTAGGACCAATACCTCCAACATTCTCCACCTTATTGGTCCTAGGTGGTGTAGAGTAACAATACAAAGTTGTGACAAGACTCATCATCGCCGGGTCACCCGGAATGTCAACAGACACAACGGGCAAACACTTTATTAGGCAACCCACAGTTATCCACAGTCAAAATTTAACACGCGTTTACAGGACAAGTGCTTCTCAGCAGAAAGACACTTGGTACCCATATCCGCGGGGTTAAACTCGGACGGGATCTTGCACAGCTTGACTCCACCTGCATCAACAATATCACGTATGAAATGGAACCTAACATCAATATGCTTAGTTCTATCATGAAATACAGGATTTTTGCAAAGTTGGATAGCCGATTGGCTATCCGAGAAAATGGTAACTCCCTTTTTGAGAAACCCAATTTCGGAGACAAGGCGTTTGAGCCAGATGGCTTCCTTAAACGCTTCTGTGGCTGCAACATACTCGGACTCAGTGGTAGAAAGGGCCACAATAGGCTGTAGTTGAGACTTCCAACTAATGCAAGAGCCACACAAAGTAAAAACATAAGAAGTGGTCGACTTCCTGTTATCTCTATCATTTGCATAGTTAGAATCAACATAACCAATCAATTCAATACCACTAGCACATTTAGAGAAAATTAATCCATGCTTCACAGTAGAAATCAGATATCTAAGCAACCACTTAAGAGCATTCCAATGGGGCAAACCAGGGTTGGACATATATCTACTCAAGCAACTAACCGCATATGCAATATCAGGTCTAGTGCTAACCATAAGATACATCACCGACCCTATTGCACTGGAATAAGGCACAGATTTCATTTTCTCAATTTCAGGAGCAGTCTTGGGAGACTGGTCCTTACTTAACACAAAGTGAGATGCCATAGGGACATTAACAGGAGAAGCAGACAACATATTAAATTTACTCAAAACTTTTTCTATGTAAGAAATCTGATTCAAAGTAAGAGTACGCTTACTCCTATCCCTAACAATGTTTATGCCTAGGATCCTCTTGGCATCACCTAGGTCTTTCATGGCAAAATTCGCACAAAGACATTTCTGCACATCTTTAATAGCATTCAGAGAAGGACTAATTATCAGCATGTCATCCACATAGAGTAACAAAAATACAGGCACAGAAGAAGTATTTTTGAAATACAGGCAATGATCACAAACAGATTTTTGGAACTTCAAAGATATCATGCATTTATCAAATTTGATGTTCCACTGCCTAGGGGATTGCTTCAGGCCATACAATGCCTTCCTAAGCAAACAGACATGCTCACTTCTCTTGGGATCCACAAAGCCCTCAGGCTGGGTCATATAAATTGTTTTATCCAATTCACCATGCAAAAATGCAGTAGTTACATCCATCTGTTTCATTTCCCAGTCATGGTGAGCAACTAAAGCAAGCATCATACGAATAGTGGTGAATTTAACAACAGGAGCAAAGATTTCTGCATAATCTACCCCCTCTTTTTGAGTAAACCCCTTCGCAACCAACCTAGCCTTAAACCTAACATCACTAGGTTCTTCCTTAACCTTAAACAACCACTTACACTCAACTACCGAACAGTTGGGGGGTCTAGGTACAAGGGTCCAAGTCTGGTTCACTCTCAAAGAGTCCATCTCACTTTTCATGGCACTAATCCATTTCTGAGACTCTTTGGAACCTAAGGCTTCACGGTAGGTCTTGGGTTCATTCAGCTCTAGGGACTCAAACACAGAAAATGCAAACATAGAAGTATCATGCACAATGAAAGCATAATCAGGCATACTATCAGCAGTTCTCCTGATAGCCCTTCTACTCCTATCTCTAGCAAGTTGATAATCATGCAAATTATCACTACTAGGCTCCACATGCAACTCATGCAAATTATTGTTATCATGAAAATCAGATTCAGCACCCATATCATGCAAATCATGCTCAGTATCATGCAAATGCTCCACCTCACTCGAGGTGGTGGGACTATCATGCTCAGAGGAATCAGAATCATGCATAACAATATCATCAGAAATAACAGGATCAACAGATAAAGGACCAGCAGCAACAGGGACAGACTCCACCTCACTAGGAGTACTATCAGACCTAGACTCAGGATCAGAAACAGACTTGGTCAAGCAAGGAAAATCAGTTTCATTAAACACCACATTTCTGCTAAGGACCACTTTAAAGCCTACCTGGTTCCTATCCCATAACCTGTAACCCTTTACCCCCTCTGGATAACCTAGGAAGACACACTTCTTAGACCTAGGATCCAACTTGTCACCCTGTTGATGTGCATATGCTGCACAACCAAACACCCGAAGGTTAGACAGATCAAGAGGCTTACCGGTAAAGACGGTTTCAGGACATTTACCACCAAGAGGGACAGACGGGGACCTATTAATCAAATAGGCAGCAGTAGTGACTGCTTCACCCCAGAATTTCTTAGATAAACCAGAGGTAGCTAACATGCTTCTAACCTTATCCAACAGAGACCTATTCATTCTCTCTGCTATCCCATTCTGTTGGGGAGTATAAGGCACAGTTTTGTGCCTTTTTATCCCACAATCCACACACAACTTATCCATCTCCTTATTACAGAACTCTAACCCATTATCGGTCCTAAGGGTCCTAACCTTCCTGCCAGTTTGGTTTTCAACTAGGGTTTTCCACTCCCTAAACCTCACAAACACATCAGACTTGTGTTCTAACAGGCAAACCCACACCTTCCTAGAGAAATCATCAATGATAGAAAGGAAATATTTCCTACCTCCGTGGGTAGGAACACTGGCAGGACCCCAAACATCGGCATGAACATATTCAAGCACAGACGAACACTTAGACAGATTAGGGTAAGAGGAAGGAGGAAAACTGACTCTATGCTGCTTGCCTAACACACATGATTCACAGAAAGGCACAGAAGTCACAGAGTCCTTACCAAAATAACCAGCCCTACGCATGACATCTAAACCCTTATTGCTCATATGTCCTAGCCTATTATGCCACAAAGAGGTCTTATCAGAACATACAACATTCACAGACTCAGCAAAAGGTTTAGCATGGCACACATAAAGGTTATTCACCTTCTCAGCTTTAAACAAAACAAGCGAGTTTTTCAGGATTTTCATACAACCATTCCCCCATTTTCCCTGTAACCCACTACTCTCCAAAGCAGCAACAGATAACAAGTTATGACACAAATCAGGGACATGCCTCACATTCTTAATGGTAAACACAGAGCCACAAGAAAACTTCAGACATATATCACCAACACCAAGCACATTGCATCTCTTATTATCAGCTAAGGAAACGTAGCCACTATCACATAACTCATAAGTAGAAAACAAATCTCTAAAGGGGGACATGTGATAGGTACAACCAGAGTCAATCAACCATTCATGCTCAGACAGGGAATTTCTCACAGAATTAACATGGTCACAAACCATCAAAATATCACCAAGGTCACATTTATCAACAGCTACACTAGCATGCTCGGTCTTCTTAGGGTGGGGGCAATCCTTAATGAAATGGCCAGTGTTACCACAATTGTAACACACTCTCTTCCTAGATTTACTCCTCTTCCTCCCAGGCTGACTAGTGTTCTTACCCTGACTATTTTGCTTAGAGTTCTTAGACCTACCCTTAGATCTATCCCTAACAAACATAGCCTCACCGGAGTCCCTGGACTGACTAGCACTACCCCTAGCATGCTTCAGGTCTAATTCCTTACTCCTTAACCCATTCACTACAATGTCTAATGAAATCTCATCCCTACCGTACTTAATAGCGGACTTAACATCATTATAAGAGTCGGGAATGGCATTAAGTAATACTATGGGAGTGTAATCATCTATGTGTTTATCACCTGCCTGTTTGATATTCTGTATCAGTTTATTAAACACATCCAGGTTCTCGTCTATATCCTTAGTCAGGTCAAGCCTAAACCTAAAGAATTTCTCTAGTAAGAACAACTTCCCGGGCAAAGAGGTATCAGTATAGAGACTATCCAATTTCTCCCACAACTCCTTAGCAGACTCAAGAATACCTACTTTCCTAAGCACAGAATCAGACAGATTCAAGTAAATAGTAGAACAAGCAGTTTCGTTCATTTCAATTTGCTTAGCCTTATCTTCTGATTCTAGGAAAATACTAGTGACAGCTCTGAAAACTTTTTTGCTGTATTAAAACACACTTAATTTTCTGTTTCCAAATATCAAAATCTGTTTTTCCATTAAATGGAAGCATACCATACTGATTTGCAGCCATGGTATCAACCACAAAGGAACACAAAGCTAAACAGATAGAAATGACAGAAAATAATCCAACCCGGGTTATAAAGCATTCACTTTAATAACCCCGGGCAGCATGCAACACATAGCAAAAAAATGGACATTTTGGCAATTTAAACAATTCCAGGCAGAAAAATTAAATTTAATTAATTCTACCCCTACCACCCAATAAACCACCCCTATGTATAACAATTAATTTAAATAACACAAAGCAATTTAATTAATTAACTAAAACAGTCTATCACAAAGGAGAAAGTTTAGTACGTACCTGGGGGGTTGGCGGCCGGGATTAAATCAACCGGCGGCCCGCGGGGAGGGGGAATAAAATTAAATTAAATTAAAACCGGAATGTAACAAATGGGAAGTTTACAGAAAACTTACCTTCGCGAAACCCTAGGAGAGCGTTTCGACCTTACCTACCCAATTTTTAAAAATTGGGATTTTTCTGGAGGGGTTGACCGGCGTTGACCGGCGTTGACCGGCGGCGGTTGACCGGCAGTTGACTGGTTCCAGCTCCAGCAGTCCAACAAGTCAGCATCAGCTCCAATTCAGTCCAGCTAATCTCAGCTCCCAGCTCAGCCCAACAGCTCAAAGGGCCCAATAGCCCAGAGCCTCAACAAACTGCCTCCTGCAGTCCAGAAGCCGGGCTTTCCAACAGTACAACCCAGCGGCCCAAATAATCAGCCCAGCAGCCCCTGGTCAAAGCTGCTTCCTTTCTACGCGAGAATGTCCAGTGCTGTTTGCGGACCAGCAAAGGACGAAGACCGGCGATTGACCCAGGCGACCGACGGCTTCAGCGGGGGTTCGCGTCTGCTCCGGCGACGGACAGAGAACTCCGGCGGCGACTCCTCCGCTGACAAGCGGCGGGCTTCCAGGTGGCGAGACGTTCTGCGGTGACGAGGTTCTGGGCGACTTCGACGGCGGACCTCCTGGCGAGTACCTCCCTGCGAACTTGCGCAGGCGAGCTTCCAGGCGGACGGTGGCTTCAGCTTCGAACTTCGACGGTCAACAGTGATCTGGAACAAGATTCGCCGGATAACCAGAAGCTACGGCACCAAGCGAGACTTCAGGGGGCGAATCGGACGGCGGCGGACGGCGGCGGACGGCGGCGGCGGACGGCGGCAGACGGCGAACCAGTCTCTGATACCACTGTAAGGACCGTTTATTTCCGTCTCCGGCTCAGGTCTTTCAACACACTCTCACACACCACACTAAGAGGAGGCTATAGCACACAACTCTCTACTCTCCACTAAGGACCTCTCTACACTCTCACACAAAGGAAAGGAAGAAGAAGGGAGCACTGCTCTCTCTGGATTATTTTCTCACGCAGGCTACTCACAGAAGAGGGAGCCAAGGCTCCTAAATAATAGGCAAAGGCCAACTGGAAGTCACGGGTGAGTGCTAAGACAAAAGACACTCACGAGAAGCAAGGACATATAATGCAGCGGACAACAACAAAGGAGGGGCCAGCCAAGTGGGTAAGTCAACCCTCAAAATAGGTATATATTTGATCAGGATATATACCACAGTAAAGATATCCCAGAGAGAGTGAAATAGAGTGTGCAAGCCTCAACAAATAAAGTGGAAGGGAGGCCTTGGTAGGACCAATACCTCCAACAGTTCTTCTAGCTCCTTCAAAGAGAAAAGCTTCCATTCCGGAATGGATAATTGAAAAAATAGGGGCAAAAAAAGAAGAAGACTTTCCATGGGGTACGTGGGCGTTTAGAGAATCCTTGGTTTCATTGAGAAAGAATTTGGATGCAAAGCTTAAAGGAATCCATAATAATGATATGTCACCAACATTAAATTACACAGGATTTTTAATCCCCATATCGGTAAGGAACTAAGGACCTTTGTTGATACCATTTTCAAATTCTACTATAATTTGTTATAGTATTTCATCATTTTTTTCTACTTTTATTTGAATAGATATTGCTTATGGAATGCGCCCCCGATTTTGCTCAAAAGTTTGCCGTTAGAACGTCTCAAAGTATTCCTGTTAGGCCACGGTTATGTTTGTGGACGCACAAGACAAAAACAAAAATCTTTAACAGACATGTTAAAGAAGCTGTGGAATCAACAAAAGTAAGTGATTTTTCTATTATTAGTAACTTGGTCAACTTTTTTTCTTTTTCCCCTCATCTTCTTTTCTGTCGTATGTTTTTTATCCTTTATATATATATATATATATATATATATATGTATATCGTATCCCTATTTATATTATCTTTTTTATTATAGCTCATCTTTTTATCTTCTTTTCCTTTTGGCTCCGGTATCATGTATCGGTTCAACTTTTTGTGGTTGACTAACATTTGGTCGACAAATAAATGGTAACTTGGATGAGTTTTTATGGTCGACCAACACTTGGTCAGCTTGTATATGGTTGACCAATATTCAGTCAACTTGGTCAACAAGTATACAGTCGACCAATATTTCGTCTATTTGGTCGATCTTATATTTTGTGGAAAACAACTAAAATGATTTTTTGTTACAGAGGGTGCAAAGTATACTCCTACCTGACTCTATGGAGGTTGGTTCTACTTGGATGATGAACTTAAGGCACATAGAAGATACTCACTCGAGTGCCGAGCTGGATAGATATGTCAAAGCATTAGAGCAAAATTTAATCTCTATTCCAGTCTCCTGCAAAAGGAAGTTAAGTGAGGTGAAGGATCATGCCAAGGAGAAACGGTCTTCTAAAAAGGTGAAGGTGTTAAGGAAGAAAATTGATAAGGTGGAGAGGAAGAAGAAAGATGAAGAATGTGAAAGAAATCAAGTTTCTCCCACTCAAACTGAGACCACACAGACTTCTACTGCATCTCCTCATGCCGCACACATGCCTTTCTCTCCGTTTCATCACACTAAAGAGGCATCTATGTCCACTCAGTTTCCTGTTAATGAAAATTCTGTACAATCATATATTGATAAAAAATGTGAAGAGGAGAAAGAGGAAAATGTTGAGGATGAGGCTGTTAATGAGTATCAAGAGCAAGAGGTAAATGATCAATTATAGTTATCGGTCTACCTTAAGACACATGGTAATGAGGTTGGGGATTATTAAACATGTGTTATATATATATATATATATATTGTTATATATATATATTGTTTGCAGGTTGAACTTGGTGTTCAACAAGATGCTGCAGCCCTGATTAAGGTGGTTCTACAAGATGTTAATATGGAGGAGGGTGAGGAAGTAGCAGGGGAGAATAATAATGTGTCACAAGAAAAAAAAGATGTAAATTACTTTATGTTCGTCGTTCGACCAAAAAAAATATGTCAAAATGTAATTATGGTCAATGAAACTTTGGTCGACCACTATTTGTTAAAGAAAGCGTTAACATTCACTTTACTATTATCTATCTAGGAACCATATTCTGAAATTGAGGAGATTGAAGAGGCATCAGATCAAATTAATGAGTTAGCACAAGAAAGAGAGGTAAATGACATTATCATAGGTTGGTTGACTAGATTATTGATCAACCAAAATATTTAATTATCTGCCCCAATTCTGAAGTTGAACATAATATGCAGATTAACATTGTTAATGTCACTACTCTTAGTGATGAGGTTTATGTGGAAAAGAGTGAAGATGATACAAAGCAATGCGATGAGCAGGTTAAAAATATAAATGCCTTAATCCAGAGTGATGAGGCTTTACAGCATGTAAACAAACAGAGTGACCATGTACTTGTATTTTTTTTACTCTGAGTTGTATTTTAATTATATAATTTTTCTAAATGTGAATGATTCTTCTTTTTCTTTTTGGGATTGATCAGGCTATTGATTCTTCTTCTGCTGTTATTGATCCTGTTGAATCTGTGTACTCCCGGGTTCAATCTGTTCTCAAGTCACTACCCAAGTCAATGTCCAGCTTAGGATCCGGTGCTATTCCATGTGAAGTTCGTTTGTTTAAAGACAATGCAACTTCTGCAAAAGAAATCTTTGACAAGCTGAAAGCATACCCTTTGGAGGACTTGGCTGATCCACAGCATGAAGCTGCAATGTTGGAGTCACTCTCCATACTCGCTAACAATCTTTCTTTGTTCAGCAATGGGCAGGCTGAAGAGATTTTGAGCTTGAGTGATTCTTTTCCTCAGATGATGAGGGAATGGAGGGAATTGAGTAAAATAAAGGGGGTCAGTGAGCATCTTTGGACTACTTTTGAGAAGACGAAGCGCTTGCTGGAGGATTTAGTGAAAACGGATGAAGGGATAAAGAGTAAAGTGGAGGGGCTAGTTAGGAGGGAAAAGGAATTGAAAGCTGAGCTCGAAAAAATAGAAAGCGATATTCGGCAACTAAAGGTGGAAAGAGGAGAAGTGTCGAAACAGACTAAGAAAGTGTGTGATCTTGTTGAGGAGCAGGCTTGCACTATTGAAGGAAGAGAGGCTGAGGTGGATGGCGCCAACAAAAAGATGGAGAGTTTGAAGTCCAAATGGGATGCAATGAGACTTCATCTTGTTGCTTGAAAAGAAAATAAAATCTTGGTTGTGTCTAGCTACTAAGTTGTAGGCTCGTTTAGACCTAATTATGTGTATAAGTGTGGTTTAAAATCTATTGTCTATACAAACATTAGAGATAGTCTTGTCTATATCTTTGATTCTCTTGGTGCATTGGGAAGTGTGATACAAATGGTCAGTACATGATTTCAAGACTCAATTTTATGTGCCGGATGTTAACCTTATTACGTAAGTTCATTAACCATTTGAAGTGAATCTATGAAGAATGCTGTTCTCTGAATCAATTTTCTGGGTAGCTTTGAGGCTTTTTTAGGTTCTTCTGCAGACCAAATGCAAGTGAAGCTTCTTCAGGCAATTGGGTGATTAGAAATGGAAAAACACAAGCTGCTACTATTGGTAAAAAGAAGTGCAAAAATGTAAAGAAAACTAAAAGTGATTAATGCTTTCAAATCTTTTACTTGGTTTTGATTGCTCAGTATCTACGAAGTATAAAATAGAAATAAATAAATAAATAAATAAATAAATAAATAAATAAATAAATAAATAAATAAATAAATAAATAAATAAATAAATAAATAAATAAATAAATAAATAAATAAATAAATAAATAAATAAATAAATAAATAAATAAATAAATAAATAAATAAATAAATAAATAAATAAATAAATAAATAAATAAATAAATAAATAAATAAATAAATAAATAAATAAATAAATAAATAAATAAATAAATAAATAAATAAATAAATAAATAAATAAATAAATAAATAAATAAATAAATAAATAAATAAATAAATAAATAAATAAATAAATAAATAAATATAATAAATAAATATAATAAATAAATAAATAAATAAATAAATAAATAAATAAATAAATAAATAAATAAATAAATAAATAAATAAATAAATAAATAAATAAATAAATAAATAAATAAATAAATAAATAAATAAATAAATAAATAAATAAATAAATAAATAAATAAATAAAAGGGAAAATTATTATTAGCTCCCTGAGATTATGTCATAATTATTAACGCGGCCTTGTATTTTCAAAAATCAATTAGTTACCCCTTGAGATTTGATCATTGTCACTATATACCCCCTCACGTTAATATTTCTTAAATTAAATTTAATATAACTATTCTGTGTTGATCTAATTTGATCCGATGTGTTTAAATCTAAAATAATATGATTATTTAAATAAGTCCGGTTTTATTTAGTTATGGGAATTTGATGTTATGTGTATTTTACAATTGTCCAAGTGTGGTTTAATGTATTCTGCGCTAGGGGTGGACTCGGGTCAGGCCGTGTCGGTACCAATACTAGAAAATTGGAGCCCGGTACCGGCCCGGGTATGTTGATCCTGGGTCGGGCCGCCCAGGCCCCGTCCATCCCCATTCTGTGCGGATTATATGATCTCATTACACTAAATCTAGACAAGTCTCATTAACCTATTCTAGACTACTTTAATTAGACCTATTGCTAAAATTGATTCATGTGAAAACATTCTTAAAATTTTAACCACTAAATTGTGCTCTTACTTGAGTATGTGGTCACTCCTCCCAAAACTATAAAATTATTTTTTCAAGTATAATATAATTTGTTATCATAATTATAAGTCATTATTATTGATCGCTATTTTTCTACTTAGTCACTCGATCCTGGAATAACGATGAATGTAAGACCAACATCTTGCTCCAAGATTTAGTGGAAATGGAGGACAGAATAAAGACTAATCTTGAAGAGCTAAATACCAAAGAAAAGGAAATGGAAGCTCAGCTGGAGATAATTAAAAGCCAAAGTCAACGACGGAAGTTGGAAAGAGAAGAACTATCAAAGCAGACGAAGAAAGTTCACTCTCTTGCAAAGGAACAGGCTATGAAAATTGAAAGCAGAGAGTTAGAGCCTTAGAGGTAGACTATGCTGATAAAAAGATGAAGGGCTTGAAGTCAAGGTGGGATGCAATGACACGTCACTTTGTGTGAGAAGTAATGGGGATGTCTACAATAGCGTTTGTTTGAGAAATGCCATTGTAGACACTGCACACGGAGTAGTAAACAATCACAATGTTAGAGAATTGGAGGTCATTTAGTTGTGCTTCTTTTAAGGTCATTTGATTTGGTCTAGTCTGATATGTATCTATTTAATGTGCATTTTACTGCCATCTCATCTAGTGTGATCTAGAAGACAAATCAATCCAATTAAGAACACAATATGTCTCATTCTTAAACTTTTGATCTCATCTTTCTACCTTTTGATCTTGCATTTGATTTTTTCATATTTTTCTCTCATACTTTTTCACAAATATTTAAATGCCAAGAACGTTAAATGTTTAGTTTAATTGATATTGATTTGGTAGAGTACCAGTCTAAAAACTACTCTTTGAATATTAACAATATTAAGGAGAATATAGAAAAATGTTGTGAACTATAACTTTTTTACCATAAAAGGAAATAAAAGTTCATATTGGGCCAGACCAAAAAGGAAACAATGAAATTTATTTCGAGGCAAAAGATGTACTCCATAGTAGGGCTGGGCATGGGTCCGGTTGGGACTGGTAATGCAAAATAAAATGGAACCGCCAGTTCCATTGTACGGTCCGGGTATTGCAATTTTCAAAATAGAAACTGGACCTTACCCGGCCCGTTTGAAACGGGTCGGTCCGGTCCGGATTTTACGGTTTCTATTCTCATGTTTTAAAAGTAGTAAAAACTCATGAAGTTCCAAAAATCAATAATAAAAAGTATAGTACCTTAGCAAGTTTCAAAATAACAACATAGTGGTGCACACATGTAACGACAATTCCAATACTTCATAACTTCATGTATCCAAGTTCCAAACAATTAAAGAAGTTCCAAAAATCAGCGACATAGCCAAAATACATATTTTACATATTTTCTAACATTTTAATTTAAACATGTTGTCTAACATCACATATTTAGGTGATTCTTTTTGTTAAATTTTCATTATTAGCCAAAGTTGAAACATACATGGGGGTGGTAAGAAAAATTTATACTATGTATATTTTAAGAACTATATGTTTTTTGAAGAAATTTTAAGAACAGTATTATAAAAATAAATATTACAAAAGCATTTTTAACAAATAAATAAATTCCATAGAAAGGAATAATTCACTAACAATAAAAAGTAATAAGAAATTTATGTAAAATGTAAGCAGTAATTTGAAAACAAAAGGATGTTATTCCAAGTCAATTTAAAATCCTACTTCTAGCAAAGGGAATCAAAACTATATCAAAACCGATTATCACAAAACTATTAATAAATTAATATACAATATATATATAACGGGCCGGGCCGGGTACCCGACATTTTATTATTTTGGAACCGGTCCGGTTCTTTAAAAAAATTAACCGACCCTACCCGAACCGTTTTCATGCAACAAAAAATGGAACCGGCCCGTTTTGGACCCGAACCGCCATTACCCGGACCGGACCGTGGTTCCAAGACCCGTTTGCCCACCCCTACTCCATAGTATGTACTTCGTATGTGAATTGCACAATAAGGAGCTTACAACAGTCAGGAACGGATCCAAGATTTCAAGTCAATGGGGGGCGAAATTGTTTCGGTAGTGTACGGGGCAAAAAAAATTCGCTAGTGTAGCGGGGAGAAATTTTTTTCGTTAATGTAGCGGGGCAAATTTTTTCCGCTGGTATAGCGAGACGAATTTGTTTCACTATTGTAGGGCTCCGCGGCTAATTTTTATTCAAAAAATAGAAAAGGATATATAACATTTTGTCGAAATAACTCATGTCTTTTAAATAACTCATGTCTTTTAATTTTTATTTAAAAGGTAATTAAACATCATTCGATGTCTTTTAAATAACTCATGTCTTGTTTAACCACATGAATCTTATCGGAATAAAGAAATGGTTTTTGAATTGTAGTTTTTGTCTACTGATGTGCTCATATTTTACACGCTTTTTAAGCTTAGTTTGTTGTTAATTTTAGTTATTAAAGTTTTACTTTTGTATATATTTTTATTATTTGTCGTTAGTTTGTACTTGTGCAGTCCTACACGGGTACTTTGTATTTTCAGGTACTTTTGATACAATTTGATATATTTGTGTGTGAAGAAAAGAAGAAAATGAAAGTTCCAGTTAAAAGTGGAATTTCAAGCAAATGAGTAAATTGAAGAAAAGAGGCAAAAAGTGAAAAAAAAAACATGGAGCAAGGATTCAATCTCTGGTCGCTTGGGAAAAGAAAGGGAAGCTCAACCGGTGAGCTGAATGTCCAAGTTGTGAAGGTTTAACTGGAGCTTGTTTTAATTCTTTTCAACTGCAGCAAGAAAAGACGGAAAAAGAAATCACTAGAAGGGTTCGAACACAGGACTTCAGTGTTTCAGCAACACTCCTCTTCCACTGCGCTGCTACGGGTTGTTGAAACTTGGAGACGTTTGCTTGTATATATATCTAATAGTTTCGTAAATTCCAGCAATTAATGATTAATCACCTTATCATTATATTGTCTTAATCCATCTTCTTCCACACATAATCTCGAACCAACTTCTCTCTACACCTCCCAGAATCATTTCCTCCTCCTTCTCTCTTCATTCTTCATCTCCAAATCATCAACCAATCTTCAACATCAATTAATCACTTTCTCAATCAAGATTAAAGTCAAGATTAGCATCAAGCTCCAAGGATTGTCATCTATCACAAGTTTGATCTTCCTTATCTCTTTAAATCTTGTACTTCAATCATGAATTCATCTATTTCTAAGCTTCCCAACATGTATAGCTAAATAAATTTGGGGCTAGAAATTGGTTAATTAATTGTTCTTATCATGTTTTAATTTGTATTGATTTTAATTGTTAAGTTTGTTCTATTTAGATTGTTGTGTCCAGAAAATTAATTATGTTATGTTTGTGATATATATTGTAACATCGTCCCCAAATGTATTTACTTGTACGTAAATGATGTAATAAACCTTATGGAATGATTTATGAATTTACGAAGTTGTAAATTTTTATATTTCTTTTGCGTGAATAGTAAATTGCACGTGGGACCCACATCGGGAGCGGGGACCACCCAACCTTCCCGAGACCACATATTTTATTCATCTTGATCAAGATAGTATTTATATGGTGGTGGATATTTCATTTGGGTCGTGGAAAGGCCCAGAGTTGACCGATTGGGCAAAATAGGCCCAAATACCGGTACCGACAATTTAACAAATAACAGCCCGAAAATGAATTTCAGAGACTTCCAAATTAAAGTTTTGGAATATATATTATTTCAAGGGGGCGTTATGATTGAGAGTGGGTAATATATTTTATTTGACCCGATAAAATAAAATATATTTAAAACAGTCCGAAAAATACAACTTTCGGGACCAATTGTACACTTCAGGACAAAAAGGATTGACCTCCCACATGAGTGGGATAGGGAAATATGGGGAGAGGATTGTGATATGAAGGAAATGACATCAAAAGTACCTAATATGGACCCCCATTCTACACTCATTGGATTAATATGGAAATGGCATCAAAAGTACCTAATATGGCCAAACCTACGTTTTTTTTCCTTTCATCAAACTCTTAAAATCGTTTTATTAAATGAAACAATAGAGTTGTAATAAAATGAGTGCGTTTGGTCAAGAATTTTATCACGCCTTCAACTTGCAACGCGACTATCAGTCCATGCGGCATGCAGTTCGGTTCCACCAACCATCCACCTCATAGTGCAATCGTGAATTTAATATCCTCTCATATAATTGAGCAAAGTACATCAAGTTTTGTGAGAGGGGGTAAAGTAATGTAAATAGGAAATGATTGAAAGAATGAAGGACAAAACGGATCAAAAGGGGACGTAAATGGGGGGATAGGGGTGTAAAAATCTCAAATGTCTAAACTTTTAATTTGAGAAGCGGAGAAAATGAAATTATTAACGACGGAAATGTTCGAACATTTCAAATTTTTGGGCATTCCCTAAAATAATACTAATGAAAAATTTGATGGACAAAAATGAGATTAAAGTTATTATAGTTAGGAGTCGAAGGAAGGGGAAAAGGAAAAGGAAAGGAGTCGAAGGGAAAAGGAAAGAAGGTGAGCAATTTCAATTTGCGTATTTTCTCACTTTGCGTATTTTCAATTTCAATATCAGAATCCTGGAATCCAGCCTTATCGTCATGCTTCAGGATTGACCCCGCGTGTATGCAATTTTCCTTTGCAGCCGAGCTTGATGATGAAGGTGAGAGAATATAACAGACGAAGGTGAGAATGAATTTGGGTTGCTCTGCGTTTGAATTTCTATCTTAGTCTTGTTGAAGGTGAGAGAATATAACAGACGAAGGTGAGAATGAATTTGGGTTGCTCTGCGTTTGAATTTCTATCTTAGTCTTGTCAAACTTCTTGGAGCCGACGGCCGGATTGAAAACAAATTGAGGTTGCTGAAGTTGGTACTCCTTTACACTTCTTCCAGTTTATGCAGTTTGAATTTTGAGCAGGTAAAAATAGGGTTCTTGGACGGGGCAAAAATAGGGTTCTTCCGGTTCCTCCTGTCTTGTTTCCTCGTTTGTTTTCTGAAAACTGACGGGGCAACACATTTTGGTCTATTTGAGAGGTCAGTGTCCATTTTGAGCTCTCTAAATGACCAAAGTGTCCATTTTGGTCTTTCTCCCAAAATGACCAAACTTCGTAACCCGCATTTGGAAATATGGGACGGAGGTAGTATTATGCTATATTGTATTGTAACCAGTACATACAAGCATCTCACTTCATCACTGTCTCATAAAGGAATGATATTTCGTTGCAAGTGCAAATGACCTACCATGATGGTTTTAGAAATGCATCTCATTCATTCGTACTTCCTTCACAGGAAGGTTGCAACAATGTGGCTTGCTTAAAATTATGTCACCATGCTTTTTTGCATGAATTTATAGTGTTCAGTTGTTAACTAATCTCAACTCTATAACTTAGTCGTCGTTATAAACTTAATCCCACCAATCCCAATTCCCAACTACTTGATATTAAGATGAACATGATGATGACCATGGCTCAAGTTTTACTTTATATTGCATTTGCCTTTCTATTTGTGGATTGATTTACGCTTTGAACCCTCAACTTTGCAGGCATGAGTCTACTTTTTTCTCGTCTAGTAGAATGGGAGGACATTGCAAAGGTAATTTACGTCAAGTATTTGCTATTGCTTTGTCTTTTACGGCTTTCCAGTATAAAATGTTTTGGATTTCTCTGAATTTCTGAAGTACTGCCTGCATATGTCAGAGAGCTTCTTGCTGCAAAATGCGTCTGGAAACATTAAACAAGTGATGACGTGAGTGAAGTGCTGTCTGTCAAAACCTATTGGTCATTGTCAACTAAACAGAACTTAAAATCAAATATATCATGATTTATTTCTCCTAACACTACATATAAAAGCAGCTTCCATTTGTGTTATTCTTATGCTAACCAGAACTGTAAACATGTATATAACTCTACATATAAAAGCACCTTTTATATGTAGAGGCAATTCTTATGCCCAAGCTTTTTTGATACTAACACTAATAACATGGCTTGATAACCTTTTTTTTATTTTCATAATAATATGGATAACCCGGGTTTCCATATCGATAACCCTTTTATACATATATGTTTGTGTGTGTGTGCACGTATGAAGTATAAGGTTATTTTAGACAATTCAACAAAAACCCTTCCTTTAATAACTCTTCATTTTCTTTACTCTCCCAAACAAGATAAGTTTACATTTTACACCTACACTTGCCATCCCTTCCTTTACTGACTTTTTGGAACTTGGACGCCTGGAACCAAAGTGTATTTACACTTTTTAGCAGTTAAATGAGGTGTTATAACAAGCCTATGCTTGCATCATTCTTAGTTTGTGCGGCGTTTCACATGCAGCCATATTGAGTTTTATGAATATGTGCTGTAAAGTTTATTGGCAGGACAATAAACTAAAGTATATTGTGTAGTAAAGCTTATTTGCATTTTATGACTAGTGTAACTCATTTTTCAGTGAGTTTATGTGTAGGATTTAACTAATCCTATTTGCACTCCAGTGAGTTTAACAAATACTAAAAATACAAATTAACTAAAAAAGTACACACACTACATTAATGAAAATACAAGACAATACAACAATCAAACAATTTTTCATTTTATTTCTTTCCCTTTCCAATTCCTTATTCTCAGCTGCTTTGAAACTCCTCAATTCTTGAAGCTCACTTTGCATATTTTCAATTTCAATATCAAAATCCTGGAATCCAGCTTTATCCAATCCCCTTGCACCAATTGTCATGCTTCAGGATTGACCCTGTGTTTTGCAATTTTCTTTGCAGCTGAGCTTGATGGTGAATCTGGTTGTCTCATGATCCAAATTTGCCTCTCGTATTTCGCCGGCAGAGAGAAGATAATAGATGAAGATGAGAATGAGTTAGGGTTGCTCTGCGTTTAAATTTCTATCTTAGTCTCGAAAAAACTTCTTGGAGCTGACGGCCAGACTGAGAACAAATTTAGGTTGCTGAAAATTTGTACTTCTTCCAGTCTCTGCAGTTTGAATTTTGAGCGAAAGGGTCCGGGTAAAAATAGGGTTCTTGGACGGGGCGACAATAGGGTTCTTCCAGTTCCTCCTTTCTTGTTTCATTGTTTGCTTTCTGAAAACTAACGGGGCAACACCTTTTAACCCCATTCAGTTAGTCAGTGTCCAAAAATGATCTTCAAAGGTGAATTGTGATGGGTTTGTTTGGTCTATTTAAGAGGCTAGTGTCCATTTTGAGCTCTCTAAATAACCTAAGTGTCCATTTTGGTCGTTCTCCCAAATAAAATTGATTCCACTTGACTTTAATTTTTTTGAATCCAACCCGATGACCCTAATTTTGGAAAATGAATGTCTCGATAACTCTAGTTCTCGGAATCTTCTGATTTTCCCTAAAGAAAATCATAGAAAAGAAGAATATACATCAATGCATAAAAGATGAACAACCTTTGTTCCAAAACAGAAAAGAAGAACAATATGGGAATGTGTATCATGTTAACAATATGTTGCATGAATGGGTTTCCAAACACTAGTTTTTCTGTTACAATTTTCTGAATCACTCAGGCGCTAGATGTGATCAACTTGCATGTGTGATCAAACCACACATGATTTGCCTCTTCTAACTCTAAAAAATCTGACCAGTATGTTTAACATCATCCTACTATTGGCTCACGCAAACTTCTTTCACCTTTAGTCTGCCTTTCTTCGCACCATTTAGTAGGATGCCATTTCTCACTATGCAAGAATGAACTAAAAGAACACTTCACTAATTCTTATAGTGATCATTGTAGAATTGATCATTCACTTGTACAATTGAATGGTTTCCATTACCTATTAAGTTAGATACCTCTGCTGAAGTATTTGTGCTTTCTTTCAGTCAAGCAGTGTAAGAGACTCTCATAATTATGCCACTCGTCTCCTGGAACTATGAGGTACCAAATAGCTTTTTCATAGCTTCACATTCACTAATTGTTACTTGAGGCCTGATTATTTGTTACTTTGACTTGCCACAGACTGTAGACACGTATTACAGGCAGTGCAGCAGTACTTGTTATGTTGGAAATGTACCAGTTCCTCTTCTCTGCATTAATGTGATGGACGGTCCAGTGCCAACGCGGAAAATTGGAGTTGAAAATATTATTGATGTCTTAGAAAACAAGAGGAATACAATGGAGGCCAGCTCGAGAGGGCCCCTATCTCTCCCAGATCTCAATTTTCCCCAAAATCCAACCATGCCTCTCCCTCTTCTAATCCTACTATTTATTCTTTCCCAAAGAGGCTTCTCCTCAATCTAACTAATTATATGGCCCGGCCCACTTCCTTATTACAGCTTATTAAAATATTCAGTATTATTTATATTAGTTCTCTTGCCATAAGCTCAGGTTTGTATCAAGATCATGCAGTTTCTTCTAAACCAGATTGAACCCACTATTATTACGGTTGCTGCACTGGAACCAACTATGCTCCGTTATCACCACCTCTCCAAGACTCCAATGGGGAAAAATAATTATTTTCTATCTCCTCGTCTGGTATGTTACCGCTTGCAGGGATGAGTTGGTACTTGGTTGGGACCTTATTCTTTGAACAAAAAAAAGATGGTGCAACTTTGATTTGGGGAAAATCTGTTCCGTGTCAATCATTTAGCTATTTACAAAGGAAAGAGATTAGAAGTAAAATAATTAATTGATTAACTTGAAAAGAACTTCTTTGGTATCGGCAATGGAAACCAGACGAACTTCTAGACTCTAGGTCCTAGGGTTTACAGAGGAAGAAGAGGCATAGGTCTGTTTGAAGAGTAGAGACCAACGTGAGAAATAAAGAAATAGAAATACTAGATAAGCATGAGGCAGATGATGTGGCGCTCGTACATACCAGTTTAATACTCTGTATTTGCTATTTTAAGGGGTAACCAGTAAACCGGATAGTTACGGGCTGAAATGAGAAATTGGTGATTTTTAAAAAGCTCAGGGTTCCAATTGGGTCTTTATTTTGTACAAGGTGCTAATTGACTTTTCCGAAATACTTGGAGGGCGTATTCGATAGTTCTGCCATTCTTATATGCATAGACTGAAGAGACCGTTAAACAATGTTTAAAGTGTTGACCAAGCAGATAGTAGACACTTAACCATCTTATCATGACATTCAATTAATTTTGACTTCAACATTGTTATTATTGTAATATAAAACCAACTAGACTAGTTTCTGCGTTAATACACACACATTTATGACACTAACTTTAGTAATACTATCTATTATGCACTCGTATAAAATGTGTAGTAAAAACTGGGCCGGATCGGGCTGAAATTAGGACACAATAAAAATTCGTATTTGACCTACTAGGTCAAAATTTTACGGTAGGGGCAGATACTCGAGGGTTGGAATTGACTAGCATAGAAGAAATATATGCCTTCTTCACAATTTTTACTGTTAAATATACATCAGGGTCATATTTTCGTTTCAGGATGCATTTGTCTCAAGTGACGGTGATTCTGTAGAGTATGATAGTGATCGCTTCCATCTAGAGATCGAGGAGAGCGACTCATCTTACAATGAGGTGTGTTTCTATCCTTTTTCCAAGAAAAGCGCTTCTGTCCGTGTGTGGATTCCTAGAAGCCTTTTATGCAGGGTGGGAGTTGCAATATCGATTTTAGTATTTTTAGACACATCACTAAATCAACTATGTCAACTATTTATCATCCTCTCATGACACTATCAGCAGAAGTGGGAAAATGCAACATGATGAGTTTTGTTTTTCCATCTCATAATTTTTGCATTGGATATGTTTTTAACTAGTTTTAGACGACTATTTGACTGTTTAAATTTCATTATGCATCCTACCACAAGTAGGTTGAGTTAATGGGCTGGTCTTGGTGATGATCACTAAATCTGGAAAGCTTAGGGCTCTTGACTTTTGTTTCACAGTTTTTATAGCTTTTGGTTTGTCATTTTTTCTGTTTCTGTTTTGAGTTTTTTCTTCCAGTTTTGTAGTTTCCCAGTTCTTTTTGATTTTTCTAGTTTGGGAAATAAACTACTTTTAAAGTAGTTTGGGAAAACTTTTACCAAAGTTTTCACGGACATTTCTTCCCTTCCTCGGACTAGAGGAGCTCTATCTTTAGATTGTTATACCTACCATACATTTTCTAGTCATGCATAATTCATGATGGGTAAGGTTTCATGTTCCCCCTTGTTCTCCCAGTCTTAAATGTTCAAAGGGTATTCCAAATGAATCGTATTCAGACACTTAATATCTTCACCTGTATGTGATCATTTCTTCTGGAAAGAGTAACACATTCAGTTCTGATTTTCTACATAGCATATAGGATTAGGATAAAAAAATTGTAAATATCATTTATGCTTTGCAAGATTTTATGACCTGTTATTGCATGTACGTAAACATACACATAGAAAAGAAGAATATACATCGATGCATAAAACAAACAAGAACAAACCTTTGTTCCAAAACAGAAAAGAGAATATATATCGATGCAAAATGTACTTAAAGTTAGTAATCTGCGATTTTACTTTTCAGGTTATCTCATTGCTCAATCATCGTGAGACAAGGTGGCAACCACGTATGTGTTAATATTGAGTTTATATACTACGTAAATTATTACCAGATATATATGTATATTTTTATTATTTCATTATTATTGCACATCAATGGAACCCTCTTGTCATTCCCATACCAACAGCCATTTACTTTTATAAATATCCTTGTTTCTCACCCTTATATGTAGAGTGAATATATACACGTATGAGAGAACTCGAATACTCATACGGCCTTAGGATGTTTTTACTTGGACTGTAATTTGCTGGTCTGGTCTGGTCTGATCTGGTCTGGTCTGAACTGGTCTGGTCTGGTCTGGTAAGGTCTGGTTTCTTTGTATTTTTATAACTATCCAAGTCTGGTCTGGTCTGAACTGGTCTGGTCTGGTCTGGTCTGGACTGATCTGGTCTGGTCTGGTCTGGGACAAATTACAGTCCAAGTAAAAACATCCTTACACTCCGTATTAACGACATTGTTCTTTTCAATGGTTCTTTGGTTAACCAATTAGTGGTCATTCAAAATAATTTGCAATGGAGTATATGATAATTTTAAAATAGGGGAAATGTTTCAATATACCCCTAAAGTAGATATATCTCTAAACTTCTAAAAGGTGCAAAATATTCCAACCACAAGTAGGTTGAGTTAATGGGCTGGTCTTGGTGATGATCACTAAATCTGTAAAGCTTAGGGCTCTTGACTTTTGTTTCACAGTTTTTATAGCTTTTGGTTTGTCATTTTTTCTGTTTCTGTTTTGAGTTTTTTCTTCCAGTTTTGTAGTTTCCCAGGTCTTCTTTTTGATTTTCTAGTTTGGGAAATAAAGTACTTTTACAGGTAGCAAACAACCCCATAAATCTTCTTTTATTTGAAGGCACAATACTTAGAGTTCAAGCTTATAAGTAGGATGCACTGCGACTAGCTTTAGATTTTTGCAAGTAACTTCGTAGAGTATGAGTCATAGAAAGTATTTCTTTTAGCTAGAGAACCGAATCAATTCTCCGGACCAAGTATTTTCCAGTTCTCTCAGCCGCCCAAATCAATTCACCCCCTCCCCGAAAGCCCTTTAAAGGTATGGCCGAGATAGCTTTGCAATCTTCCCGCTGAAAAATATCATGTAAAATATCTCAATCCCAGTCATTACCACTCTCATTTATTAGTGAGTCCACCTTTATATCTTCAAGCTCACTAATAATACCATTCGCCGCTCGCCCCCCATTATTGGTAGGGATCCATTTATCCTTCCAGACCCTAACACTAGATCCATCCCCTATCCGGTAAATCAGCCCCTCCCGGACCTAGGCCTGGACTCGGGCCGGGCGGCCCGACTCGGAACCGGCCCGGCCCGGCCACTGTAGCAACCGGCCCGGCCCGGTGGCCCGGTCCACCGGCGGTTCGGGTCGAACCGGCCCGGTGGTTCCCGGTTCCGGGCCCGGGCCTTCCATATGGTGAACCGGCCCGGCCGGTTCGGGCCCGGTCCGGGCCGGAATTAATTTTTTTTTTTTTTTTTGAAAAATTTTTATGTTTTGGGTTAGATTAGGTATTTTGGTCCATTTGAGATGGTTTGGGGTGGTTTGGGGTTGAGAAAGAGGGGTAGGGGATTAAATAAAGAAGCCAAAAAAAAAAAATTAATAGGGCGGGTGGCCCGGCCCGGAACCGGCCACCCCCGGTTCGGGCTCGGGCCTATATATACTGAACCGAGGCCCGGCCGGGCCCAGGCCCGAGGCCCGAACCGGCCCGGTTCAGTCCACCCCTACCCGGACCGTAGGCATGGCCGTAATTATACTCCTCCAAATAAGGGAGGATTACTCCCTACCCCGCATCCAGAATATTACCCTTGGGATAATATCGAGCATGAAGAACTCTACTAACAAGCGACCCCGGCTGTTTAATAAGGCGCCGCACCTGCTTTCCCAACATAGCAATATTGAACTCCCGCAGCCTGCGAAAGCCCATCCCCCAGCGCTCTTCAGAACACACAAATTGGTCCACCTCCGCCATCTAATAACTTTTCCTTTAAAAGCATGATCTCGCCACCAGAAGGCATTCATGGCCCGTTGCACCTTCTCACAAAGCTCATAAGGCAACAAAAAAACACTCATTGCGTACTGTGGCATTGCCTGAATATATATCGACGCAAAATGTACTTAAAGTTAGTAATCTGCGATTTTACTTTTCAAGTTATCTCATTGCTCAATCATCGTGAGACGAGGTGGCAACCACGTATGTGTTAATATTGATTTTATATACTACGTAAATTATTACCAGATATATATGTAGTTTATTATTTCATTATTATTGCACATCAATGGAACCCTCTTGTCATTCCCATACCAACAGCCATTTACTTTTATAAATATCCTTGTTTCTCACCCTTGTTTATGTAGAAAATGATCTTTCTATTGTTGCAGTCGAAACAGGTAAACTCAATACAAGATGAATTATTCTTGTAATCTTTTTGAAGTGTTCCGCCTTTCCAGATTTGACCAACTCTTCACTTAACTTCGCAAGAGAGTGAACATGAAACTGGGAATTTTGAACTATGTGAGGTTCAAAAAATAGCAACTCACTGTAACACCCCGGTCCCATAGGCCCCGAGGTAGTTACTTCAGACCTCTATTCAGACCTCTAGTACTGTCCTCACAAAGGAATCAGGAATAGCATTTAAAAGAGAAATAGGGGAATAATCATCTATATGCTTATCACCACACAACTTAATATTCGAAATAAGTTTGGTAAAAACATCTAGATTTTCTTCAATATCCTTAGACATATCTAGTCTAAATTTGAAGAACTTCTCAAGTAAAAACATCCGGTTAGGCAAAGAGGTTACGTTATAAAGCTCTTCAAGTTTATTCCACACAGATTTAGCTGATTCTAAAATTCCTACTTTTCTGAGCACACAATCAAATAAGTTCAAGTGAATTGTAGAACAAGCATTTTCATTCATTTCTGCTTTTTTCTCTTCCGTATCGGAAGCCAAATAGGTCTCACTAATGGCCCTATATGATTTTTGTTGAATTAATATGCACTTTATTTTCTGTTTCCATATGCTAAAATCAGTTTTTCCATTAAATGGAGCTATTCCATACTGATTAAAAGCAGACATTTTCACACAGAAAAACTAAACAAGAAAAAATAAAATGAAACTTTAGCTAAAAAACAACTTAACATTTATAGGGCTAACATTAGCACAAATAAATACAATCTAGCAAATATTAAATCAACAACAAATTCTAACAATTTAAAATAATTGAAAAGCAGAAACTGAAATTTCGGATAAAGAAGACTTACAATAGCCAAACACTAGGAGAGTTTTTGGACCTTACCCACCCAATTTAAAAATTGGGATTTTTCAGACTATTGACTGCCCTTGACGGACGTTGACCGAGTTTTGACCAAGTTGACTGAGCAATTGACCAAGTCTCTTCTCTGCTCCAAGTCCAACCCCAATATCAAGCTCCAAGTGCAACTCAAAGTCAAGCAGTTCAGCAACTGAGCAGCCCAGAAGGTACATCCCAAGTCCAGCAGCAGAAAGGTATCACGTACTGTGTCTCGCATTCCAAATCCAGCCTCAATGTTCAGTCCTCCAGCTCCCAGGAGAGTGACGAACCACGAGCTTCTGGGATTCTTCTTTGTCCAGCGAAGTAGACTCCTCTGCTTTGACCAGCGTCCAACCCAATTGAGTTGTAGCCCAATGATTTGAAGCCCAGGTCCTCTATTCTCTGCTTCTGAGCGAGAGATCCACGTCTAGGTACAACTCGTTCTCTCTGCGACCAAGACAAGAACGGATAAGGACGAGCTCTGGGACGGCGACCTGCAGCGACGGAAGGCGGCGGCTCCAGCGACAAACTTATCCGCGAGCTATGACCTCCATGCGAAAACAATCTCTCTGCTGGACAGTAGCGACTTCCGGCGATGGCTTTCCAGACCTTAAATCGGCAGTGTACGGCGGCGGAACAGAAATCAACGGTCGATTTCTAGCGTGAGGGGTCTGGGCGAGTCACGAGCAGAGCTCCAGCGGTTTCAATCTCTGGTGGACGAAACAGTGAGCTCCTGTGAGAAGACGACGAAGCTTGACCGTTGGTGACCTCCGGCCGGCGGAATTTGGCGAAAACGAAGACGACGACAACCCCGTCTCTGATATCACTGTTGAGGATCGATTCCGTTGCCGTATTCTGACTCAGGCAGTCCGGAGCTCGGTTTTCCGATTGTCTCTTGTGCACTCCTAAGCTAAGGGAGCAACTTCTCTAGATAGCCACGCCTACACTCACACTTCTAGCCTCACAAAGAAGAAGGAAAAACTCACTAGGAGATGCACTCGGCCAGGAAGAAGACTAATTCAACACATGAAAGTCTGGCTTGTCTCAATTAGAAGCACGGGTCTGCCTATATAACAAGGTGTACTTTTGGCCTTATTAGCAAAGGAAATGAGATAGAAAAGGATACTCATACATTGCACAGACAAGAGATAATGCAACTCAATCAGAATTCAAATTGGGGAACTGAATAGGCATAGATCAGTCTGATGCAAAGAATAGGAAGTGTAGCGGGCTGCTAAAATAGGGTGTCAACTATTATTAATATACAAAGACCATTTGGACCAATAATATATTAACAATTTTATCTAACAATATTAAATTATGATATATAAATAATAAAAGAGAGAATCTGACACGAGTAGATTTTTATTCTTTTACTTTTCAATTTCTAATATTTAATTTTAACATATTTTTGGTTTTTGTTAAATGTATTCTATATATTTAAAATCAATAGGGGTGAATCTTGCACCTTTAGGGGTTTAGGGATATAAGTGCACCTTCACATATACTTCAGGGGTATATTTGCAACTCCCCCTTTAAAGTACATAGTCATATAGTCACACTATTCTTTACAACTTGAATCGATACACAACATAATGCTTTATGAAGCTAATTTTTCCCGATGCAAGGAATAATAAAAAATAGAGGAGATTAATAAGTGTGTCTACTCTAATGTAAAAAGTCATTATACGGATTACATGCCTATCGCTAAAACTTGAATAAAGAAATATATACTGAATAAGGCATATGTAATTAGCTTGTTTGTCCCATGAACATTTCAATGCTACGAAGTTTGTGAGTTATCCTATATATCGCAAATTATTAACCATGATTGATTTTGTAGGCACACGAGATGCCACCACATCGACTAGCCTCATTGAATTTCCATTCGACCATGCTCCTTTTGTGAGCTTCACAAATAATTTCTTCTTTTGTATCTTCGTTGAATATCCATTCTTCTTCCTCCTCTTCTTCTTGTTGTTGAACTATTTGTTGTTCTGATTGAGGAATTTGGCGCAGAGTATTTTTAGGTGGAACAATTTGTTGGAATCGTAATTTATGGGATCACAATATTTGGTCATCACTTTTACACGTTACTTTATATTAGTGTTGTGTGTGTATATCTTTATCTTAAGGTATGTTTGGGAGTTGAGTATCAGAGAGTAGAGGAAGGTTGACAGGGGTTTATGATCCTCCCTTTCATGTTTGGGAGTTTAAAAATATGGATGTGATGGTTTTGGGGGGGCTTTTGTAATCCTCCAAAACCTTTCAAATAATTCAATTTCAAGTTCCCCCAAATTGGGGTATTTTAAGGGATAACTAATTACGCAGTATATGGCAACTTTAGCTCAATTTTAAATCAATAAAAATTCAACTATTTTAATTCATCATATATGTGAAGTAATTTTAATTATAATTCAACCATAACCTCTCTCTTTTCAAATTTGTTACTCCCAAATAAGAAGTTTTCCTCCCCTTTCCCTCCCCCTTCCCTCCCCTTTACCTTCCAATGACTAATCTTTAAAACTTTCCCCTCTCCATCCATTCAAACTCTCAAACATACCCTTATGAAAGTATATTTTATCATTAAGAATAGTTGTACGCATACTTGTATATATACAAAAGAAGCTAGTGTAGTATAAGCAAGAAAAATGAATTGGTTTTCCTTTCAATTAGTTTGTTGACCAGACATCATATTTCTTTTCTCTATTAACTACTCGCTTCATCATGGTATCAGAGCGGGTTGGATCTCGTCTCTATTGAACTGACGCGACACAAGACGGCAATGAATAATGAACGTAATCTTGTAGAAGACGACACGAACCAGTGGGCAGTATCTTGTTCAAATGATGACCCTGGCGGATATTGACGGCAAAAACAGAAACAAGACCCAGATGCGAGGAGGAGGAATCCGTGGATGGGGAGAAGCAATTGTGCATACCGTGCAAGTGGATAGTGGAGTTTCGGTCAACAAAGAAGCATTGTGCGGGACAAAGGCTCTTGCAATAACCCCTAAACAATGGTGTGTGTTTCTCAATCTTTTAAATGACAGTAAGAATCGGTCCTTAAGAAAAATTATACCGCGTATTACAGTGACTTTACCTAATGGTGACATGATGAATACCGAACATTCGGGATGTGTGAAACTTGATGATAAACTAGAGTTAAACGATGTGCTTTATGTGTCGGGATTGTCGTGTAATTTAATTTCGTTAGGGCGCTTAATTGATGATCTGAAATGCATTATAACTTTTACTAACAAGAATGTCTAATATAGGACCCACTTTTGAGGTCGCAAATTGGAGTGGGTAGACAGTGCGGGGGTCTACAATTTTCAGTGTAGAATCGATCAAGGTGCATGCGGTAAAGACTGGAGAGTCCATATTTGTGGCACATGAGGTTGAGTCATCCGTCGCCAAGAGTCATGAAATGTGTGAAGAAAAATAATAATGATATCCCTTGTGTAAGTTCGTCTATTTTCTATGATGCTCGTGTACGAGCTATACAAACTCGGGACACTTAATATCGGGCGTGCTATTGAATTGTTTGAAATGATACATTGTGATATTTGGGGGCCTTATCACACACCTACAACTTGTGGCTCACATTATCTTTTGACCATAGTAGATGATTTTTTGGATGTGTTTGGGTGCATCTATTTTGTGAAAAGAGTGAAGTCAAGAATATTTTGAAACAATTTATTTCAATGATAGTGAATTTCTATGTTTAAAATCTCATTTTTTGGAACAAGGAATTCTCCATGTAATCGAGCAGCTAGTTTTATTGCTAAATATTTTGATGCTTTTGATTGTCACCCAGAACATTTATAGTAAGTTCGTAGGCATTGTCAAGTTTGACGCAGTTAGTTATCCGTACATTGTAAATTCGGGTAGGTATTGGCTTTAGTCCCCCTACCTTGCCTAATGTTTTATACATACCTATAAATCTTCTTAAATTAAAAAAAATGATCAAGAAATTCTCTTCTAAACTTCATGTGTAGCTACACCATAGCAAAATGGACGGGTTGAAACTTGAAAGGAAGCATCGACATATACTTGAAATGGCACGAGCTTTGAGGTTCCAAGCTTGATTGCCATTGACATTTTGGGGGGAATGTGTTTTGACAGCAGGATATTTAATCAATAGACTACAGTCACCTGTCTTCGTAGGTAAAACGCCATACGAGTTATTGCATGGCAAATTGCCTAATTATACAAATTTGAGAGTTTTTGGTTGTCTTTGCTATGCACATTCAAAAAGTCGAGAAAATGACAAATTTGTTGATTGGGGAATTCGTGGGATATTTTTGGGATACACTTATTCAGTTATTCCCAAAAGGGTCTGAATTTTTTTTTTTTTAGAACATCGACGTGTTTTGTGTCCAGAGATGTTCGCTTTATTGAAGACCATTTTCCTTTTAAAGATATAAGCCCACATGTTGTACCGTTACACTTATTTTAATAAAAAAAATGGTAAATGTTACCCGACATTTACCACACCCGAAAGGGTGGTTCTCGGAAAAAAAAGATATAAGCCCACATGTTGAAGAAAATAATCTTCCAACCAATGTGCCATATATATACATGATGATGATGATGATGCCCTGCGTGACAAGTTGCCATCACCGTCTGAGTCATTTCCTACGGCAACACTTATGAACGACACATGAACTCATGAGGCCACACATGTGACGGATGTCATACAGGATGCACAGGTACAAGTGGGTTCCACGGATACACCTGTTATAACTCAAGGGCCAGTTTTACGTTGTAGTACTTGACAACGTCATGCACCATCTTGGCATGACGATTTTGTTCGGCTTAACATTATGGATACAGCCCCCCTCAGGCTGACCCTACTCCGTTGGTCACCCCATGTAGTCCATATTCATTATCTTGTTATATCAATTATAATCGTGTTTCAGTGCAGCATAGGGCGTTTCTAGCAGCAATTTCGACACATGAAACGAGATGGAGGGAGGCCATGAAACGAGAAATTGATGCTCCAGAGAAAAACGGGACGTGGACCGTTCAAAAATTACCCATTGACAAGAAAGCTATTCATTGCAAATGGGTGTTTAAGATCACATATAAGAATGATGGCTCCATAGAACGGTACAAGGCTCGTCTTGTCATATGCGGCAATCAACAAACTAAAGGCATCGATTATCATGAGACGTTCGCACCAGTGGTTAGAATGGTCACGATACGTACGATACTTGCAGTTGCGGCATCTCGGCACGGGGAATTACATCAGATGGATGTAGATAATGCTTTCTTGCATGGGGACTTGCATGAAGAAGTATATATGTATTCCCCACCTGGTTTTTCTTATTCTTCCGGTCAGGTGTGCCGTTTGCAACACTCACTTTATGGACTTCATCAGGCGCCCAGTGTTGGTTTTCTAAACTTACTACCACTTTAAAGCAATATGGCTTTCATTAGGGGTGGGCAAAAATACCGAAAAATCGGTATACCGTACTTACCGTACCGAAAAATACCGGAAAGTACCGAAATATTGGTATACCGTCATTTTCGGTACGGTATGATACCGTACCGATCTATTTCGGTACGGCAACGGTAAATGTTTTCAAATATCGCGGTATACCGGTATAATACCGTACCGACTCCATACTCAAAAATTACTTTTAATTCTAATATATTGTAAAAATTCATTACAATTTTGAAACCCAAAATTAATACTACATACTTAAGTTGGTTACAAATACAAAAATACAAAAATAAATGTTCAAATTTTCAAACCCACTAGAACCTTATAGGCTTCTACTACGCTAACCTTAATGACTAATGAGTAATGTACAAATGTTAAGAAATAAGTTCATCTTGTTCCAAGAGCTTGCAAGTCGTGATGGCTGGGCTCTAAGTAGCTGACGAGTGAAGAAAGATACACTTATGTGACACGTGTATCTGCATAGGGATTGCGCGAGTCGAAACATACAACTTTGTCCGAAAGTCTTATTCAATTTTTAAAAAATTATAAAAATGACTAAGTACACAATATCATATTAGGAACAAATGATTTTATATCCATGTTGTTTGAATAGTTTTATTTATTTTTGTTAGAGATCACTATTGATTTAATTATATCTATATTGTTCAAGTTTTTTTTAAATGATCTATATTGTTCAAGTTATTTTAGGATAATGTGTTACTTTTTAATACGTGGCATGTTGAACTGCTTAAATATACTAATAATAATTATTGTTCAATATTGAATTGACATCAATAGATCATTAATTGTATTTCGTAACATTTTAATAATAGATTTAATAAGTCGCAAATAATAACGATTTAGTATATTTCGTTAGTCTATGATAATTTTTTGTATTGGGAGACATACACGGTAATTTACCGATACCGTACCGTTACCGAACCGAAACTTCGGTATACCGAAATGTGGTATACCGAAACTTCGGTAAGGTAAAGGTATGCAAATTTTGCTTACCAAAAGTTTTGGTACGGCAGAGGTATGAGAAAAAATATAAGGTATACCGTACCGAACCACCCTTAGCTTTCATCAATCATATGTTGATTATTCCCTTTTTACCCTCAAGCAAAATACTTCAATCATTTGTGTTCTAATTTATGTGGACGACTTTCTTATTACCGGAAATAATTCCGATATGATTCATGACTTCAAGTCTTTCCTATGCCACTCATTTCCAGTCAATGATCTTGGTAAGATGAAGTACTTTCTAGGGCTTGAGGTTGCCCGAAATCCTACCGGTATTTTCCTTTATCAGCAAAAGTATGTACTCGATATTCTCTCAGAGGCAAGTCGTAGTGGTGCACGTCCAGTTTCGTTTCCTACGATTCAAAATCATCGTTTACAACTTGATGATGGACCCTTATCTTCTGATCCTGACCGTTACCGACGTTTGATTGGAAAGATCATCTACCTCACACTCACACGACCTGACATTAGCTATTTCGTACATATTTTATCTCAGTTTATGCAGACGCCTCATCATGCTCATTGGGAGGCAGCTCTCCGCTTCTTACGTTATTTGAAGGGACATCGGGATCAAGGAATTCTTTTGCGAAGTGACTCTTCTTTTACATTAACCAATTATTGTGATTCTGATTATGCGAGTTGTCCTCTAACACGTCGCTTGATTTCCGGTTATTATATTACCCTTGGTCACTCCCCTTTTTCCTGGCGTAAGAAAAAACAACTTACCGTCTCTCATTCAATAGTAGAAGCTGAGTACAGGTCTATGGCTACATTGACAAGCGAGCTCATTTGGCTTCGGAGTTTGTTGCGCTCACTTGGTCTACACACTATCCGGCTACGGTTTTATGTGTTAATCAAGCAGCACTTCATATAGCCTCTAATCCTGTCTTCCATAAATGTACAAAACATATTGAAATTGACTGTCATTTTCTGCGAGACCATGTTCAAGCCGGAATAATTCAACTTCAGTACAAACGCTCATCTGAACAACTTGTGAATTTATTCACTAAAGCGCTTGGATCGAAGCTGATACATTTATTTACTTACTCTCCAATATGGGTGTTCATGACCCTCACGTTCCTTCTTGAAGGGGGAGGGGTGGGGGTGTTGGAATCATAATTTATGGGATCACAATATTTGATCATCTGTTTTATATGTTAGTATGTTACTTTACATTAATGTCGTGTGTATATATCTTTATCTCTAGAAAAGTCAAATGAATCCTAGGACTAACTAAAACCTAAACCAACTGAACCTTAGAAGGTCTAAACTAAACCCAAGAAGAGTTATACTAAATCCTAGAAGGGGTAACTAAACCTTAGAAGCTAATGAAATCTTAAAATGACTCAACTAAAACCTAAAAGGATAAACATGTCAAAAATATGTAAAAGGACCTCTTGATAATAATAATAAAAAATAGAAAGGTGTTTGGTTAGTTGTTAAAACTAAACTGGTCAAAATAGGCCATGGCTTATATTAATTGGACATTTTGATAAAAATAAATAAATTGTTCAAAAATAGAACTCTTGGTCAAAAACAGGTCTTAGCTTGTACTAACATTTTCCTTATAAAAAAGCTGAGATATGAATACTTGTCTATTTTCATTGTCATGTAATTTTCTTCAACTCTTTGATTTTTTCGATGTAGCACATGAACTGATTTGACAGTTTTCCCTTTATTAGGGTAAGGGTTTCAACTTGAGATTTCAAAATTGGCATTCCATTTTACTCAATTTGAGATTTCAAAATTGGCATTCCATTTGTCAAAATAGTGATCTAAAAACAAAACGCACAAAACTACAAGAGAGTGAAAACGAGTAACCCATCAACGGCCTGCAATACTGCTACGTAGTATTAAATTAGAACTTCCCATCATTACAGGTTCTCACCTGTAGAGTCAAACACAACCTTTATGAAAAGGACATGGAACTATGGAAGCTGTGAAGAAAAATGACAACTACTTGGATATTGCAAGTGCAGCACTGCAGCTAGTTCAGCAAAAAAAAGATCGAATATTGTTTTCACCACACGAAAAACAGTGTAAAGAAAACAAGAGGCCAGCTACAACTTGTTCTGTGACAACATGTAAACATGTTAGTACCTAAAACAGGCTATTTAGGTCGATAGAGCATTAAAGGCTCAAAGTCTAGTCCAGATATGAAAAAGGTCAAGTTTAGTTTAATGAAGACACACATCCACTTTTCAGAGCCTTCCGTCAAAAAACGCAAGATACAAGGACTTGGAGTTTGGTGTTAGAAATGAACTTGTGATAGAGAGAGTGAGAGACCATAAAATTGCAATGTAGAAAATACAGCAGCAAACAGTGCAAACAATAAGTTTCAATAACACAAGTGAAAATATTTAAACAGATAATTGAACATTCAAAATGTTTGATTGGATTATCTAAGTTGCAATGGCTAATAAAAACACAAACAAAATGTTTTAGCTTGGGGGTGCCCCACCACCAAAGCCTCCGGCACCACGTCCAAAGCCAGGCCTCCCAGATCCACCACCGCTCTGCAATTTAAATGAGAGTTGATCATTCGCTATGGATATTATGACATAAAACGTGGGGTTGGAAAAATAACCATGTTCAAAACAAAAAAATGCTATGTTTGACATGCATGAAAGTTCTAAATTATGGTTAAAGTAGAATACTTATCTATCATTATTTATACTTAAATTATATGGTTCAAATCTATTTGATGATTTTCTTAATTTAATATTTATTAAAATGTGCATGACTTATGTTACAAATTTCATGAAACAAGAACTTCATTTAATTGAAAATTGTTTGTCAATAAACAAAATCAAACATCCAAAACATGATTTTTGAGGGCAATTGGAATGTTAATCATGTATATCAATGAACTTGATCACCAACTAATAATTCCATACGATTTGCCTAGATCCAAGTAGGATCCGATAAATTAACTGTACCCTTCCTTTAAGACAAGACAAGCTTCAGTTCATTGATATACGCTAGTAATATATATGGTCAGCCTTCAACATGAACCACTTAGATTGTAATTGGGATCCAAAATAATCAGAACATTAAAAGAATCCTAATTATGTAAAAATGATCTGTTTTTTATTATCAAATATGTACAGAATCCGATATAGTTTGGGTGAGGTTAGTCTGAAAAGCAGCTTGATGGTTACCAACACATTTTAATGCTACGCAAAATGCAGGTTTGATGCCAGGGTTCATTAGTATATAAATAAGTGCTAGAAATAATCATAAACGTTCAAACTTCCATCTTCTCAAAATTTTGAACGTCTTCAAACACAATAGAATATTCAATAACAAGTGAAAAAATATAAAAATGAACACACAAGAACCGCAAAAGTTCTTAGCGTTATCAAATAATTGAGCAAACGTGAAAAAATGAGATAAGTTTCCAAATTATAATTCATGCATTCGGAAAAAACAAAATTAATATTATGTATATAAAAGATAATAGTGATTACTTACACTGAAGGCTGGTCTGTAATCAGCTGGAGCTCCTCCCTTCTCACCACCAAAATCACCAGGTGGACCTCCAGGGCCTCTTCGGTACCCATCCCTGTCTCTCCTCTCTCCATCGGAGAATCTAGATGGTCCACTGGGAATTTCAACCATAGATAACAATGATTATGGAGCAATACACCCAGAAAATCACATTTTTGAGGAAATTCAGGAAAATCAATTACCGAGGCCGGTCGCCTGGAGGACCACCCATAGGCCTGCCAAGGGGTTTGGCAGACTTCTTCAGAGTTGCAGGGACAATCTCAGATGGAAGGTTGAGGTAAGTTCTGAGGAACTCAATACCATCATTGGTAAGGTACCAGTAGTAGTGCATCCACGCAAAGGTCTCTTTAACGTACTCCTTTGACTTGAAGCTTTGCATGAGCTTAATTACTTGCAGATTCGGTACATCAATTAACGGATGCTTCGCCAAGTTATAATCTTTCTTAGCATACAAGACTCCCTCTACATAATCATTCACACTACATACGTTATGGCAATTCTATACAGTACGCAAAAATTAAATCATCGCCTTTACTGCCAGAAATGTATACACATTCGATGCAGATATATCGAAAATGACTAATACTGACCTTGAAAGAGGTATTTGGAGATATCTCTGCGGTTCTTTTCCGGGATGATCTGAAATAAACGGAAATTGAATATAATGGATTGGCGGACAAAGGTTTAGACAAATAAAAGATTACGTAGGTTGAGAGAAGAGGCGTGAGCTTGGTTACCATGGTTGGTGCCGCTGATTGTTTCGAGAAGAAGGAAGTTTCCGGCGAATGCAACCGCTGAGTTGAAACCTCTCTGCTAAACCTAGACAGAAGCGGTAAAAAGAAATGTTTATATCACTGGGCTAGGTTTCTCGAGAGATGTTGGGCACTTGGAGATGGGCTCGCATGACCCATATATTTGTGTGGAAAACTTACAACTGATATATAGGCCTGAAGACATGGCAAAATAATCCATGAAAGACTACGAGCCCCTTCGATAATATGAAAAGGGAAATTCTATACACAACCACTACTTACCCATGTTTACTATGTACAACCACGTTAATATACAAATCCTAATATACCCTTTACATAACCCAGTTTTCCCGTTTTCTGTCCAAACGTTACCCCTTTAGGAGTTGTGGCTCTTTATGAATTACCAGGTTCTGAGTTTTAACCCCTGCATCTTGTCTTCATCTTTCTGATCAACTCAGGGAATTGTCCGATCGAGAATTGGATTGGAATTTGAATTTCTTCAAAGGTAACTCACTGGCAATCTCGTCGTCGCAGGGGGTCTGTCGGTGAAGCCACGCCGGTGCAAGAGCCTCATCATCGAGGAGGCCCAGTTTTGCAGAGTATGTACCTTGTTTCACCGAAGGAGCCTGTCAAGGGCTTGGAGCTGCTGCAAGAGAGGAGTTGTGGTTGTTGCTCCGTAGTATGGAGATGTTGTTGGGTCCTTGCGTCCATTGATGACTTAAATAGTCGTCAGTCTTATTTCCGGCATACGCACCTGAGTAGTTGCAGGCTGTCCCAAGAGTCGCCGGCCGTCCCAAGAGTCGCCAGAGCTCACCAATCCCCCTCCCACCAAATTTTTCAAACTGTTTGCATTATTTGCCATTGACGGACATGACTCAGAGCAAAGCTACATTGATGGACACATGACTGCTTCCCTTGATCCTGGAACTGCCGACATTTTCTCGCCGACCATCAGGCCAGCTGAGTCGTCGCCTCAGTTTTCCTTCCGTAGAAATAATGGTCGGCTGGAGTTTACGGGTGGAATTGACAATGTTTGTCAACGATATGATATATATGGCGTGAGGGTAATTTAGAAATTTGAGTCAATTTTACTTATTTATATTTTTCCGGGGCTGTGAATAGCAATTTGAGGGCTGTGAATAGAATCTCCCATATGAAAATCAGCAGATTCGTCTGATTCTGCTCAAATTTATGAAGTTATGGTTCAAGTGAATGAATTGGTTTTTTCTACTGATTTAAGGGGGGAAATCTGAAATATATTTTATTAATAAAATAAAGCAAAAATTGTATGTAAAGATAACTTTTTTTGAGGGAATATATGTAAAAATAACTAAAATGGTCGTCTACAGTAACTTTAGCCAATAGAGTCATAACAGTAACTTCAATCTTATTTTTTCTTATTATTACACAATTCATCAAAAAGTTTGATGAAAAAGTTATTCTTATTAAGAAAAAGTTTTTCAAGCAGTCTCTATACCTGCTCGTGTGAGCTATGATGAATCAAGAGAATCGGGTGATTCTATTCGAAACCAAATTACCACTCCGTATATAGGGTCTGTTTGCAACAGCTTCTGCTTTTAAAAAAGTGTTTTTTTAATGAAATGGGAGAAGTGATTAAATAAAAGTTGATAGTGTTTGAGAAAAAAGTGATTTTGAAAAATAAAAGTGGATAGTGCTTGGTAAAATAAGTGCTTTTTGTGTAATAAAAAATTAAAAGCACTTTTGATGCGGAAGCCGAGAAAAATAAAAGTTGTAGTTTTTGGGAAAATAAGTGTTTTTTTAAGCCAAAAACTGAGAAGTGCTTCTTTAAAAGGAGTTACAAACCAACTCTTACTAGTAAATCATGCGTGTTTTGTACGAGTAGTGATTATTTCTTTAAAAAAATGGTTAAAATGTTACTCCGTAATATTTAGTATTGAAATTATCGAGGGTACTAAATATCAAATGCATATTGATGTGATAGACGTGAAAACCCCAAATCATCATGCATTAAATAATGGACAAATTCGAACGACCACAACCAAAGGGAAAATTCCTGAAATAGGAGTAGGAACATTTTGAAAATTTCAAAATAGAATTGCTATGTTTTTTCTCTAAATAGGAGTAATTACTGTCAAACATAGAAAATACTATCAAATCCAAAGTCTGATATTGTCAAAGTATGACAGTAGTTACTCCTATTTAAGGAATAAAAACGTAATAGTCTTATTTTGAATACACAGACGCTTTTAGTCCTATTTAGGGCAATTTCCCAAACATAAACTAAGCAAAAGGAATTGTTTATTAAATTTGAAGTAAGACCGCCATTTTATTTAGCATGAGCGGATTATCAGCCCCGTCGTGTTTACTTCACAACTCACACTTACCGCCGTTTTATGTCGCACGAGCGGCTCCTCAGTGTCGTTGTGTCTACTTCTCAGTTGGGCTCGTCGATCCCTATTCTGGGATGGCGATCGCCATTTTATGCAGCACGAGCGGCTCCTCAGCGTCGTCGTGTCTACTTCTCGGTTGGGCTCGTCGATCCCTATTCTAGGATGGCGATCGCCGTTTTATGTAGCACGAGTGGCTCCTCAGTGTCGTCGTATCTACTTCTCGGACGGGCTCACTGATCCCCATTCTGGGATGGCAACCGCCATTTTATGCAGCACGAGCGGCTCCTCAGCATCGTCATGTCTAATTCTCAACTCACACTTAACGCCAGTTTTAGAGCATGAGCGGTTCCTCAGTGCTGTCGTGTCTAGTTCTCGGTCGGGCTCATTGATCCCTATTATGGTATGGAAACCACCGCTTTATGCAGTACGAGCGGCCCCTCAGCGTCATCGTGCATATTTACGATCGGGTCCGCCCACGCCATTCAGGATGGGGACCGCTGTCTTATGCAGACAAGTGCCTCCTCAGCGTCGTCATGCCCAGTACATGGGATGCACCTCACATCTCACTCACGTATGCCCTCCGTGCGTGCAGGACTACTCGAGTACATAAATTTAAGGAAGACAATAGAAGACCATGATCAAGACTGTACTTTCTCGAGTAGATTCGCATGCTCACTACTCAAGAAACTGGGGAACTTATGTTGAAGTATATTATCCAGGTCTATTACTATTCAGGAGTCCAACGCACCATCCCCACGCGGACCCATCCTGGGCCGTCCGGCCTGTTTTGGCCCATTAGGATAGCTTTTGCATTTTGTACCCTCCCCTCTCTATGAAAAGGAGGAGTTCCCTCCATTCGTGGGATCCCTCTTCTTCTTACATACTTCCTCCTTCTCTTTAGAAATTAATACTTCATTAATGGGAGCTCAAGACTATACATTGTAAAGGTGAGGAGAGCCTAATGAGAATAAGTTTGGACAATAGCCAAAAAGTCACGTGGTTTTCTCCTTTTTGGGTTTCCACGTTAAATTCCTTGTTCATATATTTAATTAGACAGTTTATACGGAGTACATTTTATTACTGTATCGTGTTGGATTAAACTCAACAATATTAAACTCAAATCATTGTCGTTACCAAGTAAGTCTCATAGTCTTTCATCTGTTAAAAAAATAAATGGTTGTAACACAAATGAAAAAAAATAGGAAATTTACAAGTTGGCGGTAAAATTTGAAAATGTAAACTTTAAATTTGAAAATGTAAACTTTATATGACCATTAACTTTACTAACAAAACATATGTTAAATGTATTTTTTTCATAATTAACATATCAAATCAATCCAATGGCTTTAAATAAAATTTTAAAGTCCGTTTGGTAACATTGAAATTGAGTGAATCGATTGATTCTGCTAAAATGTACTATGTATGAAGTTGATGGAGTATATGGTCCAGGAACCCCGGCCCATAGACTCTCACCTCTCTTACTCAGGCCCATCAAGTCCAATGAGCACACAAAGCCTAGACACAACGGTCCAAGTGTTAACAAGCCCACGATGCACGTATGGATGCCTTCAGCCCTATGGCCGAGGGCTCCAAAATCTACAGGACAACCAGATTCAAGCATACAACGCCACTAGGAGAAAAACACAGAAAAATAGGAGCCTTCGGCTCATAGACGCCTTTGGCTCATAGACGCCTTTGGCTTCTAGACGCCTTCGGCTACACAGGGTCTTCGGCCACACAGAGGAGCCTTCGGCTACAGCGCAATCAGCGAAGATTTTCTTTGGAGACAAGCAACTACCACATTCAATGCGGCGTCACATCCAACCACCGCATTTAATGCGGTGCACATGCAAGTGCCGGTGCCACCCCGATTGAGGTGACCCCTCGGCCGTCAGATTATTGACACGTGTACTCCCATCACATTTATGGCTGCTATAAATAGCACTCCTCTTTCCTCTTGTAAAGGACCATAACATCTCGATTCATTTAATATATTTGACTCTCTCTTCTACTTGTTTGCTCTTACTTCTGTCTAGGTTATTCCTCGAATAACCTCTCAGATAAGCTACCCCCGGGTACACTATCCATCAGAAGTTCTGACTGAAGTGACTGGATTGACTGAGTCTGCTGGTTTATGATGAAATATATTTAAAATATTTTTTATTAATAAAATAAAGAAAAAATTATATGAAAAATCGATTAAATGATCGTCTATAATAACCTTAGCCAATGTAGTTAAAAAATAATTTCAACCTTATTTATTCCTATTATTACACAATATAGCAAACGAGATCAAATATTTCATAAATAAAAGATTCTCTGCTAAACATCATAAGCCGGAAAACATGATTATGAAAGAGCGCTTATTAATTTTAACTTAAACGAATTATGAGCTGTGCCAAATTGAATGCTATCAAACTAAGCTCTTAACTGATTTAATTTGTCCCTGGACTCAGTAATCAATTATGATTTGATGGGTGTTAGACTGTTAGTATTAAAATACTCCATATTATATTCATTTTATCGCTTTAAATTTTTGTTCTAAATAGTCAAATAAAATACAGGGGAGAGGGACCTATGACTCCTATGAGTGACGAAGGTGGTAGAATCACAGTAATGTTTGTCTGTTGGTTGGTTTATATATTTACGGAGCACGGAGTATTCATTTCCGGGGGCGCCGCTGAAGTTGCAGCACCTAGGTTTTGCCGTGATGGGCCGGTCGCTATTATACTTGGGCCGACAACGGGAGATAGTCATAGCCATTTCGGCATTTCATTGCGCTGATGGATACTCTGTATAATCAACTAAAGTACTACCTCCGTCCCAAAATTAACTTCCCAATTTGATTTCACACATATTAAGAAAATAAATTTGACTTTACTGTGGAGTGCACTGTTTAAACACTGTTTGGCACTGTTTGACACTTTTTTTTATGTAGATTATTTGCCAAATAAGGAAAGTTTTGAAGTGTGAAGTTAATTTCGGGACTGCCCGAAAAGGAAAGTGAGAAGTTAGTTTTCGGGACTATTGTGTATTTGTCTTTAACTGTTAGTCATGTACTCATGTTTATGGAATTAAACTAGTCTTCGTGACGCGCGGATGGGTTTATGCCCAATGAATAAAAAGCAGCACAACCTTTGTACCTCAATGAACTTAAAAATAAATTATAGAATGGTTGAATCAGAAATAACAACTGAGAATGTCTTCAAGCAAAAACGTCTAAGCTAAAATTAGTACTTGAATCTCACAAAAAAATCATTTAGAACCAAACATACAAACACCAAAGAAACATGTGTAATGTGGGTCCAATGTGAGTGTAATGTGACCACATGAGATATAGAAATATGAAGATATCTCCACACTTTTTAATGTAGCACATCAATTTCTTGGAGAGAACTGCTGTTTGGTAGCATTTTCCTGATGGTCACCAAGCCAAATAACCAATCAAGTAGGCTAACCTTCCAAGAAAAAAAATAAACTGACCAAATTAATTTGATTGTTCTTGAACTTACATGTAGGGTTTCATTTTGAACTTCTTAGCAACAGAGAAATGTATCACAAGGCATACGTTCCTTCCTTTTGCCTTGGAGTCCAAAAGATCAGACAGAAATACCATAAAGCAAATTTACACTTTTCTTCATTACATCCTATATAACTACACAAGCAGAATACATGTTCATAATATGAATATTTAATATCCAATAATGTTGAACCAAGTAAAAGACAGTATACCGGTTTAGTCAATTTAATTACTTCAGGGAGGTATTTCACTATCACAAAATCATAAATTAAACTCCCATCAAATGATCAAATCTCAAACCACTCGAGAAATCAGTTTTGGTATGCTTGGATAACGGAAATTGCTAGGGAGCAAAACGCAAATGCTAAGAAAGATAAGTACTCCCTCCGATTCTAATAGAAGTTCCGGTTTTGACTTCACACATATTAAGAAAAGAAATTTGTCTTTACTGTGGAGTGCACTCTTTGGTACTGTTTGAACATTGTTTGACACTCTTTGGAACTGTTTTGATGTAGATAATTTGCCAAATAAGGAAATGTTTGAAAGTCGAACTTAATTATGGTACTGCCCAAAAAGAAAAGGTGAAACTTCTTTTAGAATCGGAGAGAATATTTATGTTAGAATTTTACCTGGGAAAATTCAAAATAAAAATGACTCATATTTTAGAACTTCTCAACCATTAGTTTTGTTCAAAAACATTCCAATATAAATCAGAATTTATATCCAAAAGCCTATTTTAATGCCAATATCCACTCTAATGTAAATGTCACACCAAGATTATTCATTTCATTATGCCAAATCGTAATAAATGGAGTTATGATGCTTGAAAAGATAATAAATTTAATGTGTAACGTCATATATACTGATTGATACTTTGTCTAGGCATACATATATGGCTTGTGGAAATATTTTTCATGTAAATAAAGGCTTACTTGTAACACCATTAGATGCAAGTACTGAATATTACACCATACTTCATACTTCATATTCCAATTTCGAGAAATACAATAATAAATACTTATCAGTATTCTTAATTGCAATAAAATGTATTTAGTATTTGATCTAGTAGATAACTTATAATGATTTAAAAAAGAGAATATTACACGAAATAGGACTAAAAAGGTTTGAAAATTCCAAAATAGGACTGCCATGTTTTTATTCCAAAATAGGACCAATTACTGTCATGTTTTGGCAATACCATGCTTCAAGTATGACAGTATTTTCCAAACTTGGCGGTAATTACTCCTATTTTGGAATAAAAACATGACAGTCCTATTTTGGAATTTTAAAACTGTTTTAGTCCTATTTCAGAAACTTTCCCTTTAAAAATTCATGGCGAAAGTTGGACTCAAAATATTAGGTTCTACGTCAGCATATCCTATCCACCATAATAACTTATCCAAATATTAACTAAAGAAACTAATCAGCCAACGAAATAGAGACTATTGTCTAAATCAGAAATTATTGTCTAGAACTGAACTTTGAAGTGCTGAATCTGAATTGCTAACTGAATGAAGTAGACTCGCTTGGTAAAAAGAGCTGAAAAACATTTAAATACTATGAAATATGAATTATAATGATTTATAATTTTTTGTACGTCCTGTCAAATAAAATATTGTATACGTAGTAATTTATTAGGAGTAAATATTAGCAGTTTTTTTTCTAAAACATAAAAGGGAAAGTTCCCGAAATAGGACTAAAACAGTTTGAAAATTCCAAAATAGGACTGACATGTTTTTTATTCCCAAAATAAGAGTAATTACTGCCAAGTTTGGAAAATACTGCCATGTTTGAAGTCTGGTACTGTCAAAACATGACAGTAATTGCTCCTATTTTGGGAATAAAAACATGGCAGTCCTATTTTGGAATTTTTCAAACCTTTTTAGTCCTATTTCGGGTAATATCTCAACATAAAATAAAAAATAAGAAAAAATGATTCGATTATTACAATTGAATCATAGAGCAGGTTTTTTCCCTGATTGATTTTCAGTTGACACTTGACATTGATGAATTATATATACTCATCAGATTGTTCATTTCCCATATTGCAGTGAATTGGAACAAGTTATAGAATCTCAAAACTAAAAACATTCCCTTTAATATGACAATTACAATTGAATAAAACATAAAAGATGAACAGAATAATAAATATTTTGCCAACTTGTCCATCCTTGTTGTGCGCCGGAGACCTGCCCTGTTCACCGGAAAGTCTTGCAGCAGCAGCAACAGCAGCAGTGAAGAAGCAGCAACGTACAATACCTTAATTGCGAAAGGCAGGTGATTTGCAAGAAAGAGATTATTGGTTGAGGATAAAAGAAAGGCAGGAGCGGGGATGATCTGGGAACAAAAGTAAATTATATACCCCGCTGAACTGAAACGTTGGCTTGGATAACGTTATGGTTCAGCTCCATTATTTCAGGTCCATCCCTTTCATGCTCTTTGGCCAAACATGATTACTTTGAAAATAATTGGCTGAATTGAGGATATTTTAGCCCATTTTGAGATAAAATGACTTGCCAAACATAGCCTAAAAATGCAGGAAACCCCTGGTGGTAAAACTTTGTGAAAGTATAATACGAACCATTAAGCACAAAGCTTCCAAAATGGATGCTAGAAGTAGTTATTACAAATTAAGGGATAATTCAACTATAACCCACCCCTCTAGGTACATTGCTTTTAAAAAATCTGCAATTAGATTCTTTATAAGCTGATTTCCTTAGCAGACGGGCCATGCATTTGCAATTTAGCTTCATCTCAGAAATTCAAGGGTATCTCAATGTGGGAAAATAACTGTCAACCAAAACATGGCATGAAATATCATGGATTAACTTTTTATGAAAGTTAATACACTAAAAATGGAATCGCTGTTACCAACTTTAAAAGTAGAAAATTGATCTATTAATTGATAAAACTTTGTGAAAATATAATCGAAACCTCTAGTATAAAACACCCAAGTAGATGCCAATGGTAATAGTTAGGAAAAATGATTAAAATACTCCAATTGACACTATTTATTAAAAAACATAATATGAGGGAAAGAGGTTGGGAAGTAAGCGTTTCAGCCTAATATTGTGTAATTTAGGAGGTCAATGCTTTGCCTTCACAAACTTCAAGATTGTTGGACGTAAGTGTTGTTTTTCAATCTTGAATCAAATGCATTCACATAATTTCAGTCAACAAAGGCCAAGAGAAACACAAACTAAAACATAAACAAAAAACCTGAAAAAACATATTAAAGGCATACCAGTAAAAGAGTGAGCAGTGGGCGCCGAAAAATCTCTGCCAATCGAGGGGGTGAAGATGAGGGCGGCTTTTGGATTCTCAATTGCAGAGAATTCAAGAAGGATCCACTGCAAGGAGAAATAAAATTAAAGTAGCTCCATAATGCTATATGCCTATATTGATGGCCATCTAAACACAAATGAAAAATAAAACCTACAAAAGAGAAGCCGATTAGCACGAAGGGATCTGAGGCGCAGGGATATATGCGACCGAAGCGGGTTGGGAAAGACTGAAGCGAGAGGTTGTGGGCAGACTAACAGAAGGGAACGGCGTGGTCTAATAATTAATAAAGGAGATGAGCAATGGGAATGTGAAAGATTAACAAACTTTTAAGCATGGTGTACAAGTAAACTAAGCCTACAATTACCACCATCAAATTTTTTATACCTAAAATAGGTTTACCCTCATTCATCCTTATTAGTTTGTAGAGATTTCAATTCTTTTCGCTCATGGGCGATATTAGGCAAGAGGATTGTTAGAGTATTTGTCCCGCCGGAAAGTTATAAAATAGTAAACCATTATATAAGGCTTTACGCCACTCCTCCTACGAGGTTGACCTTTTAGGATGGAACCTCGTGTCTTAACATGGTATCAGAGCCAATTGCGGTTGTGGTTTGACTGTTTGTTTAGCACTCATGATTACAGGTAGCTTGTTAAGGGTCTGTTTGGTCTATTTATACACCACGATATTATCCAACCCAATTCGGGCTGAGGGGGCGTGTTAGAGTATTTGTCCCACGCAGGAAAGCTATAAAATAATAAACCACTATATAAGGCTTTGAGCTACTCCTTCTATCAGGTTGACCTTTTAGAATGGAACCTCGTGTCTTAACAAAGATCCACCACCCTAGACCCGAAATCAATAAATATTAGTCCCTCGGTCTAATGGTGGTTGCTACAAAACGCTATTTTTTATATATTCATCTAGGCGTTGAACCGCAGAAAAACAAACATGGGTTATATTTAAAGTTTTGATTTTCCTTTTGAGTGTCTCTTAAAAAAAACTCATTTTTTTCATTTGATAAACAAAAATATAAAATAGTGTCAATCAATGTTTCTTAATATTAATCCAAATCAAAATGAGAACATTATCTAGGGACTTATTGTGTCATTGTGTTTGTATCTACCTAGTATCACCTTATGCGTATTGTGTTAATAGGGACTTAAAGTTGTGTGCATATTTATTCATTTGTTAAAATGTTGTTATTAAGCAAAATTATACTCATTTCATTTTTTTTAAATTTGAATTATTATGCACGTGTTTATTACAATGAGAATTTTCTTCCCGCACTGTGATACTGAAAGTGTTTTTCAGTTTATTTTCTTTTACAAGTAGTTTTATTGCTCTTTTTGTCTGAATATACAATTAATTTCAAATTCTCGCTAGGAAGTACAATAATTATTTTCTTTTTTATTATAACTTTAAAATAATAAAGAGGATCACGAAAGAGTTGCGCCCCTAAGAGCATATCCAATGGGAAGCCATTCACATTAATAAAAGTTGCTACGTCAACGATGTAAACATTATTAGTAAGATTTTCGGCTCCAACGGATCCTGTCTAAAGTCGTGTGATGATGACATGTAAGAAAATAATGTCAACACTGTTATCGAGAATGTTCTGTGATAACAGCTTCCTCCACATGATGACTCAACAAAATTGGGCGGAGGAATAACCAAAACAATCTGGAAAAACGTCTTGAAGTCTCCCGAAACCATAACCTCTACATAAAATACACCCTTCGATCTGTATTATAATTAAAAGAGTCGTTTTTTTTATCGAATTGATATTTGATATTCGATTCACCAATTCAACAGATTTGTTAAGTCATAGCAGAATGTTGATGGATTTCGGCGTGCAGTTCGAAGAACAAATGGTGGAGGGCCCCCGTTCAAACCAGACCCATTCAAGTTTCGTTGAATATCAAAGGTAGATGAGACGTGAGTAGTGTAAAATCCTCAACGACTGCCATATGCCCATATGCGAGGATAATAATCAACTAGGAATAGTGCAAGTTTTTTTTGTAGAGGTGTGGTGCTTCTTGCTTGGTAAACCTGAGTTTAGGCAGTTAACATGAGAAGCGTTGGATCAAATTTTAGACTTTCACCATCTAATAAAACCATCCTCGTATGACATGAATGGACATTCCATACAATAATTGCCGCGTGTTAATGTTTATTGCCTGTTGACAATGTAGCATTAAAGATGTTCTAACACAAGGACTTCAAAATTGCCCACAGGTAGTCCTCTAGCATCACACATTCACACTATGTCAAATTCACACGTCTATCACTATGATTTACCATAAGGGGGTCATTAAAAATCTACTCTGACAATAGCTAAAAGATCAAAAGTGCCACATTTATGAAAGTCAAAAGATAAAATATGAAAAGTTTCATAAAAGTATCAAAAACGTTTTTCGTACAATAGCCGACGGATTAAAATAGACACATTCAAAATTGCGTGCCAGAATGGCAGAATGTCACTAACCTAATAATCTGATGACTAAAGGTGTGTTAGCTATTGCTTAATAAAAGCACTTTCAGCTTTTTTGGAGGGTAAAAGCTAAATGTAGTGTTTGCAAAAGAAAATTTTAGCTTAATTTAATCACTTTTAAGTCAAAAGCAGGTCTGGGATGCTTTTTTCTGCTTCTTGGTATTTCGGTAAATAAGTTCAACTTCTGGGATGTTTTTATTTCAAAATATTTAAATTAATCCAAAAGTACCCTTATCCAACAAGCATCGTACAGACTGTGTAACACAGATCATCTTCCATATCCCAACAAGATCGTACGGGACATGGCCGAGACCCACCTTTTATCATCCAAAAATTACCGCCGGCGATGTGCTTCGCCACCACCGGCCCACCACTCTTCTTCACCGCCACCATAGCTGGTCTGCTTCGTCCGTCAAATAGAAATTCTCCATCGCCACTCCCGCGGCAGATCTGCTTCGCCACCGGTCTGTTTCGTCGCCGTCGATCTGCTTTGTCGCTTCCGGTCTGCTTCGCCGCCGTTGTTACCTCTCTGTTGTGCCCAGATTCCTTTTACTCTTGTTCTATGTAGAATTCCCTTTTCATCAGTATGCTAATTAATTATAATCAGCATACTCTTTTAAAAATTGAAGATCTTCCTTGTTGTCCATGAAAATTGAAGAACTATACCATGAAATCCCTGTGACTTGATGATACGTGGTAGTAAATTGAAGTGGTGAAAATTGAGGAGCCATCTCCGATCTTGAAGCTTCATACCGTATGAAGCTACATATATTTACATATATTAAAAAAGGTTCAACCAGGGGACCAAGGGGCACACATAAACAAGCTGTATAATTTTTTTGTGGATATTTTGGTACTTTAATAAAATATTACATTAAAAATCACTTTTTTATCAAACACTCCAACTTCTACATTTTAATTAAAAGCAATTCTATTTCCAAACACTACCAACTTTTACTACAAATCACTTTCCCAATAATCTCTTAAAAAATTACTTTTAAAAAGCACAAGCAATCGCAAACACACCTGTTGAGGTTTATTCCCGAAGATCCGAAAGCCCAACACAAGCCTTGGATATTGTGGGGATCTGGGGTAGGGTTGAAAATGTGTATAAAATATAAAATAGTGAGATAATATCCAACTCAAGAACTTACTTATATTCAGTAATTAAGCAATTACACTGAAACTACCCGAACGGTAGATGAATATGAGATTACAAGGATGGGAGATGTAAATCTATTGCTTAAGCTCTGAGTCTTCAAATGCTAACCCTTTACAATGATCTAAACATGGGTATTTATACTAAAATAGAGATGGGTGAGGTGGACACGTGGTCAAATCCGGTAGGCTGTCACTTCTGCCATGTATGCACCCATGCCCCCACTTGCTGTCGTCATGATCCAGCATTAAATGCGACCTCCACTTGCTGATTGCCCGTTCGGGCAGGATGTTCGGTGTGTGGGACCCCGCCATAGGTGTTATCCTGCTTATGAACATATCCCGAACGCCGATCGGTATTTCCGCCATAGGTGATCTAGTTAATGGAAGTGTCCCGAACGCCGATCGATACCTGGCCTTGATGCTTTGGCATAATTGTTTCCCGGAATGTTCCAAGTATAAATTTTATCCCGAATGCCGTTCGAGAGTTCCTTTGGACTGCCTTGGGCCCGCTGCTTCTTCCTGGATTTGGGCCTAGGGATATTGGGCCTGGACCCAATATCCCAACACTAGTCCCCCACTTCCTATGTCTCGAACGGTAGTGAGCGCATAAGGAAGTAGAAGATTATTGCCCGAATGCTGTTCGGGTGAGTATCGGATAGCATTCCGCCGGTTCCCTAGGCATATTTTGACGGTTATTTGCAACTGCCGTTTCACTTCTCCGATAAACGTCATGATTACCTGAGAAGGATTCTCTGTGTGACACGTGTCTCTGTCATCATTACAAAAAACGTGTCCTCTTCTGATTGGCAGCTGAATCGGCGTGACAGAGTATAAATAGGCTCTTCTGGTTTTGATTCTGGGTTTCGAAACCTTGCATCTCCGGCTTAGTACTCTGCCTTCTCTCTAGAGCTTCTTCCGCTGCTTCTGTTCAGGTATCCTTCGAACTTCCTTCTACTGTTTAGTTCCCTCGTTTGGTGAGAATGGCACCCCTTCGTTCATCTGAACCTTCTACTTCCGGCACCGCAATCCCAGAGGAAAACCCCAACGATGTGATGCAAGTCGTCCCTATTCCGGCGGAAGTTAACGGTGATGATTCCTCTTCCTCCGACGTTTACCCTGATGGCACCAAATCGGGGGATGAATTGGAAGTTATGAAAGCCGGTCCTCCAAGCGGCGTTCCCTGTCATAAGCTTGACCTAGCCCTGATTAGGCTTAGGCGCCAAAAGCTCACGGCCCAGAATCGGGCCCAAATCCAGATGTTACTTCCTGATTCGGTGAATTTCCGCCTCCAATCGGGGCTCCACCCAATGCGCCACTTCCCAGGGATGGTCGTGGTCCATTTTGATTCCCTTAAGGCTGGCCTTAGGTTCCCCCTTCACCCCTTCTTCGTTTCCCTCTTAAATTATTACAATATAGTGCCAGCCCAAATAATGCCGAACTCCTACCGGGCAATGGCTGGTTTTATTTGTCGTTGCGTGGAAGCTAAGGTGACCCCTTCCTTAGATCTGTTTCACTACTTTTTCTCGATCATCCCACAACAAGCCCAGAGTTATCTAGTCGCGAGTTCCCGATCAGGTCATATTTTGTTCTCCAAGGCTCCCACCTCCATCAAGGAATGGAAAGATCGGTTCTTTTTTGTATCTGTCCCAAACGGCTTGATCCCAAGAAAGTGGAACGCCTTTCCGCCAAAGTCCCCCGAACCGTTCATCTCTGAAGACCTTAGCCAGGATATCATTGCTGTGGAGGCGGGTGGTTGCTTCCAGATTATGCCATATCTGACTCCCGAACGGCTTATTAAAGCCGGGATAGGTACTGCCCGTATTCCTGGGTTTCTTGACTGAAAACCAAGTACCATGGTCCGGGCGGTCCTTCCCGTGTGAGAAACAATTTTGTTTATCCATGTGCGAACCGCTCGATACTAATTTTTGCGTTTTGTTTGTTTTGCCAGCTCCTCAGCAAGGCGAATCAGAGTCCGAAGGCGATAACCCCGAACAACCGGCCATGGATGATAGCAGGCTATTCACTGTGGGATTTGATGATGAGCCACCAACTTCCCCTCCTAAGCAGCAGAGGAAGTCAAAGAGGAAAAGGTTGAGGAAGGCCGATCAGGGGACATCCTCTCAATCCGCCCCCCTCCTCCCCGAGCAGCCTGAACCTGTTCGGGATGTAGAACCTGTGCAGCAGGTTGCTCCTGATCAGCAAACCCATGCTGACACGCTGATGGATCAGCTTTTTTCTGACCAGCAGTCCCACCATTTCTCTGCTGAGGAGGTGGCTGCCCATCAGGCTGACTTGGCCAGTCAGTTCGAGCGGATCTCCCTCTATGATCCTGCTCATGAGATGTTGGAGCGGGGTGGCTGTCCGGCAAGCCAGATCTGGTCCACATCGGGATTCTTCAATGGCCACAATCTTCCCCCGATACCGGTGGAGGAGGCCGAGGAGTGTATTGCTCTGACTGCTCTGAAGGTAGTTCCTTGTCTTGTGTTCATAATTTACTTTTCCCCTTTTCTCCGTTCAATAGCTTACCATGCGCTCATTTCTTACTTTCTGATCATTAGGCGGGGATATACAGCCTGAAACTCAGAGAGGCCAGGCAGGCTAAAGAACAGGGCCTGCTGATGGCCAAGGAAACAGCTGAGCAGGCCGTGGAGGCCGAACGGCGAGCATTCGCCGAGGAGCGGAAGAGGCTGGAGGCTGAGGCCGGGGAGCTCCGTGTCAAGGTGGGCTCTCTCCAGGCCAAGATCGCGGCAGCTGAGGCCGCTCAGGTCAAGTTTTCTGAGGCCCCTCCTCAAATCCCGGACGGCCCGGCTGAAATGTTAGTTGATCTATCTGCCGTTCGGGATCAATTCAAAGCTTCCGAGGAGTTTCTGGCTCTAAAGGAAGAATACGCCACCGAACAGCTCCCTGCTGTCTTCGGAAGGCACCTGGAGAAACTGGCCGGAGAAGAGCGCCAGAAGGAGGGGATCAGGGTGCTTGATCAGCACCCTATCACCAAGGAGTGGGCCGATAATCTTGCCCGGGGAGTCTACAGCTCAGGTTGTCAGCACATGCTCCAGCCTCTCCTCCCCCTCTTAGAAAAACAGATGGGCCATTCGGTGCAGCCCTCTGACTTCCCCTCTGACCTCCATCCGGGTCACCTGAACGCCCTAATGGCACAGATGAAAAAGTGCCGGCGAGCCCTGGGGATGGAGGTGGTGCAAATTGATGATGAGGCTGATGAAGACGATGATGAAGATGATGAAGATCACCCCGATCAGTAGATTAGACATTATCTGTATTTCCTTTCCTTTGAATCAGTAGTTTTTGTACTTTCCGGTCAGTAGAGCCGATGAATATACAATTTTTGCCTGCTCAATTTCGCCTATCAATTATATAATTGTATTTCCTATCAATTTATATTTGTTTTTCACCTATCAATTCGCCTCTGCAATACGTTTCATGTTGCTTTGTTGATCTCCAAAATCTGAAGCGATCAGGTCACCTGTTCGGGTGAACTCCTTGTTAAATCCAGAATTCAGGATTTGATAATCTTGTTAACACATGTTGCGTATAATGAACCGTTTAGTCTGCACTTTTGCTCTCAATATAAGACCCTTGTGCCCTTTACATTGTGTCCGGTATTCGGTATGTACTTTTGCTCTCCTTGTTGCATCTGTCATATTTTTCCATGTTAGATAACCATACTGTTCGGGTACGCCCATCATTTTATCACCGCGCTAAATTTCCTTCCTGTTCGGGGAAACGCTTGTAGCCCTTTTCTCTTATCCCGTCCGGGGAAACGTTTTAAGAGGTTCGTGAACTTTGCTGATTTCAACCCCGTTCGGGTATTCACCCACCCCAAAGGATGCTTTAACTTCCCTCAACCGCCTTGACACGTGTCTATTATCCATTCGAATTCCTGGCGGTTGTATTTCCTTATATAAGGATGCAGCTACTTTGTTTCAGTTTTTTCTGCTGCTTCTGAATTCTCTCAAGCTTTCTCTCTCTAGAATTTTCTCCGTTATTCACAATTAATGTCTGCCTTTTCTGGTTCGTCAGACTCCGAGGATATGGCACCCACTTTGATTCGCCTTTCCAGGGGAAAAGCTCACCCCAAAGATCAAGGCACATCTACCCGATCGTCGGGTTCTAACGGGTCTTCTGCCCCACTTCATCCCGAACAGCCCCTCCCTGATGATGGATGTCAGTCGGGAGATGACCTAGCCATTTATAATAAGGGCATGCCTGAACGGCCCCCCCGTTATAGTTTGAACTTCCATTGCATCAGGAAGCAACGTCAACGCCTTCCTGCTGATGCAGAACAGACGCTCCGCCAATTACTACCTCCACCCCGTCAGTTCAATGTGGGGTTCATCAAACATCCCATGCGACACCGTCCGGGATGTGTGGTTGTGCACATGGATGCTTTGGTTGCTGGTCTGAGGTTCCCTTTGCACCCGTTCATTGTGGAGTTCCTCCGCCGGGTTTCAGTACTGCCGGCACAGTTCGTGCCCAGCACCTACAGGATCCTGAACGGCTTTATCGTCTGGTGCCATGAGCTGGGGATTGCTCCTAGCGCCGATCTCTTTTTGCATTGCTACGGCGTTCAGCCCTACTGGACCACCGGGTACTTGCGGCTTGTGGCCCGTCCTGGCCGTTCGCTCTTCACCGACAACCCCACCCCTCCGGAAAAATGGGAGGAACGATTTGTGTTCGTACACGTGGGGTCGCCGCTTCCTTTCCCTGATCGGTGGAACACCTATCCTGTTCAGGATGCCTCCCCAAGGGTGGATGCAGCTATCGTCTGCCAGTACGAAAGGCTCCGTCTGGCTGGTTCCAAGAACCTACGGTCCTTCTTGACTCCTGCTAAGATGTTAGCTGCTGGCATTGGTACGTTTCTTCCCTTACTTTGTTCGTTCGGTGTATTTTTCAACCTCTTGTTCATTTCCCTTCGTTCTTTCCTGTAGGTGTGATTCCCCCCGTTTCCATAAAGCGTCCTGCTCCTACTCCTTCCTCCACCGCCATAGTCAGCAAGGGAAGGGAGAGGGCTATTCAGCCAGGTTCTTCCGCTGGCCGGGAATCTGGGCCCGTTAGCAAGCGGCCAAGGATTGAGAGCAGAGCCTTGGTCCCGGTCGATCATGTCATTGATCTGACGGACCCTTCTGTGGAAAGGATGCCTCCGGTCCCCTCCCCTTCAAGGAAGCTGGGCAACAGGGGAGGTGTTGCTTCAGATAGTCTCCCGATCCCCGATCGGTTGACGGTGGAGTTTTCCGCCATGGGCCCCCGAGCCGAATGCCGGACGCTGTTCGGGCAGACTGCATCCTCCATGTGGTGCAGCACTTCTTTGAAGGCTGGAGAGGGTTTCACCAACCTGACCCATTGGTCTGATTTGGTCGAAGCAGGCCATGCTGAGTCCCTTAAGGTATGCCTTTGACTGTTCAGTTCTTCCTTTTCATAACATTTTTTGGATTTGTTCTTACTGCTGTTTCTTTTTCCACAGGCCGGTACATACTATCACCGGGCCTTCCTAGCAGCTGAACGGGAGATGACCCTCCTACATCAGGAGCTGGACGAGAGCCAAACCCTTTTGGCTGCTGCTAGGAAGATGGCTGCAGATCTCCAAGATCGAGCCAACAAGGGTGACAAAGCCAGGGAGGAGCTGGCCGAACTGGAGCAGAGGCTCCAACGACGCGATCGGGAAATCCGTGATCTGCGTGCCAAGGTGAAGGTTGCCGAAGCTGCTGGCCTGAAAATTGAGAAGGCCAAGGGGGATAATCCCCCTGCCCCCTATGCCGCCGATGTTTCAAAAATCACCACGAAGGCGGTGATTGACTTCCAAAGGGGGAAAGGCCTGAACCTCGCCCTAGAAAATACTGCTCGGGAGTTCCTCGGCAAGCATCTGGGCGAATTCCTAGAGAGGAGCAAGGACCCATTACATGATGGCCTCAAGCTTCTTGATGAGACCCCGTCCGGGACAGCCTTCGCCAATGCTCTAGCAAGGGACACCCTTGTTAAGTGCCAGGATATGCTGGTCGACCGGAATCTGGAGGTGATCAAGGAATCGTTCGATGAGCCCTTCGACCCCAAGGAGGAAGGTTTCGATCCCTTATTCTGCCGTGCTTATCAACGGGTGATGGAGAAGAGGCAGAAGGCTAAAGATTCAGCCAATCCCCCGAACTCCAACCCGGATGCCGTGCCGGACAAGGATCCTCCCGTAGCTTAGTTATCTCTGTTGTAATCCCCTTTTTCTTTCTTCTCATGTATAATTCCCGGTCAGTAGTGCCGAAGAATAAAGATTGATCTGTTTCCGAATGACTTGCTTCCCGAACACTCAGTTTTTTTTTTTTTTTTTTTTTTTTTTATTGAACTCAGCATCATGATTGAGACGTAAGCTGTTCGACCCGTTCCTAATCACCAAAGTTGAGGTGCAAGCTGTTCGGTTGATTTCCGCCGGTTGTTCTTTATTTCCTGAACGCACAAGTCACCAGTGTTAAATGCTTGCTGCGCCCCCGAGCACCATGTTTCAGATGCATGCCGTCCGGTTTATTACCGTCGACTGGTTGTTCCTTGAACGCGCAAGTCATCAATGTTAAATGCTTGCTGCGCCCCCGAGCACCATGTTTCAGATGCATGCCGTCCGGTTTATTACCGTCGACTGGTTGTTCCCTGAAGGATAAAGTAACCTGTTCGGGTTACCATCCGCGTTTTCTCTTATCCGCAAGGCAATCACCTCTTGCTGCAAGACAGTTTCACAATTCGTGGTGTCTGCCATCTTCCAAGCCCATAATTTCGATGCATACCGTCGGTTTTACCGTCCGGGGTCATCCATATCATGAGGTTGAGATGTCCATCCTGGACTGTTGAGAATAAGGCTCCCAATTCGGGTCTCCCCCTTATTCTCTGCCAAAATGGAGACTCGCCTCCAGGATACAACTCGGGTTTCACCACCATAAAGTTCAGGCGAGCTGTATGCCTAAGGCAAGATTTTAAGACCAGAGTCCCGATCCCCCGCTCGGTCACCCTATGACTTCGGATGCCGCCCGGTTCGTCCTACTCAAGATCTTTTACACCATTTCCCAAGCCGAGTCCGGGCTTGGTATCCTGCACCTTATTATTATTATTATTATTATTATTTTTTTTTTTTTTGCTGAGATGATGGCTCCCCATGGATCGAGATAAATGACATCTATAGATCAAGGTGAGACTTTTGGCTGAGTTTGTGGTGATGCCGTTCGGCATGTTGATGCCGTTCGGCTCGCAATATTCCTCTTAACTCTGGCCTCTTTGGAAGCATTGTTCTCCCTCTTCTTTTTTTTTTTTTTTTTTTTTTTTCAGAGGTGGCAACGGCCGTTTTTTTATTGATAAAATTTCCGCAGGTGCGTAGCGTTCCATATCCCTGCCGGACAGCCTTCGGTATCCTGTAGGGAAAAGGTCCCCATCCGGTATTTTTTCCAGACCCGGTATGGTCCCTCCCAATTCTTTGACATCTTCCCGCCCTCTAGCGGTTTGCTTTTTTCTCTATTCCTCAGGACAAGGTCTCCGACTTCGATCGAGCGGATTTTAGCCTGTTTATCCACATACCTCTTAGTCGCCCGGTGATATTCCTCCATTCGTAAAGCTGAGAGATCCCTTCTTTCTTCTATGAAGTGGAGTTCAGCACGCAGATTGTCCTCATTCTGCTCAGGATCATAGTGGATGGTTCTGTGGGTGGGCACCAAGACCTCAGTTGGGACCTTAGCCTGGAATCCATAAGCGAGGGCGAACGGTGTCTCTCCGGTTGCTGTTCGGGGAGTTGTCCTGTATGCCCACAAGACGTAGTTTAACTGTTCGGGCCAGGTTGACGCGTAATCTTCGAGCTTCTTTTTTATACCATCCATGATGGTTCTGTTCATGTTCTCTACCTGCCCGTTCGCCTGTGGATATGCTACGGAAGCTCTTGAATGCTTGATTCCCCATCTAGTGAGGAATTCCTCGAAGTTCTTGCTCACAAACTGCCGTCCATTATCCGTGACCTGCTCGGGGAGCCCGAATCTGCATATAATATTTTTCCAAACAAAACGTTGACATTGAAACTCCGTGATACTGGCCAGGGGTTCAGCCTCCACCCATTTGGTGAAGTAATCAATCCCTACTATGATGTACTTCCTTCCTCCGGTCGCGTTAGGTAGGGGCCCTAGCAAGTCGATCCCCCATCTAGCGAATGGTAATGATATGGTCATTGGAGTGTAAAAGGTCGCAGGCCGCCCAGGTACTGGTGCGTAGAGCTGACATATTTTGCACTTCCTTGTGTGCCCAAAACAGTCCTGCTGAATAGTTGGCCAATAGTAACCCTGCAGGATGATCTTCCTAGCCAGGGTTTTTGGCCCCTGATGGCTGGAGCAGATACCTTCGTGAATTTCTTCCATCACAGCGGCTGCCTGATCGGGTGGAAGGCATTTCAGATATGGCCCTCCGAACGTCTTTTTGTACAGCTGTCCGTCCACTAGTTCGAACATGGGGGCCCTTCGCTGTATACAAGTGAGGTTGTACACGTCATTTTTATCGTTCGGCAAAGTCCCATCCTTCAGGTAATTTGTCAAGTCATTGACCCAGCTTGGGACGGCGTAGGACACGGCATCTACCCGCACAATCATTGTTGCCGGTGTGGTCAGTATTTCTCTCTGCGCGAACCTCTGGATGTGTGCAGGAATGCCTGGGGCATGATCATCCCGAACGGCACATTCCAGTTTGGATAGGATGTCCGCCTCACTGTTTTCGATCCTGGGAATCTGGTCAATCACCACCTGTTCGAACCTGCCGATTTCTTCCTCAACCAGTTCCTTGTAGGCTTTTAGCCGTTCTTCCCTAACCTCAGCAGATCCATTAATCTGGCTTACCACCAGCTGACTATCCGAACGGACCTTCAATCTGCTGGCCCCCAGGGCCTTGGCATATTTTAAACCAGCAATAAGGGCCTCATATTCGGCCTCATTATTGGTTACCTTGAAGTCAAACTGTACGGAGTAGTATGCCTTGAACCCCTCGGGGCATGTGATCACAGCACCCCCACCACAGCCTTTGTTACTGGATGCTCCATCCACATACATTTCCCACCAATGGTCATGTACTCCTCCGTCCGCTCCCTCTTCAGTTGATCTGGCAGTGCATTCGGCAATGAAGTCAGCCAAAGCCTGTCCCTTGATCGTGGGGCGAGGCTTGAAGTCTATTTCATACTGCCCGATCAGGAGGGACCACTTGGTGATACGCCCACTTGCCATAGGATTTCTCAGAATGGTGGCCAGGGGCTGGGTGGTGTAGATGGTGACTGGGTGTGCTTGGAAATAGGGTGCCAGTCGCTTGATGGTAGCAATCAATGCTAAAATGGTTCTTTCCATTAGGGTGTACCTGGTTTCTGGCCCGTTCAGGGCTTTGCTCACAAAGTAAATAGGGCGCTGGACACCCTCATCCTCCTTTAATAAAACAGAGCTGACCGCCAGATCAGCCACAGCCAGATACATGTAGAGATGTTCCCCTGGGTCTGCTTTAGTTAAGACCAGGGGGGAAGACAGGTACAATTTGAACTCTTCAAAAGCTGCCTGACATTCTGTTGTCCATTCGAACGGGTTGGCCTTTTTCATTATTTGGAAAAATGGGATGGCACGATCGGCCAGCTTAGCCATGAATCGGCTCAAAGCCGCTAATCTTCCGGTCAACTTCTGAACTTCTTTCAAGTTCCGCGGTGCCTCCATGTCCATGATTGCCTTCACTTTCTCAGGATTAGGCTCAATTCCCCGCTCGCTCATCATATAACCCAAAAATTTGCCCCCCCTGACTGCGAAGGCGCACTTTTTTGGATTCAGTCTCATGTTGGCCTTCTGCATGATCCCGAAGACCCTTTCCATATCCCGGACATGATCCTCCTTCCTCCTGCTCTTAATTAGGATGTCATCTACATATGCCTCCATGGTTATCCCCAGTACCTCTTTGAATAGTATGCCGATCATTCTTTGAAAAGTGGCCATGGCATTCTTCAACCCGAACGGCATGACGATGTAGCAGAACACGCCGTCCGAGGTGACGAACGCAGTTTTTTCTGCATCATCTGGGTGCATGAAGACTTGGTGATAACCCCGGAAGGCATCCATAAAGCTCAGCAGTTCACATCCTGCTGTTTCGTCCACCAGCAGGTCTATTCGTGGGACCGGATAGGGGTCCATGGGGCAGGCTTTGTTCAGATCGGAGTAGTCCACACACATTCTCCAAGTAGATCCTTTTGGAGCAAGGACCACATTAGCCAACCATTCGACATGGATGACTGGTCTAATGTGCCTGATTCTCAGTAAGGTGGCTACCTCCTGCTTTGTGAATTCTCGCCGTTCGGCCGCCTGATATCTTTTCTTTTGTTGGACTGGCCTGGCATCGGGCCGAACGGCCAACCTGTGGCAGATGAGGGCCGGATCAATTCCCGGCATGTCTTCGGGCCCTCGGGCAAATAGGACCTGGAATCTCTTCAGAACAGCTATCACCCCCTCCCTGATTCCCCTTTCAAGGTCTGCCCCGATCGCAAGCTTACGATCGGGAGGGGAATCAAGCTCGATGTATTCTAGGAGGGTGGCTGGCTCGGGGCGTCCCTCGAACTCCGTACGCCGAGTCTGTACCTCAATGCTGTTTACCCGTTGTCCCCGGGTGGTCATTTGTTTCAAAGCTTCCCGGTAGCACGTTCGGGCTATGGCAGGATCTGTTCGGGCCACTCCTACACCGGTGTCAGTTGGGAATTTGATGCATGAGTGTCGAACAGAGGCAATTGCCTCCAGATCTTCTAGCCCCGGACGGCCCAATATGGCGTTGTGGGCACATGCAATATCCACCACCACAAACGTCATCCGGACTGCCGCTCGGTGGATTTCATCGCCAATTTCTACCAGAAGCTGGATGGTGCCTTCTGCCTCTATGACATTGCCGGTGAAGCTAGCCAGCGGTGTCTTCAGCTTGGTCAGCTGATCCTTCCTCAGCTTCATCTTCTCCAACGTGCGTAAATACAGCACGTTCACACTGCTTCCCGTGTCCACCAGAACTCGGTGGATCAAGGCATTATCTATACACATACTCACCACTAGCTCGTCCCTGTGCGGACTTGGTGAGTTGGGTAAATCAGCTGCCCCGAACGTAACTGGCTCCAAGCGGCCCTTCTTTGTGGGAGGTGCAGCTACAGTGGCGACATAGAGGCTGCGCTCAAATTTCTTACGTTCGGCGGCCGTATCACCGGTCTCCCCTCCACCAAAGATGACTTTCACCTCCAATCGTGGCTTTTTTCCCGGATTCCCAGACCCCTCAGCCTCCTCTATAGGGGGAAGGTATGAATCATTACTGGGTTCTGCATCCCGCTGGGCATCCCTCTTCCAGCTATTGGATCGGGGAGGCACTGATTAGGGGAAGGGTTGTTCAGGTTGGTACTGACATACTTCCTCAGGTAGCCCTTTTGGATCAGGTCCTCAATTGCCACATGTAGGGCGTGGCAATCCTTCGTGAGGTGCCCATTCCGTTGGTGGTATCTGCAGTAGGAGCTTGGGGTAGGTCCCATCACGGGCCTTGTGTCAGTAGGGGGAGGAATGGCGTTGTGTTCCAAATGGAAAACACCAGCTATAGACATGACCAGGGGGGTGAAGCGCGTAGTCCTTCGATGAGGTGCTGCAGCCGCTGGTGTGGGTCCCAGACGTTCTGCCAGTCTTGAAGTGGGAGGTTGCGGGGCCGTTCGGTCCCTTATCCTGATCTCTTCTTCCAGGGCCGCATAGTTCCTGGCCCTTTCCAGGATGTCTGGGTAGCTGGTCCCCGGATTCCTCTTCAGCTCCCTGTATAAATCTCCCGTCTGAAGGGCATCGGTGAAAAGAAGGATGGCAGTCTCATCTGTCATGCCGGTCACCTTCAGGGTTTCGGTCCTCCACCTGGTGAGGAATCCGGAGATTGATTCTCTAGGCCCTTGCCTCACACTGGTTAGATACCCGAAATGTAATTTCGGGGTTGTGCTGGAGGCGAACTGAGCCAAGAACAAGGTGGATAGCTCCGCAAAGCTCCCGATCGACCCGGGTTGTAATGTTCCGAACCATTCCTGGGCTGGTCCCCGAAGGGTACTGAAGAACAGCCTGCATATTGCCGCGTCGGTGGCCCCCAATAGCATGAGGCCACCCTGGTAACTCCTCAGGTGTACGTGGGGATCTCCCACCCCATCGTATGCTAAGCCGGTCGAGGGACGGCAGTCCTTCAGGATTTCGGCGTTCATGATTTCCCTAGTAAAAGGAGAGGTGATCCCAACCCGTGCTGGCGGGGTTTGTTGGGGCGTCCGATTGACCTGCTCTCTGAGCTCAGTCATCTGTCTCCTCATTTCGGCCATTTCGTCGTCTTGGGCCGTTCGGGGAGTGTGTGGTATCCGAGCATCCACACATTCCGGTATTCTGTTCTGGGGAGGAGCAGCTATGTTAGCCCTCCTCCGGATGAAGCGTTCCCCATCCCTCTGGATATACTGGAAGTTTTGTCCAACGGGATCTATCATGGGGGTAGGTTCCCTGTATCCGTTTCGAGGGGCGGACGGGGTTCGGCTGGTTGGTGCTCCTCGTCTGGGGGTATGGGCCCTCCAGTGGTTCCTGCGGCGTTCCTCGGAATGAACTGAGGCCATCGTAGTCTCGATGTCCTCCTCTTCGTCAAAAGATGGCATGGGACGCAACAGGGATGGTGGCTCGTGAGTTTCATCGGTGTAGCCCCGTTCCTGTTCGTCCGCCATGCGTTGCATGGCCTCCGCCATCTCCCTCATCAACTGAGGGTTCATCTTTACATCCTGGGGGATGATTTGCTCGAACTCCCGGGTGGCACTGCCACTGGCGTGTCCTTGCCTGGACCATCCCTCAGAGGATCTATTGCCTCCACGGCCTCTGGACGTAGAACTTGGTGTCGCGGTAGTAAGTCTAGCCATTTTCAAGAAAAAATGGTGCTTAGATCTCGGCTTTGCCTGGACTTTTAGTGTGGTTTCCCACAGACGGCGCCAATGTTGAGGTTTATTCCCGAAGATCCGAAAGCCCAACACAAGCCTTGGATATTGTGGGGATCTGGGGTAGGGTTGAAAATGTGTATAAAATATAAAATAGTGAGATAATATCCAACTCAAGAACTTACTTATATTCAGTAATTAAGCAATTACACTGAAACTACCCGAACGGTAGATGAATATGAGATTACAAGGATGGGAGATGTAAATCTATTGCTTAAGCTCTGAGTCTTCAAATGCTAACCCTTTACAATGATCTAAACATGGGTATTTATACTAAAATAGAGATGGGTGAGGTGGACACGTGGTCAAATCCGGTAGGCTGTCACTTCTGCCATGTATGCACCCATGCCCCCACTTGCTGTCGTCATGATCCAGCATTAAATGCGACCTCCACTTGCTGATTGCCCGTTCGGGCAGGATGTTCGGTGTGTGGGACCCCGCCATAGGTGTTATCCTGCTTATGAACACATCCCGAACGCCGATCGGTATTTCCGCCATAGGTGATCTAGTTAATGGAAGTGTCCCGAACGCCGATCGATACCTGGCCTTGATGCTTTGGCATAATTGTTTCCCGGAATGTTCCAAGTATAAATTTTATCCCGAATGCCGTTCGAGAGTTCCTTTGGACTGCCTTGGGCCCGCTGCTTCTTCCTGGATTTGGGCCTAGGGATATTGGGCCTGGACCCAATATCCCAACAACACCCTAAAAATGATACAAACTCTACTGTACAACTAGAAAAGTAAGAATGGTTCGTTCTCATCCCGGGTCAGTGTAGTGTATATTTTTGTCTAAAATGTGAATCTAAATATCATAATTAAAGAGCCACTATTAATATTTTTCACAATCAAAGTTAATATTAAAATGCAAAAACTTTATGTAATTATATACAATTCCATTATGGAGTCAGACATGTAGAAAGAGACACCATTAACGATGTTTTAACTTGGATTGTTTTCAATCCGAGACCTGATTAGACCAGATCGTACTAGACTAGATCAGACTTGGAAAATAACAAAATACACAAAGACCAAGCATTTACAAGACCAAACCAGTTCAGACTAGATCAAACAAGACCAATCTAGATCAGACTAGACCAGAGAATTTCAGTTTAAGTAAAAACATCTTAATTATGACCATTCATTTTCAATGAGATTATAATGGAGGGTCCTAATTTAAAATGGAACTTTTGGATTATTTCACATACTCGTATGTCATATGATCATATATTTGTCCAATAAAATTTACAATACCAGCTAAAGTTTTTTAGTAATAACACTTGCTAAACAAGTCTTTTTCTTTGTAAATTGGATATCTAATATCAAGTGCTAAAAAGGCTCTTGTACACACCCATTCACACGTGAGTCAAATTGTGTATGCATGAACAATTTTACCTTTCATTTTATGAAGAGAAATATTTTGTGCACCAACACTTTTTTTCAATTTGGCCGTGTGAAAAATGATTCGTTTTACACAAAGGGAAAAATGACGTGCACCGCAAACATGTACGGAGTATAATTGTATACCAAACATTGAATGGTTCTTTAGTAAACCATCCAATGTTACATTGGCTAGGTAGTACTATGACTACTATCATGTGAACGTCATGAATCATGATTGTCGCCCACCGCCAAAGCTGTTAAGGACACTAGTAAACTCATCCGTGCGATGTACCATTTGAAAATTTTTCTTTCAAATTTATGTGTGCTTAGTGATTCAAAGGCTTTGTACCCTAGGTTTGTACCCTAGGTTTTCATTCTTCTCATTTCAAATTGTCGGTTTAGTGAGAGAAGCTCTGAGGTTCTGGATTCTTCCGATTTTCTTAACAAACGATATAAAATTTCATAAACTGCCAATGAATTCTTTTTCCATGAATTGAACTTTGGTAAGTTCACGCCTCATCAGGAATAGCATGTTTGACATATATTCCTAAAATCTGGCCACCTTCGAACAATAGAATTTTTGACAACCAATCAAGGGTGACAATGGCGTGGCATTGCAAAAAATTCAAATTTACTATAGGGTAAAACCCATTACCCTAAAAATGGAAGTCAAAATGTTTTTTTTTGTTTTTATGCTTTCACCATGGATTTTTAGAAAGTTGCACTCGAGCAAAACCTTTAATTACAGTTGTCCTCTTTAATTCACATCCCTTTTTTTGGTGTGTGTCCTCTTCATCATATACCCTTGTTGAAAATTGCGAATATGTCAGTATATTGTGATGTTTCATTACTTTCAATCCATTTTTAAGGTTTCGGTAAAGCACATAATAACATTGCATTTGTAATAAAACTCATTCCTTACATATCAGATCAATACAATGTTTTCCATCAAACTGCAAAGTTAATATTAATGGCATAAGTAATACGTAGTATTACAATTACGATTGACATTTTTGGACCAGTGCGGTATTAACTTGAGTTCCATTAATATATGTATTTTGTCTAAGCCTGACGTATTATCAAAACGATGCCATGGTTTTACTAATTGCATTGTGTTATTGTAAAATATCTGTTATTAGAGCTGCCAGGTAGAACGAACTGCCCTTGACATGGCAGCAATTCAGGGGGGTGGGTGGGTGTTGGTAGAGAATTAGATACATAATCTGTTAACGGAACTGCACATGAGTTCCATTAATATATGTATTTTGTCTAAGACTGACGTATTATCAAAACGGTGCCATGGTTTTACTAATTGCATTGTGTTATTGTAAAATATCTGTCATTAGAGCTGGCAGGTACAACGAAGTGCCCTTGACATGGCAGCAATTCAGGGGGGTGGGTGGGTGTTGGTAGAGAATTAGATACATAATCTGTTAACAGAACTGCATATGCATGCTTTATTCAACAATTCTTCATTAAACACAAAATTGGAGCATACTGCGATTTTCACATTTGATGAATTATCTATTACATCAAAATTTATAGAACATGGAAAAATTTAGCATTATCAACTTCAAATCTACATACCCATATCACAACACTCTGAAGATACATTTTATAATATCCTAACGATGTACCACACTTCAAATCTACACACCCATATATTTCACATATATTTCCCTTTTTGAGAAATAAGTATGTGATCTACAATATTTCATGTTACCCTAACATTTTATGTTCATGGAAGCGGACATCCACGATTCCACGGTATATCAATGAAAGATGATTTATACTTTATACTCTCTCCGTCCCTTTTTATTTAGCCATATACGTAGTACTATTTTTCAAGTCAAAGTTGTTCAACTTTGACCGATTATATATTTATAAATGGTAATATTGATAATATGAAAATTATATTAAAATATCCTTTGTTAAAAATACTATCATAAAATTATAAATTTATTAAGTTTCACATAAATATATTAGTTTAAATGATGGATCAAAGTTTATCACCTTTGACCGGAAAAGTCAAAGATGACTAAATAAAAAGCGGCAGAGGTAGTAGTTTATAAAACTATTAAAATTACAATCCACAACTATAATTTATAAAACAAAAATTTATATTTTCAATCTAGAACACGAAAATAATACGTAGTACTAAATAACTTAAATGCACATATTGGGCATTCATCAAAACTGAAGAAACCTAAAGCTAAATGTACGGCCAATCCAGAGCAGCCCGTGTGATCTCCGTGTTGAACAACTAAACAGGCCGTGGAAGTAGCCCAATAATCCATGTAAACCCATCCCAATATAACCCTGTTATAACAAAACCCATCCCAAGCAGCCCATTTTATAACGAAACGCTGAAAACGCCCCCCCTCAAACCCTCCCTTTCTTCGCTGACACCTAGCCAGATCGATATTCATCTTCGAACATAACGTCGTCTTCTCATCCCTTATACCACTGACGTGCACTTTGTCGTATATGCACTCAAAATAAATATCAATACGACACTAATACATAGTATAGTGTAGTAAGGTTCGTATCCACAGGGAAAGGAATATTTCTCTTTTTAATTAACTAGTAACAAAAGGGGGGTTCAGGTTTGAGTGATTTAATTAAAATTAAACACGAAGATGAACGAGTTATGTGGTTAACTTAATGAGAAGGAGACTTGGCTTTGCTTTTATCCACTTAATGAAATGTTCTTCGATCCCGGTTATATCTTTAACTATCTTCCTCTCGAATACTCAATCGAGGAGTATATCCAGTTCATCGAGGGTAGTTATTAATAACGAGATGCGTTCATTAATAAAACTTACTATCGAGTCAATATAGAACAAGCGCCGTATATTAACTTGATAGTAGCAATAAACTTAAGATGAAAACGATTGAGATTGATAACCTCAACACAAGCGATTTGTTGGTTAATCAATGTAATTAATTCCCCTTAGATTATTGACCATGAGATGCATGCATTAATAATCAAAGTTTACTACCGTGAAAGGACCGAATTAATAACAAGCGTATTAATCGACCGATTCTAGTATTAATTAATATATGAAACAAAACTAGTTGATCCTTTAAGTAATGTTCAAAATATTAATATGAAATATGAATATGAATTAATTAATACTCAAGAAAGAATATTAAAGAAGATGAATCCTACTATAGTTAATATCAAGATGTTAACTAATTGTCATCTTAGTAACACTCCCCAATATTAACATAGAGGAAGAAATAGCTATTATTATAACTAATGTCAAGATGTTAACTAATTGTCATCTTAGTAACACTCTCCAACATTGATATAGAAATAGTATTTAAAGAAAGAATTAATATTCAAGGAAGAAGATTAAAGATAATAACTCACAACTTACAAATTCATTAAGCTTCAAAGGAGCAAAACCAAGATGGAAGAGTTTAGCTCCTCATTTGGAGGCTAAACATGATAGAAAATATAAAGAAAACACTAATCTAAACTGATCTAAAGAGTATATGTGAATTGGTGATTTTATTGGGAAGGAAAGGGGTGTATTTATAGGCTTTTGGGAGCTGCAGGGTCTGATACCCGACCGGGTATCTTAGGAAATTGCCCAGAAAGTCACTTTTCTGGGCATACCCGATCGGGTAAGGGTATATACCCGATCGGGTATGTGACAAATCTTTATGAAAATTTGCTCCCACGATCATTTGTCTTCGGATTTGATTTGGACAGTCGAATCAAGCAATTACCCGATCGGGCACATGAGTATTTTTTCCAAATCGAAATCTTTCTTGCCTCCTTGCACTTTCCTTGATCTTTTAAGGTCTAATCTTGATCCCTTTGATGATCTTTGACCTGTTTAGCTCAGAAAAATCCTAATCTAACTAAATTACAAATAAAAATGAAAATAGAGTATTACACCAAAAATGTGTAATTTCCACAACTAGAACTAATAAAAACTAGTTAAAAATACAAACATACAATCGGAAATTACATGAATATCAACTCCCCCGCACTTAGCTTCTTTACTCGTCCTCGAGTAAAGTCAAATGTTTAATAGTTCCACGTCCTCAAGAGTTCAACAATCAACAAGAAAAAGCAAAAGACCACCAAGGATAAAACATGAGTTTTACATTGAATGTTTAGCTCAACGAACAATATCTTCTTGGGTTTCATGGCCTTCTATGCTCATCTCTTTTCTTCTCCTCTTTTCATGTTCAAGAGATTAAATGATGTCCTGTAAAAACAAATATCTCTCTCATATCTCTCAATTTGCCTAGGAGCGTTTTCAGGTTTTCATCCTAGCATCTCTTTTTATTTTCCATCCTTCCACTCACTCATTTTTTTTAAAGCCATTTTTGCTTAGATTGCCCATTTTTGGGTTTTCAACCTAACTAGCATTTTTTTTTTGCGAAGAAAATAATGCCAGTTTACAAGGTATGAAACATAAATACTTACCAATGAGTGACTCCCCCTCACTTAACTCGAAGCACTGTCCCTAGTGCTCATATTTGTCATACCCGGGTACAAACAAACATCCTCGTAGTCTTGAATTGTCCCCTTGCATTTGAACTTTCGGCCTTATCCCTCTTCGGTGCCATTGATGCCCTTTTGACGCTTTGAAATTCGGACTTGGTGTTTTTGGGGTAGGGTTTCGGATTTTTGGGGAGGGGGAGAGATGGTGTAATTGGTGGGTACGATGTGGAGAGGAGAGTGACGAAAGTGTTTGGTGGTGGTTTGAGGAAATTTGGTTGAGTGATGATGGAGATATGGAAGCTTGAAGGTTCGAAAATGGTGGGTTTGGGGTGAGAGATTCGAGTACTTGAGTGTTGGGGAAGATGAAGTGATTGATTTGGGGTTGATTTGGAGTAAAAAGCTTCGAGTACCCGATCGGGTGGCCCGACATACCCGATCGGGTGCTCTCCTGACCTGTTTCCTCTTGTTCCGGGATCGGGCCCGATCGAGTTTGGGTAGTACTCGATCGGGCAAAGTGCGCTGTGGGATTTGAACAAAAATCATTTTAATATACCCGACCGGGTATATGCCCCACCCGATCGGGTAGGAAGATTTTTTTGAAAAAAAGTTGCTCTAGGGATTTATACTCGATCGGGTTATAGGTGTACCCGATCGGGTACTCACTTGATTTTTTTGTTCCACCTCGATCGGGTTTGGGGTATTTCTCCCAGCCCTGCCTTTTTCATATGTACCCGATCAGGTGGAGTAGTGGGACCCGATCGGGTATCCTACCCCTTTTATTTGAGAAGTGTCCCAATTTTCTCGAAGTTGACATTCAAAAACAAAAATTGAAAAGAAAAGATGAAAAAAGCGTACCTTAGCATGGGTTGCCTCCCAAGAAGCGCCTTAGTTAACATCGCGGCACGACGCCATCATTGTGTTCAATCGTTCAAGCTTGGATCGTGATAACTCATCTTCTTCAAATTTTCACCCGGATGACTCTTATAGAAAGACTCAATTTTTTGACCCTTTATTTTGAAAGTCTTTCCAGGATCAAATATCCGGATTTCTATCGCTTCATGGAGTGAGAGTGAGGGTCCATGATTTTCACTGAGCATGGTCAATGGAAAGGGTTTTGATCCGGGGGTGGTATAAGAGGGAGTATGAGATATTTGTGTAACTCCACCATTATTCCTTGCTTATTTGTGAACAAAGAGAAGTCTAAATTATACTCACAATTGCTGAAGATTTCATAGATATCTTTGTCCTTCTCCACCCTTTGTGTTTTCCTTAGAGCCTCAAAAAATAGTGGCATGATATCAGGAATGAACGGTGGTTGAGTTGAGTTTTGAGGTTCCTCCTCCGGTTCAGCTTTCTCCGTAAGCTCCTCTTCTTCCTCCTCCTCGTCCATGCGGTTCACAATGCTTGGCATTTGTTTCAACTGATTGTCCAAGTTCTGTTCGTTGGACATTGTTTCTTGCGGGCATTGTGACATATTTTGTTGCATATTTGTCACATTGATAGTGAGAGTTCGGATCATGTCTTCAGTGGACATGCTGGAATAAGAACTTGAGTATGGGTTATATGTGTTGGAGAATGAATCATACCTCTCTTGGAAACCAACATCATTCCTTTGTTCAAAGTATTCTTTTTGAAGCTCTGGGCAAACATCCGTAAGATGCCTGTGTGACATGCAAATGTTGCATGTATGGACATCTTGAGAACATAAAATAAACTCCTTTATTAGAGAAGTCAAGTCGGAAATTTGACTCTCTAGGGATGATGTGTTGGTATCCATATACTCATGAAAGCTCAGAAAATAGAAAAGTAAGATTTTTATTTATATTTTTTTTTAAACTTTTTTTTTTGTTTTTGATTTTTTAAAAGATAAAATAAAAAGAAAAATAATTGCCTTTTCCCGGCAACGGCGCCAAATTTGACGTGCACTTTGTCGTATGTGCACTCAAAATAAATATCAATACGACACTAATACATAGTATAGTGTAGTAAGGTTCGTATCCACAGGGAAATGGATATTTCTCTTTTTAATTAACTAGTAACAAAAGGGGGGGTTCAGGTTTGAGTGATTTAATTAAAATTAAACATGAAGATGAACGAGTTATGTGGTTAACTTAATGAGAAGGAGACTTGGCTTTGCTTTTATCCACTTAATGAAATGTTCGTCGATCCCGGTTATATCTTTAACTATCTTCCTCTCGAATACTCAATCGAGGAGTATATCCAGTTCATCGAGGGTAGTTATTAATAACGAGATGCGTTCATTAATAAAACTTACTATCGAGTCAATATAGAACAAGCGCCGTATATTAACTTGATAGTAGCAATAAACTTAAGATGAAAACGATTGAGATTGATAACCTCAACACAAGCGGTTTGTTGGTTAATCAATGTAATTAATTCCCCTTAGATTATTGACCATGAGATGCATGCATTAATAATCAAAGTTTACTACCGTGAAAGGACCGAATTAATAACAAGCGTATTAATCGACCGATTCTAGTATTAATTAATATATGAAGTAATGAAACAAAACTAGTTGATCCTTTAAGTAATGTTCAAAATATTAATATGAAATATGAATAGGAATTTATTAACACTCAAGAAAGAATATTAAAGAAGATGAATCCTACTATAGTTAATATCAAGATGTTAACTAATTGTCATCTTAGTAACACTCCCCAATATTAACATAGAGGAAGAAATAGCTATTACTATAACTAATGTCAAGATGTTAACTAATTGTCATCTTAGTAACACTCCTCAACATTGATATAGAAATAGTATTTAAAGAAAGAATTAATATTCAAGGAAGAAGATTAAAGATAATAACTCACAACTTACAAATTCATTAAGCTTCAAAGGAGCAAAACCAAGATGGAAGAGTTTAGCTCCTCATCTGGAGGCTAAACATGATAGAAAATATAAAGAAAACACTAATCTAAACTGATCTAAAGAGTATATGTGAATTGGTGATTTTATTGGGAAGGAAAGGGGTGTATTTATAGGCTTTTGGGAGTTGCAGGGTCTGATACCCGACCGGGTATATAGGATACCCGACCGGGTATATAGGATACCCGACCGGGTATCTTAGAAAATTGCCCAGAAAGTCACTTTTCTGGGCATACCCGATCGGGTAAGGGTATATACCCGATCGGGTATGTGACAACTCTTTATGAAAATTTGCTCTCACGATCATTTGTCTTCGGATTTGATTTGGACAGTCGAATCAAGCAATTACCCGATCGGGTACATGAGTATTTTTCCCAAATCGAAATCTTTCTTGCCTCCTTGCACTTTCCTTGATCTTTTAAGGTCTAATCTTGATCCCTTGGATGATCTTTGACCTGTTTAGCTCAGAAAAAATCCTAATCTAACTAAATTACAAATAAAAATGAAAATAAAGTATTACACCAAAAATGTGTAATTTCCACAACTAGAACTAATAAAAACTAGTTAAAAATACAAACATACAATCGGAAATTACATGAATATCACCCACCATGAATCCACAGTCGAACGAACATCACCACAATACGGCCTTCATCTGTGCATGCCGTCAGACTGCAACGGTAAGTTCATTTTAACCTTCTTCGATTTCATGTTTTTAAAGAATAACCAAACTAAATCCCTTTTTAACTACAACATACAAACCGATTTTATATGAACAAAATCGTCCCAAGCCTACAGATCTGGAATATCTGCGTTCATGTTTCTAATTGGTTTTCATTTCTATATATTTTTTATAATTATTTTTATAAAAAATTAATACATCCCAAAACCGATTTTTTTTGTGAAGCCTACACCAAAACTCTACAAATCTGGGAAAAATATGTTTAGAGTTGAACACCTTTTTCATTTCGGGTTTATGTTGATAATTTCCAATGGATAATTTTTAAAAAAACAAGCATCCTAAAATTATGTTTATAATTTTTCATTCTCCAAAAAAATTGATAACGGGTTATAATTTTAAAGAGTCGTTGCAACAACGATAATACACATACATGTTCATCCACAAAGTGTAGATGATTTTTGACTGCTTTATCGACACACTTTGAAAAATAAATAAATAAATAAATAAATCCATGTAGTAATAAGTTATAAACATTTTCGACTTGCAAAAATTTAAAGTAAGATTTTGTCCTCTTCAGTAAATAAGTAATCAGTAATTTCATGGGTAGTTTTGTTTTTGATACTTCCGAAATTGTAAACCAAAAGACTATATTCTCAAATATTTGAATATTCGTTTATTCAACCCATATGCAGATTTTATGGTTTAATCAATATATTTTTTATGGTTAGTAATTCAGACTAATTGTATCAGTATACGGGTTTAAACCATCAGACTAATTTTCTGTCCTCATAAAATATTTGACTATATTTTTTATTTATTCGTTTAATCAGTATTTATCCCATAATAAAATTACTAATTTAAAGTCTTTTGGTTTTAGATACGGATATTAATATTAGTTTCTAAATTAAAATTAAACTTAAATTTAGAAAACCCCAATATTAAAAAACAACACATTCTTATACTCTAGAGATTTTCACCACTTTTAAAAAATTACCCAGCACTTATGCAACCACACCTCATTAAAACACCACTCACATTCTCTCAAAAATAAAAACACCACTCACATTCCACACACAAGCTAATACGGAGTACATTTTATAAGGTGTTGGTTGAGAGACCTACAAACAGTTAGTATAAAATTAAAATAAACAAAATAAGAATGTGGCAACCTTTTCGTTGCAAGAAAACTCTCTCTTCTGTAAACTCATCTTCCTCCTAAATCATACATTTACAAAAAAGTTAAAAAAGATCACATTTAAATATCATCCAACCATATTACAGGAAATTAAATATATTTCTTCTTAGGGATAAGGGTCAGATAGGGCCTCGAAATTGAAAAAAAATGTCAAATAAGGTCATATTTAGGATGCTCTGTCTGGCCGACGCCATTTGGGGTGGTTCCCGGTGGAATTTTTTGATAATTTTTTTTGAGAATCTTATTCATTAAGTCTAGTTTACTCATATCAAATTTGAACTAACAATTCAATCGGGAAGGCATTCAAATGAATTCTTGAAGATAACTGCGTTTTTAACTGCACAGTTATCTTCAAGAATTCATTTGAATGCCTTCCCGATTGAATTGTTAGTTCAAATTTGATATGAGTAAACTAGACTTAATGAATAAGATTCTCAAAAAAATTTATCAAAAAATTCCACCGGGAACGGCCCCAAATGGCGTCAGCCAGACATAGCATCCTAAATATGGCCTTATTTGACATTTTTTTTCAAGTTCGAGACCCTATCTGACCCTTATCCCTTCTTCTTATTACAGGAAATTAACTATATTTCTTCTTTTGCTATTACAGCTTGAAGGGGGTAATGGATGCGAGAAGTGCAATACTGAAGTATTGCTTTTATAGCTGAGCGTTGGCATGCTGCTTGCTGGAATGAGGATACACTCAATCTCTTCTACTGTGCTCACCACCCTATTCGACCAATAGAAACAAAGCATTCATAACAGTGACTCAGCATCAAGTCACACATTTGATGTCAACAGTGAGCACCTCCATTTTAAACCAATAGGAATGCACCAAACATATTTCAGCTGTACACACCTCCATTTGGACCAATAGGAATTGCCATGCCACAAAACTTCATGTTCAGACCAACTTTTTCTCATCAGATTGTATTTCTTTTTCAACGAATCTTCTCCTACACGCTTAATATTATCTCCACTGTTGGAAAAATGTGTGAAAAATTGCATTAAATGGCTATTTTGGGGCAATTTTTTGAGTGGGATCCACTTCCGATTTGGGTCGGGTCAAAGTGGTTTCGGATTGTCCTTGTTAAGGGCTACAATTCGATATATGGTACGCTCAAAACGGATAACGGGTGAATGAGAAATCGCTTTTTGAAGTTTACCCGTTAGAATGGAAAAACTGGGAAAAAGGATGAGTTTCTAGTGTTAATTTCCCACACCGGAAAACCCAAGGGATTTGCTACCCTTTATAAAGGGACTCCCCCCTTATGGAGTTAAGATTCTTAAGGGTAAAGGCTCTCTCCACGCGCGCAGGGGGGGGGGGGGTGCAAATCAAATCCCGAATTCGGAGAAGAAAAACCGCGACTTGGGGTATTCTGATTGGTCTCCGATCAGAACCCCTCCCAGGGTGTTCTGATGGAGGTCTTCTGTCGCGCTTCTGAAACGTTACAACAATTAATGCCCAACGTTTATATCTTTTAATGCAGCGTTAAATGGACAGTTCATGGACGATTCAATGCCCAACGGACTGGTCATTGATGTCCAACGTTCAGGTCCATTAATTCACTATTTTCACACAACAAATCCTCCTATATAATGGCTGGCAGGTGGTTTGCAACAACACACATTCTTACACGAATTTAGACACTCCATTCACGTTTTGCACCTCAAAAACACACTGCTAGCATTCCGAAAATTTCCTTCTGTGTTCAGTCTTTGTTCTCGTTCGCTGGAACTTTTGTTTGAGTGCTCAAACACTAGTTCGTTGTCATCGTATCCTGGGAAACTATTGTTGCAACGCTCCTAGCACCGTGGGAGGCAACAAATACGTTTTAAGGACATCGTGCGTAGCACGAGCTTTGACAAATTCTGCTCCATCTCTTTTCTTGTTTTTCTTTCGTCATTTTAAGTAATTAATTTATTTTGATTAATTTTCTTTATTTTCCGAAACACACCCAACAATCTTAAAACGTATTTGTTTTGTTAAGCTTGTATCATACGGATACAATCTTAAAACGTATTTGGTGATTGCTATACTGCGGTATACAATCTTCAACTGTAGTTTGTCACTTCTGTGAACGAACTTAAATCTTTTTTTTTTTGTGTTTTCGGAAAAACGTTAAGAAACGAAAATGACTTCTCAAGAAAACGAGATTGGTGTTGGGCAGAATGTTCTGAACGACAATCACTCTGAAAGCGGAGCTCCGGTGAACAATAGTTCACAACGCGGAGCATCTGCTTTGAACCAAAGGGTTATCCCTATGGTTACCGTGCCAAGCAACTCTGTGGAGAAACCCGAGAAATTCAATGGGTTAAACTTCAAGAGGTGGCAGCAAAAGATGCTATTTTATCTCACTACTCTCGGTCTTGCGAGGTTCTTGACCGAGGACGCTCCGGTTGTAACCGGGAGTGAGGTAGATGTGCAATCTCTCAACGCGGTTGAGGCTTGGAAGCATTCTGACTTCCTATGCCGAAACTACGTGTTGAACGGGCTGTACGATGCTTTGTACGACGTTTATAGCAAATTAGCTACGGCTAAGGAGCTATGGAATGCTTTGGACCACAAATATAAAAGCGAGGATGCCGGCGCAAAGAAATTTGTTGTTGGTCGATTCCTTGATTTTAAAATGGTGGATTCGAAGACGGTCTTGAGCCAAGTTGAGGAGATGCAAATGATCTTCAACGAAATTCGAGATGAAGGAATGACAGTTAGTGAGTCGTTCCAAGTGGCGTCAATTATTCATTTATTGCCGCCGGCTTGGAAGGATTTCAAGAACTACCTTAAGCATAAGCGAAAGGAAATGAACTTGGAGCAACTGATCCTCCGTCTGCGGATTGAAGAGGATAATCGGAAGAACGATGGGAAACTCCCAATCGTTCATGGCGCCAAGGCAAACATGGTGGAGCATGCAAAAAGCTCCAAAAATAAAAACAATGGGAAAAGCAAGCTCGGTCCCAAGGGAGGCGTTTCCAAGACTAAGTTCAACGGAAAATGCTTCAATTGCAATAAAAATGGGCACAAGTCCTCGGATTGCAAGGCACCAAAGAGGAAGAAAGATTCTCACGTCAACTTGGTGCAAGGTGGGCAAAAGGATGAAGACATCATCCTAGCGGCCGTGGTGACGGAAGTCAACCTCGTTGGATCCAATTCCAAGGAGTGGTTTGTGGACACCGGTGCTACCCGGCATATTTGCTCAAACCGGGAGTTATTCACTACTTTTGAGCCATCAAACGGTGAGAAGGTGTGGATGGGAAATTCTGCTCATTCCGAGGTGGAAGGCGTGGGCAAGGTGGTCCTGAAGATGACTTCGGGCAAGGAGCTGACTCTCAACAATGTGTTGTACGTCCCGGAGATACGCAAAAACCTGATCTCGGGTTCGTTGTTGAACAAGCATGGCTTTCGTATGGTTTTTGAGTTGGACAAATTGGTTTTGTCCAAGTCGGGAATGTATGTGGGCAAGGGGTATGCATGTGATGGGCTGTTTAAGCTCAATGTAACGACTATTATTATTAATAATAATAAAATCCCTTCTGCTTACTTGCTTGAGTCTTCCAATGTGTGGCATGGTAGACTAGGACATGTTAATTTTAATTCTATACGTAGATTAATTAACATGGAACACATTCCTAAATTCACAATTGATGTGAAGCACAAATGTGATATTTGTGTTGAGGCAAAACTAACGAAAACGTCTTTCAAATCGGTTGAAAGAAAAACGGAACCACTAGAATTAATTCATAGTGACGTTTGTGATTTTAAATCAATACAAACACGTGGCGGTAATAAATATTTTATTACTTTTATCGATGATAGCACGTCAAAACGAACATTTGACGTAGCTATGGAAAATACTAGTGAGGGATCCGGTGAAGAAGCCGAACCCCGACGTAGCAAACGTGCTAGAGTTGAAAAATCCTTCGGACCGGATTTTCTCACATACTTGGTAGAATTCGATTCGAATATTCTAACTTGTATGGTAGAAAATGAACCGGATTTTCTAACATGTTTGGTAGAAAATGAGCCACGAACTTACACGGAAGCCGTAACGTCTACCGAAGGACCAATGTGGAAAGAAGCCATCAAAAGTGAGGTGGATTCTATCCTAAAAAATCACACATGGGAATTGGTTGATCTCCCTCCGGGAAGTAAACCTTTGGGATCCAAGTGGATTTTTAAACGTAAAATGAAACCGGACGGTTCCATTGATAAGTATAAGGCCAGACTTGTAATAAAGGGATACAAGCAACGTGAAGGCCATGATTACTTTGACACTTATTCTCCTGTGACGAGAATAAATTCCATTAGGATGATACTCGCAATTGCCGCTTTGCGGAATTTGGAAGTTCATCAAATGGACGTAAAAACCGCTTTTCTAAATGGCGATATAGACGAAGAAATCTATATGGAACAACCCGAGGGTTTTCGTGTTCCTGGCCAAGAGAAGAAGGTTTGTAAATTAATTAAATCATTGTACGGATTGAAACAAGCCCCTAAACAGTGGCACGAAAAGTTCGATCATGCAATGTTAATTAATGGGTTTAAAATAAACGAAAGTGACAAATGCGTCTATGTGAAAAGCACGGTAGACGGCTATGTCATTTTATGTTTATACGTGGATGATATACTCATCGTGGGTAGCAATAATCTAATGATTAATTCTACCAAAAGCATGTTAAATTCTAAATTTGACATGAAGGATATGGGGTTGGCCGATTTAATCCTTGGGATTAAAATAATTAGAGGACCTGACGGTCTGACGCTAAGCCAATCTCATTACGTTGATAAAATCCTTACTAAATTTAATAAGGATGATTATCAAGAGGCAAGGACGCCATTAGATAAAAACGTACACCTGACCAAAAATCATGGAGAGTGTATTTCTCAAGTAGAATACGCTAGGATTATTGGCAGTTTAATGTATCTAATGAGTTGTACCAGGCCTGATATTGCCTTTGTGGTTAGTAAGCTTAGTAGATATACTAGCAACCCCGGTGATGAACATTGGAAGGCAATTGTAAGGGTTTTGAGGTATTTACGGAAAACCCAAAACCTTGGACTGCACTATGGACGATATCCAGCTGTACTTGAAGGGTATAGCGACGCTAGTTGGATATCTGACATTAAGGACTCAAAGTCCACAAGTGGATACGTTTTCACTTTGGGAGGTGCAGCCGTGTCGTGGAAATCCTCGAAACAAACGTTAATAGCTAGATCCACGATGGAATCTGAGCTAATAGCCTTGGATAAGTGCACTGAAGAGGCTGAATGGCTATGCCATTTTCTCGAGGATATTCCAAGTTGGGAGAAGCCTGTCCCTCCAATATGCATACATTGCGATTGTCAAGCGGCAATTGGAAGGGCACAAAGCAATCTCTATAATGGTAAGTCTAGACACGTCCGTCGTAGACATAACACCATTAAACAACTCCTCACAACGGGTGTTATCACTGTTGACTACGTGAAGTCAAGGGATAACATAGCGGATCCACTAACCAAGGCATTGGATAGAGAATTGTTGGAGAAGTTGTCACGAGGAATGGGATTAAAGCCCGTGAATTGAAAAGTTCTATAGTGGATACCCAACCTAGTTGGTCCTAGGTTCAAATGGGACAACTAAATTATAGAGCGAAGGATGGTCACTGTGGGGGTCCCGGACTCCTACCCACTCCTCGTTGAAACAGTGACTCCCGCACGAGGTTAGCAAAAACGTTTGCTTTAATGATTCTAAAATGTTGATCTACTCGATAACATTGGAAGAGTATGCGGGATACTCGTGAAAGAATCACCTATGTGAGAGAGAAGAGGGCCGCTTCAAAGGAGAACTGTAAAGGCTCAGTTCTTTAGAAACTCTTGCAGAACCAGGACGGTGACCCATGGCCAAAACGGGCACACCCATGAGAACGGAACAAAGTTGGAAGGTTCTTGTGTAAAGATAAGTCAATGTTTACACGACGGCAGTATAGTTCAAAGACATCGAGTCTACTAGACAGCCAGTAAATAAACGAGTCTTTACAGCGGAAGGTTCAAAGGATTAAACCTACCTCTCCGTATACAAGGATCATCCGGTGAACACAACGTGTCCTCCTATCTTCGTGTCTTTTTAAGTCTCGAAAATCATTTTTCATTCATGTGGGGGATTGTTGGAAAAATGTGTGAAAAATTACATTAAATGGCTATTTTGGGGCAATTTTTTGAGTGGGATCCACTTCCGATTTGGGTCGGGTCAAAGTGGTTTCGGAGTGTCCTTGTTAAGGGCTACAATTCGATATATGGTACGCTCAAAACGGATAACGGGTGAATGACAAATCGCTTTTCGAAGTTTACCCGTTAGAATGGAAAAACTGGGAAAAAGGATGGGTTTCTAGTGTTAATTTCCCACACCGGAAAACCCAAGGGATTTTCTACCCTTTATAAAGGGACTCCCCCCTTATGGAGTTAAGATTCTTAAGGGTAAAGGCTCTCTCCACGCGCGCAGGGGGGGTGCAAATCAAATCCCGAATTCGGAGAAGAAAAATCGCGACTTGCGTGCGCGGGCGACCTGCGGACACGAATGTCGTCCAAAAATCTATCTCTCAAGAGATATGATTAATTTTTGTTTTCTTCCCGAAACGTTTAATTTTTTCCCAGCGGCAGAAGTGCTCGGACAGAAGCCTACGGATCAGAACACCTCATGGGGTATTCTGATGGCCGTCCATCAGAGTTGGGGTCTTCTGATTGGTCTCCGATCAGAACCCCTCCCAGGGTGTTCTGATGGAGGTCTTCTGTCGCGCTTCTGAAACGTTACAACAATTAATGCCCAACGTTTATATCTTTTAATGCAGCGTTAAATGGACAGTTCATGGACGATTCAATGCCCAACGGACTGGTCATTGATGTCCAACGTTCAGGTCCATTAATTCACTACTTTCACACAACAAATCCTCCTATATAATGGCTGGCAGGTGGTTTGCAACAACACACATTCTTACACGAATTTAGACACTCCATTCACGTTTTGCACCTCAAAAACACACTGCTAGCATTCCGAAAATTTCCTTCTGTGTTCAGTCTTTGTTCTCGTTCGCTGGAACTTTTGTTTGAGTGCCCAAACACTAGTTCGTTGTCATCGTATCCTGGGAAACTATTGTTGCAACGCTCCTAGCACCGTGGGAGGCAACAAATACGTTTTAAGGACATCGTGCGTAGCACGAGCTTTGACAAATTCTGCTCCATCTCTTTTCTTGTTTTTCTTTCGTCATTTTAATTAATTAATTTATTTTAATTAATTTTCTTTATTTTCCGAAACACACCCAACATCCACCACCCTCTGCACTTCACACGATATTATTATTTTTGATATATTTATTTGATCTGCATTCCTATTTCCCTTGATGTTGATAGATTTGGGCGGCAACTTCCATTCCAAGAAATCTTTTGCTTTATATTAGTATAGAAGAAGTATTTTAACGACATTTCTAGTATGGTAGATAGAAGAGGCACTTGGCTCGTAAATTGGGAGAAAAGTACAAGTATAATAAAATAAAAGCGGGCCCGCAGCGGCAAGGAGCAAGCGTGGCAGGATAATGCCAAGAAAAAGAAAAGAAGAAATGTGGGGTGTCGCAATCACGTACGAGCAGTCCTTTGGTTGGTTGACTGTGTTGTCCTATTAGATAGATGGATAGATATGGTTTGGGCACCCTAATTCTATGGGTGGGTAAAGCGATTGATTCACATGATGGATCACCGGTATTGCTTCACCTGAACGACTAGACGGGAGTCACTTTTTGGGGTTTAATGTACTTATGTACCAAACCCCGTGAAAATTCGGCGCATTAGTTCTATGTGATTTGAAAAATGCATGAAATCCTTTGTGTTTTAATTAATCATGCACAAAACTTCTTTTATGAATAAATTCAATGATTTGGAAATCTCTTTTCCTAATATTTTGATTAAATATGCAAATAAATATGTCAAAATCTATAAATCATATAAAAATGTTGATCATTTTTCTTTTATTTGACAATTGAATTTATTTATAAAAGAGGTTTTGGGCATGATTAATTAAAATACAAGGGGGTTTCATGCATTTTTCAAATCATAGGGGTTAATGCACCGAATTTTCATATCACAGAGGGGTTTGGTGCATTAAACCCCCACTTTTTGCCTCTATCGTCTTAAGATGTAATCTTAATTTTTATACTCGTAATGATTAATATTTTACGTTCATTACGAACAAAGATCGCTTATGGATTTGAATCCGGGTTCAAGGATTATCGGGTTTGAACAGTGAGCCACACACACCTTTTACATTTTGTAAACACTATTTGTTAAGGGAGTGTTTGCAATAGCTTAAAAAAACACTTCTCAGCTTTTGGCTTAAAAAAGCACTTATTTATCAAACACTTCCAATTTTTACTTTTTCTCGGCTTGCGTGTGAAAAGTGTTTTTCCTTTTCTATTACACAAAAAGCACTTATTTTATCAAACACTATCAACTTTTACTTTTCAAAATCACTTTTTTCTCAAACACTATCAACCTTTACTACTAATCACTTTTTCATTATATCTCCAAAAGTGCTTTTTTTTAAACAGAAGCATTTGCAAACACTCCCTAAGTGTATGTGGATCACTATTCACACTCAATAGTAGGGGTGTAATCGAGCCGAGCCGAGCCCGAACTTACATAGGCTCGAGCTCGAGCTCGAAAATATTTGCCGTGCTCGAGTTCGGCTCGAGCTCGAACGAGCTCAAATTCTAGTGCTCGAGTTCGGCTCGATGTATTTACCTAGGCTCGAAATCTGCTCGAGTTCGGCTCGAAGCTGCATGAAGCAAAATTTAGCTTCAAGGGGATTCGAACCTAGGTTGCAACACTAACTTTGTAAGGAAAACTCCACTCAACTACAAACCCATTTGTGAATACTTTGAGCTTATGTAATTATTACTCCGTAACTTATTTCATATGAGTTCTCAACATTAACATTAACAATACTTGTGGTGCTATTGTTATAATAATAATAATATTGATAATAATAATAATAATAATAATAGAATACACACACATAAACACCAAGGCTTGCGAGCCGGCTCGCGAGCCACGAGCCTAAAATAAATAGGCTTGAATTGGGCTCGTTAGGTATTCGAGCCGAGCCGAACTCGAGTCGAGCTTGAATATGACTGAACTCGAACCGAGCTTTTACCGAGCGAGTCGCGAGCGGCTCACGAACGGCTTGGCTCATTTACACCCCTACTCAATAGTCCAAGAACCTGGATCCGAATGCATACCCGGTCTTTGTTTGTAATGAATGTAAAATATTACTCCCTCCGTTCCTAAAAATTCTTCCCGGTTTGAATTGGCACGCCTATTAAGAAAGTGGAATAAAGTGGAAATATGTGGTTGTGGTTGTGTGAGAAAAATGTAAAATGAATGTGAGCCACACAAATTGTCCAAAAAGGGAAAGTGGGAAAAAATTTTGGGAATGGCCCAAAAAGGAAAGTGAGAAGTATTTTTGGGAACGGAGGGAGTAAATAGATAATGTTTAATGCACAATACATTTGTTAAATGTCCCACACCGGAAAAGTTTGGATAAACGAAGTGATATATTAACACATGGGCTACTCCTCCTAACAGGTTGACCTTTTAGGATGGAACACCGAGTCTTAACATGGTATCAGAGTCAAATTGATCCATGGTGTGGGGACCCTTATGAATCGTGATAACACGATTATAAAAAAATGACAATTACGGCCAGATGAAAAAAACGGACCGATGAAAAAAAAATGAATAATGGCACGATCCAGACGAAGTGTCTGGTCATGAGGATGGGTGTTAAATGTCCCACACCGGAAAAGTTAGGATGAACGAAGTGCTATATTAACACACGGGCTACTCCTCGCAATAGGTTGACCTTTTAAGATGGAACCCCGAGTCTTAACAACATTAAATAAGGATTATTGTAATAGCCTAATATATTTAGAAATCTGCCTAATATGGAGTATATATTTAGGAATCTACCCAATATATATTTAGGAATCTACCTAATATATACTCCGTATTTAGGAATCTACCATACCTAATATATATTTAGGAATATTTTGTATTTTGACAACTCTTCTATTATAAATATATCTGTGGGTTCCTATTGGAATACCATTTCCCATTATTTCATATATTGTACATCAGATTGAAAATTTGGACAATTGAGATTATTTGATCCATGTTTCAAATGTATAAAACATATCATATATACAAACGAATGTACATATTACTGTAGTTTGTTCGATCATGAATGTTGACATCTTTGTAATACTCCCTCCGTTTCGCAATCAAAGTCGCACTTTCCTTTTTTAGATGTTTCAAAAACAAAGTCACGCTTCCCTTATTTTCTTATTTGGCAAAGAAATCTACATTAAAACCGTGTCAAACAGTGTCAAACAGTGTCAAAATAGTGCCAAACAGTGTGTAAACAATGTATACTGTGAAGTCAATCTATTTCCCCTAAAAAGTCAAAACGTAACTTTGATTGTGAAACGAAAGTAGTACTACCGAATACCAAAGTTGATAGGTAGGGATTTAGCCTATGGGAAATGCTTTATGTACACAGCAGTGTACACAACACTCTACACAGCACAAAAAGCCCTCACTCCCTTCTTTTCCACCCTATTAACCCCTCCCCTCCCTCCTTCCTTTCTTTTCCTTTTTTCCTCTCCTTCCCTGCGCCCAACTTCCTTCTCCCTCTTCCTCTTTTCTTTTTCTTTTCTCTCCCTCCCTGCGCCCAACATCTCCAGCCTTTTTCTTCTCCCTCTTTATCGATCTTCATTGCTTTCCTCTTCATTTTTCCCTCCTTTCTTTTTATTTCCTCTCTTTATCTCCCTTTCTCCATCTTTTTTCTTCTCTTTTCTTGTTTTCTTCATTTCAAAAGCTATCACTTTTTTTTGCAGATCTAGATCCACTCACAAAAATAAGAGGAGACACAACTTGAGTCTACTTTGCTCTCTCAAATATTATTCATGAGGTAATACTTTATTTCAATTTTTTTGTGCATTTAGGGTATATATGTTCCCTTTTTAATTTTAAATATCACATATGTTATGATATGTTGTTATGATGTTGAAACTAGTACTTAGTACACTGGTATACTAAATACATTTGTGCATTTAGGGTATATATGTTCCCTTTTTAATTGTCTGTTAAATCGATTTTCACAGACAAAATATAAAGATTTGTCTGTATCGCAGACATTTTAGATCGTAATTTTTCATAGTGTTTGTGATACAGACATTTGTTTTTATTTTTGTCTGTATGAAAATCTATTTTCTTCATAAATCGTCACTCAATTTGTCTGTGTAGCCGGTCAAGTTGTCTGTGTACAGACAATTATGTGAGTGCATCTTGTAAAGTACCAATAGCTTGTGTATGTCTTCTCTATGACTTCTTTATTATAAAGTATCTGTGATACAGACATTTTTTCTTGTCTGTAAAAAATCGATTTTCTTCATAAATCGCCACTCAATTTGCCTGTGTAGCCGGTCAAATTGTCTGTGTACAGACAATTATGTGAGTTTATCTTGTAAAGTACAAGTAGCTTATGTATGTTTTCTCTATGACTTGTTTATTGATGGGGTTTGAATATTACGTAGTACTTGTTTATTGTCAAGTTAATATATCATTTAAATTTAATATATTTTAACTAACAGGAGCTTTAACCATGTCACTGCTTCAGGGACATCTTCTACCTCTTTGTGACCAATACTAGTATCTTGAAGGCATGAAATGGATTCAGAAGGTCAAGAATGAGAGATTTAAAGCAAATGATAATTACACACTTTATTTTTGTAATTAGTTGTCTGTATTTGTTTTGATATTTAATTGTTTGTCATTTGTTTATTAGTTGTATGTATTTGTTTTGAGTTGTCTGTAATGACTTGTCTGTCATATTAATGTGAGGTGTCTATAAGAGTCGGGAAGTTGTCTGTAACTCATATTTAGTTGTTTGTCATTTCATTGTGAGTTGTATGTAATTTGTGGGTTGTCTATTGTCTATCTAGTTATACGTATTGTCTATCTAGTTATACGTATTGTCTGTCATTGTATGTATGTGTATATTTATTGTCTGTATGTGTACACTTAATGTCTGTCTCGTAATACTAATTACATCTCAAAAATAAACATCACAAATTACATACAGTCAAAACAAATATAGACAACTCAAAACAAATAAAAAACAATTAACCATCAATTACAGACAGATAGACAACTTCACGAGTCTTTATAACAAATACAGACACTGCACTTACAAGTTTTGTTTCAAGTATTATCTCTAACAAATTGTGTTCGAGATTTAATAATGCTTTTTTATGTTCAGGGTCCTAGCTTTTTCATTTTTCCACTAGTGGATTATTAGGATACTTTTCTTTCTATTTTTTGTATGAAGGAAGAAGTAAAGATGAGAATAAAAAATATTGTTTGTGTCCAGACAATAGTTGTGATGAAATTTACCATAACAATGCATATATTTTTGTGCACACACTTTATTTGTTTCTTGAAGTCTATCGTTTGTACCACTTATCAAAAAATTGTCTGTGGTTAAGACAATTTTTTTGTATTCATTTTAAAAATATAAAAAAATATAAAACAATAGTTTCAACAGTGACACGAATAACTTATTTCAACATAACCTATTAAGGTAAAAAGAATATTTATACAAACCATTATGGTTTGAACAATTATGCACGCACAATATAAACAAACAATTATTGTTTGTACACAAATAAAAACTTGATTGAAATTGTCTACATACAGACAAAACAAGCTTGTTTAAAAATTATTTGTATACAAACAATTGGTTAAAGCTTATCTTTACAAATACACTTAGAAACAAACTATATTTGGTTGTGACCAAAAAAGAAAGTTTAAATACACTATAATTTTAATACAAGATAATTAATTGTGCAACATAACTAATTACAAAAATAAAGTGTGTAATTATCATTTGCTTTAAATCTCTCATTCTTGACCTTCTGAATCCATTATATTTCATGCCACGATTTGAAATATCAATTGTCTTGCTTCCGATTGAAAAAGAGACATAGTTTTCAATCACATGCCTTCAAGATACTAGTATTGGTCACGAAGAGGTAGAAGATGTCCCTGAAGCAGTGACATGGTTAAAGCTCATGTTAGTTAAAATATATTAAATTTAAATGATATATTAACTTGACAATAATATTCAAACCCCATCAATAAACAAGTCATAGAGAAAACATACATAACCTACTGGTATTTTACAAGATAAACTCACATAATTGTCTGTACACAGACAATTTGACCGGCTACACAGGCAAATTGAGTGGCGATTTATGAAGAAAATCGATTTTTTACAGACAAGAAAAAATGTCTGTATCACAGATACTTTATAATAAAGAAGTCATAGAGAAGACATACACAAGCTATTGGTACTTTACAAGATGCACTCACATAATTGTCTGTACACAGACAACTTGACCGGCTACACAGACAAATTGAGTGACGATTTATGAAGAAAATAGATTTTCATACAGGCAAAAATAAAAACAAATGTCTGTATCACAGACACTATGAAAAATTACGATCTAAAATGTCTGCGATACAGACAAATCTTTATATTTTGTCTGTGAAAATTGATTTAACAGACAATTAAAAAGGGAACATATATACCCTAAATGCACAAATGTATTTAGTATAACAGTGTACTAAGTACTAGTTTCAACATCATAACAACATATCATAACATATGTGATATTTAAAATTAAAAAGGGAACATATATACCCTAAATGCACAAAAAATTTGAAATAAAGTATTACCTCATGAATAATATTTGAGAGAGCAAAGTAGACTCAAGTTGTGTCTCCTCTTATTTTTCTGAGTGGATCTAGATCTGCAAAAAAAAAGTGAGAGCTTTTGAAATGAATAAAACAAGAAAAGAGAAGAAAAAAGATGGAGAAAGGGAGATAAAGAGAGGAAATAAAAAGAAAGGAGGGAAAAATGAAGAGGAAAGCAATGAAGATCGATAAAGAGGGAGAAGAAAAAGGCTGGAGATGTTGGGCGGAGGGAGGGAGAGAAAAGAAAAAGAAAAGAGGAAGAGGGAGAAGGAAGTTGGGCGCAGGGAAGGAGAGAAAAAAAGGAAAAGAAAGGAAGGAGGGAGGGGAGGGGTTAATAGGGTGGAAAAGAAGGGGTGGGGGCTTTTTGTGCTGTGTAAAGTGTTGTGTACACTGCTGTGTACATAAAGCATTTCCCTTAGCCTATATATGCCCACGGCCCACCCCACATTTCCATCATGTGACGTGCATAGTGTATAGTGAAGAAGAAACGAGAAGAGAAAAAAGGAAATGATAATACTCCCTCCGTAACTTAAAAATCTTCTCACTTTTCTTTTTCGTCCGTAACAAAAAAATCTCCCCATTTCTAAATCTTCCCAACATACCCTCAATAATTCTTAAAATAATACACTATTACAACTACTTTTTTTGGATTTATCCTACATTCCACCACATTATTCCACTTTTTTCCCATCATACCCTCAATAATTCATATCATCTTTCACTATTCTTAATCTACCTACTTTTGAAATGTGAAGACTTTAAAGTTACGGAGGGAGTATATGAGCTGAAGGGTTTTGATTCGATATGGAGCATGGCTAATTTTAATAATTAAAAGTGTCACGTATATGATCTTTTCCTCTTGAAGTAGGCCATCATCAGATTATGTGGGACAATTGGTATGATATGATTAGCTTTTATTGAGTGTAGAGACTTATATGGCAACCATTCAATATACGGAGTACAAAAGTTTTTATGGGATAAGTTCGAAACAATTAAACAGTGTAAACATTTACTCATTTTTGCTTTAAAAGTAGTACGCACGAAACTGGATCATCTCCACTACCTTACGGCTTACACTCTGAAATGTCCAAATGTCCAATACCGAGAGAAATAACCGGAAGTAGTGGAGACCGGAGAGGGTAGGGTCACTTATGGAGGAAAAAAAAAACAGAAAATAAAGAAGAAGAAGAAGATAACAAAATAAGGTTAGTTTAGTAACACATGTTTGCAAAATCAGATAAAATTGATAGAATTTTTGATTGAAACAATTGAACTATGAAAAACATTGTATTCAAAACATATCCTCTTCGAGTCATCATATTAGAAAGAAAATGTTATATGAAGAAATTATTAACATAGTACTTTTGTAACAATTTCAATCAATCCAATCAGAAAAGTAATTACATTTTTATTTATTTGTGTTATACTCCATCTGTCCCGCAATTAAGTTCTATGTTTGACTTCACAAGTTTTAAGAAAATAAATTTGACTTTACTGTGGAGTGCACTGTTTGGACACTGTTTGACACTGTTCTACACTGTTTTTGGTGTAGATTTGTTTGCCAAATAAGGAAGTAGGAACTTGTTTGGGACATCCGAAAAAGGAAAGTGAAACTTAATTACCAGACAGAGGTAGTATAATTGAGTGGACAAAATGAAAAGTTAATTTTAAATAAAAAGTGACTAATAACACCCAGAAGTTGAAAATATGGATTAAAAATATTTCGGAGGGAGTTGAACTAACATTGTAAATATATACTGGGCATATGTGTAGAATGTTTCAGTCACTTTTTTAAGCTTATCATAATACGGAGTATATAGCAACCCAATCATGGTTATTCACCTAGTCATTTAACTTTTGAAAAACCATCAAATATTGCCTTTATCTTCATGTCCCCTTAAATCATGGCAACAAGGTGCCTTTTTTAAGTATCTTTTATTTTTTTCTCTTGTTTTATTGCTTTAACTTAGTATGTAAAATCGTCAAAGATAACGTCATTCCTGAATTATGATACATTGATACAGACGGCTTTGTACAAACATTCATATACAAACTTAGGATAAACATGGGTCCCAATAAATTAAATGATAAGGAGTAAGAATATTTACAATTGGACATAATTCAGTGTCAACCCTAGATTAGATCAGTCTATATCAATTTAAATTTATCGAGATCAGATTGAATTATATCAACGTAACGGACAATTGGATAAAAAAACTAAGTGTAATTATAAACATTCTAAATTCGCACACAATTATCACTACAAGAAAAGTGACATTTCTTGACACATAAAAAATGTCAAGAAAAATAGAAAAAGTGTCAAGATAAACCGCTATGAGCTTCTCCAACACACATAGAAAGTGTCACTACGAACGGTGTTAGGAAAAACCTTTCTTGACACTCATAGACATGTGTTGGTAAATCTCTTTGAACTTTTGTTAACACATAAATGTGTCAGGAAATTGATTAATCATCAAACAACTCTTGTGTGTCATGAAAGATTAAAGATGACACATAACTGTCAAGAAAAATTATGCTGATTTATTTTAATTAATGATTTTATAGCATGCTTATATTAGTAATAAAAATGAGGAGCACTAAATAGTAAATACTACTTTCATAGTGAAACTTGCATCTCACTTAAAAATATTGAAAACCTTCATTGAAGTAAAGTTTACAAAGTAAGAAGATTTAACACTCACACCATGTCACCATGCATAGAATTAAAGTTACTTCCATGAATACTTTAATCCAAGAATTAGATACTGCCTTTATACATCATAGAATTGAAGTGAAGTCCACAAAAAACTTAAACTTCGTGACATTCAAATTAAAATAACTAAAAATCAACTATATGTCTGGTCTCTAAATAGCTTCTTAAGGCTGATAGCTTCCTGTTGATGATCTCTCGTCTGTAGGTCGAGGTTCACCAACAACCTGATAAATAACACAGTTTAATTAATCAAGGGTAGAAATTAATAAACAAGTTTGTGGTACAAATAAACAGGATCATAAATGTGTAGTAGTAATTTTCCATATAACTATTTTTTAGGGGTTTTGGTATAATTAAATAAAAACTCAAAACTGCATATTAGAAACAACTAACCAAATAAAATACTAGACAGAGCTAGCAATCAAAGAAGATATTTACAAATTAGTCACAGAGCCACAAATGCAGATTTTCCAAGCTTTCTGGGAAATTAAGACATTAAGTAACTCTCACAAGTTCTATAATGATGAGGCAAACTGTCAATATGTCACACAATAAACTAGTCTCTTATCATATCACACATAACTGCACAAGAAGAATAAAACATAACCATGATGTTCAGTCCGTCAATTATTAATATTATATGAAATTTTTTGATACAGAACTCTAGAACCAAATATCAAAGGGGACTCCCAAATATGAACTTGGGATAAATGCTACTTAAAAGTGGTTTAAACTTTTAAAAATTAGACACGAACAAACAGTCGAAACAAGGAAAAATGAGAAATTAAAAGATCAAAGTATGGTACCACAATTGTAGTTGCTGCAGAATTGACAATAGTTCCATCTATTCGAATTAAAATGAATTAATTCCCGTGTGTTGGAAGGACACCATTAATTCTCATAGCCTGCAATGATAAAATTTCTTTTTGATTTAATTATAAATTACCCTTAGTCTACATAAACTAGGTAGTTTACTCGCTACTCGGTAGCTACTCGGTCAAGGGCCGAGTAGCGAGTAGGACCGATTACTCGGGATTACTCGGTGATTACTTGGCCTAGTATTAATTAAATATAAAAAATATATTTAAATATAGTAGTTTTAAAATATAGTAATAAAATTGTCTTAAAATGTTTAGAAGTGAATAAAAAGATAGAAATTGTCTTAAAATGCATATAATACGTATACAATACCAGAATACTTCAAGAACCACGAGCAGTGGAAGAAAAGGCAAATATTTTCTGCAGTTTTTTGGCACCTATTCTTATTCCAATTGAAGAACTTCAAAGTAACTTCAAAGTGGCACCTACCGAACAACGAGTCCTCAAAGGTAGTTCCCTAAATGAAAATTGCAGCTCACCCAAAACCAAACATGATGCTTTTTTGCTAAACTATATTTTCCCCACCTTTTCAATTAAGAGATTTTATTTCAGCATTCAGCAAGTCAGGTCTCAGAGGTACATTCAATACATTCACTTTAGTTGGCCAAAGACTTGAAAATGTACAATGAAAACACCAGTTTAAGAAGCACAAGCAAACGAAGAACAATCCAAAATTCTTAGAGTTTATTACAGTATACAGAAAAGAATATAATAGGCAACATGAGGGAGAATAAGAAACAACACAGAGGATAATCTCAATTTAATTTTTTTCCAAGCGGAGGTAATGTTTTTTTTAAATACCGAGTACTCCCGAGTAAATCGCCTTTTTGACCCACTAACCGAGTTGGCTAACTCGCCGAGTACTCAGCGAGTAACTCGGAATAATAACTCGGGCCGAGTAATGTGCTACTCTGCAAGGTCATAGGCCGAGTAGGGAGTACTCACCGAGTACTCGCCGAGTAAATAACCCAGTACATAAATAAAGCACTGATTCTTGAACGAACAAAATGACTAGTTTGAATAATATATTTACATATTTGAGAACGGTAATAATTAAACACCCCAAAATTATTTTCAAAAGTTAGCTGCAATCACCTCTTCTTCGGCAAGTCTAGCAAATGAGCTTGAACCGATAATGTGTGGCTCCTGATTGATTCTTTGACCAACCCTCTTTCACTTTTCCAGGACTTTCACTTTGATCCCATATTTGCAATTATCCATTTCTTCACTTCCGGAGTTTCAGTCGGTATGAATTTGAATTCTTCCTACAAATATCAGCACAAGCTTAGGTAAAAATAAATATTACACATGAAGAAAATCATGCTAGATACCTTCACGATGCTCCAAAATTTTCCTTAGTTTTATGTGCAATATCTCTCCAACTATCAAAATTTATGCCGACATGACTTGGCATTTTCACAAGGGTGCCCAAGAACCGTGTCAATTCTTTTCCTTGTTCTCCTATTGTCTGCACCATCTCATTAAAAGTAACTCCTATTCTTGGTGTTACTCTTTAGCTCCCAAATGCCAGGCTTTTTTGTCAGACCTCGAACCTTTCTTGAAATGCCTTTTATAGGCTATAAACACCAAAGAGCGGGTTAATAGCATACTCTGCTTCGAAGAAATTAAAACATACTAATCATGTGATGGTTGTGAAATGCTTTTGTTGGCTGGAATATGTAGATGGTTGAGAATCTCAAGATAAATTCATACATTGAACTTTAAGCTTTTTGAGTGAGTTGATTGATATTACCTTACAGTAGCAGATTGCTCTCCAAACCTGCATAACAGAAAATATTATAAATAAGTAGAATATATGGGTGTAATAAACACACCTTGTGCCAAAGGGTTATTCAATTGCAAAACCTCCAAACATAATCTGTGGATATAACAAACACACAAATGATTATTTTTAAGTAGGACAAAATACGCACAAGCTAATGAATAAATAACTAGAAGATACTATGAATTAGATAAATGTTAAAGTACTATCAGTAAACATCTAGTACAGAACAACATAAACTTAATAGATAAGAGCTATAACTATTTATTCATAACATCTTGCTTCATCATTGATGTATGTATTATGAGTTATGACCACCACTATTTTTCATTTGAAACATATCCCTAACTTTGACATGCCTAATAACCAACCAATCCTTACACTTGGAATCTCTAGCATAGAAAACCTTCTGAACTTGCAAAGCTAGAACAAATGGGTCATCTAGCGAATATGAAAAAATCACAAGTAAATATATAACTTAATTTAAAACTATCTAGTGTTAATAGTGGTAGATCAAGCTTGCTAAGTTCAGCAGAGTATATAATATATAAATCAATTGTTTCTAATATTGATAGTTCAAGATCACTAATTTTGTTCATTAAATTTATAAAACTAAAAATTGTGGCATAACAGAAATTGATCGTAATTCATGATCTCCACTACAGATTTAATAATTCATGTATAAAATGTTTACAATATAAACACACTAGGATAGGAATCCATTAAAAGTAGAAAGTCCTTTTCAGTATGCTAAATCGATATAAGCTAAATCCATATAAGGAGGTTTGAATTATAATTCATGCGGACATAGATCAAATAATAAATTAATATTAAGCAAATGAACAGATCACTCCAATGTTTACAAAAAACACTCTAGCGGACATCAGATCAAATACAAATTAACCAATCTACAAAAATCAAAAGCAATACCAATTTGAGAAGCGGAATTATTGGATGAGTCATGGAAATACGATTGATCAAGGTGCCGCGAGGATTCTCTTAAGTTCAAATTGGGGAAGGCAAAATCTTGATGTTCTGCTAAAAGAGGAGACAGATGTTAAGCGCGATGGTGCCACTAGATTAAAGCCGATTAGCAGATCTGCAGAAGGATGACATACCTTTATATGAAGAAGCCGGATTATATTGTAGGCCGATTTTGAACTTCGGCTTTTGAAAGGAAATGTCTAAATGTCAGTTGGAGTTGAGTTGTTTAACGACCTAGATCCTTACTCATACATTTGATTTGTTATTTATATACGGAGTTTTCAGTAACTATATTTTTTTAAGTGTCAGCAAAACATAATTATATTTTTTCTAAACAACTACGAGTACTTGTTTAACCAAGTGATAAAGGATAGTTTTGTTATGTATTGATTATATAATATCAACTCAAAAAAGAATCCAATATTTTGTTTGTCATTCAAAAGTGTCAATGTATACAAGTTATTGTGACACTTTTTAATGTGTCAATAAAAGTGTGTGTCAACAAATGTAACATTTCTTGTAGTGTATGTACGCATTAAATTGGAAAATGTTAAACAATCATCCGTCTTTTGAAGTTTGCAATTAACACTTGGAGTTTGATCTAAATTAATGAATTACTCGAGACAATAATTTTTTATTTTGCACTGTGTTTGCTTAACACCTCAACACAATTTTTATTCAACTACTCCTCATACTACTCTTCCCACTACTCCTGTTACTGTCGTTGTCACTGCCGCTGCCCCTGTTCCCTACCGTTGCCCCTGTCCCTTGCCGCTGCCACCACTACCACAACTACCACTACGACTACCACCACCACCACTACCGCTACCACCACCACTACCACTATCACCATCACCACCACTACTATGACTACTACTATAGTACTATTACTACGACCACAACCACCACCACCACTACAACTACTAAAGCACAAAGTGACTGCTTTTGGATGACTCATAGTGAGAATCACAACGAAAATTGAATGTACTGACAGTTGCTTCATAACAAAGAAGCGCAGACGGTTTAATAAGTCATTTTACTTTATTCCAACACATTCTCAAGCCAAAAAATAGTGAGTCTTTGGCCCCATTGCAAATGATGGAGCCAGTATGGTGCGGGAATGAAATCATTCCTAGTAAAAACATTAAACCTTTCAATAATTTGGAAGGAAATTTATTAATTATAATTATGTATGAATACAAATTATTTACGTATTATAACAAATATATAATACTTCAGTTAAAATAAAACTTTAGACTACACTAGATTAAACTAAAGCAGACCAGATCAGACCAGGATAAAATAGATCACACGAGATCAAACCAGCAAATTTCAGTTCAAAAGAAAACATCTTTAGTACATCTAAGTATAACACAAGAAGAAGTCGAGTGATTATTAAAAACAAGTGAATTAATATATATATATATAGTAAAGATCAAATGAGAATAGCATCTTAGGAGAGAAATGAGAATGATTCTGAGCGTTGGATTTTAGTACTGTGTATCATGTAAAACAGAAAAGTGCATATAAAAATTTGGAAAATGTGCATTTCACCTGTGCAAAAGTTTAAACGTAAATGTGTACATTAGAATTTTGCATTACTTTAACTATTAATGTGCAGTCTCGTGAAGGATAAAGTTCATCATTTTGGAGTGTTCTCACCGGAACCGCACCCTACATACATACATACATACATACATACATACATACATACATACATACATACATACATACATACATACATACATACATACATACATACATACATACATACATACATACATACATACATACATACATACATACATACATACATACATACATACATACATACATACATACATACATACATACATACATACATACATACATACATACATACATACATACATACATACATACATACATACATACATACATACATGCATACATACATACATGCATACATATATTTGGAACGGATCAGGTGAGAAGTGATCTTAGGCTGAGAACTGCGAAGTTAAACTTATAGACTAAATATAGGAACTTTTAACCAATAAATCATAACATATAGACCCCTCAAAATAATTACGAAAAATGCCACCACAAAAAAATAATTACGGAAACCTGGAAATTTTTTTGACGTGGTGGCATTTTCGTAATTATAATGGAGAGCTTTATAAGTTATGATTTATTGGTTATATGTTCCTATATTTAGTCTATAAGTTTACTGTGTTGTAAGATCAGATACAAATTCAAGGGCTGAGATTACTTCTCACTTCTCATTTTAAGGGACACTTCTCACCCGATCTTTTCTCTCTCTCTCTCTCTCTCTCTCTCTCTCTCTCTCTCTCTCTCTCTCTCTCTCTCTCTCTCTCTCTCTCTCTCTCTCTCTCTCTCTCTCTATATATATATATATATATATATATATATATATATATATTAGAGATCAAGTGCAAACCCATCTTAACATGCTAACCTACAAACCTAATCTTGACCATTGATTTAGACCAGATTACCGTGCGTATCATTTAACTTGATCACAACCAACTAATTAAAATTGAGGGTGTTTTGGCCAATCACACAACTTTTTAATGGAGCAAAAATCAGGCTCGTTACTTTCCATTCCATAACCGCCTACATTCCATTCTTCTTTCTTTCTATCTTTCCGTCGATCACGGTGTTCATCTGTGCGCTTGTCTTGCTCATCTAGGTTATGAATTTCTCCAGTTAATCATCTCTCATCATTATCATTGAATGCCATGGAATCAGGTACTTATATATCTTTGATAAACTCGGTTTTCATACCAAAAAAACTTCAGATGTTTTGTTCCTTGTGGTTGTTCGTGTTTCTTGGTCATGCATTTTAAATTTAATTGATTCAATTCGCATAACAGGTTGATGTTATCATGTGTCTTCTCGCAAACAAATTTCATAATTAAACGTTGATAAGGTTACCTCCATTCAATTCACTTCGTAGGTTTGTTATTCTTGTGTTTACTCAGTTGTATATAAATTATGAATGAAACTAAACGTCATCATCATTAACGTGAAGGGAGAAAATAATTATTTTAATATTTGTTGAAATTTCTCTTTGTAATTCATTTTTGTCTCCTGCAAGGTAAAGTATGTATTATGCACTTGTTTTGGTTTTATGGTGCATTTAGTAAAATACGATTTTACTGTTGTTTAATATTGTTTTCTTTCATGTTTAATATTATTTATCGTTTGTTGTGTACATAGATTTGAATTGTGCTTTACGAATTTCGCCTGGGGCTCAAAGTACTAGATTCCTGAATGTTCACCCGAAAAGAAACCGGTTGTTGGGATGATATTTCCTAATCTAGATGCTGACTTGAATCTTTACAAAGACTATGCAGCTGAATTTGGGTTTACTATTCGTCATATTACATCAAAGAAGGCTAAAGATGGTCATATATTCATGAAGTATATTGTATGCAGTTTTTGAAGTTTGCCTGAAAAATAGTTGAGTGTCTAATAGAATTGGATGTAAAACTCTTTTTACTCTGAAATGATAAGATGCACATCATATAACGTTAATATGCACATGATATAACCTTAATATGCATATCGCAAAATGATTAGATGCATGGTATCAACTTCTTAAACGCAAATGTCATAATGATAAAAGCAACATATGAACTGAAAATGCAGACGCCATAACGATGAAATGTAGTATGAAATGCAGATCTTGTATTCTCAATCTGCATATGATGTGACATTAATATGCACATCATATAACCTTAATATGCATATCACAAAAAGATAACATGCATGATATGAAGTTCTAAAATGCACATGTCATAATGATAAAATGTGTGCAACGTATGAACTCAAAAGTGCAGACGCCATAACGATGAAATGCAATATGAACTATTAAAGTGCACATATCATCTTACTACAATGCAATATATGAACTTCTAAAATGCACATGTCATGTTGATAAAATGCAACATATGAACTATTAAAATGCAACATCGACATATATTATAAGTATGTACTTCTAATATAAGTTATGTAGATATTATGAGTGTATAATGCACATCTTGTATGCTTGATATGCATATCACGTGACATTAATATGCACATCATATAACCTTAATATGTGACCGGGCTAAACTTGCAAGTGTACAAGTGCCGATATAGTAATAAATTCCGGTAAAATACCGGGTCGAATCCACAGGGAAACGTTGTTTAATTTAGTCCGCGAGTAGATGACTTTAAATAAGTAAATGAGTAAAGTGCAGGGATTTTGAGTTGTGTGTTGTTGTGAAAACAACAACTTGGTTCTTCTTTTTAATTTTCAGAGATATAACTTGAATTAATTTGATTAAAGTGATTGATAACAACAACTAAGGCTTCGGAAATCACTTAAATGCTTTAATAGGGTTGAATATTAGTTCTTTACCAATAATTATGAATACGATGTCGCTAATATATTCTAAACTCCGGTTAAGGCAGCGAGAGCGTGGTTTTCGTTACGTGTAAGTCCCGTTACGGCTTACATTCATCTACCGAAAACCCCGTTGAATATCAAGACATCACACCCGTATCATATAATACCGGATATATCTCTATTCTCGGTAATATATATGTTTATCCTTTAATGTTCATAGTTTAGACCGCAACGTTAATTGCAAGCATAAACTAAGTTTAACATACTTCTATGTTGTACACCATAGTCATAAACAATCAAAATGTAAAGGATAAATCACAATTTATTGGTTTAGAACTTTTATCAAACACCTAGTGGGCATAGAAGTTCATCCCTAGCCTTAGCTAAGAACTTAGCCTCTAATGCTCATATTAATTACAAAAGTGTAACTAAGATAAAGGAAATACAATAACATACAAGAAATAATACCTAGAACCAATTGTAGAGGAGAGAAATGGCTTCTTCTCCAACACTTCAAGAGAATGCAAAAACAAAATATAAAAACTGAAATTTAAGCTTCAAGGATGGATTGATTCTCTTGTTTGATGAATTGGGGGCTTTATATAGGCTAAAGATTGACATCTTTTAGTCTATTCGAGCCCAACAATCAGGCATGGAAGATATATTTGATCAGATCATGAGGAAGGTGAGTTTTTCCCATCAAGATATTTCTGCACGTCTCCATGTTTTGTGCAGAATCGGGATTAACCGGCGCCGGTTATATGGTAAAACCGGTGCCGGTTTTCGTTCGCAGCTGGATTTATTTTGAAAATGGCCATAACCGGCGCCGGTTATAGGGGTCGACCGGCGCCGGTTGATCTTCGGTTCACCGTAGTAAAGCTTTTTAAATGAAACCGGCGCCGGTTATACGTGTATACCGGTGCCGGTTTTCCCTTGCACTGCAATTCTTCATTTTTCGCTCCGTTTTACGCCCGTGGTTGACCCCGAAGTGTCGGTTCTCGGCCCCTTTCGATTGTTGACTCCCGTTTCTTCATCTTTGACGTATTTGTGCGGTTTTTTACTCAAAATGGGATTTATACCTGCTTTGTCTTTGAATATTTGTACAGATAATCATAATTACCTATATAAAATATAGGTAGCTATTGTGCTTATCAAATTCCCCCACACTTGAGCGTTGCTAGTCCTCGAGCAATGTTGTCACCTTTTTGATGCCTTGGTTAGTTCAACAAAAATATATGAACAAAAATAAATCAATTTTTAAGAGAGATAAAAAATGACATATAAACTCTTTTATCATTCTCGGTCCAAAAACCATTTTTTCAATTAAACACAAAAAGTATCATTTAGATTTAGAAAACTACTTATACTCTTGAAAATAAAGGAATGATTTGTGACTATGGTTTTTTTTTGGGTGAGTGGGATGGCTTTTTGGTGTTTTTGACTTTTAAGTTGTATGAATCAATTGAACTTCCTAGATGAGACCATGAGTTTTTTTTCTTTTTTTTTTCTTTTTTTTTTTTTTCAAACTCATTTGAAAAGGTCTTCAACTAGTATTTACTGAAAGTCATTTGATGATGCCAATTTATTTGATGAGGTGTGAGAGTGGGTTTTGTGTTCCAAAATGGTACTTGAATGTAGTATTTGACCATTTTTGGAAATGAAGGAAGGAGATGCTTTCTAGTCACAAGAATTTATGTTTTTTTTTGGAATAATTTTCAAGAGTAAAGAGTAGTCTAAAAAAAATGATAGGTTTTTGTAAATAATTAAAAAAAACTTTCTCAACCAAATACCCGTTAAAAAGAGAAATATGAAAATTTTACCTTCCTAAAAAAAAATTATTTTTTTGCACACATAATTTGTTTTAACTACCCATGAGATGCACCCTCCCACACTTATAATACATTGTCTCAATGTATCATGCATGATAAACAAAATACTTTCAACATCCATAATAAAATGTGTTTGAGAAAAGCAATGTCATAGAAAAAGCAATAACAACAACGCTGTAATTAATTTTCCGGGTCTTGAGGGGGGTACCCATGTTGGGAGTAGTAGTAGTCGGCGAATCTGTCGAACCGCTCCTCAAACCTCTGTTGTCTCTCCTCTTGCGTGTCCATCCGCGTATGCATGCGGGCCATGGAGTGCATCAAGTAGGCCATCGCGGGGTCGGTAGTGTGTGGCGGTTGTGGTGGCACCGGTGGCTCGGGTGCAGCTCCATCGTCGTGAGCATCCTCCATTTCTTCTTCTCCATGTACCTCTTCCGCTCTCCTCGCCTCCTCCTCATCATGTAAGTTAGCAAAAAATCGTCCGGGGAACGTCCACTCTCCATCCGAAAGTTTATGTTGAAGGGCGGCCATGGTGGTATTGTCCAAAATGTTGGAGTCATCTGTGTAGATGACTTCTTCTCCTCTTAAATCTACCTTATAATGTTTGAATACCAAGGTGAGTAAAAGAGGAAAACAAAAGTTTTTGTCACCTCTTTTGGAGAGCACCACGGTCTTCATATCTTTGATAATGAGGTGGGGGAGAGATATTTTCGGAGTTTCTCCCAACCCCTCTACCATTTTAGAGAGAAGGTAGAGGTCTATTTTTCGGATGACATGACGGTCACTTGCTCGGGGGACAAGGTTGAATCCAATGAGGTAAATGATGAGTCGCTCACGGATGTCCAAATATTTAGTGAAGAGCTTTGGGAGTTCATACCTTTCCATTGTTCGAACTTCATCATAAGTCTTGTCACTGGAGATTCCCTTAAGGGTGAATTCCAGGGTTGTGCCGTCATCGGGGACCTTGAGGAGGCGGGAGAGAAAACTTGGATCAATTTTTATGTTCTTGCCTTTGACAAATGAGTGAATGACGGCATACCCAGTTTGTTTGTCCGTGATGTTGGCGTAGAACTCACGAACCAGTTGGGGGTAGTACGCCCCTGTTAGGGTAAGCATCACAGCCCACCCTAGCTCCATGAATGCCTCCGTTAGTTCAAAAGTGGCGTCGATGATTGGGTCAACTGTTTTCTCCACCACCATTCCCCATTTTTTTCTTGTATCGTACCACTCTTCATTTTCATGAGAGGTGAAACGGGGGTGGGAGTATGAAGAAGAAGAGGCCCCGTCATTTTGCTTCCTTTTCGGGGCCATACCTGCATGGTTAGAAGAGAAATAGACACACAACACCATAAACTTCATCAATTCAAGGTATATTTTTCTAAATTTTTCATTAATTTCCCCAAAATTGCAAGTTTAATCACAAATTAATGCAACAATGATGTTTGGAATGTTTATATGTCAACACAAAGTATTTCAATATCATTCAAGTCATCAATTGTAGAAATAATTGGAAATTGAGCAAGAAATTCGGACCTAGGGTTTAAAAATGAAAAATTTGCAAGAACTTCCCCCAATTCTCAACTTTAATCTCGAATTTTTGGCAAGAATCATGTTTACATTCATCATATAAGCACAAGTGATCTACTTTTGTCAATCACAAACATGTAATTCGGCCAAGAATTGAAAAAGAAGATAGAATTTCGAGATTTGAAAAAAATTGGGGATTTAGCCTTTTTACCTTGATTTGGTGGAGAAGAAGCTTGGAGATGATGTTATGGACCCTTGAAAGTGATGGATTTGGACTCTTTTGGCTTGGAACTTGGAGCTATGGACGATTTGGGGGAGTTGGGGTGTCTTCTCGTGGAGCTCGATGAAAAAAAAAGGGGTTTGGTCGTGTGAATCTGAGGAAAAACGGGCTGTTGCAGGTTTAAAAAAAGCTTAACCGGCGCCGGTTATAGGGGTATACCGGCGCCGGTTGTGGATCGGCTTTGAATTTATACGGGGTTTTAATATAACCGGCGTCGGTTAGGTGGTAAAACCGGTGCCGGTTTTTGTTCGGGGTTTTGATTCAGTAGCATTTTTTTAATAACCGGCGCCGGTTTGGTCGTGGGACCGGCGCCGGTTGTCCCCTGGGAACGTGTTCTGACTTCGTGATTTAAAACCGGGGCCGGTTTTACCGTATAACCGGCGCCGGTTACTGTACGAAAATTATATATATATATATATATATATTTTTTTTCTTTTCAATTATAAATGAAATATGCCTATTTTTAAATGAACATAATTATTTATAATTTGTTAAATTATAAATAATAATGAACATTTGTGTAGCTGAGCGTATTTCTTTACAATTAAAATTTTATGTTGGGTTGCCTCCCAATTAGCGCTCAGTTTAACGTCGTAGGCCGGACGCAACGTACCTTTTTACTCCTCCAATGGGCACGCGGTGGTTGCCGAGGTGTTATGATACTCCATGTATGGCTTGAGTCGGTGACCATTTACAAGGAATGGGGTTTGATCACCGTTTTGAATCATCATTGATCCGTATGGTCGGACCTCGGTGATTGTATATGGTCCGGACCATCGGGATTTGAGTTTTCCAGGGAATAATCGGAGCCTTGAGTTGAAAAGTAATACCTTTTGTCCGACGTAGAACTCCCTTCGGTTAATGTTTTTGTCGTGCAAAACCTTTGCTTTTTCTTTGTAGATGCGGGAGTTCTCATATGCCTCCCGTCGAAGCTCTTCTAGTTCATTGATTTGGAGAATTCTCTTTTCTCTCCCAAGTGTGGTATCAAGGTTCAGTTGAGAGATAGCCCAATGAGATTTATGCTCAAGTTCTACAGGGAGATGACATGGTTTGCCATAAACAAGCCGGAAAGGGGACATACCGAGTGGAGTTTTAAATGCTGTTCGGTATGCCCATAAGGCATCATCTAGCTTTAGAGACCAATCTTTCCTTGAAGAGTTGACCGTCTTCTCAAGAATGGATTTTATTTCGCGGTTGGACACTTCTACTTGACCGTTAGTTTGAGGATGGTAAGTGGCACCGGTTTTGAACATACACCCGTATTTTTTTAGGAGGCCGGCAAAATGAGCATTCTTGAAATGAGTACCATTGTCACTAATGATACTCCTAGGAACCCCAAATCTTGAAAAGATGTTCCTTTTTACAAACTCCACTACCGATTTGGCCGTGTTATCCGGTAGAGCAATGGCCTCCACCCACTTGGATACATAATCAACCGCAACAAGGATGTATTCCTTGCCATGAGATTTAGGGAAAGGGCCCATGAAATCTATTCCCCATACATCAAATATTTCAACCACAAGAATCATGTTTTGTGGCATTTCATTCCTTCGGCTCAAATTTCCGGTGCGTTGACAACGGTCACAAGCTAGGACAAAGCTCCTTGCATCCTTGAAGAGTGTTGGCCAAAAGAATCCACATTGGAGGATTTTAGCCGCAGTTCGGTCCGGTCCATGATGTCCTCCACAAGGGAGATTATGACAATGAGCAAGGATAGATAGCATCTCCTCATTTGGAACACACCGTCGTATAATTCCATCGGCACAATGCTTGAACAGATATGGCTCATCCCAATAGTAATGTTTGACATCATGTAAAAATTTCTTCCTTTGATGGAAAGTGAGCTCTTGGGGAAGAATTTCTTTGGCAAGATAGTTCACAAAATCTGTGAACCAAGGTAAGGGAACCCCCTTTACCTCCATGAGTTGCTCATAAGGAAAATCATCATGAATTACCTCCACATTTGTAGTGGCGTTTGGCTCAAGGCGAGAGAGATGATCCGCTACAAGATTTTCACTTCCTTTCTTGTCCCGAATTTCCAGGTCAAATTCTTGGAGTAAAAGCACCCACCGAATTAATCGTGGCTTAGCATCCTTTTTATTCATGAGGTACCGGATGGCGGAGTGATCGGTGTAGACAATCACCTTTTGGCCAATGAGGTAAGACCAGAATTTGTCAAAAGCATAGATGACGGCTAGGAACTCTTTCTCCGTTGTTGCATAATTAAATTCCGCATCATGAAGTAACCTCGATGCATAGTATATGGCATGAAGTTTCTTTTCTCTTCTTTGACCAAGCACAACTCTAATGGCATGGTCGCTAGCGTCGCACATCAATTCGAACGGTAGAGACCAATCCGGTGAAATGATTATTGGAGCCGAAGTAAGAGCCTTCTTGAGAGTGTTGAAGGCTAGTAAGCAAGATTGAGAGAACTCAAAAGTAGCATCCTTGGCAAGTAAATCGCAAAGTGGTTTTGCGATTTTTGAAAAATCTTTGATGAATCGCCGGTAAAAACCGGCATGCCCCAAAAAACTTCTTATGGCTTTTACCGAATGAGGAGGTGGTAATTTTTCAATAACATCCACCTTGGCTTGATCAACTTCGATGCCTTGAGGAGAGATTTTGTGCCCCAAGACAATGCCTTCGGTCACCATAAAGTGACATTTCTCCCAATTAAGAGCAAGATGGGTTTCTTCACATCGGATGAGCACTTTTTCAAGGTTATTTAGGCAAAGATCGAATGAGTTTCCAAAAACTGAAAAATCATCCATAAATACCTCCATATAATCTCCGACCATGTCTGAGAAAATAGCCATGACGCACCTTTGAAAAGTCCCCGGTGCGTTGCAAAGACCAAATGGCATCCTCCGGTAAGCAAAAGTCCCAAAAGGACAAGTAAAAGTTGTCTTCTCTTGATCCTCAGGTGAGATGGCTATTTGAAAATAGCCGGAAAAACCATCCAAGAAGCAATAAAATTCATGACCCGCCACTCTTTCTAGCATCTCATCCATGAACGGTAGAGGGAAATGATCTTTCCTTGTACCGGCATTCAGTTTGCGGTAGTCAATGCACATTCTCCATCCGGTAACCATTCTAGTAGGAATTAGTTCATTCTTACTATTGGTTATAACGGTGATTCCTCCCTTCTTCGGGACTACTTGCACGGGACTCACGAAGTTGCTGTCGGATATGGGATAGATAATACCGTAGTCAAGAAGTTTGAGAACTTCTTCCTTGACTACCTCCTTCATATTTGGGTTGAGCCTCCTTTGATGTTCTACCGTTGGTTTGTGGTTTTCCTCCATGAGGATCTGATGCATGCATAGAGTCGGGCTTATGCCCTTGATATCCGCCAAGGACCAAGCTATTGATGATGTGTGAGCTCTCAATACCCGAAGTAATTTCTCTTCTTGTAGAGGAGAAAGAGTAGAGGAAATTACCACGGGGTATGTAGAATCATCGCCAAGGAATGCATATTTGAGATGAACCGGTAGGGGTTTGAGAGTGGGCTTTGGAGGGGTTTGACTTGATGGTTTGAGAATAGACTTCCGTTGTCCAAGATCTTCGAATCTTTGCCGGTAAGATTTATGAACGGCTTCTCCTTGTAAGAACATCATTTGTTGGAAAATTTCAGAATTTTCTTCTTCTTCGGTATGCCCAAGTGTGAGACATGCTTCAAGAGGGTCTTTTTGAAGTTCTTTTTCAAACATCTCCCGAGTTATAGTATCAATGATGTCAATACTAAAACACGTGGAGCTATCATGATGTTTCTTCAATGAATCCCACACATGGAATTCTTGTTCATCTTCTCCTACTCGGAATTTGACAACTCCGTTCTTCACATCAATGAGGGCGGCGGCGGTGGCTAGAAATGATCTCCCAAGAATGATAGGAATTTCCATTTCTTCCATTTCCAAGATGAGAAAATCTACCGGAAAATAGAATTTTCCCACCTTAACTAGAACATCCTCCATAACTCCCAATGGATAGCGGATTGTTCTATCCGCTAATTGAAGAGCAACCGTTGTAGATTGAAGTTCCCCCACACCAAGCTTTTTAAAGAGGGAATGTGGCATAAGATTTATACTAGCTCCGAGATCAGAAAGAGATTTTACCTCTCCAATTTTTCCAATAGAGCATGGGACGGTGAAGCTTCCGGGATCCTTCAATTTTGGAGGGAGTTTATTTTGAAGGATTGCACTACACTCCTCCGTAAGTGCCACGGTTGCAAAGTCCGCTAGTTTCTTCTTGTTTGAAAGAATCCCTTTTAGAAATTTGGCATAAGAAGGGATTTCCGCAATAGCCTCCGCGAATGGTATGTTGATGCTTAACTTGGTAAAAATATCAAGAAATTTCTTGTATTGTTTACCATCATTCTTCTTCTTCTTCAACCTTTGTGGATATGGGATAGGGGGAACATAATTTGCCATAGTAGGAGGTGGCGATATATGTTCCTCCGACTCCTCCTCGTCTTGTGTCGTTGGTGCTTCTTCCGGAGTTTTAGGGTCTTCCGTTTGTTTGCCACTCCGTGTTGTTATGGCCATGACGTTTTCCCTTGGATTGACTTCGGTTGTCGTGGGAAATCGCCCTTGTTCTCGAGTGCTTTTTCCTTGAGCAATTTGCCCAATTTGGACTTCCAAGTTGTGGATAGATGACTTGGTGTATTGTTCTATGTTGTCCATGCGTTGGTGAAGTTTCCGGTTTTGATCTTCAAACCGGAGGTCAAGCTTGGCGAATTGTGAGTGGAGATTCCCAATGGATGCCTCCACTCTACTATGATTCTCCTCATTTTGGGCTTTTACACTAGCCACAACATTTTGAGTGAGAGTCTTCATCATCTCCTCCATTGTTTGCTCTTTTTGCCCGGATGAGGAGTTAGAAGGGCCTCCTTGTGGTTTCCAAGAATTACTTTGGTTGAACCTTTGTTGATTGTTGGAGTAGTTGTTGCCTCCTTGATATCCCTTATTTCCATATGAATTCATGTAATTCACATCTTCAAGAGTTTGAGGTGAATTACCTTCCGGTTGTGCTATACTCTCCACATTGGCCACTTGACTAGCCCCTCCAATCACGGCTTGTAGAGCCGTGTGAATGGAGGCTTGAAGATCTTTGTGCATGGCTTGTTGAAAATCAGCAAATCGTTTGTCCAACTCATGGGCTATGGACACCTCGCTCACACCGGCTAATTTGACATCTCCTCCTTGTAGTTGAGGATTTGAAGCAATGGATTCAAGGATTCTCAAGGCCTCCGTTTCAGTTTTGTTGCCAATATAGCCCTCCGCACGGTTGTCTACAATGGCTTGACATGAAGAGTTCAAACCATTGTAAAATGTATCAATTTGAAGATCAAGAGAAAAGCGGTGATGAGGGCATTCCTTCAACAAGGCTTTGAAACGTCTCCATGCATCTTGAAATAGTTCTCCAACTTGTTGTTTGAAGTTGAAGATTCGTTGCCTTAGCTCTTGAGTCATAGTGGGTGTGTAATACTTAGAAATGAAAGCATTATAGATACCTTCCCACGTTGTAAAAATCGCCGGTGCTTGCTCCAAGAACCACATCCTTGCCGCCCCTTTCAAAGTGTAGGGAAAGCTTTTGAGTTTAAGATCATCCTCGGTGAGACCATGCCTAGGGATTCCTTGGATGAATCCATAGAACTCGGTGATGAAGTTAAGTGGATTCTCCCCCGGAAGACCATGAAATTGAGGCATAGCATTGAAGTAGCTATTTTTCATTTCATAGTCCCGAGCCGCCTCGCTTAGGACAATACATGAGGGAGTGGCGGCGACCACGGGCCTCTTCCTTTCGTTTAGTGTGGGCATCATCTTTGTGGCTTTTTGCTCCTTCCGAATGTGTTTGCAAGTTTTTTCTATTTCAAGATCAAGCGGTTCAAGAAATTTAGAGCCTTGACTTCTCAAATGCATGCGAACACAAAGGAATATCTACACACACACAAAAACAAACCCTTCCAAGATCAAGTGAAAATGTGAAAAGAAATAAACAAAATAAATTCAGGATTTTTGATTGTTTGAATTTTTGGACTCTATTAAACAAGACCGTTTCCCCGGCAACGGCGCCAAAAACTTGACCTGGCTAAACTTGCAAGTGTACAAGTGCCGATATAGTAATAAATTCCGGTAAAATACCGGGTCGAATCCACAGGGAAACGTTGTTTAATTTAGTCCGCGAGTAGATGACTTTAAATAAGTAAATGAGTAAAGTGCAGGGATTTTGAGTTGTGTGTTGTTGTGAAAACAACAACTTGGTTCTTCTTTTTAATTTTCAGAGATATAAGTTGAATTAATTTGATTAAAGTGATTGATAACAACAACTAAGGCTTCGGGAATCACTTAAATGCTTTAATAGGGTTGAATATTAGTTCTTTACCAATAATTATGAATACGATGTCGCTAATATATTCTCAACTCCGGTTAAGGCAGCGAGAGCGTGGTTTTCGTTACGTGTAAGTCCCGTTACGGCTTACATTCATCTACCGAAAACCCCGTTGAATATCAAGACATCACACCCGTATCATATAATACCGGATATATCTCTATTCTCGGTAATATATATGTTTATCCTTTAATGTTCATAGTTTAGACCGCAACGTTAATTGCAAGCATAAACTAAGTTTAACATACTTCTATGTTGTACACCATAGTCATAAACAATCAAAATGTAAAGGATAAATCACAATTTATTGGTTTAGAACTTTTATCAAACACCTAGTGGGCATAGAAGTTCATCCCTAGCCTTAGCTAAGAACTTAGCCTCTAATGCTCATATTAATTACAAAAGTGTAACTAAGATAAAGGAAATACAATAACATACAAGAAATAATACCTAGAACCAATTGTAGAGGAGAGAAATGGCTTCTTCTCCAACACTTCAAGAGAATGCAAAAACAAAATATAAAAACTGAAATTTAAGCTTCAAGGATGGATTGATTCTCTTGTTTGATGAATTGGGGGCTTTATATAGGCTAAAGATTGACATCTTTTAGTCTATTCGAGCCCAACAATCAGGCATGGAAGATATATTTGATCAGATCATGAGGAAGGTGAGTTTTTCCCATCAAGATATTTCTGCACGTCTCCATGTTTTGTGCAGAATCGGGATTAACCGGCGCCGGTTATATGGTAAAACCGGTGCCGGTTTTCGTTCGCAGCTGGATTTATTTTGAAAATGGCCATAACCGGCACCGGTTATAGGGGTCGACCGGCGCCGGTTGATCTTCGGTTCACCGTAGTAAAGCTTTTTAAATGAAACCGGCGCCGGTTATACGTGTATACCGGTGCCGGTTTTCCCTTGCACTGCAATTCTTCATTTTTCGCTCCGTTTTACGCCCGTGGTTGACCCCGAAGTGTCGGTTCTCGGCCCCTTTCGATTGTTGACTCCCGTTTCTTCATCTTTGACGTATTTGTGCGGGTTTTTACTCAAAATGGGATTTATACCTGCTTTGTCTTTGAATATTTGTACAGATAATCATAATTACCTATATAAAATATAGGTAGCTATTGTGCTTATCAATATGCATATCATATACCATTATTATGCACTTGAAATAAATACGTTTTGCTTCAATTAATTTATGTTGAACTATTGATTTCTACAATCAAGACCTCTACATCTAACCATATTTAGGTTTCAAAAATGAATAATTTATTAAAAAGTGTTTCATTCTCTAAATTAAAAGAGCATCTCCAATGCTACAATGTGCACGATGCGCATGTGCCATGAGAGAGATAGACACATAAAAAATTGAGAGAAATGTGAATGATTTATTTTACTGTGTCTATCTCTTTCATGCCGAAAATGAAGAGAAATAGTAAAATGCATAAAAAATGGTAACTTTCTTTATAACGGAAGGCTTCCTTTTTTATTATGATACGTGGATGCAATTTGTGCAATTGAGAAATCTCCAACTTACCTTTTTTATTATTAAAGAATGGAAGGTAAATCATGAAGTAATGTATTTCTTCTGTCTTCATAATTAATCATTCCAAAATGGGTAGTTAGTTACTTTTACGGTTAAATAAATGAGAGGTGGCATAACATCAATGATTGCACAATTCAAACTTACCAAATTAAAAAAACGCACGCTGCTGCTACAGTAAATCAAATGACTCATATACCCTCTTTTAAATTCATGGACCGATTATAACTTGATTCCTCTTTTTATTTCATGCGTGTCAGTGCAGGAGTTTAATGATGCATCCCAACGCATCAACTGTCCGTTTTTTTAATCCAACAGTTGTTAATTGGTTTGTAGTTTGCACCCGATCTTTTCTCTCTCTCTCTCTCTCTCTATATATATATATATATATATATATATATATATATAGACACACACATATATATACTAGTTATTTTAACGTGCGGTGCACGATAAGATTAATGCCCAAGCAATATTATTTATGCAAGATAAATAGTGATTTATTCTTTTGGTTAGTTTAAAATGATATGTAACTTGAAAAGATTACTTGAAAAGGTATAACAATATTAAGATCCATTTTTTTCCTGTAATGCGTGCACTCAAAAATTATATTTTGAAGCTAGAGTGCTAAAAATAGTCTAATTTCCATACACATTTTCAAATCACATTGTGTGACACTCTAAGTTAACGGTGTTAGTTAGATTTAGCTGCGAGAACCATATTAAGAATAACTCGAACAATTTAGGGATGACATTTAGGAACCCCAAAAATAGGTGGACTATATTTAAATGTGGGTATTATTTGAGACGCTGCAAACAGATATGAATTTATAATATGACGTCTGATGAAGTTTATTTCCAACTATGAGAGCTAATCTACGGAGAGTAGAGGAATTTAGGTAGTGTAAGATAATATTATTATTGAGGAAGCGTATTTCTTTTAGGGAAACTGGGAAAGTATATGAAGTATTTATAGACCCAGAGTTACACCTGGAGGAGAGTTGCGTAGATTCATTCATATTCTATCAAAATAATTAATATTTTATAAATTCTAGCATCTATTTATATTTGTTGCCTTTTATTGGAATTTAAGGGGCAATAATTTATTTATTTATAAATTGTGTTCAAAACTTATTGTATATTTCAATCATTTTTTCCATGTTATTTTTGTATGGCCTTGTTTAATTTTAAGGCTAAAAGGTCAAATAGGCCCTTATACCGGTCGTGTAAGTTCAATTCAGTCCATGAACTAAAAAAATGCCCAATTCAATTCCCGAACTGGCAAAAAGGGGTTCAAATTTCACTTTCTAAGGTTAAACAACCGGTAAAAATGGTCCAATTCGTACCCCTAAACTATTAAAAGGTGTCAAAATTGCAACAAATCGAAAATAAAAATGACCGGTTGTTTACCCGTAAAAATGAAATTTGAACTTTTTTTTGTCGCTCTGGGATGTGAATTGAATTCTTTTATAGTTCAGATATTGAATTGAGCTTATACGACCGGTACAAGGGCCTATTTGACTCTTTAGCCTAATTTTAAGGTAAATAAATCAATTCAGAAGCAAATGGATTCAATACTGGATTTCAGTCAAAATATTTGTTTTCAACTCCAGTAGAGGTAAAATATTGGAAATCAATTCTAGGAGTGTTTGGGAAGAATATTGGAAATCAATTTCAGTAGTGTTTGGAAATTTTGTCTCCATTATGATTCATCTCTTTTTATGAAGTCAAACGGATTCGTCGTCACGTTGGGTGTTTGAGTATCAACTATAACGGATGGTTTGCCATAACTGTATACATGACGGAGACGTGAGAGTCAATTGAAACAGGTACAATGAGCTAATCATAATGTACAACCTAATAAAACACAATATTACACCAACACATTTTTTATGCCTAAAAGATCCTAACTCTCATTGGTGTTTATAAGATTTTAGATATATGGGTGAAATAACTTTAAGCATTCACTTAAAGTTAATACCACATATCAAATATTGAAAAATCTTGAGTTTAATCTCTAAATATGATCATTGATTCGCCACTTGAAATTTAAAAGGAAGAATTTAAATTTAAAATTAAATATGTAATCTTTCGAATATTTGAACGTTCTTTAAATCTTCAAGTCTTGAGACTTTTAAATATTCAATTTTTCTTTTTTCAGATCTTTAAATCTTCAAAAGCCTCGTTCTTCAGAAATTCTATTAATCTTTAAATCCCGTCCATTGAAATTTTGAATGTTCTTGTATAAATGATTCTTCTTGAATGGCCTTCGGTTCAAGTAGTTTAATCTTTAACAAAAGGACTCATTTTATTGGTTTAATCTTCTTTAAAGGGATTCATGAAATATGTGACTTGATCTTCAAATGTTTTCAGCTTCAATATTGATATGAAATCTTTGAAAAATTAAAACTTTATTATTTAGATATGATTTTCAAAAGCTTCATTTTTCGGACCGTTGAGCGTTCTTACAAACTCATAGACTTTAATAAGAACAAAAGCAATTATAATAGATTCTTCATTTTTCGGATCGTTGAACGTTCTTGACCATTATTATTCTATTTCTCTAATCTTGATCTTCTGGGCCTTGTTCATAGAAGTGGGCTCATCAGGCAGAGGAGACCAGCCGAGGATACGCTAGTGTCTTGTGACGTTTGTCGTCTATGAGTATGTGGACTTTGGGTCCAAGACCATATACTCTATTGGATATACTTTAGAAAGAGATGACAACTCCTCAAGGTCCAAAATGTTGGACTTTAGTACCCCCGAACTGTTGCTATCAAGCCCCACTAGAAAGTCATGTGCTTGCTTTATTTCAATATGTTTATAAAATTGTTTTTCAATACCACATGTGCATCCTCCACATGTGCAGGTCGGCATGAGCTTGTAGCCATCGCAGTCATCCCAAAGTATGTTGTCACATTTTGTTCATTTTGCTTACATGCACGATTGTTCTCCTTCACCTTGTGAACCTTCATAGTATCTTCGAAATCAAATTAACTTTGGTAGCTTCATATCTTCCCAAATTTCAAGCATATTTTTCATGTCGCATTGGTGTGAAGCTCGGGTGACGTCATAATCCCACCCACAAGCATGGAACTACACTTAGCCAATCATCTAGATCGTCTTGATTTGTAATCGGTCGTGTGACTGTTTTGTCCATAAATCTGACCTTTCACGCGTTCTTCATTTCCATCATCCATTCTTGACAGTTAGACTCCCATTTGAGCGTTACTCTGTAGATTTCCAACACCCAAAAGTCGGAATTGTGAAGGTGAAATGGCGAAGAGGGGTCATTAATCTTTCGCCTTAAAAATTCAGTTTGGGTCGTCATTGTGAAGGGCTGCTGTTCATTACTCGCTTCAGATTGTCGTTGTATGTTTGTCATCCTCGTTCGTGTATGACACATCAATGATGTTGTTTATGTTGGGTCACAATTTCAGAGTTATGAGATACTCTGCTCTGATACCATAAAAAAATCTGAGAATGATTATCTTGTTTATTCGGTGCTTTAATACATGTCTCAATTGATGTTATATACACAAAGACTCCATACGTATTACAAGCTGCCTACCTAAAAAATATATATTAATATTGTTCACTAAATACATAAATCAGAAAACCAAAAAGTAAAGCATATGTTATACAAAAACAAAAATAATACTCCATCTGTCCCAATATTATCTTCAGTTTTGAATTTGCACACGGATTAAGAAAGTGAAAAATGTGTGGCTTAAAGTTGTGCAAAGGAGAGATCGAGAAAGTGAGGACAAATGCTGTGAACCACAAGTTCTTCGCAAAATATAAGAGTTTATTTTGGGATGGATGGAAAAGGAAAGAGTGAAGATAATATTGAGACAGAGGGAGTAACATAATAACGTTCCTCCAACAAGTTGTATACTTTTGTGCTAAACACTCAAGATATTGAATCTTCGTGGTATTAGTGTTGAACCAAAAGATTTCCTCGCACATTACCCAATATCACCTCAATATGGTTTGCTACCGTAGCAATGACTGATAGTAACACTGCAAAGATTTGAAGTTGTGATTTTGAAGTGTGATCATCCTTACAAATAGTAAACGACACAAAGTCTTAGCATCGGAACGCCAATCACATGGTATGGTGGATCCCAAAATAATCATCTTCAAAAGATTTCCTCGCACATTACCCAATATCACCTCATCTCTCACTTGACATCTTTGCACACTCTTGTCCTGGATTATAATATTGTTGAAGTATTTTCACTAATTAAACCTTTTCTTTTGGACTTTGATATGTTTTTTTATATGTAATCCATACATTTGAAGTGACCAACTTTATTGCCCTTTTCTAATGAATACTACTAAATTAAATTGGGAAAACTGTCAAATAGGTCCTCGAACTTTCATAAAAAGTCAATTAAGTCCTTATTTAGGAGGCTTTGTCCGGCCTTCGCGATTTTGGACGGCTCCCGGTGAAATTTTTTGTTGAATTTTTTTGATCATCTTATTTATTAAGTCTAGTTTACTCATACCAAATTTCAGCTAAAACTTCAATCGGGAACGCATTCAAATTAATTCTTGAAGATAACTGTGCAGTTATCTTCAAGAATTAATTTGAATGCGTTTCCGATTGAAGTTTTAGCTCAAATTTGGTATGAGTATACTAGACTTGATGAATAAGATACTCCAAAACAATCATAAAAAAATCCACCGGGAACCGCCCCAAATCGTGAAGGCCGGACAGAGCTTCCTAAATAAGGACTTAATTGACTTTTTTATGAAAGTTCGAGGACCTATTTGACAGTTTTCCCAATTAAATTCAAAAGACAAAAATATGACTTATTTTAAAAAATTCCAAAAAGTGACAGATTTAGTGACTAGTTCCTAGTGACTCATTATCTACCGGTGACTTGTCACTCTGAAATGAACTATAGTGACTCTTGTCCACTTACTCGTATGTCTAGTCATATTTTGTCCAAAAACATAATCAATCAAAATGTTGTCTGGAAACTCTATTAGTGATGTACATGCAATTTTTTAAACTTTATTTCTATGAAATTGTTAAAATGAGATCGATTAAATTAACTTAATTATCTGGTGAAACAGTAGCTCTGATACCATATGAAATTGTTAATCACCATTGACAATGATATTTCATTTTATCAACAATAGTAAATACTTATAAGCTATGTAGCACCGATACTGGTACGCGGAAACGCGGAAACGGGTACATGGATACGTCAAAACCAAAAAGAGTAGGATACCGATACGGGGCCATATTTATAAATATTAAAAGTTATGGGTGTATTTACAAATATTAAAAGTTATAGGGGTCTATTTATAAATATTAAAAATAGATTTTTTTTAATATATATATATATACATACATATAATATATTATGATGTCTACCCGGCCATTCATTGCATTGAAACATTTTCCTTTTTCAAGATACTTAGTAATAAATTCATAATATTTCTCATATACACTAGTGTATTTCGAAATATAAATGTAGTCAATAAGTCATTAATTTAAAATGAGAAATAAGTCAAACAACTACAATCTTGAAATTAAAAGTGCAAGTACCCAATTCGGAGTATGAGTTAATGACTTAATTCGGATATAGCCATATAGGCCTATTATTTGATTGCCAAGTAAAATGTAGTTTTAGATTTTTCATTTTTTTTTTAGAATTTTATTAAGTAATTTTTGGGATTTTTTTTTAAAAAAGTTGATACGGGTATCCGTCAGGATACGAGTATCGGAAACTTTCAAAAAGTTACAAAAAAAATGGAAATTTTTAAAAATTGCAGATACGGCCCAGGAACGTACGGTACGGGTATCCTAGAGTATCGGATACGGGAACGTATCGGATACGCCGATACGCTACCCTAGGGAAGTATCCGTGCTTCATAGCTTATAAGTAATGGCAGAAATAGAGAAGAAATGCAGAAAGTTTGAAGAAGAAGATAGCAAGCTGAAGAGATAACAAGATCTGATGTATACTTATATGAAATAATTACTTATTTATGACTAAAATAAAGATTGTTTACAAAAATGTGATTAGTGACTGAAGTAGTGATATAATCATAGTAATTTGTGTGTAGTTTTTAAACTTAAGTTATCATGACATTATATTGTATTAAATATTAGTCATATTTGTGTAAAATAACTTTTTTCAGTAATATTTTTGAGAAAAACCCATATTTATATATGCAAGAAGAAAGATTCTAGTATTATAGTTCTCCATCTAATTGACTAACTAATTCCAACTAACAATAATACGACACTACTATAGGTAGATGTATATTTACCTACACACATGTGTATGGGTAAAACCCCTATTTTCTTGTAGTGATAGCCAGCCATCTACTATATCTTTTCCCAATTCAATAAAAAAAGTTACTCAAATTTATTTTGATTTCTACAAAATATTGCGTGCAAAGTAAAAAATTATAGGGAAAAGGGTCAGATAGGGCCTCGAACTTACATAAAAAGGTCAAATAAGGCCTTATATAGGAGGCTCTGTCCGGCCGATGCCATTTGGGGTGGTTCCCGGTGGAACTGTTTGATGTATTTTTTTGAGCATCTTATTCATTAAGTATAGTTTACTCATACCAAATTTGAACTAAAACTTCAATCGGGAATGCATTCAAACGAATTCTTGAAGATAACTACGCAGTTAAAAGCGCATTCATCTTCAAGAATTTATTTGAATTCCTTCCCGATTGAGGTTTTAGCTGAAATTTGGTATGAGTAACTAGACTTAATGAATAAGATGCTAACACAATTTCAGCAAAAACTTCCACTGAGAACCGCCCCAAATGGAGACGGCCGGACAGAGCCTCCTATATAAGGTCTTATTTGACCTTATGTAAGTTCGAGGCCCTATTTTACACTTTTCCCAAAATTATATGATAGATATAAGAGTTGGGGATAAGTGTGATAAAATGAAAAAATGGATTACCAAATGGTCTCTACAACTCATGACCCTTTAGTGGATGAGCATCATAGAGGCTCTAGTGAAACCATCAAAGTTGGAAAAGAAATGTATTGTTTTAGAGTGGACGAATATACCAATAAAATTTGAGATTTCATATGAAACATATCAACGATAATAGAAATAGTTCAAAAGTATTAGCGAGATTTTCAGAAAAAAAAGAAAAAAATGTGATTTTTCGAAATAGACTTACTATGTTTTTCCCTAATGAGAGTAAAATATAGTCATCGTGGAATCGCATTGACATAATATGGGCTTGTCAGAGATTAATGTGGCAATATTAATTTAATATTGATTGTATTTTCCAAGTATGACATTACTTATTCATATTTTGGAGAAAATATTTATTTGTGTTTGAAATGTCACACTATTTAGAGCAATTTATGAAAATATTACATAAATATTTTCGAATTAGATCAAACAATTATTATTTGTGTTTGTAATTTGTAATATTTTCAAATCACAACAACAAATAATACTTGTTTGATCTCTATCAATATTACATATTGACAAACTTAACAGAATAAACGAAAATGAAAAGATGAGATAGATATACTAATAGTTGATTTTCCGTAAAATAAGATAGTTTTCAAATTATTTCAAGTAATATGTTAAATGTCCCACACCGGAAACGTTTGGATGAACAAAGTGCTATATTAACACACGAGCTACTCCTCCTATCAGGTTGACCTTTTAGGATGGAACCCCGGGTCTTAACACGGTATCAGAGCCAAAGCGATCCATGGTGTGGGGCCCCTTATGAATCGTGATGACACGATTATAAAAATGGCTGGATGAAAAAAAAAAAACGGACCGATGAAAAAAAATTGAATGATTGCACGATCCAGACGAAGTGTCTGGTCGTGAGGAGGGGTGTTAAATGCCCCACACCGGAAACGTTTGGATGAACAAAGTGCTATATTAACACACGGGCTACTCCTCCTATCAGGTTGACCTTTTAGGATGGAACCCCGGGTCTTAACATAATAGAGTAAACAATACTAAGGAAAAAAGAATATTTTAGACATTCTGAACATTAAAAGTCCTTAACGTGTCAAGCAATATAGTAAATTATAAACAATTCTATGGAAAACAAAAAAATATTTTTGACATTCTGAGTATTGAAGAAATGTGTAATAAGAGGGTTGGGAATTGGGAAGACTCAAGAGCGGGATATGAGCAACAACCCATTCCTAAAATAAGATTATCTTCAAATTATTTCAAGTAATAGAGTAAACAATACTAAGCAAAACAAAAGGAATATTTTAGTGTTTCAAGCAATAGAATGAACAATACTATGGAAACAAAACAAAAAAATTATACATTCTCAAAATATGTGTGGAGGGAGTGAAAATATGATTTAGGGTTATGGAAATTTGTCCATACCCCTTGGGCCCCAATTAAAATAGGCTTTGGGCTCAATTTTCTTGCATTTTAATAGCCAGAAAAATTAGCACTTATGCAACGTACCTGGACAACTTTTTTTAACAAGGTTCGGAGCTATTTCTCTTGCATATGGATGGATTTCTTAACGAAATTCGTTGCCTTCTTTATCAATTGGATCATGTCTCTTATATGTTGAACCACTTTGATAATGGGCTTGAAATTAATAGGAACGACCCATTCTTTTAAAGATTTAATTTATAATTGAATTAATTGGATATTTTAAATGACCCAAATTAATTGATCATTAAATTTAAGCTCAAGGACCCATGTTACTGTTTTCCTCTTGATAAGGCCCAACAACCGTCAAGAACGGCCCAATATAATTCAACGTTGATCCAATAAAATGGAGAACAACCCGTTAGATTTTCAAAAGGCCTAATGACAACAACAACCCAGCCTGAATATCTCGAAAGTCCAATTAATTTATGAACAAGTGACCCACTAATTTTAGATGTCCACAATAACCTCAATAATTTATATCTCCTATCACTATTTATAATCTCACCCACTTTCAATTTGGGAAAATTTTAGAGAGGTAGTATAAAATATGTAGAAGAATGTGAAGACCAAACTGGGTTGGCGTTTACGACCTTACGTACCACTAATTTTTTGGGCAACGAAATTGCGACTAAAATTAGGACAGGATTGGTCGGGGAAACATTCACGATAAATAAAAAGAAAAAAAAAGGAGATAAGGGTAAAAAGGATTTAGGAAGGGGTCATTTCCGATTTTCCGGCAAATGCTCCGTACAAGTTACCACAGCTCCCCGTAATTGGCTGCAGATACGTGTAATTAAAACTGGGCCCACCCGGGTACCCACCACTCCCTTATCTCCACGTCACCTTGACCCTTTTCCGCCCGAAATCTCGTCCGTCTTTTTCACATCCAACGGCGCCCAGCTCATGTTCTAGACTTTTCCGCCAAGCCACTGTAACAACATCTAACCATGGTTAGCGTCCATCTAACCGTGATTCGCGGTCTGCATTTCCTTCACTGTTATTTCTAGAGCGAGAATGGATGTAAATCCACTGCTTACTTCAATATTTATACGTACAGAGAGGGCGCAAGTTATCTTCGTCTAGATATAGACGTATAGAGAAAGATAACTGGACGAATATTTTAGAGAGGGAAAACCAGCGCCAGCCGCCAAGGACTGGAGAACTAGGGTTCTTTTGGCTCGTACGGCCGTACCTGTCCGCGAATCCTCACTCTGCTGTTTCCGCGCTGTTTACGTCGAGTTTTCGGGTTCTGAGTTCCGGGAGCCGGAAAAGGGGAAAACTATCGGATCCTTCATCTGTCTCTCAGATCTGGTATTTAGGTGAGTATATTCACTTCTCTTGTTTCTGCACCGTTTGGATGTTTTCCGATCGCCTGTTGTGTGCCGGTTGGTTCGATATGAATGCGGGAGTTAAGAGGTTGTTTGGTTTGATTTGCTAAAAATGTGATTAGGTATAATTTTAGGATATTTATTGCGTGTTCGCTTGTTTTCTTTTTTAGTGAAAACGAATCTAAATTTGTTTTTCGGTAAATACGGTTTAAATGGTATGAATAATGGTAGCATTGATTATACAGATAGGATTGCAATTGTTTTTACTCCGTATAATGTTATGGAGGTTTTGAGTCAGGCTTGATTAGTCGTAGTCGCGAAGTACGTAGTACTACGTATTAAGTAGACGAAAAAACACCACTAGGAATAGTATCGTAGGTTGCGATTAAATTGTTCTTTCCTGCTGCTCATTGGCCGGCAAGTCTCACGCACTTTTTTTATAAATTTTCTTTCATGAGATTTGTTGGAAGCTTGAAGATCTTTCTGGTTTCGATCTGTGGTTTAAACATTGTTCGAGTCTGGATTATATTTCTAGATGTTCTTAGCTCTGATAAGATTACTTTTGCTTCTATTCTTTTTTCGCTTTTTACAGATTGGAGCTCTCGCTCAGTCTTCACTAGGCAGATGGATCTTTCAATGTAGTTATTGGGATTCGTTCGCTTCCTCTCTCCTGATTTTCTGTCCCCTGTCATCAGCTGTTTTGCCAAATCACTGATCTTTTTTGGTTCGCACCTGTGTGCCTCTTTGAATGATTGTTTCTGGATTGAGTGAATATTTGGCTCAATCACAATCGGCTTCTGAGTTGGGCTCTCATTTGAGAGTGCGGGGTAGGCTACTCTCTGCAGTTTCCATCTCTGTTGCCGGTTGTGAGATCTGTCTTTCTCTTGTCCTATGATGTCTCCTAACTTGGACAGTCCCGTTCAGACCCAGATGGCTGTGGTACCCTTAAGAATCCCACTTGTTGGGGAATACCCTGTAAACAAGAGGATGGATGGGAAACCTATGACCGGAAGAAGACGCGTATTCGTTCAAACAGATTCTGGATGTGTTCTGGGCATGGAGCTAGATCGCAGTGACAATGCACATACTGTTAAAAGGAGATTGCAGATTGCCCTCAATTTCCCGATTGAGGAGAGTTCTTTGACTTTTGGTGATATGGTTTTGAACAATGATCTCAGTGCAATTCGGAATGATTCCCCTCTACTTTTGACTAGGAACACTTTGCATAGAAGTTCATCAACACCCTGCCTTTCTCCCACTGGCAGGGATGTCCAACATAGGGATTGGAGTGGTCCTATTGAGATATTGGGGAACTCTAGCAGCTTTGCAAAGACGAAACAGACTGTCAAGGAAATTGTTAAGGCAATGAAGGCAGGAGTTGAACCCCTTCCCGTCAACGGTGGACTTGGAGGAGCATACTATTTTAGAAACAGCAGAGGGGAGAGCGTTGCTATTGTGAAGCCAACAGATGAAGAACCCTATGCTCCCAACAACCCAAAAGGATTTGTGGGCAAAGGTCTTGGGCAGCCTGGCTTGAAACGGTCGGTTAGGGTTGGTGAAACAGGTTTCAGAGAGGTTGCTGCATATCTTCTTGATTATGATCATTTTGCCAATGTCCCACCAACAGCTTTGGTGAAAATCACACATTCAATATTTAACGTTAATGATGGTGTGAACGGAAACAAGCATATTAACAACAAGAAGAAGCGTTTTGTTAGCAAGATTGCATCTTTTCAGCAGTTCATCCCTCATGATTTTGATGCCAGCGACCACGGAACGTCAAGTTTCCCTGTTTCTGCTGTGCACCGGATTGGGATATTAGATGTTAGGATTTTTAACACAGATAGACATGCCGGAAATCTTCTAGTCAGGAAACTTGATGGTATTGGGGGGTTTGGTCAGGTGGAACTCATTCCCATTGATCATGGTCTCTGTTTACCAGAAAACTTGGAGGATCCATATTTTGAGTGGATTCATTGGCCACAGGCTTCCATTCCATTCTCTGACGATGAGCTTGATTATATAGATAGACTTGACCCTCTAAAAGACTCTGAGATGCTGCGAACTGAGCTACCTATGATTCGTGAAGCCTGTCTTCGAGTCTTGACCCTGTCCACCATTTTCCTCAAGGAAGCAGCTTCCTATGGACTGTGCCTTGCTGAGATTGGTGAAATGATGAGTAGAGAATTCCGTAGTGGCGAAGAGGAACCAAGTGAGCTTGAAGTTGTTTGCATTGAGGCTCGAAGGCTGGTTGCTGAGAAGGAATTACTCCCTGCACTTGGTTCTGTACTTGACGATGATGAGTTTCAGTTTGAGATAGATTATGAAGAAGATATGACCGGACTCTATTTTAATCCAAAAATGCCCTTCTCTGATTTCACAAGCAAGAATCATTTTCATGCTTCACTGTCAAAACTGGATGAAAGCATTGAGGAGGAAGAGGAGAACTGTGAGGAAGAGAAAAAGATTTCCACCAAGAATGCAACTGTTTTAAAGCTATCCACGTCTCTTAAGAAAACCAGTTTGCTAGGAGGACCAAAGCTAGAGAGTTCATCATCATCTTCTGGCCACCGTAGTGCAAACGAGCAGCTTCCCGCAAGTGCCAGTTTTGTCAAGGTGTCAGATATGAACGAGGAAGAGTGGGCAGTATTTCTAGAGAAGTTTCTCGAGCTGTTGCCACCAGCCTTCGGGAAGAGGAAGTCAGTGACTCTTGGTCAGAGGCAGAGGCAGAGGCTTGGAACTTCATGCCAGTTTTGAGGCATTTTTACTGTCTCTCACTTATTAGTGCACACTGGGAGTAGTAATAACAATTTCCAGGCTTGTTGAAGCGAGAGAAAAGATAGATTCCTATCTCCCCTGAAGATGGAGGCAGCAAGGAGCAGTAGTGTTTTAGTAGGGCTGTTTTCTCCTTTTTTGTAAATATTGCTGGAGGGTAGCAAGCTTGGGGGGAAGCGGGTTAGACTTGGTTGCATTTATTTGTTACACATGTTTCTTTCTTTCTTTTTCTTTCCCCTCCTTTCGCCTTGTTACTGAGAAGATATGTTGGATAAATAATTTGGGGACTCCCAAAACACAAAAAAAAAACTTTTATGTAGATAGCTGCTCAAACTCTGTGTTTGTTTAGAGACGTGTCTAAATATCTTATCGACTGTTGAATTACTAGGCTTTTTTCCTAATAACAAACCATCTCTGGCCCTCAGTGCCATCTGAATTGGCTACTTGCTAGATGGGGATCTGAAGATTGTTCAGTTTCCATGACTTAGTTCAACGATTTAAATTTTGGTAAACCCTCATCAATATTGCCTGTCATTCATTGAGATACTTGGATAGTTGGATGGACTGTGAACTAATCTAGTTTTAGCCGCAGACCTAAGAGTTTTAAAAGTTTTGGAGACTATTCCCAGATGCTATAATACTAGGGCTGGACTGAACCGGGCCTCGGGCCTGGGCCCGGCCGGGCCTCGGTTCAGAATATTGAGGCCCGAGCCCGAACCGGGGGTGGCCGGTTCCAGCCCAGACCGGGCCGGTTCCGGCCCAGACCGGGCCGGTTCCGGGCCGGGCCACCCGCCCTATTTTTTTTTGGCTTCTTTATTTAATCCCCTACCCCTCTTCCTCAACTCCAAACCACCCCAAACCACCTCAAATGGACCAAAATACCTAATCTAACCCAAAACTTAAAAAATTTTCAAAAAAAAAATAAAAAAATTATTTCCGGCCCGGACCGGGCCCGAACCGGCCGGGCCGGTTCACCATATGGAAGGCCCGGGCCCGGAACCGGGAACAACCGGGCCGGTTCGACCCGAACCGCCGGTGGACCGGGCCACCGGGCCGGTTCCGGGTCGGGTCGCCCGGCCCGAGTCCAGGCCTATATAATACTAACCACAACCCTCAAATTAGAAATTGAGGAGTAATAAATAAAATTAGTTAAATGTCTAGTTTACCTTCATAAAAAGCATGACACGAATCTAGTTTACCCTCGTAACAATACTACTTGTGGCAATCTCCATACAATTATACGCAGCCTTCATTCATACTACTGCTCCTAGGAAAGTGATCACTTAAAATCAGCGGTGACATAAACTGATTGCTCATTCTGGTGATTCTAAAAGACAACGTCAAAATAAAATGGTTAGCATCATTCACAAGGTTTTGAAGAGGTCTGGTATTCAGACATCACAGATTGCTTAATGACCACCATTTTTTTGCTAAATTATTTTTACTCCGTATGAAGTTAGTTATTTCAGTGGAAGTAAAAAATAAGTGGCCGCCCACTTCTTCTATGCACTTTTTTCCCTTAAAAGTGACACCTATAGGGGACATACATGAGACAATGAGGAGCAACATTCTTGCTACGCACAGGCACAGCGTGACAACTTTTCATTTATTTGGCAATTTAGGACCAGTCCATGTCCATCTCTTCTCTCGATCACTCTAGAGTCTAGTCTATACTCTACACTCTACAGTGGCAATTTAGCACTCCCCTCCGTTCTGTCTTGCTGTATTTTGGACTGTCGTTTTGCTGTAATTTTAGGGCTTGTTTGCAAACACTTAAATAAAGTGTTTGTGGCTTTTTTTTTTTAAGAAAAAACATTTATTTTACCAAACACTAGCAACTTTTACTTTCTCGGTTTTCGTGTAGAATCTACTTTTTACTTTTTCTATTACACAAAAAACACTTATTTTACCAAACACTACCAACTTTTATTACTAATCATTTTTTTCTCCCAAAAAGTGCTTTTATTTAAACACAAGCACTTGCAAACAAAGCCTTGTAAGTTGTAACAGAAATGGCTAGAATCTAGTTAAACTTATTTTACACTCTAACAGAATTGAAATTTCTATTATTTAGGATAGATTAATTATTTCCCCATGTATTTCCTCACACTCCATTTTTTTTTATTTAAATTTGAAATTACGTGATATAATTTTGAAATTTGATGACTGAACTAATTAAAATAGGAATAAGTTATAACTGAATAACTGATAAACAACAAGAGTGATATGAGTACATCACCCTAATGTGGAGAGTACATCATGATTTGATGATAATAATTCAGGATTACAACACCATGACTTTTGCTTTATATATGTACCTTATTTTGACCATATTTTGTTTACTATAGTAATATATAATAATGACAATAATAAACAAGACATGAACAGATCCAGTAGGCTGAAGATGCCAACCATGAGCCTGCTTCCGATTTATTTCGATTCAGGATTTGAGGATGAGGCGGAGGAACTAGACGAGGAGGAGAGTTCTAAGGAAGATGATGGTTCACCACTTCAGAAGAGGGCTAAGACAGAAGACGAGGAAAGCGGTGACGATGGTTATTGTGGGCGACCCTGACGGAAGATTAAACGTAGTTATTCTTAGCTTACCAGGCTCACGTTTGCATCTATCAAGGTTTTCATGCGGATATGAAATTATGGCCGAAGGGTATTGGTATCATTGACGGGATTCTGCCTATGGACATGGAGAATGATGAAAGTATGCAACCCATAAAGATATTGTTTATGAGGCAGCTCGTCGTGAAATAAAGATGCACAAAGCCGAGAACCCGGAGAGTCCGGAGCTGGAACTGGTACATTACTACGTTTATTTCATAACCATGGTGGTTAAGGACGTGGCTTCGGGAAAAGAGGCAAATTATCAAGCAAACTTCCACTACGCTGTAGCAAAAGACGGAGAGGAGCTTTTCCCATTCTACTTTCTAGTTTCTAAGGCCAGAACCCAAGCACCATAGTAGTAGAGGTTGAGACTGATGAAATGCATACGAAGCGCTTTGAGTATCCCACACACATGTGGTATCCCAGGCAAGTTAATTAATGTGAATGACTGCATTGACTGGATGTTGTTTAATACTCTGAGCTTGAACTTAGGGAGTGTTTTTGTTTGCTTAAAAAAAGTGCTTTGAGCTTTTAGATTAAAAAAAGCAATCTTAAGTGTTTGGTAACCCCAACTTTGGTTTAAAAAAAGTGCTTTAAAGCCAAAATCTAAAAGCTACCCCAGCCCAGCTTTTAATAGCTTATAGGTAAAGTAGTAAATACCCCCAACTTTATGACTAATGATAATGGCAAATAAATCCCCTAACCCCCCAAAATAACCCTCAAATAACTACGATCCCCCAGCCCTGTACACATCTGCTCGTTCCATCCTCTCTCCTATGTCGGTGCCATTTGAACGCAGTGAAGCAGAGGTCTTTAATTTTGTCGTCGCCATCTGTTCGTTCCATCCTCAAAATCAGACCTGTAGAGGAATAGATTATTACCTGATTCGAGAAGGAAGGTCAAAAATGTGGGAACGAAGAACCTTCACTGGGGACCTGGAATTGCGGCCCGCAGAAGCTCGAACGAAAACCAGCGATGGGGTATTTGAGTAGGGGAGGAAGTTCTTTTATTCGTACACCTTGCCCTATGTCCGAAAGTTTAAAGGGTATTTTTGTACTTTTTCAAAAATATTCCATCATAATCACTTTCAGTGTGAATGACTGCATTGACTGGATGCAGTGGTGGACCCGGGACCGGCCCGGGTAGCCACCGGGGCCGGTCCGGGGCCGGGCCGGGCCTTCGGTTTCGTTTTTTTTTTTTGTGCTTTCCTAACCCCCCCTCACCCCCAAACCCCTCCTAACCATCAAGCCCAACCCGAGTGGAACCCCAAAAAATGGAAAAAGAAAAAATCAATTCGGTCCGGACCCGGGCCCGACCCGGCCGGGTCGGTTCGCCAAATGTAAGACCCGAGCCCGGACCCGCCCCCACCGGGCCTAGGCCCGACCCGGACCCGAGAACTGGGCCGGGTGGCCCGACCCGAATCCAACCCTAACTGGATGTTGTTTAATACTCTGAGCTTGAACGTTAGGTCACTCTACTATTATTATTATGAAAAAAATCATATGAAGCATTATGTAAAACGAATCAGAGTATCGTATATGTTTCTAGATGTAAGTTTTTTAAATATGATTTTTTTTCGAATATTTGTAATACATAATTAGTTATACATTATTGGTCAATGTCAGTTATTGGCAACTATATAATCAAATTGTTAATTCTAAAAAAGAAGAACAAGTTACTATGGAATAGTAGAATAAACTTCCTGCTCCATATTAGTTTTTGGTATCGTCCCTCCCATCAAGAATTCCATAAGACCAGGCTGTTGCCACTTCACTTTCGTGTCAATTTTTTCTGAAATTGAGGAATTTACAGACTCACTTTCGTGTATGAAGATCGTAAAAAAAATAAAATGAAGGGGGAGAAGAAGTTAATGTTGGAAAATGTGTTCATAAATTGCATTAAATGGTCATTTTAGGGCAATTTTTCGAGTGGTGTCCACCTCCGATTTGGGTCAGGTCAAAGTGGTTTCAGATTTTCCTTGCTTAGGCCTACAATTCGATATATGGTACGCTCAAAACGGATAACGAGTGAATGAGAAATTGATTCTCAAAGTTCACTCGTTGAAATGGAGAAAACTAGGAAAAAATGGATTTCTAGTGTGGTTTTTTCTCACACCGGAAAACCCAAGGGACTTTGAACCCTTTATAAAGGGAAACATCTTCTAAGGAGTTAAGATTCCTAAAGGGAAAAGCTCTCTCTCGTGCGCAGGGGGTGCGAATCAAATCCCGAAACCGGAGAACAAAAAACGCGACTTGCGTGTGCGGGCGACCTGCGGACACGAATGCCGTTCGAAAAGCTATCTTCTAAAGATAACATTAACTTTTGTTCTTCCGGTACGTTCCTATTTTATTTTTTGCTCCATGGTGAACTGAAACGTTGCAGCATAAATGCCCAACATTTCTTGGCAATGAATGCAACGTTTTCTAGACAAATCAATGTGCCAACGAGCTGACTATTGAATACCAACGTTCATGTTCATTAAACTCCCATTAACACACAACAAAATCACCCCTATATAAGGCTGGCAGATGGTTTACAACAATACAACTTGATACACGAACTATACCTTCTCTTTAGCTCAAAAACTCTCCAGCCATTCTGCAAAATTCCTTCTGTATTCTACCTTTGTTCACGTTGTTGGAACTTTAGTTTGAGTGCTAAACTATTGTTCGTAGTCATCGTATCCTGGGAAACGATTGTGGCTACGCTCCTAGCACCCCAGGAGACAACGAATATGTTTTAAGGATATCGTGCGTAGCACGAACTTTGACTTTTTCTGATTCATCTATTTTCTGTTTTCGTTTAGTCATTTTATTTAATTAATTTTTATTAATTATTTTCTTTGTTTTTTGAAACACACCCAACAGTTAAGCGGATAGATGAAATCAATAATCAGTATTTTATTTGTACTATTATTGTCTTAACCAGATTTGCCTTGACTTTACTATGTGGCATGCTTTGTTTTTCTGATACCATTAGTACTTCAATCGAGGTTATACCGTCCATCTGTAGAGAACGATGTATTTACTATGAAAGATTAGAAAATGATTTATTTATTATGCAATTAAAGAATAGAGAACGATGTATTTACTGTTTAGGCATGTAAGAATGGATTCATAATCTCAATTCAATTTTAAAATTGGGAATACTTATTAGTTTTATGTACATCGACTATTTTACTTATTAGGTTTATACTTTTATATAAGTATTTTAATTCATATCAATAAATGCTAAAATCTTTAATAATCAATAATAAAACTATAAATCACACTAAAAACGTTTAAATTTTAGATATACTACCTCCATCTCGTTTTATTTAGCCATCTTTGACTCTTTAGTCAAAGATGGTAAACTTTGATCCATCATTTTAACTCATGTATTAATGTGAAACTTACTAAATTTATACTTTTATGATAAACTTTTTAACAAAGAACATTTCCATTTCATTTACACATTATCAATTTTATTGTATAAATATATAGTCATTCAGAGTTTAACTTCTTTGACTTGAAAAGTCAAATTAGTCTTAATAAAAGTGTGCGGATGTAGTATATAGTTTGTTTCTATAATTTATAAGTTATCAATATGCTCGAGTCCAGATCGAACTGAACATGACTATGCTCGAATTCAGCTTGAATAACTATTCAAACTCAAAAAAATAACGGCCGCTTTTTTTGTAAAAACAAACTATTTAAACTAAAATTTAGCTCGTGTTCGAGATTGAAGCTCGTTAAGATTTGGTCATTAAATTAAATTCGAAATCACGATCGAACTCGAGTAGTTCGAAAAAAAAACTCAGTTCAATAACTATCGGTCCTAAGCTAAACCTTTTTGTATGCAGTAACGAAATTTTTTATTGCTCAGCCCACCCCACCCCTCATTCCTGGATCCGCCCCTGCTTCTAATCACGTATTAAATACGCTTTCCTAAAAGTTTACTATCTACCCTTATCACAATAACCGGGTTACAAGATAGAACTTTTGGAATAAAAAGATGTATGGTGTATTTTAGTTACTGATAAAATAACACCGAACAAGTGATTTGTATATAAAGTTGTCTAAACACTTTATTACTGCAGAGTAATAGAGTAAGGCAATTTGAGAAGAATGACAAAAATCATTTTGCCGTATCATAAAATCAACATGGTCCTCATATTTATAGGTAAAAGAACACTTTCCTAAAAAGGCCATCTCATTATTTCAACCGAATGTCTAATGGCGACAAAACGTTTCAAAAGAAACGGTGCATCCATTTCCAAAAGGATACGAACATGCTTTTAAAAAACTTTTTAAATTAATATTTACAATTTGTCCTTATCCATATATGATGCATGTGTCGCATAAGTGTCTTAAGTGGCATAGCCTTTTAAAACAATACGCACAGTCCGTATACCATGCAACCGGAGCATGGTGAGCACCATGCTCCACACTCCAAAACGACGTAGTTTTGATCAATTTTAAATAATAATAAAAATTCACATGAACAGTACACGCGTGAACAGTACACGCGTGTACAATGTTTTTTTTTTATTTTCATCCCAGCAGCATGGATGATGTAATTCGCGTGTAAAGATATGTAACTCGAGTTCTTGATCAATGTAACTCAAGCCCAAATGAGATGTAACTTGTCAAATACATAGTATACGAAATAAAACATTGATTTCAATGTAAACAATGAAAAAGAGAGTCTAATTATTATAAATGTAATTCGTGTTGATGACAAATGTAAGTTGTTGAGGTAAGTCCAAATGTAACTCGCTTATAAAAAGATGTAACTCATGCACATGAATATGTAACTCGTTCATAAAAAGATGTAACTCCATGTAACTTAAGATGTAAATTTGTATTAAAGAGTGTAACTCCATTTTATACGTAAAAACCAATTAACCTCATCGATCAAAGCATGTTAGATTAATCTGAACGGAGAAGTTTATACGAAGTATTAATCTGAATTGATTCATAGCAGCCCATTACATCAAAGCAATAGAACTTGCTTCAATTTTCAAAACGAAAAGCAGCACAAGAGAGAAAGCAAGGAAGAAAAGTTAGTGGAAAAAAGTTAGTGGAAGCATGGGAAGAATAAAATTTTGGGAAACGATTGTAATTGCATAAGAACGACACCGTATTAGAACCGGGCATACCATGCACATGGTATGCCGGTTGCACGGTATAAATTGCGCAATACGCAGTATTTTAACATATGGAAGGAGTATAAATGAACTAACATATTAAAGTGAGATCATATGTGCACAAAATGTTCTCATAATATATAATAATCATTTAATTAAAATAACGTCATTTTAATATGTCACATTATTTGTTTATAAAATAATTAAGGACCATGTAAATTAACAATTGAGCTTTATTTCCAATAAATCTCCAACAAGGCATACATTACATTTTCATTTTTTTGTTCTTAAATGTCAACTAAAAAGAATTAAATTAAAATTTACTTCTAAAATACTCACCTCTTCAAAATTTTACCGGCATCTTTTTTGAGCCCGTTTTGAAAGAACTAACATAAAAGACCTTAAGCTACTCTTGTGTCCAATTGACCTTATAGGATAATGTCTAAAGCCTTAACAAGGGATGGGCTGTTTCATGACTATTTAATCATTCAGTATGGGCATTTGCAATGGGAGGGTGGATTGTAGTGATGTGGCATAAGAGAGAGATGGAAATAAAATGGATATTTTAATTTAATACGGAGTATAGATGAAGTGGTATGTTGGGAAAAATGAAAAAGATGAGAGAGATAGAGATAAAAAGTAGACTTAGATCTATGACAAGGTCCATAAATGAACCTTATACGAGATTCGAGAAAGCAAAGTTAATGAAAAGTGAATTAGAAGTGATAAAAAATGAAAATGAAAATTAATTAGAAAATACGTGGGTCCTACACATAAAAATTGTGAAATAAAAAATTCGACCCATCTGTAAGGATATGTAAGAGACCACATCATTGCATCGGAGATGCTCTTAGTAGGATTGGAGATGCTCTTAGTATGAAGTAAAAAAACGATATATTATAAAATGACGCTCACATCTTGATCGGTGTATTTTTTTTTAGTGAGTTAAAACGTAGTTGGTTTATCCGTAGAATAACCAGACCACGAGTATCGTCTCACAAGGAGTGGCAAAAAGGAAGTTTTTAAATACAATCCGTGATCACAGGCTAGCACAAGTCATGGTAATCTTTCCGAATAAATTGTTTTGAGTGTTAAGGAAAAAAACTAAGTAATAGTGAGTGCAAAAATAAATAGAGAAAAAAATTAAATTAAATTGATTCAGGATATTAAAACAGGGTTCAAATTGGATGGTTCGGGTTCTGGGTGTTCTTTCGGGTTTAGAATTAAATTAATTGATGTTCAATTATTCCTGGACAGAAAATGAAATAAATTCTCATAGACAAGAATTAAATCAAATTTTGACAATCCTAACTTATTTCTAAGATCAGATTGCTTGTATAAGATTTAAGCTAATTTAACTCAATTTCTCATAGACAAGAATTGAATTAAATCCAAGTATTCATATATGAGGTGATCAAATTCATATAGACAATTATGACCAATCTTATACAATTTTCCAGAAAATTAATTGAATTTAAAAAAAAACTAAATTCACACCCTCAAGAACCCATGAACCCTAGCCCCAATTCAAACCCTATACGGAATTAGCTACTCATACTAAAAATTAACCTCACAATAATGTTCATAAGCATTTTCAGGAGCTAGTTAAATAATTAATTAAAGGAAAAAACAATGACTTAATTAAATGAGAAAAATCGGAAGTTAATAACTATAGACTAAGAAGTTCCAATTCAATCCAAAATCCAGAACTAGAATATGCTGAAACTTACAATCATTGCTAGGAATGTAAATTGAAATGATAAATTGCAGAAAAGTGAGGTTTACGACTCTCCTTGATGCTGCGGCTATCATAGGAATAAAGAAGAAAAAAAAAATCCGTTGCTATCTTCTTGACCAAGAACAGAACAAAATTCCTCCTGCTTGTTTGTGTGCTGAATGAATGATTGGAAAACTCTAGGGCTGCGGCTAATTGATAAGGAAAAGAAAGGATGGAATCTCAGCAGCGGCGGCTAAGTGCCGAAGGAAAACCAAAAAACTGCCCATGCGGCTAATTGGACAGAAGAGAAAACTTGTGCTGCTGGGGTTAATTTCCAAAGTGAAAAGAAGGGATGGGTGATCTCGTCCTGGGCTACTGCTAATTTTTTTTCGGTGGACTGCGCTTCACCTTTCTTTGCTTCGGGCTGCACCAAATTGTTCTTGAAAGAACTCTCAAAAATTCCGGTCCAAACATAAATGTGTTATTCACCGCAAAATTCAGCCTGTACAAGCACAACTCACCAAACCCGCTAATAATATGTAACTTTACAATCAAATTACTCCAAAAATGTCAAATTGTGTACAAAAATACTACACTGAATATGAATGCCACCGGAACCGAAAAATAACAAATTTTCACTCAAAACCCCCAATGGTCACCCGATTAATTGTAAAAATTAGACAATTAACACCCAAAGCATAGGTGAAAAGATAGGAACGGAACGAGCCTATCAAATCTCCCCACACTTGAGCGTTGCTTGCCCCCAAGCAACAGTGCATTAAACTCACGGAAAAACAAAGTAATCGCATGTAACACCTGATTCAAAAATCATTCACACCCAAAACAAATGACTGCACAAGATCTTTTCTTTCTTAACAACGAAACCAAAACTCACATGTCAAACAATATTTTCAAAAGTAAAATCCCTCTCCAACCGACTAAAATGTAAAGAAAAGCATGATGGTCCCAGCGGTGTAGGTGTATGAAATTCAAACCACCAATCATTCCAAAAACCCAAGAGTTGTGTGATAAAACTGGTATACTCGTGATTCTTTTTTTTTTTTTTTTATATGAAAAGTTGACCAGGTTCTGGTTTGCAGGACTGATTCAAGCTCTAGGGCCTGGGAGTTTATCTCATTACTGTGTACTCAACTCTCACACTAGGTGATTCGTGAGATGAGCAGAGCCCCATTTCGGGGATGAAATTCTCGACACACGAAGTGTAACCCCATTACAAGAATCAGTTACCTACTTAGCATGAAGTTATCCCGATATGCTTAGAAAGCAGAGCTCCTTACGGAGTAAGGATTTTCAACACCTGGTCAGTCAAGCAATTATTGATGAAGAACTACTAATCGACACAAATCAAACCATCCAACATGCCAACATTTCCCAAGAATATACACACCACCCCGATGTTTACACCATTACTAATTCTTTCCGAGAAAGATGGAGGAGATGGAAGTTTACAAAAGAAAATAAAGATTAACAAGTTACCTCTGTTGCGTTGCTAAACCAGAAAAGAGCTCGTACACCTCAAAATGTTTTTGGGCAGAATAACTTCATCACCAAATGTCATGTTCAAGCTACAATCAAACCTCCCCACACTTAGGGGTGACATCGCCCTCGAGGTCAAAGAAAAGATTTAAAAGCAAAAATAGCAGGGGCAAGTTAAAGAATAAAATGATTTTCAGCCCGGCAGCACATCATAATCAGAATAATAATCAACACAATTCAACAAAGGAGTAATATGACAGTAAACACACATTCTTAGCAGCGTAGAAAAAGTTGGCAGAATACCGTACAAGCCAAACGTTGGTGAATACCCTCCGAAATAACTTCAAATCTATGCATCAAATAGCTCCTCGATTGCTTGTGATGGGAAGTCTAGGTAGTATGCCTGGAACCATGATCATTGGGCTGAAATGGCTCTTTTCCGGATGCATAAATGCTGGAAAATCCGCACAAGCCTGCCTCGTGATGCAACTGGCAATCTCTCAACTCCCTAAGTAAGTTTGGATCGCTGCCCGATGAACTTGTGAAGTACAAACTCTCTCATAGGCACTGCCATGTCCATTGCGACGCGCTCAAATAAGCTGCAAAAGGCGAAAATGAAACATGGTAGCACCTTGCTCGCAATCTGGTTGTTACTATGGAGGTTATTTCCCATGAAGAAACACGTTAAGGCAGCCTGATTTACTGTCTGTTAGAACTTCTTTGAACATCAAACTCTGATTCATGTGTAGAATGGCATTCCCAGAAGGCTTTTAGCCCAAATTAGTTGGGAAAGAAGCTGCTGAAACTCCTCTGTCTGCTCATACGCCGGGTCATAGAAATCAAAACGCCAACCTGAATCTGCCAACAGAGTCTTGTCCATCAAAATGGTCTACTGTCAACGGCCAGCTTATCTATCCCTAAAAAATCAGCATGTGGCGCCATAAAGAAGCTGCCAACGGCCCCACATCTTGAGCAAGTGTAAGTCTTGAATCAAAATCTACCAACGGCCTGCTGTGAAACTGCAGCATGCAGCCTTGAATAGCCCCATCTACATAAGCATGTGTTCTTCATCTACACCAGTCCATGATCATCCTGTCGTACCTGCATTTCGAAGCAATGAAAGAAATCCAAACGCACAACCACAAGATGAAATCACAAAAACAAAGGAGAAAAAATGCATAAACAAGAAATAATAAACTCCTAATTCTTTTTTTTGGTGGGTTGCCTCCCAGAAGCGCTTCTTTAATGTCACTAGCTTGACAATAATATTTCATTCCTAATCTGGCTCAAATGACCAAGTAAAAGTGGTATTTTCCTTATCACCGAGATCAACGTGTATTTGAAAGTACTCGCTCATCCCGTCAAGAAAACAATAATAAGCATGCCCTGCCAAACTCTCAATTAACTGATCAATAAAAGGTAAGGGACAGTGATCCTTCCGGGTGACCTCATTCAGTTTACGAGCAATGACTTGCTCGTGGCGCCTAAGGACATCCATCATTTTTTTCTTCTGTCCCGACTCTAACTGGGTTGAAATTATGACAGGGCGTTGGCCCTCTGTATCCAAAAATGCATACTCCAGGTGACTAGGGAGTGGTTTGAGTTCAGGAGTAACCTTATCAGTGGGTTGCTCCTCAAACTCAGTAAGCAACGTAGGGAAAACATCATCCCTAATCACCTGCTTGCAATCAACAATCATTTCTTCTTCATTTTCAGCCACTATATCCCCCACATAATGAATGTCACTATCTGGTGGGGTAATATCACTATCGCCTCCAAACAAATAACCCTCCACTGACTCAAACATATCAAGATAATTGCATGATTCAGTGTGGTCTGAGGCCTTACTCATCACATCTGAGAGTTTAAAAGTGCACACATCGTCCCCAACTCTCAGAGAAAGTGAACCATCAGCAACATCAACAAGGGCCCTAGCAGTAGCAAGAAAGGGCCTCCCTAAAATAAGTGGAGTCTCACGATCTTCCTCCATGTCCATGACCACAAAATCGACAGGGAATATGAACTTTTCCACCCGTACTAATACATCCTCTAGAATTCCTTTCGGGTATTTCACCGATCGGTCCACTAGCTGGAGGCTCATACGAGTGGGCTTAAGTTCACCCAAACCAAGTTTCATGACCACAGAGGAAGGCATCAGGTTGATGCTAACTCCTAAATCAGCTAAAGCATTATTAAACATACAATTTTTGATAGAACAAGGTACAAGAAAACTCCCTGGATCTTTTCGTTTTGGAGGCATGGTCTTCAGAACAACTGCTGAACATTCTGCATTGAGATCCACAACTTCAAGCTCTTCCCACCTCTTCTTTTTCATGAGGAGGTCCTTCAGAAACTTCGCGTACCTCGGCATCTCTGTCAAAGCCTCCATGAATGGCATATTAATATGCAGCTGCTTCAGATGCTCCATAAATCTAATCAAGTTCGTGTTATCGTTGCTTTTCTTCACCCGTGTAGGGAACGGGAGGGGTGGAGTCTTCTTACTCTCCTCTTTCTTCTGAGAATCTTCTTTCTGAACTTCTTCACTCTTGGCTAGAGAGGGAGCAACCACTTGTTCTTCAACTTCCTTGGATTTGGGGCCTTGAAGCTGCCGGTCATCATCTTGTTGAGGCATTGGCGGAGTAGAAACTTCTGGAAGTGTTCTCCCGCTTTGTAGCGTAACAGCTTGCACATGCTCCCTTGGGTTAGGTTCTGTTGAACTCGGAAGGCTGCCCGTTTCTCTAGGAGCAAGTGAACCAAGCTGGCGAATGAGAGCTTCCAAATTGCTGAAACGTTGATGCATATCAGCCTGATTTTTGGCTAATTCAGCCACTGTTTTCTCTAACGCTGCATTTACAGGAGGCTGCTCAAGCTGTCTTTGATGAGGCGGGACATAAGCGGGCTGGTTTGGATGGCCTCTATTCTGAAAATTTGCTTGAAAATTAGGGGCATTTCGCTGCCCTTGATTCTGATTTTCAGGCCTCCACGAGCCTCCTCCTTGCTGAAAGTTTCCCCTCTGACCTTGATTGTTGAAAAATTGTCCACCTCCTCTCTGGCCTTGACCATATTCCATGAAATTGACGTTCTGGACCACTGGTGATGCCTGATTCTGAGCATAAAGAGGACATGTGTGAGTGAGGTGAGCTCCCATGCACATCTCGCAAGATAAAGCGAGTTCTTGGCCGATTGGGCTTGGATAGCTTGCTCGACTAGGAAGTGGGGCAGAATACATAGGATAAGAGGGCTGATATGCCCCAATATTGTGAACTTGCTGCTGTTGAGAGGTCTGCGCCTTCAAGTCTTTCACTTCCACTACCAGCCCCTCAATCTTCGCTGTAAGTGCAGTGATGGGATCAAGATTGAGCAAACCGGGTGGATTTTGAGCTCTCTCTTTACCCGCATGCCAATACTTGTCATTTGAAGCCAAGTTTTCAATTATTTGCTCTTCTGCCTGTGGGGATAATTTCAGAAACATACCCCCTTGAGATGCCCAGTCTAGCTCTCTCATATACTCCAATCGAAGCCCATTATAAAATCTGCACATAATAGTTGCTGCATTCATGAATGTTTCAGGACACTTCCTTCTCAACGTCTTTAGCCTATCCCACGCTTCACTAAAAGTCTCAGTCGGAGCTTGAGTGAAATTGAGAATTTCTGTCTGAACCTTGATAGCGGCAGAGGGAGGAAAATACTCCTGCATAAATGCCTGATGAAGCTTCTCCCATGTATCAAAATGCCCGTTTGGAAAGCTACAGAGCCACCGTGAAGCTTTGTCTTTCAACGAGAATGGGAATAAAGTCAACCTGACTGCTTCGCTGGACACTCCATTATATTTGAACGTGGCACAAGTCTGAATAAAGCTCTCAATATGCTCCATTGGATCTTCATGGGCGTATCCACAGAATGGATTATTAGCAAGCATCTGGATCATGGCCGGCTTGATTTCAAAATTGTTGGCCTCAATGGTGGGTGCCCCAATGCTATTTCTCGCCACATAATTAGGCGTCAGCGTCTCTAGAGTTGTCTGATCGGCCATTTTTTCCAAATCTTCTAGCAAACGCCTTTTAGCTCTTCCTCGGAATAAGCGTTCAGGATTAGAATACCCTTCAATAAGTTCTTGTTCACCCGAGGAGCGAGTGCGCATACACTTGTTCCTGCATCTTAGTTCACGTGCAAAGAACACCAAAAACGACAAACAAATAACAGGAAAAAATAGAAAGTCTCACCGACTTGCTTTTACCTATTCCACAGAAAAGTACTTAACAAACAACCGTGCCACTCCCCGGCAACGGCGCCATTTGATCGGTGTATTTTTTTTAGTGAGTTAAAACGTAGTTGGTTTATCCGTAGAATAACCAGACCACGAGTATCGTCTCACAAGGAGTGGCAAAAAGGAAGTTTTTAAATACAATCCGTGATCACAGGCTAGCACAAGTCATGGTAATCTTTCCGAATAAATTGTTTTGAGTGTTAAGGAAAAAAACTAAGTAATAGTGAGTGCAAAAATAAATAGAGAAAAAAATTAAATTAAATTGATTCAGGATATTAAAACAGGGTTCAAATTGGATGGTTCGGGTTCTGGGTGTTCTTTCGGGTTTAGAATTAAATTAATTGATTTTCAATTATTCCTGGACAGAAAATGAAATAAATTCTCATAGACAAGAATTAAATCAAATTTTGACAATCCTAACTTATTTCTAAGATCAGATTGCTTGTATAAGATTTAAGCTAATTTAACTCAATTTCTCATAGACAAGAATTGAATTAAATCCAAGTATTCATATATGAGGTGATCAAATTCATATAGACAATTATGACCAATCTTATACAATTTTCCAGAAAATTAATTGAATTTAAAAAAAAACTAAATTCACACCCTCAAGAACCCATGAACCCTAGCCCCAATTCAAACCCTATACGGAATTAGCTACTCATACTAAAAATTAACCTCACAATAATGTTCATAAGCATTTTCAGGAGCTAGTTAAATAATTAATTAAAGGAAAAAACAATGACTTAATTAAATGAGAAAAATCGGAAGTTAATAACTATAGACTAAGAAGTTCCAATTCAATCCAAAATCCAGAACTAGAATATGCTGAAACTTACAATCATTGCTAGGAATGTAAATTGAAATGATAAATTGCAGAAAAGTGAGGTTTACGACTCTCCTTGATGCTGCGGCTATCATAGGAATAAAGAAGAAAAAAAAAATCCGTTGCTATCTTCTTGACCAAGAACAGAACAAAATTCCTCCTGCTTGTTTGTGTGCTGAATGAATGATTGGAAAACTCTAGGGCTGCGGCTAATTGATAAGGAAAAGAAAGGATGGAATCTCAGCAGCGGCGGCTAAGTGCCGAAGGAAAACCAAAAAACTGCCCATGCGGCTAATTGGACAGAAGAGAAAACTTGTGCTGCTGGGGTTAATTTCCAAAGTGAAAAGAAGGGATGGGTGATCTCGTCCTGGGCTACTGCTAATTTTTTTTCGGTGGACTGCGCTTCACCTTTCTTTGCTTCGGGCTGCACCAAATTGTTCTTGAAAGAACTCTCAAAAATTCCGGTCCAAACATAAATGTGTTATTCACCGCAAAATTCAGCCTGTACAAGCACAACTCACCAAACCCGCTAATAATATGTAACTTTACAATCAAATTACTCCAAAAATGTCAAATTGTGTACAAAAATACTACACTAAATATGAATGCCACCGGAACCGAAAAATAACAAATTTTCACTCAAAACCCCCAATGGTCACCCGATTAATTGTAAAAATTAGACAATTAACACCCAAAGCATAGGTGAAAAGATAGGAACGGAACGAGCCTATCACATCTCACCTAGCATTTACTCTGGAAGTGCACATACACCAAATTTGTATCTTTTCCGATTAATTTCATTTCATACTCCTTCCGTCCCTTATAACTTTGCCAACTTTCCTTTTTTGGATGTCCCATTAACTTTACCACTTTCCCTTTGAAGTAAAGAATTTGTGGTTCCAGTTAATTCTCTTTCCTCTGCACAAACCTCAACCACACAATTTTTTATTAATCACCGTGCCGGTCAAACTAGTCAAAGTTATTAGGGATGGATGGAGTACTATTAAGATGGTAAGATTTGACGTTTTACATAAGTCAGTGTTATTAGTGACCCAGTTACACCTCTTTGCTTCTTCATTTTCATTAGGAGCTGAACTTGCTGGACTATGGTGGTGACTAGAATGATGTTGCAGCATGATGGTTCTACACCCACATTGCCATGGGCTCTTATCTATTGGCCAGCCCAGCACTATCTTCTGATCAAGTGGTTTCAGTTAAGAGAAGAAAGCAAGTTTTATGTAGTTTTATGTAGCTCTTAACTTTTACTTCTCTCTAGCGCTGCTGGTATTTGTGTATTTCTCTACTAGTCTACTCCGTGGTTTCAGATGTAGTTTAGACACGTTTTGGTGAGGTTGGGGTGTTTAATATCCTCTTTAAATTTGGCCATGAATCTGTCAAAGGGAGAAAATGTTCAGCGATTTTACAACAGATGAAATGATGAATGAGAAGTTGCAAAATTACATCAATGGAAAGTAGGAAGTGGCAGATTGTGAATTTAAAATAGATCACTTCTACTGCTTCCTTAAATGCACCCCGATTTTATTTTCAGTTTTGTACTTCACAAAAAGAAAACCTCTTCGTTATATTTGTTCCAAGTTTTCTATTTAAGAGCTATGCCATTTCGTGTACGTATGGAACATCATCTTTAATCCATGTTCTTGAACCTTAAATGATTAATTGCGTTAAATGGAGGGAAAACCAGGAAATGAATTCACAAGCGTTTTTTTTTCCTTAAAGAGGATGATATTTCATAAAATGAAACTAAAATTTCATGTACTTTGCCAAAAAATATCAAGCCAAGTAAATATGATAAATTAGACAATGTCTGATTGAAAGAGAAGAAATAGATATAGGAGGTCTTGGCAATCAGGGGAAAGAAAATGAGGAACAAGTGAGAAGTGTAGAGAGAAAAGTTGTTTTCTTGAAGAGAAATAGAGTAGAAATTGATTGTCTTTCGTGACACTATTGATTGCGTATCTTCAATCCACTTATACAGGCTACAATTTAATCGAATTTGTCGGAAGCACAAGTGTTCATGTAAACTCTATGAAAGACACCAAATAATATTTTGTGATCTAATTTATTTACCAATTTGGTCAAGGGTAAATAACATTATGTTGACGCTTGATTTGGTAGTAAACCTTTTTACCTTAATGTAGTTCACAGTGAATCTCAATAAAGAGAACATTAGGCTGCATAAATGATGATACAACATCTCATTTGAAGTAAGAAGAGATCCCCTCTTGTATGCAAAGATGGATGGAATAAGTTGCAGTCAAGTGACTACTGGCTTGTTCATTTATTGTTGTAGCTTTTTTCATTCAATTGGATCCCATAATATAAACATTTGCTTGCGTTTGGTCCTTCAACGCAAGTGACAATTTCATCAGAAGCCAGCCTCGATTGTTTATTTTTTTATTGCAAGAAAGCGACAACTATGTACCTTTAATTTTACAATACAACTCGGAAAAACAAGATTGCATTGCTTCCGAAAAAAATCTTCATATTCCTCGACCATTGTATCTTCATGTCCGGGTAGATGATGATGAATAGGAACATTAATCAGTAATCACTTATCTGGGGATGAATTCGTGTTGAACACAGCATATGCATCACTGTATATGGCCACTGCATTTGAAGCCACTGCCAAGACTATCATGAATATCGACAATATCTTATCCTCCTTTGTGGCTATTCCAGGTACATTCCTGAAGTCAGAGAATGGGAAATTACACATTCCTCTTGTGTTTAGTTAAATTAAATCAGAAAGAAAAGAACAATAGTAGTACTCTCTCCCCCCATTCCATATGATTGCTATGCACATTCCTGATTAGTAGGGTCTTTTAAACATTGTTATGCACATTCCCGATTAAGAAACTCATTAAATGTCTTATGATCTTGCATAACAATAGTGTTATGCCTAAACAATGATTGACTACAACCCCTTCTTGGAAAATTAGTAGTAATTTTAATTAATGATCATTTCAGAAAGAATTTATTTGTTTTACTAGAAAATTTAAATAGTCTTTTTTCACAACTCTATTTCTACTCATTTTCTCCTCTACTAATTTTGTCCGAATTCTTTCCATCCTATTTCTCTCTTTATTCAAACAAAGCATTAATATGGAACAGAGTGAACACTGATTTCTATCAATAAAAGCTGGCTTACTTCAATGCAATGGCAGCAGGAAGAATGAAGGCAAGAGAAACAGTTGCAGTGGCCCCACTGAACTGGAAAGCATCCCAAATGCTGGGAACAAAATTTGCAATTACAAACACCACAATAATGAGCCCAAGGTTAATGGACGCAAAACGCCACTTAGCCGACTCCAAAGCCCTTGCAGAGGGAAAGAAGAGACCGTCCACATTAACACGAAGAGGGTAGAACAAAACTGGGAAAACAAGCATAAGGTGAAGCGCATAGGAGATACGAACAGCATCACTGAGGACATGGCTAAAAGGAACACCTAGGTCAGAATTAAAGTTGGCGAGCACATCATCTAAAGTAGAATCGCCAAACAAAAGGTATCCAAACAAGCTTGTCATGATGTATATGATGCAGCAAATTGCCAAAGACGCCCTCACAACTGATCGTATCCGGTGAGGGTCTTTCATTTCATTCTCTATGCTATGCACTGCAGAAAAAAAAGAAGTAACACTATTATTCGATTGTCAATGTTAAAATAGGCCCAACTCACTCTAAAAGGATTCTCATTACCACACACTTGTAGATTTGACACAAACACAATAGAGTTCTAATGTAGAGTCTCCACACACCCCTTAAGCCAACATGGGGTAGTGAACAATTTTGCCCAAACCAATTCCCAAACAGGTTTCCACAAACCATCGAGTGCGTGGGCACCTCACAAACAGCCACCAGACCAGTGTCCAATATCATGTTAAGTTACATTTAACTCGCCCCAAAAAAATCTTCAAGAAGCCAGATTTACCTAACACTTATAGACTAAACTCAAACGCAGTAGAAAGCAATGTGAGATACTTCAAACACCTCCTCTGGCCAAAATGGGGTGGACAACTAAAGGGGTGAACATTTGGCCCAAATCGACCTCAAACAGATCGCCACAAAAAACCGAGTGGGCTCTCCATCAGAGCAGGGTGTGATATCATTTCGACCTCAAGATGTCAAATTTACCTCACACTCATATATACTAGACTCATATGCAATAGACGACTGATGTGGGATTCTCATCAATGAATACTCATGGACATTGTTGTAAAAATCCCCACCTAGCCTTAACTCCTACCCACTTAGGTGCACAGAGTTTTTTAGAACATTGCTTATTGAAGTGCCAATTACATGAAGGTTGAAGTGACTAACCGTTGAAATGGCAGATGTAAGCGGTGACGATAACTGGGACTACAGTGAAGAGTCTCCAGAAGGAAGTAATATCAGTGACATTAGGGAGAAATCTGGGCATTTTAATACCGCCTGTGAACAGCTTATAAATGGTGATCCCTGCAGTAATGATTAGGAAAACAACTGCAAGTGCAACTGCCAAGGCGGATGTGTGTCTCAATGAATCTGCAAGTTCAGAGATTGCAGCTAATAAGATACATAATTAGGAATCTTAAAGAACGAAAAATGAGCCTCCTCTTCTTCTTAACCAATTTTATGGAAGTCCAAAGAGAAGAGAAGGGTGTTTGTGTAGGGGATTTGAAAGTGTGCATTACGGGTTGGAAATGAAATGTTCTAAAAAACATTGTTTTAATTTGCACCTTATGGTATCTAAACACTGCTTTGATGGACTATATGGAGTTTATCAGTTGAAAAAAATATCATTTCTAAGTATTTCCTCAAATACTTATTTTGAAGTCTTATGTGCAAAATAATTACTTCGTCAAATAAAAAAAATGATTTTGTTAGGCTTGCACTTTGACCAAAAAACATACACAAAAGTGCTAAAACCAACAAGGCTTCCATTTTAACATTTTTTACTAAAACATTCGGTCAATAATTTAATGTGACATTGTTTTACTTGAAATGGTTTTTGGTAGTTAAAACACTCCTAAGATGCTTAGCTAAAACTCAGATACTTAGGTGACTGTTAGAATCTTGAAACGCCTTTCAAGATTCATATAGTGAAACCTACCAATGCGCTTGCAAAAAGCCAATGGAGCAAAGACCAGAAGAGTGATTACAAGAAGAAGAAAATGACGCCCAGTCCACCATTGTTCTCCGAACCATCCCTCCAACACTCCAGCATGGTGAACCCCATCTGAGCTCGTTCCAGATAGCACATCACCTTTTACTCCCAAGCCAACAAGTAAGTTTCATCATTAAAGCCAATAATTATAAGAACATTAAGAGCTAAAAAAACATAAAGTCACACTTAAGGTAATTGACCATTTGACCTGTCGATTTTCAGTTCTGGAAAGAATAAAGTCACTTTGCGGGGAAACTAGAGAACTTAAAATGGAAAGTGTGTTGGGTGCAACCCAAGTCCATGATTGGAAAAACAAGGGAGAATCACTGTGAATACTGTCTACTCAATTCAATAGTTGAGTCCTTTTGGTAAATGCCATAAACAAATACATGCAGGTTTGACCCAAAGTGGACTTTATCTACGAATACAAAGTTTAGATGATGTTTGTGGCCTAGCAAAGTGGACAATTTTCACAATTATACCAGGACCAAAACATCAACTAATGATATGATTAGAATTTGGAAATGGAATGTCCAGTTAAATGACACTCGTAGCCCCAAGTCATTCTTTGAGTTTATTAGTACACATTTGTCATATGGATCACTTCTATCTGTTTCCCAATTTTCATTTCAAGACTAAAGAAAACTAAGAACCCCAATTGAAGGATATTGAAGGGATGAAAATAGAGGGACCAGTTAGTCTGGGACTAAAGGCTGATTTGGCACAGTGGCATTTATTTTTAAATTTAGATGGTTGGAAATAACGCATAGACAAGAAATTATACATACACATGAATACATGACACAAGTCATACAACTAATCTTATACGGAGTAGTTATTTCTAGTCTAAGGATCACAAATAGAGATAAACTAGTAAAATAAAAACCAACGTTCCTCTTCCCTTCCCTCCAAATTTCTCGAACCAAACAAGCCCTAAAAGTATGGCGAGAATATAACTAGGGAACTAAAGGTGTCAATTTCCCAAACATAAACTTATACTGAAAAAATTCTTGAAAGTGTGAAAATATATGCATACCAATTATGATCATGTAGACAACAAGTATGCCAATGTTATTGACGAGGACACAGACTTGAAGCAATCTTCTTCCCCAATTCCCAAACGCGTCACCCATAACACTTGCATATGAATTATTGTTTGACCCGCTAAACCTTAGAAGAATGTCTATAGAGAAATTGGTCAAAACTGCCATGAAAATGATGGTGGAAATGCCAAGTCCGATGCCAAGAACTTTGATGGTGGCCGGAAGAGCCATAATTCCGGCCCCGACGACGGTGCTCGACAAGTTGAACACTGAACCCAGAAATGAAGCTCCATTCTGCCCCTTATCATGAGTGCCACCAAGTAGGGAAGTCCGAATTTCTTCTTTGTTGCACCCTTCTTCGATTGCCATGTTTTCTCAATGATTAATTTCAGCACGTTGGGAATTTGTTACTCCGCATTACTGGGTATATTATAATCTAGAGCCTGCTGATGTGGCTGGAAGTCTGATACCAACGAGAGGAATCAGACAAAATTGGATTTTTTTTACAATCATGCCTCCACATTTCGAAAAGCAAATATCTTCACAAAATGTAGAGATTGACTTAATTATAATCGGATAAAGATCTAGTTCTAATCTTTTAAGTATTGTAAAACTTTCACTCTCATAGGTTTATTTAAATTTTGATTTTGATGAATATTATTGGCTTTTATTAGGGTTTTAACGTAACTTTTATATATTGTTACATTATGGATTATTATGTGAGATATAAAATTGTACCAGTCGAACCACCAGTAAAAGAAAGCAGAACTTAAAGCCAAAAATCAAAATATACAAAGTACAGAGTAATTAAAAGGTAAAATGGGTAAGGACAAATATTTCACAAATTTATACTTTCTGCATCCCATAGAATTTTGCCAAACTTTCTTCCTTGATTGCCCCAAAAACGTTCATATTTCTCCATTAAGATTTTTAATTTAATTTATAATTCTACTCATTTCTTTCTCTTATGTATCAACCACGATCACATAATTTTTACCATTATTTATTTCTCACATAATTCAATGTTTGTAAAGTCTAATGAGACAAGAGTTATATAAAAAAGCATGTATCTATCTATAGAATAATTAATCACAAAATCATTGCACTTTTTTTGTGAAACATGAAAAGGTATATACATAATACTGTTTTGATCAATCTTATTTGAGTTTAACTTGGTATGATCCTTTGTAATTCCTTTTATTTAGCAATTTCATTGGTTTGTTTTTTTAATAAGATTAAAATTTCTATTTTAATTCATTTTTAATTAGCAAAATGATAGTTCCTTTTACTTTGGGTCATCCGGAAATAGTCTCTCTGTACTTTAGTACAGGGGCAAGACTGCGTACATTCAACCCCCTTATCCCACCATAAGTGGAAGCCTTTGCGGTACTGGAGTAATAATGATGATAAACAATAGTTCCTTTTAATTAACAATTTTACCAATGATCGATCCTCTTTGTTAAAGTTGTATGATATTTTATATATGCATAGGAATTGTGAAAAATAATTGATTAATTTCTCATAAGATAGACAAATGACAAACCTTATAGAGTATTCACCAATTTACTATATTGACAAGTCATTTTTACAATGTTGCTTATTGGGTGTCGGTATGTGGAAGTCTTGAATATCGTATCACGGGACAATGTATATGGAAAATTAAGTGTGAAATCAATCTAATAATCCAACACGTAAGCTAGCCAAATCGATGTATGCTTGTTAAACAGAAACAACTACATAGTAATGAAAATAGATAAAACGATTAAACTACAAGGGAGGTGAGGGCACACAAGGAACAGCCTATGAGTGAGGGTAAGAGGTTAAAATGGGGATCTTTGAGAAAGTATTATGCAACAAAAGGGATAGATACAAGTTCCATTGTCACTCGATCTCATCGTCAAGGGAGTATTAAGGGTTTCTATTGGTCACTCTCATGGTTCAATAGTAATCTAAAGTCATACAAAGAAGGTCAAACAAGAATTTATCCTCTATTTTCTCCCATTCTAATGGAGAGGATGTAGAATGTGTGAATGTGTAAAAATGAATCCTAAAAGTCTCTTTGAAGGTCCAAAATAACATCTAAGAACATTGTGATCATCAAAGTTTTAGAAACTTATAGATGCATTTTCACAAACTTATGTGTGCATAACATGGTTGACAATCCTTAAACACCTCAATCCGTAGCCTTACCACTCACTCATGCTAGTTGTCATATTCATATAAGAAATATAGGACATGGATATGAAGTGAGATAAATGAATAAATTGGTAGAAAGATGACAATAATGCAATCCAATAAATTAAATGAAACTAGTATGTTGATGTAGATTCATCGAGTTAATATTAAGAAATGACTACTCACATATGATGATGTAGATTCATCGAGTTAATATTAATGGCATTAAATCGATAATACAAATGCAATTCTATTCCTTCAAACCCTTCTTATTATACATCACTGAATAAATACTTCGTACTTCCTCCGTCTCACAATAGATGCAACATGAGTTTTGGCACAGGATTTAAGAAAATTAAATAAAGTGATTTTCTTCCTATTATACCCTTCAGTACACCGCGTTGGGTTGTAGCAGGCTAGCTAAAGGTTATAGACATATCACTGCACAAAAACAGTACTGCTTTTCAGATTACAAATACTACTCTGTCTCACGGTACTTTCAAATTAGCTTACAAAATACTCAAATCGGTAAACCTCAAATCGGAAAACCTTCTCGCCGGCGTCCAACCTTGAAATCCAAAGATGTGATGATAAACCTCCCCTCCGGCGGCAGCACTAGTGTCGGCCTTCTGTTAATTGATGTTGAATGGCTTGTCTCTCTTGAAGCAAGAATGTGAGGAGTATCTCAGAGCAGTAACCCTGCATCTTCCATGGTCGAATATCGAGGGGAACAAAAATGAAAACTAAATTATTTTGTGGGAAAAGCTCGGGATCTCTCTGAATCTGCCTCGTTGAAAACTAAATTATTTTGGGATAGTGAAGGCTAAACACATTTAGGAGGGGGGGGGGGCATGTTAGATTAGGAAAACACATGGTGTATATACGGAGGAAGATAACTAAAGGCTAGGGGTGGATGGCAACTGGCAAGAAATTAAGGAAAGAGATAAATGGGAGATCGGTGGTGGGGGAGAGAAATTAGAAAAGGTAGGTATGAAATCATTAGGGGCATTATAGACATTGTATTTATTTTGTTTGCCAAAAATAGAAGTGTTGCAATTAATTTGAAACTGCCAAAAAAGGAAAGTGTTGCAATTATTTAGAGACGGAGGATAGTATGTTGTAATACTCTATCTATACTGTTAATATCTAGTTGGTTAATATCATCACTTTCCCTCTCGTCAACCATAAAGTCGCCTTTTCAGATTGCTAGAGTTAGCACAAAGAATTAGAATAGAAAATTGTGTAATTGCTATTTGTACCAAAAGAGAGAAATAACTTTAAGCATATTTGTTTACTTTAATGGAAATGAGAATATTTTGGAATACAAAATAAAAAATTGTTGATGTTTTATGGGACGGAGAAAATATTAGAGATAACATCCCACCCGTACCCCCAATGTGGACGGTCGAGTCCAATTCTGGTATCATCAATGAATAGAGCCGTCAAAATGGACCGGAACCCGCGGACTGGCCCGTTTAAACCCATTTATTGGTGGGTTAGGGTTGAGAATTTCTGACCCATTTAGTTCGCGGGTCAACCCACGCGGGTTGCGGGTTTAAGTGGGTTGGCCCACCGGGTTGCGGGTTGGCCCGCGGGCCAAAATATAAATATATAGTTTTGAATTTTATTATCATAAATAATGTTCTTTTACTATCAATATTATTATAATTACAATTAAAAAATTACAACCATGACAAAACAATATTTATTTCTATAATAACTATTCAAATAAAATGTTGAAAAGTATATTTTATGTGAAGTTTGATACAATATTTAACAATTAGTAGTCATTATTTACAAATAATCAATCAAAAGATTTGTGTAGATCTTTATTTTTATACAATGAGTATTTTTGTCGCATACCCTCTTATAGTTTTCAAATTCTCGTATAACTAGTATTTAATATTTTTTAATTAAACTTAACAAGTATTGAATTTTTAGTATTTTGATTTCTTATATTGAAATCCAATCTTTGGAAAATCCAATCTTTTATTGAACCAAGCGTAATGGTAAAATTTCTTTTGTTACTACTTACTAATATAAATATATACTTCCGGGTAATTATTTTTAAAGTTTTTTTTGTTATATATTTTTTTTACATTGACCCGCGGGCCAACCCGTTTAACCCACGGGTTAGATGGGTTGGGTTAGGGTTGAAGAAATTCTGGCCCGTCATTAAACGGGTTGGCCCAACCCAACCCACATAAAGCATAACCCGTTACGGGTCGGGTCGGGTTGGGTCGGGTTGACCAATTTGATAGCTCTATCAATGAATATGAAAAATTACACACTTTGCCCTTAACCAGATGACATGGACAGCATTAATTGCACACAATTTGCAGCAAAATTAGACAAGTAATCCAATGTATATCCACGGATACTAGCATTTATTGTTACTACTACTAGTATTATTGTCAGATCCACCTAAACCAAATTATGTGTTGGGTTTCTCTTGGCTCTGCCTCTGCCTGACTTTACTCAGCAGACCTCTGCCGTCTGTCTCTCTTTTCTTTAATACTACTCATTCAAATATAGGAGGATTGAAAGGAACCTTACACTAAACCAGGTAAGCATTTGTAAATGCCAGTGCTTCATCAGACCATCACCAATCCTGAGATATCAAACTAATGGTAGACATCAGGATTTAATGAGGTGCAAAACATTGACTTTGTCATAAAATTCGAAAGTAGTCACCTTCAATAAACTATTAAAATAATCAAGAAGCAAGTATCATGTGGACAGATTCAATTTAGTATTCTATAAGATTCTTTTATCCTTCAGAAAGAATGTATGCACTTATGCTTTGGTATCAGCAAGCTCAAGTTTTTCACTCAGGGAAGTCCTTATTTTTCAGAACCCAAATAGACCCTATGTGAATCTATTTTAATTACTCAGCTAGTAATGGAAGAAAAAGATTCAGCTGTGAGTATCCAGTCCTTGCTAGCAGACATATCAGAGGTTACCAACTCAGTACTGCTTGTAGAGATGGAAAGGAACAATTTCATTGAAATTGGAAGTTATCTTTACCGTACATCATCAGTCCTAATGGAGCTGCAGATCAACAAGAACACTCCAACAAATGTTGCAGAGATCTTACTGTCCCTATGGAAAAGCTTTGAACTTGCTGAGCACACAATCAAGAAACAGAGGAGAAGTTTTCATATGGAAGAAGAGCTTCAAGGTGTGGTAAAAGATCTTGGGAAAGGACTAAGTTTGATGCCATTTTCAGCATTCGGGGAGCGAGATTATGCAGGAATCACAGCTAAGTCACTATCCATGGAAATCAAGGGTATGTTTGGATTCAGGAATATGCAAAGGACAAATATATATGATTAATTTTGTAAGAAAATTATCTGTTTAGATTTCTTAGTCTTTATAGAAATAGATAAACAAAATGAGTGAAGAAGTATAAGAAAATAAATTTATCGAGTTTGAACAGATATTTTATTTTCACTCACATTTTCTTTCTTTCCAAACTTCTCTTACATTTTCCTCTTTTTTGTCTTTACCTAGAATTTTCCAAGTTCCAAAGGGACCCCAAAACACTGGGTTCTGCAAAGAATGAGCTTGAGAGAACAGAAATGGGAAAAACAGAAACAGATCTTTACTCTCTAGATGCTGATGTTTCATTGGAGAACCTTCAGATGCTAGATGATGAAACTTATCTTTACTTCTCTGACAAAAGTTCTATAAGTACAAACAGCACCACAGATCAATGGAATGACAGAACCTGGAGAATAATACACCCAGGTGTGGCATTAAAAGCAACAACTGATGAACGGAAGGACACGAATGAAGCAGTGAGAATAAAGATGGTCTGTAAGGCTCTGTTTGCAGCCAAAACTCAGGACAATATATTAGATGCAATTGAAGATCTGACGATAGTTTGTCGTAGAGAGCCATGCATTAAGGTACAAGTTTGCAGCATTGGAATGATAACACTACTTGCCAAGTTTTTGGACTACAAGAACATAACCATTCAATGCGTGACACTAAAATTGCTACGAGAGTTGGCTGAAGAGAACAATGATAGGAAGGTGATTCCTTTACCCTTTTATGTCATGTGCATTCACCATCCATGAGGTCAATGTAAGTAATGCTATGTTTCTGACCTGAAAATGACAGAAAGGGAAAAAAAGTGCCAACAAAAGTTATTATCTTATGTTACCATGGAAAATGAATAGGAAAACGGAACATGATTATTATTTTTTCAACTTTACAGACAAAATAAAATGAAATGAGCATCCACAAATATTTAACTTTATTTTTAATTCTTCCAAATTTCCTTCTATGATTTCCTTCCTATTATCTTTTCTTGGATCCAAACAGACTCTAAGTGAATCTTTTAATGAATTAAGAAAAGTAATCCCATTTATCCCTAATCACAAACCGTTGGGGTCTTTTGCATGAACCAAAAGATAATCTCTCATGTCATCCACCCAAACCCCAATTTTAAAAACTTTTCTGTCACTAAACCCCGTTTTACATGTATTAGATGAAAATATTGTTTATTTTAGATTGATGTATTAGATAATAGATATTTCTTGATAGTTCAGGGTTATGCCATTTGAAATTTATGTTTGGTTCCAACATATAGAAGCCGTAAAGCTCTAACCAAATTAGACTCTTCATAGTACAAACATCAAGTTAGCAAGTTGTATCCATGCAGGACATGATCACAAAAGAAATTGGCATCGCTACTATCATAAGGATGTTATCAAGCAATTATTCACCGGTCAAGCATGCTTCAGCTGCACTTCTTCTCGTGCTTTCAGAATGCAAATATTTTTGTGATATAAATGAGGAAGTTTCTGGAGCTATTTTGATGCTTATAACAGCCAAGAATAAACAGGATGATAAAATCACTTCAGAAGTAGCTGATAAAGTGTTAAAGAGTTTGGAAAGGTCCTCACTCAACGTCAAGCACATGGCAGAAACTGGACATTGGGAACCTTTGATGAATTATCTAAATGAAGGTTGGCATATACTTGGGTCTTATATGCAAGTTTTCCAGTAGTGCATGAGAATTTACAGTGCAGATTGGTAAAATCAGTAAAAACGCACTTATTGATCAAATTGGAACAATACTACAGTATATGGAAATTTTTGTTGCTCCTTATGTTTCAAAATATGTCATATTTTCAAATCATCAATACCAAGAAACTTTTGAATCATTCAAATATTTTATACAATTTTGCAGTCTTACCCTCATTGTACTCCGACTAGTGAACTCCAAAAGTCATCATCTAATATTAATTGGAATGACGTATTTCAAATTTCAAAATTCACATATTCCGAAACTTCTAAAACAGAAAAACATTTAAAATTTTGAGACGCAGGTAGTAGTTTATTTCGAGAGCAAAATATACAGTAAGAGTTCCATTATCCATCCAAGTAAAAGGGGAAATTAAAAACACTGACATATACATGTGTGACATATTCTTCCTCAGGATAATTCTCAAACTAGTTACTGTTTGCTGTCCTTGTTGGGTAAAAAATAACAGGAACAGAAGAGATGAAAATGGAGATGGCAAGCTACATCGGAGAAATTGTTCTTACACCTGAAAAAAGCACCTATGTTGCTAAGAGATCATCTCCAGCTCTGATCAAAATGTTACAAACTAACAACACTCTGAGCAGAAATGCAGCCTTTAAAGCTCTTGAACAGATATCTCTGCACCAAATGAGTAGTAATGTACTTGTGGAAGATGGGATCATAAGTGTCATGATTGAAGAAATCTTTAATGGTATGACAATCTACAAAGAACCAACAGGCTCAAAGAAAGAGGCAACTGGAATACTTGCAAATATCCTAGAGTTTGGAGTTCAGCTGGCGAACCATCAAGTAAAGGTGAATGGCCACAGAATGGATTCAGAGTACACTGTATACAGAATCATTCACATGATTAAAAAATCTAACCCTGATGAACTTAATTGCAATCTCATCAGAATTCTCCAGTGCCTGATGAGGTTCCCAAATACATCACCTATCATTGTTTCTGGAATCAAGGAGACAGAAGCGGGTTATATCCTGATTGAGTTTATCAATTACTCCAATGATGAATTAAGTGTTGCTTCGATCAAATTTCTCATCACACTCTCTCCTTTAATGGGGAATACTTTATCAGAAAGAATATGCAAAAATAAAGGTCAAACTCTAATAAGACTGATCCAGCCTTCAAGTGGGGATGATGAAGGTATTGTCACAGAGACACAAGCAGTTTCCGCCAATTTATTGGCAAAGCTTCCCCATCAAGATTTGACACTGAATCTTGCTCTCATAGAGGGTAAAACAGTCCATACAATCATAGACCACATTGAAAAACTCAATAACAGTGGAGCAAGAACAGGAAGACACGTGCATACATATTTTGAAGGACTCGTGGGAATTCTTGCCAGATTCACGTCTACATTGTATGACCATCGAATACTACAATTGGTGAAGATGCATAACTTCACTTCACTCTTCATGGAATTACTTATAAAAACGTCAAGTGGTGAAATCAAGAAAATATCGGCAACTGCACTTGGAAACATGTCAAAAGAATCAGTCAGTCTATCAAAACCACCGTTTAGCAAGAGAACCAAGTACTTGAAGAATTCTCCAGTCAAAAGATTTCTCTCTCTTTATTCATCTAAACAGGAGAAAGTGACACTGTGTCCAATTCATAGAGGTATGTGCTCTTCAAGAGAAACATTTTGCTTGGTTGATGCAAAGGCAGTTGAGAGGCTCTTAGCATGCCTGGAAAACAAGAATGTGGAGGTAGTAGAGGCATCATTGTCAGCTCTATCTACACTGTTGGATGACCAAGTTGATATAGACAAGAGTGCGATCTTGTTGACCGAAAAGCAATCCATCAAGCATGTGATAAATGTTGTGAAGGAGCACAGAGAAGAAGCTGTGCGGCATAAATCATTTTGGATTATTGAAAAAATTCTATCCAAACGTGCTGCCGAGCCTGTTTCAGATATATCACAGGACAAGTTCTTTCATGCTACATTAATTGATGCACTTCACTGTGGTGATGTACTCTCAAGGGAAATGGCAGAAAAAATCTTGATGCATTTGAAAAGGACGCCTCAAATCACAACCCCCTCTTCACCATGTAAACCTTTCATGCACATTTCATAACGCTTTTTTGTAAAGAAATGTTGAACTTCATATCTTTCTGCTTTCACTGGCTTAGAAGTTAGAACTTAGAAATATGAGTAGACAGTCTAGAGAATGAATGTTAACATGTGGATTTGATTATGACCTTTGTTTCTTCCCAAAAATTAGAGCAACATGGATCGACATCGGAAAGAGATTGAAACTGCTCTTGTGTATATACAGTTCCTTCATACTGTTCAAAATTTATTGCAAATAAGAGAACTCCCCGGTATCTCAATACAACAACATCCAAGCTTTAGTTCCAAAAGATCCCCAGTATCTCAATAATCTGCAAAATTACAATAGCTCAATTACTTCACATGTTTCTTTGAAGACCTGTGTGCCGAGCTTATTAGCTTGAACACATCAGATAATCCCTTACCATTTGGAATGAAAGGGTGACATAATAACCATATCATAAAAAGAGCTAATGCACGCGGAACAAAACCTTTGTCAAAATCCTATATAACTCACTCCAGTTCATGCTCTTCAAATAGTGGCCCTTTTTCAAGTTTAAAAATCTGAGAAGTAGTTTGCCTCATAAGTATTTTGTCATTCAGAAGGAAACTTTTTATTGTACCATGTGTCGTTTTACCAAAACAAGACAAATTTAATGCTACCAGTTTGATTTTCTTGTTATGGGGCCACATTTCTTTATCAGTTCAAGAGCCAGTAATTACAGTACCACCTAAAACATGTAAAGATATACAGATTAAATTACTCATTATACACTGAAACAGTGATAGTATACGTGCATTATATGCTTAGTTAGTATATCAATATCCACCCACATTATGAGATCACAAGTTCAACCCCCATCTATTTATTTGAAAGATTTATTGTGAATGTTGGGACTAAATATTAGGAAAGATCTCATGTTAGAACCAATTAGGGTATGGTGCTTAAATACTAATAAGACATCTCGCCAGGCTGAGCACCCAATTTTAATACAGCTTTTATGTAAAACTTCCTAGCATCAAACTGCTAGACCTATAACAGAGGATTATTATACTCATATTATAATATGAAGATCCATATAATATTAGGTTTAAAAGAGGGAAACTCCCACATTATTGTGGTTCATAGGTTGATGACAAAACTTACCCCTCGAACAAATAATACCAGCCTGCGTCCATTCGATATGACCTGCAAGTGTGAAGGAACAAGGAAGATGATGAAGCTGGAGCATATCGGGGCCATGAGGAGCAAGATTACACAACCTAAACCAAGCGATCTTATACTATAACAGAAGGAAACAAGAAATTACCCTAAATAATGTGAAATTCCAAAACAGGAGTGTTATTTCCCCCTAAATAAGAGCAATTATTACCATGTTTGGAAAATACCGTCGATCATGGCAAAACAGCCATATTAATGTATGGTAATCCCAAAATGTGGTAGTATGGTTTCATGTGACATGCTCCGTTTTTTTAGTCTCTCTTATATATATTTTTTGGAAAATATGTTCCTATTTTGGAATTTTACATTGTTTATGCTCCTATTTTGGAATTTCACATTGCCTTACTCCTATTTTTGGAAACTTCCAAGAAAAAATGGCACATACACATATCTTGCATTAGTTAAGAAGTACTCCATATAATGTTCTTGCAAGTGCTCATCAAAAGTGTGCAAACCAACTAAAAATGCACAATTACAGAACCAAATGTTATAAAGAAAATTAAGAGTGGGAAAAGAACACCTGAAGAAGAAGAACTTCTGCATATGTTGTTCAATTGTTAAAATGACAACCTGCAAGAGAAGCATGTTAATATATTAATGATTTCTACCATATTTACTTCTTAAAAGTTCTTAATGAAATAAACATGGAGAAAGAGTAAAAAATCCAAATAAAAGTCAATACAATTAACCATGCAAAACAAATCAAGAAATCTCACATGGTGATCTGTTAAACAGTATTACCACCCATACGTTGATATCAAGCCGCTCAGACTCTCATTGGCTTTTGATAGAGATAAAAAAGAATTGGAAATAAAAAGTACATAATATTAGACAGCCTGTCAGCCTCTATTCATATTTAGAATCTTACATTTATGTATTTGTGGGAAACAAATCGGCATATTTGAGATGGAATAAAAGATGAACGAAACCTTTATAAAACAAGCATGCAACTGATAAGAACCTCCAGAATTCCAGAACAATTACAGAAAATTAACAAGAAATCAACTGAAAATTTATTGATGAAAGTGATCGATTACAGGAGAAGACACTGGCCGAAGCCCCCAAAGCCGAAGCCCCAAAAGATAGAGATGTTTTGTCTCCGATCTTTCCCAGTCCCAAGACTAATCCTCTAAAAGCCCTACCTTATGCCTTCCTCCCCTTTTCTATTTATAGTATAAGCCCTCTTAGTATTCTTTATAATAATAGGCCCAAAACTACCAGGCCCACTAAACAGTATCTATTCTTCTAGTATTCATATTAGAATTATTATCTATTATTAATCTAAAAGGTAGATCCCTATCAATACTTCCCCCCCAAAACATCCACCTTGTCCTCAAGGTGGGTAATAGGAGAAAGCAAAAATCTTCTGCTTCATCTTCCTCTTCCTGGTTCCTCTCCCTTCCCAATATCTAACTGTTTGATGGACTAGGGACTTCAGTACGAGATCTTTTGAAATCACAGAACTTTCAGCAACAGAAAGTGAATCTCCAATTGGTTCAGTCATCTCTCCCCGCTCCATATCCAAAATTATTACTTCACTTTTCTGCTTCCCTTCATGATTTCTATGTTCTGAAACTATTACTGTGCTGAATTCAAACTCCTTTATGCATCTTTCAACCTTTTCCTCTTTTAATTCTTTGCTTACCTTATTTGAGAAGGAAAGCCTCAAAGGTTTTAGCAGGTAAGTAAGGATACCCCTTATTCCAGTTGCAGTTCTCCTAACTAAGGAACAGGAACTCCTATTATCCATGTAAAACTTCCAAAGTTGGTTTTCTTGAATGTAGACATATTCTTCGTCAGAAGAAAACATTGCACTTTTCAAGCCTTGTTTCAGTTTCACCTGTCCAGTTGCCTCAGCTTCCAATCCATTAACATTAGCCTGGGTAGTAGGATCAAGGGCCACACTGATTTTATCCACTGTCATCCCCTTTATTCTTGCTAAGTTGCCCCGGAATAGTACAACACCTTCACCCTTAATGGTTTGGTCATGACTGTCAACTATTTCCCAATCCCTCTCTGAAGTCCTGAATATCTTGATCCCATGAACAACAATTGCCATCTGAAGTCTATAATTCAAATCTTCACATCCTTTTTGAACAGGACTACAAGCTATTGGTGTACTCCTTAGTTTTTGAAGAATAATCCATGCCTCTTGGAAGATAGCAGGACTATTTTCATTTTTAGGCAACAGAAACTGGTCAACCTTATAATCAGTAGTATAATCCTCCTTTCCTTTCCAATTTGGAGTCACTCCTACCCCCAACGCATTTAGAATATACTTTATAAAAGTAAAACCCTCACATCTTAAACTATCAAACTTGTTAAGTGACTTCATTCCTTCCAAAGTCGTGTTTAAAGAAGGACAACACATCCTTTCAATCTTGAAGATATTTGGCCAATTCCACTTCTGTGCAAGATGATAAGAAACATCGCATACCTGAAGAACCATTTCAGACTTTAATACACCAGCAATTTCAGATTGTTCCTTGATTTTATCCTCATTTGTTTTCTTGATTGCAGATTCAGCTGGCTTCAGCACGATATTCTTTATAGTCTGGGGAAAATCTTGAGCAGGGTGAACAATTGATGACATTTCCTTAGGTTGATTAACCTCCTCTTCAAAGTCTGTCCCCTTAACTGAAGGTATAAAAGATGATGAGATGTGAGATATGGTGAGTGAAGAAACCTGCCAAGTAGGAACTTCTGCTTCCGTCAAAGCCAGAGGACTGAAGGAAATATCTTGCGAATTAGATGGACCTTTGCTTTTCGAATTCAGGCAGCGACGTACCTTCCTCGACCTTCCTCGCCTACGATGTTGCCTCAACTTGGGCTTCCCCTTCTCCAGGTTTGAAGGCTTTTCCTTCTCCACTTTTTCACTCTTCTTTTTCTCCACTTTTTCGCTCTTCTTTTTCTCCACTTTTTCGCGCTTATCTTTCTCCATCTTTTTGCGCTTCTCTTTCTCCATTTTTTCGGGCTTCTCTTTCTCCATTTTTTCGCGCTTCTCTTTCTCCATTTTAACGCGTTTCTCTTTCTCAATTTTTTCGCGCGAAGCCTTTCGCGAGTGCGAACCAGTTCGCGATTCTCTCAGCGATTGCTTCTGCGACTTGTTGAGCGACGGCGATGGTTTATCAGAACACCTATTGTTTCTTTGCAAGCTTAATTTGCGCCTCTCTTCACAAATCCGTCTGGTATCTTCGTTCATCTTCTCTAAATTGCGCTCCCAATTTTCCATCGTTCCTACAGGTAACAAGATCGTTTTTCTCTGATACCAATGATAAGAACCTCCAGAATTCCAGAACAATTACAGAAAATTAACAAGAAATCAACTGAAAATTTATTGATGAAAGTGATCGATTACAGGAGAAGACACTGGCGAAGCCCCCAAAGCCGAAGCCCCAAAAGATAGAGATGTTTTGTCTCCGATCTTTCCCAGTCCCAAGACTAATCCTCTAAAAGCCTACCTTATGCCTTCCTCCCCTTTTCTATTTATAGTATAAGCCCTCTTAGTATTCTTTATAATAATAGGCCCAAAACTACCAGGCCCACTAAACAGTATCTATTCTTCTAGTATTCATATTAGAATTATTATCTATTATTAATCTAAAAGGTAGATCCCTATCAGCAACACTTTTAAACAACGTATATTCTGTATCTATAGGCACGTAAGCATTTGTTGTTTCTGTTTCGTACAAAAACCATATTGTGGTGCATAACAATTCAAATAGATGGTGCATCAGTCACTAGTCAAAAGGTTCATAGTTGCATATGCTTCAATTGTTAACAAAAGGTTCATTCTCAAAACATGTAATAACTGGATTAGGCACAAAGTGATGCACATATCATTGACTTAGCTAAACTATAGGAAGCAAATTGTAAAAACAGCTTAATAAATAAACAGAAGTATATAAATTAGGATAAAAACTGAACATGGAACTCTTTGTAAATAAAATATAAAAAAAAAACCCAAAAGATGTAACTATGGGAGATGGATGCCGCAACATTGGAACCAACTAAAACCTAAAACAAAATATAGATCAATAACAGCTGACCAGTCCACCAACTGTCTTCATTAGCTTAGATTTAATTTGAAGATTTGATGTCTACTCAACATCTCTTGCAGCGGCACAAAAACATGCCCAAAGCTTAACCGAATCCCTAACCTGCAAAGACAAAGTATAAATGACAAACCACAATAACAAAATTTAGTTCATATTCCCATACATTTATTCTTACAAGATCATCAACAGATGGAGGCAGTAAAGGAGATTTAGTTTTAATGGCAACCCATACAAAATTAACCCTCACTCCCCTTTAAACATACATAAGAGAAACATACAACAAATGAACAAATAAAGGGCAATGTACAAGTAACATTCCACAAATTAAGGACAGAAATAAGATTGGCATCCGGGGAAGTTACGCTCTAATGCTCTATATATAGACAAAAAGGGAAAGATGGTGTTAAAATATATGTAGTATTATAGATTATAGATGTACAAAGGGTTGTTTTTGATTTAGAAATCAATGGCACACAGAGATTAGTAACCACCCTCAGGAACCCCCGTGGATCTAGATACCTCATTCATCTAAAACCCTGAAGATGAAAACCCATTGCCATCACCTCATATGCTCATTGGTATTAACTATTGATTTTAGGGGTTACATTTAAAGTTCGTAAAACAATAGACACCCCATATTCACTTTTTCACTTTCAATACTAATCTAATGGTTAAGATTAGTTCGTGACTAAAAGTAAATTTTTCTTGAGTAAAGTTTAATTTTTAACACTATCTAACAGTTTAAACTAATACGAAGTGCTTGATAAGTTAAGAAATTGAGATAATTGAATTCATCTTTGGACAAAAATGAAAGAGGCTTAAGATTGTTCATCTCCTATAAGAGATATGATGAAAACCAGAGTCAAGTCTTACCATGTCAAGAAGGATTCACAGCTCCATCTAAACGCAAATGACACCAATGGGATGTCATTGAGCCAAACCAGAGAGGAAAACATATCACCAGAAATCACCACAAGAGCATTTTCCATCTTTAAACAAATGAAACCTAACAGAATCTCTTACTAAAATTTCTCTTCCAGTGATCCTGGAAATTATTTTAGTTGCATTGTGGCAATCCACACATACTCTGAGATTTTTAACCACCTTTATGGGGAGCTTGGGAGGAACAAACAACAAACCAAAAGCAATTGCAAGCTTCTCACTGTGGTGGTTTAGCATTTTAACCTTCTCAGACTCCTCAACGTTATGCTGGACGGAGCTCACATCAGGAATGTACCCACCGTCTACCATTTTATGATACAATGACTCAAGCTCTACATATATCTTATCTGAATATGGACTCGACTTATCATCAGCTGAGAAAACATGCAATTTGTTCTTATATTTGATCCAACTAAATCCAGGTTCCTTTTTCACACCTCTATCTCTCATCGCCTTCCTTAACAAAGCCACTTCATCCCAGTCTCCTCTAGCAGCATGCAAGCTTATAAGCAAGACATAGCTGGCTGGATTTTGCGGATCTGTATGTAAAAGAGATTCCGCTGCCCATTTCCCAATTTCCATATTACCACGAGTTCTACACGAGCTTAGCAGAGTTGCCCAACCAATTGCATCAGGCTGACAGGGCATACTTTGTATAAAGTGTTTCGCTTCGTCCAACTGTCCAGATCGGCTTAGTAGATCAATCATGCAAGTATAGTGATCAAGGTTAGGCATAACTTTATGATCTCGTACCATTGAATCAAAATAATACTTCCCTTTATCTACAAGTCCTCCCCGACTGCAAGCAGCAAGAACCCCAACAAAAGTTATTTCGTCTGGTTGAAGGCGTTGCTTGAGCATTTTCTCAAAAAGGTCAATTGTTTCGTCTGCTTTTCCAAATTGGGCATACCCAGAAACCAATGCAGTCCAAGTGACCTCATCCTTAATTTCTATCTCACAGAACAATTTATGGGACTCGTCTATGCTCCCACACTTACCATATAGGGTCACAAGTGCATTGGAAACCGTGATGAAGGAAATCAAACCTGAAACTAATGCTTGACAGTGAAACTGTGCACCTTCTTCCGAGCTTGCCAGGTTTGCACACGAACTAACGACACTTCCTAAGGTAAATTCATCTGCCTTAACCATATTCTTTTGCATCTCACTATAGGTTTGAACGGCTTGTTCACTGTGTCCATTTTGTCCATAACCAACTACCATTGCTGTCCAAGAAACAATATTTTTCATCTTCATCCTTCTAAAGACATTTTCTGCGTACTTGATGCTTTGGCACTTGGAATACATATCAACAAGTGCACTAGCCACAAAAATGTTATCCATGTGATACCATCTTATTGCATAAGCATGAATCTGTTTACCTTCTTTCAAGGCCATCATACTTCCACAAGCAGTCAATGTGCTCCCAAAAGTAAACTGATCTATAGTAAATTTTTGCCGTTTCATTTCTCTGAAAAATTCTAAAGCTCTTATATCAAGACCATTATGTGTTAGGCCGGTAATCATTGTTGTCCATGTTATAGAATCCCTCTCTAGCAAACACATGAACAACCTTTCTGCCTCTTTAACCATCCCACACCTCAAAAACCCCATAATCATTGTGTTAGACAGAACCAAATTCTTTTCGGGCAACTCATCAAAAACCTGTTTCGCCTCACAGATTAAGCCAGATTTTGCATACATGTCCGTCAAAGGACTTCCCACAAAAACATACAGCTCAAACCCACACTTCACTATCTGTCCGTGAATTTGCCTGCCCAACAGGGTCCAATCATTGCTCAGAGACAATATAAGCATGGTTGAAAACGTGATTCTGTTCAAATTCTTCATCCCGTCCCTCAACATCAATTTGTATGCCCTTACAGCTTCACCAGCAGACCCATGAGAGGCATAACCCGAAATCATCAAATTCCAAGAAACTCCATCTTTCCTCGGGATCAAGTGAAATACCTCCTCCATTTTGTGAAAGTTCCCAGATTTGGAGTAAGTTGAGAGAATGGTATTCCACGAGAACTGGTTGGGTCTGAGAATTTGATCGAACACGTGGCGCGCGTACAAGTGGTGTTCGAGCTTGCTGTACGCATTAATGAGGTTGTTCAGCAAGAATGTCTCAATGCTCGGGATGGTTTTGATTATCCGGCAATGGAGCTTCTTCACTTGAGCATGGCTTTGTGCCTCGCAGGAGAGCTTCAGAAGGGAGCAAAAATAGTTAGATATGTTAGACATACCGCGCAAATGCATTTTTTTTAGTGTGGCGGGAATAACCGAAGAAGTTAGTTGATTTCTAATGTTTGAGTAGGGTTCCCAAAGAAAAGCCAGCCTATCCCATCCGTCCAACCCGTCCAAGATTACATTGAAACCGCTTTACCGGCTAAATTCTCAAATTGGTAAAAAAAATGAGAGTCATCGGACAAATTGGTATAAAAAAACAAGGGTCCCAAAAAACAATTGAGACATATTGGTAAAAAAAAAGGTCTAGTTACAAATTGATCAATTTTTTGTAAGTGATAAACTTTTGATCCTCAACTTTAGAATTTTCAACATTTCATATTCTAAATATTGTGAAGTTGACATTTGTAATAGAGTAGATTTTATATTTATTTATTATTGGGGACTCCTATTATAATTTTGACATTTATTCTCTCTCTATATATCTGGTAGGGTTACCAATATGGTTAAGCCTGATAATTATTCTCATATGATATTGATAGAGTATTAATTCTAGAGAGAAGTGAGAGCTAGAGAGAAAAAGTGAGTAATTATATTTCTCAATCAGACCCCCCTATAATTAGCCCCTTGGGGTCTATTTATAGGTAAAAATGTGGATTTGGGCCCCTAGCCTTGGGATTAGGAGGCCCATTACAATAATCATGCCTTCTTTGGGCGAATAGGGCTACTAATGGGCTGAGTACAACATTTAGTACATAAAATAGGAACATACATTCTGCCTGGACGAAGTCCGGACGATGCGGTCCATGGACGATGCGCTCCCTTGGCCGACGCGATCCCACTTTGTCTCCAGGTCGCATCCTGAGTAATTTTAGTTCTGGCCGATGCGACACCTTGTTGGCCGATGGGGGACCCAAACGGCCGAAGGGACGCAAAGTGGGTGTCTATCTTTAGTAGTTTGATCCTTTGAGTATATGGGCTATGGGGTCTGCGCCCATATACTCTATCAGGAGTCCCCCACTCTCTGAGCTGAGAAGAAGACGAAGTGAAAGGGAGTAAACATGTTTGGTTGCTTTTGGCCGATGAGGGGCCATGCGTGGTCCGGTGGCTTCTTTGTAGCTGATGGACGATGATGGCCGATGTCATTGGCATTGTTTAATGGCGATGACTTGCCATTGTCTTTGAAGGGTGATGTAGATCCCTTGAGCTTGTTCTTTGTGGAAGATGAGGCGTGACTGTTTCTTTGGTAGGCAATGTACGCCCGTTGTTCTTTGCTCTCCCTTTGTGTTCTCGCTTTGGCCAAGGTTGACCCACAGGCGTGTAGATGTTGCGGCGTCGATGCGTAGCTTTGTGATGAAGTGTGACTCGTCATTTTGAGGATGATGCGTGTCCTCTAGGTTCACCTTTTGGATTGGCCGAAGGCAAATCTATGTATTTGTTGTTGTTGTGATGCTGATGATGTGACGATCTTGCTTTGTTTTGCTTTTGAGTTTGCTTAGTTTTTTGAGGCCAATGTAGTCCCCAAGTCCCCCACTCCTTGAGGCAAATGTAATGAGGTGAAGAGGAGTAGAGTGATGTGTGTCTTCAATAGGGGGCCGAGGGTCGACACCTTTTGATCCACAATGGCGGGATGCCTCGTTAAAAACCTCATTAGGAAAAACCCAGTGGGAAAAATCCTAACGGGGGAAAAAGAGTGCACCGGATGCCTCAAAAACGAAGCAAAATGTGTGAGCCCTTCGTCCTGGAGCCGCGGCGGTGTGCGTCTGCTGAGGGGATGGCTGAGGCCGATCCCTAGACCACGGCTTTTGTGTTGGGAGCTGGTCTTGAGATAAAGCATCACGTCGTCGTCTGAGTATGAGGACGAAGCGTTGAACCCTTGTCTGAATATGAGGACGAAGCGTTGAACCCTTGTCTGAATATGAGGACGACACCGATGATGAGCCGGTCCATAAATCCAAGCAACGGTCGGCATCCGGTAAAGGAGTGGCTGAGACCGGCCTTCATAATATGATGATCACGTTGAGACCGAGGGTCCTGACGTGTCTTTATCATCAAGATTCCCTTGAGACCAAGGGGTCTGCCGTAATATAAGGGCGTTGGCCATGAGGGGCCGGTTCGATGGTGAAGGACGAGGCGTTGGGCGCCCGTTCTGAAGATGATGACGGCGCTGGACGCCCGTCTGAAGATGAAGGGTGGCGCTAATGATGAGGAACGACGTTGGTGGAGCTGGTCCGATGGTGAAGGACCGAGCTTGTACGCCCGTCTGACGATGAAGGACGTCGGTCCTTTGATGATGATGGTCCAAGCTTGGGAGCTTGTCCGAAGATGAGGACGACGGCGTTGATGAAGCCGATCCTTTGATGAAGGACTAGTCGTTGACGTCCATTTGAGGATGGAAGACGACGCCTGCCTATTAAGGGCGACAGCATTGATGAAGTCGGTCCTTTGATGGACTAGGCGCTGGCGTTCGTCTGATGGTGAGGACGACGCATGCTCATTGAGGACGACGCCTGCCCATCGTGGACGTCGATGTTGGTGAAGCCGGACCTTTGATGGACTAGGCGCTGTCGTTCGTCTGATGATGAGGATGATGCCTGCTCCTTGAGGACGACGGCGTTGATGCAGTCGACCATTTGATGGACGACACATGCTCCTTGAGGATGACGTCGCTGATGAAGCCAGTGTTGAGATAGATTATCACGTCGGGGCCGGGGCGGCGGTCGTGATATGAGGATGGCGATAATGGGTAGTCGATCCGAATAATGACGACGAGGCAGAGATGAGCTGGTCATCATGTAGAGGCGACAATCACCATCCAGGAAGGGATGGCGAGCCTGATCGCTAGCCCAACACACCCGGCGCTGATGAAGCCGGTGTTGAGATAGGGCATCACGTTGTGGCCAAGGGGCCAGTCATGATGCGAGGTCGTCAGCACTATGAGGCTGATCCAAAGGTCCAAGCAACGGTTTCCATCTGATGAAGGAATGACTGAGACCGGTCTTGGGGAATATGATCACGTCGAGGCTGAGGGCCTGCTGTGATGCAAGGGTATTGGCACTGAGGGGCCGAGCCAAAAATCCATGCAATGGTCGCCACCCCGTAAAGGAATGGCTAAGACCAGTCTTGATATAAGGTATCGCGCCTTGGCCGAGAGGCCGGCCGCGATGTGAGGACGACGACGACGATGAGCCGGTCCAATATAAGATGACGAGGCAATGATAGGCCAATCGTCATGTAAAGGCGACGGTTGCTATGCCGGAAGGGAATAGCAAGCCCGGTCGCTATGGCGAGACACTGGGCGCTGGGGGCCGGTCTCGAGAAATAATCACGTCAAGGCTGAGAGGCCGGTCGTGACGTGCGGATGGCGATGATGATGAGCCGATCCGAAAAATGATGACGAGGTGATGATAAGGCCGATCGTCATATACAGGCGACGGTCGCCATCCAGGAGGGGAATGGCGAGCCCGGTCGCTAGCTCAAGACACTTGGCGCTGAGGAGGCCGGTCCTGAGATAAAGCATCACGCCATGGCCGAGGGGGCCGATCGTGATGTGGGGCCGGCGATGCTGGGAAGCCGATCCAAAGATCCAACCAACGGTCGCCATCCGGGAAGGGATGACTGAGACCGATCTTGAGATAAATAATCACGTCGTGCCAAGAGGCCGATCGTGATGTGTGGATGGCGATGATGATGAGCCGATCCGAATAATGATGACGAGGCGGAGATGAGCCGATCGTCATGTAGAGGCAACGGTCACCATCCAGGAAGGGACGGTGAGCCCGATTGCTAACTCAAGACACTTGGCAATGAGAAGCCGGTCTTGAGAAGAAATAATCACGTCAAGGCTGGGAGGCCGGTCGTGATGTACGGATGGCGATGATGATGAGCCGATCCAAATAATGATGACGAGGCGGAGATGAGAGACGATCGTCATGTAGAGGCAATGGTCACCATCCAGGAAGGGACGGCGAGCCCGGTTGCCAACTCAAGACACTTGGTGATGAGAAGCCGGTCTTGAGAAGAAATAATCACGCCAAGGCTGGGAGGCCGGTCGTGATGTGCGGATGGCGATGATGATGAGCCGATCCGAATAATGATGACGATGCGGAGATGAGACGATCGTCATATAGAGGCATGACGACGTTGGGAGGCCGTTCATGAAATGGGGCAAGAGCTTCGGCATTTAGAGCCGGTCTTGAGATGAATGATAAGTTTGGGGTTTTTTTTGCTCGAGGCCGGCGAGTGCGCGGTCCGTCGACTTCCCTCTTTTTTTTGTGTTGTATGGCCGAAGGGTTACTGTCCCTTTGCTCATACGCGGTAGTTTGTCCGCTACGCTTTTCGCGTGGATTAGTGCGAGGGGGTAAATACGCCCTCGGTTTAGTGTGTCAGTGGCGTCTTTTTTTGCCTTTCCACGTCTATCGGCGACTCGAGACCGGACTAGCTATCGTGTTTTTTATGGCCGCCCTTTGTGGTCCTGAGTGAAATTTTACTGACGGGTGGAGTTTTTGTAACCTCGGCCTTAATTCAGGCTTGTCGTTCTGCGGTTTCCGCTCGGACGACGCGGTATGCTTCTCCGTTTGAAGACGTCAGACCATACACACAGGTCCTTCGCCCTTCATATCGTCGGCCCTTTCTGGGTGTTTCACCGGCTGGGCCGATGCGATATTTAGGTGCGTTGTCTAGGCAACGGCTTGTGTGCGCGTTGTGGATCGCAACGGCTTTAGGTGCGTTGTTTATTGCAACGGCTTTAGGTGCGTTGTGTATTGCAACGGCTTTAGGTGCGTTGTTTATTGCAACGGCTTTAGGTGCGTTGTTTATTGCAATGGCTTTAGGTGCGTTGTTTATTGCAACGGCTTTAGGATGACGCAATTAGTGTTTAAGGGAATGAGGTGTGTTGTTTTATCTCTTTTAGGCATAATGCCGCGTGCGGCTGATGATGGCTCTCATTCTGTTTTTGGGCCGAAGCCTGCCCTGCTTAGAATTCCAGCAGGGATATATAATTGATTGGGCCTATTCTTTGAGAATCCAACCTTTGTGATTAATATTCGGCCCACCTACTGGCAGCCCATTATTGCAATTGAGCTTGCTAATTTCACCCCGTGGGAAGGAGCCTGTTCGCAAGCATCCCTTGTGGACGAGGAGTTCCCTTCGTCCCCGCTTGAACCAACACAGTGAATAACCGCGTACCATGGTCCGGAGCTCTGGAAGCGAAGAGCACAATTTGGCCGACGGGCCTGTGATTTGGCGCTGATGGGACCCAGGGACGATGGTGGCCCTCCCGTCGGACGAGTGGTCCCACTCTGGCCGAGGGTTCGCGATTGGCCGCCGGTGGGGTCCTGCTCTGGCCGGGATGACTCCTGCTTCCAAGACAAGGGCAGTCTTCCTCAATTCTTTGACCGATGGAGTCCACCGTGATTCCCACGACGCCTTTCTGCCTTGCTTGGACCCATCGGCTCCATTTAGGCCCAGGCGTATGTGCGTGGCCGATGGGGTTCGGTCCCACTGAGGTAGAGCCGGGGCCCGGACGTTTATGGTAGGCACCCAGTCTAACTTCCTGTCCAAGCCGGAGCGGGAAGGTTGGACGATGGTGTGCTGTTCTATCCTCTGCCCAGGTTTAGCCAATGGAAGCCGTGGTATGGTGGAGCCGTTGTGGTCCGTTGGGGAGCTTTACATGTGCCGGCCAAAGGTGTTGCCAGCTGACGTGTGCCGGTCGATGCACTGTGGCCGATGGGTGCCGGCTGATGAGGTGCCCATTGTTTCCCTTTTCCTGTTCACTCCGGCCGAGGCGGAGCTTGTTTCTTGTTGTTAGAACTTGGCAGAGGAAGGACGTTGAAGGAGCCTTCCATGGCCGAAGGAACTGTAACTCCTTGGCACATCTTGAAAGAGTCAAACAAGAGGCCGTTGCAGGAGCCCTGCCCGATTACCTCGGCTTTTTGTTTCGTTTGGGTTTGACAGATAGGCTCTCCTAGCCGAGGCATTACTTCCACATCATTTCTATGCCTAGCTTTTCCTTTTGTTTGCTGATGTATTGAGAAGCTGAGAATTGGTTCTGTGGAAAGCACACAGTTGCCGGCCGATGATGTCACCGGCCGATGACGGTGTCACCGACCGAAGGTGTTGCCGGTCGATGCGTTGCGGCCGATGGCAAGTCTCCCCCAATTGTTCAGCCGATGGTGTGCACTTGTCAGAGACGAGGGGCTGCTGCCAGTCGCTTTACTTTGAGCCGTGGTGGCACTTGGCCGGTGTGTGCCGGCTGGGGTTACTCTAAGAGAATAGGCCTTGGAGACTAATATTCCCCTTCGTTGTTTCTCTTTTTTGTTTGCCTTGGCCGAGGCGGAGCATTTAGCTCCTGAGGGTGGACGAAGGGAAGCCTGGTGAGGATCGTATCATCCTCCGGTTCATCCCTCTGTATTTCACTTTGACCGGTGAGTAAGCTCTTGACCGGGGAGATAGGATGGAATTGGCAGTAGCCTGGATGTTCCTTTTCACATGTAACACATGGCCAAAGGGATATGTCCATCGCACGACAATATGATACACATTCAACATGATGGCCGAAGGTGGTACCACGTCGTTTATTTACTGTGATATGTTATTGGTTTCGTGCGTCATTTTCATGCAGCTTTCCTGTGCCTTTGTCCAACCGAGGCCGATCCGTCGTCCGGGAGACGGATCCGAAACTCTCTCGCGGCGAGGCCTGCTCGCGGCCACCCAACCGATCCGCCATCCTTCTCGAAGGTACCCGACGGCTCGCGATGTCACCCAGCCTATTGAAGGCCGAGATTTTACCGCGAGATTGGGCCGGTGTATCCTGAGTAGGAGAGGCAATATGGGAATGGGTGTCCACGGCGACGACGTCCTCGTTGTCTCCGAAGAAGGTGAAACCAAGTGGATGAGGCGGCGGTGGTGGCACCGTTGCGACCTCTCCAGTCACTGGGGTGTTGTTTTCCCCCGTCTTTGCGACAAGAGCACTGACGACGTTGGGGTCCTGGAGGATGCTCGCGACAATGGCCGATAAGGCGTCCGGATTGATCTGGGGGACAACAGGGGGAGAAGCCTGTTGGCCCGAAGCGCGTTCAGCAGCGCGTTTGTCCTCGAGCCCGATGCGGGCATCTGGAGCAGTCTTGTTGAGCTGGGTGTGAAGGTCGGCCGCTGCGAGCTCGACCTCCTGAGCACCCTCTTCCTGGATGATGAGGTCATTAGGGACGTTGTCAGCAACGTTTCCCTGCCCTTCCTGGTTCAGAGGGGCGTTCCTACCAGTGTTCTTTGATCTAGTTCTTGTCATAGCTAGTGGTAGTGTCTGGTAGCGACGAAGGGTACTCACTTGATCTGTTCTTAGCTCTCAATGAAAGCACCAAATGATAGAGTATTAATTCTAGAGAGAAGTGAGAGCTAGAGAGAGAAAGTGAGTAATTATATTTCTCAACCAGACCCCCCTATAATTAGCCCCTTGGGGTCTATTTATTGGTAAAAATGTGGATTTGGGCCCCTAGCCTTGGGCTTAGGAGACCCATTACAATAATCATGTCTTCTTTGGGCGAATAGGGCTACTAATGGGCTGAGTACAACACTTAGTACACAAAATAGGAAAATACATTCTGCCTGGACGAAGTCCGGACGATGCTGTCCATGGACGATGCGCTCCCTTGGCCGACGCGATCCCACTTTGTCTCCATGTCGCATCCTGAGTAATTTTAGTTCTGGCCGATGCGACACCTTGTTGGCTGATGGGGGACCCAAACGGCCGAAGGGACGCAAAGTGGGTGTCTATCTTTAGTAGTTTGATCCTTTGAGTATGTGGGCTATGGGGTCTGTGCCCATATACTCTATCAGGTATCAAGAGCCAAACCCTTCTAACCTAAAAAAAAAATTCGGCCTCATCATGTCATCGGCCGCTTCCTCAACCGCGAATACCAGCACTACCGTCGCTTCATCCGGCTCAAGCGGCGCAACCACCGGCAGCATCTCCTCTATCACTGCGCCGTTCTTCTCTACTTCCTCTGCGTCATATGATGCGTCGACTTCTCTAGCGTCAACTTCTTCGTTGTTCGGATCTCCTCTGCGATTCCCAAGGACAACTTCGAGCGCAAGTTTTTCCTTGCCGCCACCGCCTAATTTGTTCCCGACGTCCGATGATGCACCGTGGGTACTGCCAGTCTTCACCTGGTCTCCTTCCAGGCCGGAGTCACAGTCATCTCATGTACCTCTGTTTTCTCAGACTGTTAGCTCCCCTACAATTAACTTCGGTTCCAGTTTTGCGGGTCCCACATTCGCCGGAGCTCCTAGAATTGCGCCGTTGACACCTTCTGCTTCAATTGGACCAATTGCCCCTCGGTCTAGTGCCATGCCTAATCCAGGTTTTTCTTTATCTGAATTGGTCAAAAATATTGGTTTCTCGGCACTAAATATTACGAATATTGTTACTACGAAGCTTGCTATTGTTGAAGATTACTTGACTTGGCGTATTCAATTTGAACCGTTCTTGGTGTCCAATGGTTTTTTGGGAATTTTAGATGGTTCCATTCCTGCACCCTCTCCATATATTTATGATGCTTATCATCACGAGACTATTAACCCAGATTATTATAATTTGTTGAAACTGGATCAAACTGTGCGTTCTTGGTTGTTTGCTACCTTGTCTCGTGATGTGTTAATTGAAGTTCGTGATTTAAAAAATGCCTTTGCTATCTGGAATCGTTTGGAGTCTCATTTTATGTCTGCTAGTCTTGCTTGTTCCATGGAACAGAAACAGAAACTTACACACTCTAAGAAGCGTTCGAATCAGTCCATGGACCAATATCTTCGTGACATTAAGGACATTGCTGACCGCCTTGTAGCTATTAATGCCCCAGTGTCTAAAAGAGAGTTATTTCAGTCTATTTTGCTTGGTCTTGGTCGAGATTATGAGTATCTTATTACATCGGTGGACCTTTTTCCGGATAGTTTTACCTTTGAGAATCTTCAAACCAAACTAGTTGCAAAGGAACGCAGTCTGCAGTACATGAATGCTCAAGAGGAAAATCCTGCCCATGCCTTTGCAAGTCAGACACCTCTGGGAGGCCAACCCCCACATGGCGGTGGCCAGCCGCAGCAGGGCGGACAACAGCCGCCCGCAGGTGGCCAGCAGCAGCATTCAGGTGGCGGACATCGCGGCAGGGGCAATTGTGGCCGTGGTCAGCGCGGTCGCGGAGGACGCGGTCAGCGTGGTCGCGGCGGCTATGGCTATCTTCCACAGTTTAGTTATAGTTATCCTCTACCGGGTTATTTTCCATAGGGTGCACCGCATGCTGGTATCCTTGGGGCTCCAGGTTCAACGGGCATGTCTGTTCAATCAAATTTTTTTACTTATGCCTTGTCTACTTTCTCTACTAACCATGGTTATGCAGGCTCCTCAACTGAGGGAAATTCAGTTCCTCCTTCCGTTATTTGTCAAATTTGCTATGCTCCATGTCATCCCGCTTCCACTTGTCCCTCTCGATTTGTTCAGCTGGCTGCACCTGCTCTTGCTGCTCAGGCTCCTGATGCTTCTGAGATGGTTTGGTATCCTGGTTCAGATGCCTCAGCGCATATGACTCCTCATTCAGGTATTTTACTTAATAAATCCTTTTCTCCTAATTCTCATTCTATAATTGTAGCAAATGGACACACTCTCCCAGTTATGCATTCTGGTCAGGCTGTATTATCTCCGTCTGCCAAACCTCTTCACTTAAAATCTGTTTTGCATGTGCCTTACATTAAATACAATCTCTTATCTATTCAAAAATTGTGTGCTGATAACAACTGTGCTGTGATTTTTGATAAAAAAATTTTTTTGTTAAGGATTTAAGAACGGGGGCGGTCCTTCGAGCTCTCAGTGATAATGGCGTTTATCCCATCCGTCAGCCTACACCATCACCTGTCGCCCTATCTGCTGCGTCCATCTCTCTCTGGCATAACAGATTAGGACATTATGGTTCTCGTGTTTTAGATCAGCTTAGATTGAACAATTTTATTTATGTCACTTCTGCTAATATTTCTGATTGTATTTCTTGTCGTTTGGGCAAGTCACAACGGTTACCATTTAATAAAGTTTTGCATAATAGTCCATGTGCCTTATATTTAATTCATTCAAATGTGTGGCAGTTTCCTGTCTTATCTTATTTAGGCTTTAAATATTATGCTTGTTTTGTGGATGATTTTTCTCGTTTTACTTGGGTCTATCCTATGCGGCGTAAGTATGAGGTCACTACTCATTTTCATCATTTTAAATTAATGATTGAAAATTTACTTGACCGCAAAATCAAGATTTTTCAGAATGATGGAGGGGGTGAGTTTGACAACTCTAGTATGCGTAAACTTTTTACTGATAATGGAATTGTTTTTCAAAAATCTTGTCCTGAGACTCCACAACAAAATGGAGTTGCTGAGCGTAAGCACAGACATTTACTTGAATTAGCTCGCACTATGCTTATTACGGCTAGTTTGCCTGCTACATTTTGGGTGGATGCCGTTCTTACTGCTACTTTTATAATTAATCGACTACCCTCTCCTACTCTACATGGTTTATCTCCTTTTGAAAAACTTTTTAATATCAAACCTGATCTGTCTACTTTTCGTGTCTTTGGTTGTGCATGTTTTCCCAATTTTATCACTTCTTCTGCAAATAAGTTGCATCCGCGGTCTGTCATGTGCATTTTCTTAGGTTATGCTCCTGAGTATAAAGGGTACCGTTGCTTTGAGCAAATGTCGAGTCGTGTTTATATTAGTAGAAATGTCAGATTTTTAGAGAGTATTTTTCCGCATGCTGATCTTGCTCATACCACTGTGTCCCATTCTACCCTGCCATCAACTGCTTCTCTCATTGTTCATCCCAGCCGTGACCACCCTCTTCTTGTTGCACTGCCATCTCCCTCTGTTCCTACTGCCATTCCCAGCAGCCCACAGCAACAATCCACAACAGCTCCACCTGATGCACTGCCATCTCCCTCCGTTCCTACTGCCATTCCCAGCAGCCTGCAACAGCAGTCCTCAACAGCCCCACCTGCAGTTTCTGCAACTAGGTTGTGAATACCCGACAGCAGTTCCCCAACGTACCCCAGCAACAAGGTTCTTCCTCAGCCGAGCACCTTGTCACTTCTAGTGAGAGTTTTAATCCCGTTGTGAATATTCACCCCATGCAAACCCGGTCCAAATCCGGCATTTTTAAACCCAAAACTATTTTCACTTTAAGCACAATTGTTAACACACCTGATCCAACATGTTTTTCATCTGCAAATAAACATCTTAAGTGGAGAGCTGCTATGGCAGAAGAATTTAATGCCCTTATTTCTAATCATACTTGGGATTTAGTTCCATTTGATGCTAATAAGAATGTGGTTGGGTCTAAATGGATTTATAAGACTAAGTATATGGCTGATGGGTCTGTTGATCGCTATAAAGCTCGCTTGGTTGCACAGGGGTTTAATCAGCAGACAAGTATTGATTTTACTGAAACTTTTAGCCCTGTTGTTAAACCTACTACGGTTCATCTTGTTCTTACCCTAGCAGTGTCGTTTGGTTGGCCCATACGCCAACTAGATGTCAAAAATGCTTTTCTTCATGGTCATCTTACGGAGGAGGTATACATGTGTACGTCAGCCACCAGGTTTCGTCCATCCACACTTCCCTCATCACTTGTGTCAGCTTCGTAAAGCAATTTATGGCCTTAAACAAACACCTCGTGCTTGGTTTCACCATTTTAGTAGCTTTCTTCTTTCTCATGGTTTTGTTTGCAGCCGATCTGATAATTCTTTATTTATTTTTCGGCGTCATTATGATATTATCTATCTCCTGTTGTATGTTGATGATATTATAGTTACCGGCAATTCCTCAAAATTAGTGTTTTATTTTCTATCTCTTCTTGCTAAATGTTTTGCCATGAAAGATTTGGGAGATTTGCATTTTTTCCTTGGTGTTCATGCGACTCGGATTTCATCCGGCTTATTTCTTTCACAGCATAAGTTTATATCTGATCTTCTTCTACGTTTTCATTTTCATACCTTGAAACTTGCCCGCTCTCCTCTTCCGAGTCACACTAAACTCTCTCTCACTGATGGAGAGCTTCTTGCGGATGCCACGGAGTACAGGAGTATGGTAGGTGGATTACGGTATTTAACTTTGACTAGGCCAAATATTACCTTTGCTGTACATGTACACTTGGTTTCTCAATTTGTGCATGCCCCGCGTACATCACATATGTTGGTTGTTAAGCGCATTTTCAGGTACCTACATGACACTTCCACGCATGGACTTTTTCTACAGGCTTCTCATGAACGCCCAACTCTTATTTCCCACTCCGATGCTGACTGGGCTGGCTACCTTGATACTAGTCGTTCTACCTCAGGTTATGCTATTTTTCTCGGGCCTAATCTTATTTCCTGACATTCCAAGAAGCAACCTACTGTCTCCAGATCTTCCATTGAGGCTGAATACCGTGTTGTGGCGCTTACTGTCCAAGATACTCTCCATGTTCGATCAGTGCTATTTGAGTTGGGCTTTCCTGTTCGTGATCCTACTACGCTGTACTGTGATGATATTTCAGCATCGATCATATCTCTCTGTTAATCCAATTCATCATGCCCACAACAAGCATATTAATATTGACTATCATTTTGTTTGTGAACGGGTGGCTCGTGGAGATTTACATGTGAAATATGTTCCTACTCAGGCTCAGCTGACAGATATTTTTACTAAGTGTTTGTCCCCTCAACGTTTTATTATTCTTTGTGACAATCTGCGCATTGTTTCTCCGGCCTGCACAGCTTGAGGGGGGTGTAATAGAATAGATTTTATATTTATTTATTATTGGGGACTCCTATTGTAGTTTTGACATTTATTCTATATATATATATCTGTCAGGGTTACCAATATGGTTAAGCCTGGTAATTATTCTCACAATTTGTGGTCCTTTTACGTTGATTTTGCCATCAAAAGTGAAGGTCTAAAATGTAAATGACCGTGTTTGATAATACGGAGTATTAGTTGTCCGCTAGCTCATAACCGGTTGAATCAACAGATTGGTATTAGTGGATTCGTTAGCTTTTTAACTAACCGCTTTCATTGGCGGTTCTAAATAAAATGTTAGTAACTTAAAATTTGCAATTAGTTTTTTCAGACATAACATGACCATTAAAATGAATTTAAAAACTTATATATTTAAGTTAATTTTATTTCTTTTTATTTTTAATAAGTTTTGCAAAAGGTTTTAAAAGTTATGTTTACGTTTATTTTAAATACTCCCTCCATCCCACTATGATTGTCACATTTTACCATTTCGGTCCGTCCCACTAAGATTGTCTCATACCTTAAATTATTTGGTAAAATTTGTGTGGTTCTAAATCATTTCTACTCTATTCTTACTTTATCAATTCAATATCAACCACATAAACCCACTTTTATTA